>JAKSZU010000009.1:82081406-82681406 GCA_026018925.1 Tupaia tana | reverse complement strand
ATCTTCTAAACTCCCGAAATATTCAAAGAAGTGGAGGAAAGATTTTTGTCACACAATGACCAGAAACAACTGTAGAGGCACAAGAAACATGAGAAATCAAGAAAATATTTCTCCCCTAAGGGAAAAGAACAGTCTCTCATCATCCAAAGACAGTATAGTAGAACTCATGGAAATATGTGATAAAGAATTCAGAATATTCATAGTGACAAAACTAAACAAGATGCAAGAGCTGAGAGATAATGAACTCCAGAAGATGTAGGAGAAAAGAGATGAGTTCCAGGTGTTGAAGTTCTTCCATGATACGAAAGTGGAAATACACACCATATAAAAAGAATCAAATGGAGCTATTAGAGACAGATGCTACCATTCTTGAAATCAATACCTCCCTTGAAAGTATTAAAAGATTAGTCCATGCAGAAAATTGAATCTCGGACATTGAAGGCAAAACCTCTGATCTAGAAAAAACAACCAAAAAAACTGTGAAAATAACCCCCCAAAATGAGAATATGATATGAGAAATACTAGACAGCATTAAGCACTGAAACATCCAGATAATCAGTATCCCAGAAGGTGAGGAAACTAATAAGGCCATTGATTATCTATTTCATAAAATCTTGGAATAAAACTTTCCAAATCTAGAGAAGAATGCAAATGTCCAGACCCAAGAAATACAAAGGACCCCTAATAGAATCAACCCAAGAAGATCTTCTTCAAGGCACATCATAGCTAGACTGGCCAAATCTACAAAGCCAAGAAACTAAAATTGGCAAGAAAGAAACATCAGGTTACTTATAAAGGTTATCCCACCAAGCTAACCTCAGACCTCTCATCAGAAACAATGCAAGCAAGGAAAGAATGGGAAAATATATTCAAAGTGTTAAGTGAAAAACAGTTTCAACTAAGAATACTATATCGGGAAGATTATCTTCTATATGGAAAGAAAGGATAAAAACCTTCTCAGATAAACAAGACCTGAAAGAATTTGCCAATTGCAAACCCACTCTTCAAGAAGTTCTGAAAGGAGTGCTCGACCAGGAAAACTAAAGATACGTACAGAAATAAGAGAACAAAAGGCAACTAAGAAAATGACCAATTTAATGCTAGGGACAAGAAATATCAATAATAACATTAAATGTTAACTTCCAGAATTTAAATGGCAAGATTGGACCACAGTAACACTGCATATTCAACAGAAGAGAGTTTGAACATAAGACTGAAATGGTGAAATAAAATTTTATGACTTTTGAGTAAAACATTACTGATTTCCTTTTTTTTACTATGTTTTGCTTTCCCAATTTTTTGGGGGGGAGGGGAAGAGAAGTTTTTGCTACATGGCGCGTGCGCTCGCCAGAAAGACAGAGAGAAACAGAGAGAAAGAAAGCGAGAAATCACCCCCCAGTGGGGATGGCCACATTTCAATCCCTTCTCCTTCATTCTCCTCTTGGGATCTTGGGTATGCACACACAGGCACCTGGCATAAGTTTAAGCCACCAGGTCCAGGACTCAAACTGCCATCAACTACATGGGAGTCCAGAGACATAGCCATTATGCCAACTGCTGGTCTCTGTTTTCCCAGTTTAAACATTTTACTTTCTTTTGAGTTGTTCATGGGTTCAGCAATTTGTTAAACTATATTTCTTGTTCATTTCTTTAAATGGAAGCATAAACTTTTCTTCCTTTCTGACCCCTCTGGAATTGGAAATATTTGGGAATATTCTTATTTTGTGGCAGAAGGGTTATTTGCATAAGTTCAATAATGCTTGTTGCATTGAATCAGAAATTGGAAATACTCATTATTGGACAGGGTTTTGACTGGAATGTCATACCTGAAGATTAGTCAGAAAACTATGGAACTAAGGTATATCTCAAATAAGCCAACAGAAGCTCTTAGAAAGATGACCTGGAACCATAAATAGTTCTGGCTGGCAGAGAGGATTAGAGAAGATAGATGAAAGAATTTACAACATAAAATAACCTGGACTTTTCCAGCCCAGCATTGTAATCAGTAGAGATTGCAAAAGAGCAACCACACCGGCAGATTACCTTGAGAAAGACTTTGAAGAAAGAAAAGGAGACTGATCTTTGCTAGCAGATGTTATATCACAGTATACTTGGTAAGCAAGGCTGAATTGAAAAGATTTACGTGTGATTTGTGTGCTGGGCATTTACTTTTCAACAATTTGAGTAGCTGACATGTAAATATTTTCTCAAAAATATTTAAAACCGTACTGTTTCTGTTGTTATAGAGTCACAAACAAAATTATACAAAATTATAAGAAATATTTTGAAAATTATCTTTAAAATTCAGTATTTTTAAATTTTGAAAATTGTTTATGAACTGTCAAGAACTATGGAGTATGAGGAAAAGCTTTTTGATATGTAAAGTAAATGTTTGTGGGAAATGTAAAAATGAATAAATGTAAAAAATATTATACAATAAATATTGTGGTGCAGAAAAAAATGAAGGAAAAAGAAGTGATAGGGAAGTACATTCCTTTTACTGAAGTATATAGTTACTAAGACATGGACTTGCCCTCCATGCATGCAATGCTTTTGCCAAAACTATCATGTGTGAATTTACAGAATACCTTATCTTCTATCATGCTATTACACACAGTATTGCTTCTATAAATAAACTCACTTCAACAGCAAAATTAAGAGATACATGCTTATGAGATTCTCTGTTTTTATGTTCACCATTCTCTTCCAACAGCTGGCCAGATGGCCTTTTGAAGTACAATAACCTTTTGAAGACTTTATTTCAGTACCAGCTAGGTCATGATATCTTGCAAGGCTGGAACTATGTTCTCTAGAAAGACATAGGTGCTCTAAATCAGTGCTCTCGCTATTGTTTCTCCCATATTAAGAGTTTATGAGTCCAGCAATCAAGGGGTAGAAATGAGAGCAGCACACCTCACTATTACGCCTAATGATTCACTAGCAAAATTTTTGTAGTCTTAGGGTTTGCTGTTCTGATGGTATTAGTTCCAAAGGGAAAAAAGTTTCCAGCAAGAGCACAACAATTCTACTAAACTGGAGATTGAGATTTCTATTCAGTCATATTTAGTTTCTCATGTCTCTAAATTGACAAGCAATGAAGAAGGTTGCTATGTTGACTGGGATGATTGATCCTGATTACAAAGGGGAAATTGGGTTGCTACCACCAAATAGAGACAAGGAAGAGTATGAGGGGGTGGTGGGCTAAGGAACAGCATGTCTGGATTACAGGAAGTCCATTAAAGATTCTTTAATTTGGTGCTATTGTAAATGGGGTTATTTTATTTATTTTTTTTGAACAGTTTGTTTTTAGTTTATAGAGACACTGCTGATTTTTGTATGTTGATTTTTTTTTTATCGAACATCTTTAATCAATTCTTTTAGTAATTTTAACAGTTTGTTGGTGCCATCCTTGGGTTTTCTATATAGATCAGGTCATCTGCAAACAGAAACTATTTAATTTCTTCTTTTCTTATTTGGGTGCCTTTATTTCCTTTGCTTAATTAATCGCTATGGCTAATAGTTATAGTACCACATGTGTGTGTGTGTGTGGGGGGGATTGGTCTAAGAAAATGCTTGTACACACATAAGAGAGAGAGATAAAAAAAGCACTATCTACTTCCATGCTCTGGTCATGCTGTACTCCCTTCCTTCAGTCCTCTAGATTATCAGGATTCTGGAAATGCATGCATTCACCTGGCATGCCACAGGCCAACTGGGGCAGGAATTAAAATGTCAATGGGCATGTGGCTTCCAGCTCCAGGGTTTGGTACTCTACTGACAGTAGTATTCAGTAGATGCAGACAGAGATGGAGCCTATAGAACTATGTTGAATAGAAATGGTGAAAGTGACCATCCAGATTGGTTCCTAATTTTATAGATAAAGCTCTAAACTTTTCTCTATTGAGTTTAGTGTGATGTTAGTTGTGGTCTTATAACCTGTATGTCCTTTCTTGAGATGAAGTATATTGTTTCAATACCTAATTTGTTGAGAATATTTAATCATACAGACTTTCCGGGCCTGCCAGCAGGCAAAGGGCTCTCCTGCAAGACTCTGGCCAGCAAGGGATACTGAGGGAGGGTCACCTATGACCACGACCCAACTTCCAGAACCCCAGGACCCACACTCCACCTTCTAGACATTCCAGGCCTGCCAGCAGGCAAAAGGCTCTCCTGCAAGCTTCTGGCCAGCAAGGGATACTGAGGGAGGGTCAACTATGACCCCCACCCCACTTCCAGACCGCCAGGCTCCAGACTCCACCATCTAGAATTTCGGGGCCTGAAAGCAGGCAAAAGGCTCTCCTGCAAGCCTCTGGCCAGCAAGGGATACTGAGGGAGGGTCACCAATGACACCCACCACACTTCCAGACCCCCAGGCCCCAGACTCCACCTTCTAGATTTTACTGGCCTGCCAGCAGGCAAAAGGCTCTCCTGCAAGCCTCTGGCCAGAAAGGGATACTGAGGGAGGGTCACCTCTGACAACCAACCCCACGTCCAGACCCCCAGACCCCAGACTCCAACTTCTAGACTTTCTGGGCCTGCCAGCAGGCAAAAGGCTCTCCTGCAAGCCTCTGGCCAGCAAGGGATACTGAGGGAGGGTCACCTCTGACCCCCACCCGACTACCAGACCCCCAGGCACCAGACTCCACCTTCTAGAATTTACTGGCCTGCCAGCATGCAAAAGGCACTCCTGCAAGCCTCTGGCCAGCAAGGGATACTGAGGGAGGGTCACCTCTGACCCGACCCCACTTCCAGACCCCCAGGCCCCAGACTCCACTTTCTAGACGTTCCGGGCCTGCCAGCAGGCAAAAGGCTCTCCTGCAAGCCTCTGGCCAACAAGGGATACTGAGGGAGGGTCACCTCTGACCCCCACCCCACTTCCAGACGCCCAGGCCCCAGACTCCACCTTCTAGACTTTCCGGGCCTGCCAGCAGGCAAAAGGCTCTCCTGCAAGCCTCTGGCCAACAAGGGATACTGAGCGAGGATCAGCTCTGACCCCCACCCCACTTCCAGACCCGCAGGCCCCAGGCTCCACCTTCTAGGTAGGAGGGCAGGATCTCCTTGTGGCGGCTTTTTTCTTGAATTCCCTCCATTCTCTTGTCAATACCTAGCTCTCCTTCTCCCTCCAGACTTTCCAGGACTGCAATCAGGCAAAAGGCTCTCCTGGTAGCCTCTGGCCAGCAAGGGATACTGAGGGAGGGTCACCTCTAACCCCCACACCACTTCCAGACCCCCAGGCCCCAGACTCCACCTTCTAGACTTTCCGGGCCTGCCAGCAGGCAAAGGGCTCTCCTGCAAGCCTCTGGCCAGCAAGGGATACTGAGGGAGGGTCACCTTTGACCCCCACCCCACTTCCAGACCCCCAGGCCCAAGACTCCACCTTCTAGGTAGGTAGCCAAGTTCTCCTTGTGGCGGTTTTTTTCTTGAACTCCCTCCATTCTCTTGTTAATACCTAGCTCTCCTTCTCCCTCCAGACTCTCGGGGACTGCCAGCAGGCAGAAGGCTCTCCTGCAAGCCTCTGGCCAGCAAGGGAAACTGACGGAGGGTCACCTCTGACCCCACCGCACTTCCAGACCCCCAGGCCCCAGACTCCACCTTCTAGACTTTCCGGGCCTAGCAGCAGGCAAAAGGCTCTCCTGCAAGCCTCTGGTCAACAAGGGATACTGAGGGAGCGTCACCTCTGACCCCCACCCCACTTCCAGACCCCCAGGCCCAAGACTCCACCTTCTAGATTTTCTGGACCTGCCAGCAGGCAAAAGGCTCTCCTGCAAGCCTCTGGCCAGCAAGGGAAACTGAGGGAGGGTCACCTCTGACCCCCACACCACTTCAGACCCCCAGGCCCCAGACTCCACCTTCTAGAATTTCCGGGCCTGCCAGCAGGCAAAAGGCTCTCCTGCAAGCCTCTGGCCTGCAAGGGATACTGAGGGAGGGTCACCTCTGACCACCACCCCACTTCCAGACCCCCAGGACCCAGACTCCACCTTCTAGGTACTTAGCCCGGATCTCCTTGTGGCGGCTTTTTTATTGAACCCCCTCCATTCTCTTGTTAATACCGAGCTCTCCTTCTCCCTCCAGACTTTCTGGGACTGCCAGCAGGCAAAAGACTCTCCTGGTAGCCTCTGGCCAGCAAGGGATACTGAGGGAGGGTCACCTCTGACCCCCACCCCACTTCCAGACCCCCAGGCCCCAGACTCCACCTTCTAGAGTTTCCGGGCCTGCAAGCAGGCAAAGGGCTCTCCTGCAAGCCTCTGGCCAGCAAGGGATACTGAGGGAGGGTCACCTTTTATCCCCACCCCTCTTCCAGAACCCCAGGCCCCAGACTCCACCTTCTAGGTAGGTAGCCAGGATTTCCTTGCAGTGGCTTTTTTCTTGAAACCCCTCCATTATCTTGTTAATACCTAGCTCTCCTTCTCCCTCCAGAATTTCTGACCCTGCCAGCAGGCAAAATGCTCCCCTGCAAGCCTCTGGCCAGCAAGGGATACTGACGGAGGGTCAGGCCAGACCCCCACTCCACTTCCAGACACCCAGTCCCCAGACTCCACCTTCTATACTTTCCGGGCCAGCTAGCAGGCAAAAGGCACTCCTGCAAGCCTCTGGCCAGCAAGGGATACTGAGGGAGGGTCACCTCTGACCCTCATCCCATTTCCAGACCCGTAGGCCCCAGACTCCACCTTCTAGGTAGGAAGCCAACATCTCCTTGTGGCGGCTTTTTTCTTGAACCCCCTCCATTCTCTGGTTAATACCTCGCTCTCCTTCTCTATCCAGAATTTCCGGGCCTGCCAGCAGTCAAAAGGCTCTCCTGCAAGCCTCTGGCCAGCAAGGGATACTGAGGGAGGGTCACCTCTGACCGCCACCCCACTTCCAGACCCCCAGGCCTCAGACTCCACCTTCTAGGTAGGTAGCCAGGATCTCCTTGTGGCGGCTTTTTTCTTGAACCCCCTCCATTCTCTTGTAAATACCTAGCTCTCCTTCTCCCACCTGACTTTCCGGGCCTGCCAGCAGGCAAAAGGCTCTCCTGGTAGCCTCTGGCCAGCAAGGGATACTGAGGAAGGGTCAACTCTGACCCCCACCAACTTCCAGAACCCCAGGCCCCTGACTCCACCTTCTAGGTAGGTAGCCAGGATCTCCTTCCAGTGGTTTTTTTCTTGAACACCTTCCATTCTCTTGTTAATACCTAGCTCTCCTTCTCTCTCCCGATTTTCAGGGCCTGCCAGCAGGCAAAAGGCTCTCCTGCAAGCCTCTGGCCAGCAAGGGATACTGAGGGAGGATCACCTCTGACCCCCACCCCACCTCCAGAACCCCAGGCCCCAAACTCCACCTTCTAGGTAGGTAGCCAGGATCTTCTTGCAGCGGCTTTTTTCTTGGACCGCCTCCATTCTCTTGTTAATACCTAGCTCTCCTCCCTCCAGAATTTCCGGGCCTGCCAGCAGTCAAAAGGCTCTCCTGCAAGCCTCTGGCCAGCAAGGGATACTGAGGGAGGGTCACCTCGGACCCCCACTCCACTTCAAGACACCCAGTCCCCAGACTCCACCTTCTAGACTTTCCGGGCCTGCCAGCAGGCAAAACGCACTCCTGCAAGACTCTGGCCAGCAAGGGATACTGAGGGACTGTCACCCCTGACCCCCTCCACACTTCCAGACCAGCAGGCCCCAGACTCCACCTTCTAGGTAGGAAGCCAGCATCTCCTTGTGGCGGTTTTCTTCTTGAACCCTCTCCATTCGCTTGTTAATACCCAGCTCTACTTCTCTCTCCAGACTTTCCGGGCCTGCCAGCAGTCAAAAGGCTCTCCTGCAAGCCTCTGGCCAGCAAGGGTTACTGAGGGAGCGTCACCTCCGTCCCCCTCCCCACTTCCTGACCCCCAGGCCCCAGACTCGGTTTTCTATGTAGGTAGCCAGGATCTCCTTGCGGTGGCTTTATTCTTGAACCCCCCCCCCCCATTCTCTTGTTAAGAACTAGCTCTCCTTCTCCCTCCAGAATTTCTGGGCCTGCCAGCTGGCAAAAGGCACTCCTGCAAGTCTCTGGCCAGCAAAGGATACGGAGGGAGGGTCCCCTCTGACCCCTATTCCACTTCGACAACCCCAGACCCCAGAATCCACCTTCTAGGCTTTCCAGCCCTGTCAGTAGGCAAAAGGCTCTCCTGCAAGCCTCTGGCCAGCAAGGGATACTGAGGGAGGGTCACCTCTGACCCCCACCCCACTTCCAGACCCCCAGGCCCCAGATTCCACCTTCAAGACATTCTGGGCCTGCCAGCAGGCAAAAGACTCTCCTGCAAGCCTATGGCCAGCAAGGGACACTGAGGGAGGGTCACCTATGAGCCCCACCCCACTTTCAGACCCCCAGGCCCTAGACTCCACCTTCTAGACTTTCCGGGCCTGCCAGCAGGCAAAAGGCTCTCCTGCAAGCCTCCTGCCAGCAAGGGATACTTAGGGAGGGTCACCTCTGAGGCCCACCCCACTTCCAGACAACCCGGCCCCATAATCCACGTTCTAGATAGGTAGCCAAGATCTACTTGCAGCGACATTTTCTTGATCCCCCTCAATTCTCTTGTTAATACCTAGCTCTCCTTCTCCCTCCAGAGTTTCCGGGCCTGCCAGCTGGTAAAAGGCTCTCCTGCGAGCCTCTGGCCAGCAAGGGATACTGAGGAAGGGTCACCTCTGACCCCCAGCCCACTTCCAGACCCCCAGGCACCAGACTCCACCTTCTAGTCTTTCTGGTCTGCCAGCAGGCAAAAGGCTCTCCTGCAAGACTCTGGCCAGCAAAGGATACTGAGGGAGGGTCACATCTGACCCCCATTCCACTTCGAGAACCCCAGGCCCCAGAATCCAACATCTAGGCTTTCCAGGTCTGCCCGTAGGCAAAAGGCTCTCCTGCAAGCCTCTGGCCAGCAAGGGATACTGAGGGAGGGTCACCTCTGACCCCCACCCCACTTCCAGACACCCAGGCCTCAGACTCCACCTTCTAGGCTTTCTGGGCCTGCCAGCAGGGCAAAGGCTCTCCTGCAAGCCTCTGGAAAGCAACGGATACTGAGGGAGGGTCACCTGTTACCCCCACCCCACTTACAGACCCCCAGGCCCCAGACTCCACCTTGTAGACTTTCCGGGCCTGCCAGCAGGAAAAAGGCTCTCCTTTAAGCTTATGGCCAGCAAGGGATGCTGAGGGAGGGTCACTTCTGACCCCCACCCCACTTCCAGACCCCCAGGCCCCAGACTCCACCTTCTTGACTTTCCGGGCCTGCCAGCAGACAAAAGGCTCTCCGGCAAGCCTATGGCCAGCAAGGGATACTGAGGGACGGTCACCTCTGTCCCCCTCCCCACTTCCAGACCCCCAGGCTCCAGACTCCACTTTCTATGTAGGTAGGCAGGATCTCCTTGCGGCGGCTTTTTTCTTGAACTCCCCCCCCCATTCTCTTGTTAATACCTAGCTCTTCTTCTCCTTCCAGACTTTCCGGGACTGCCAGCTGACAAAAGGCTCTCCTGCAAGCCTCTGGCCAGCAAGGGATACTGAGGGAGGGTCACCTCTGACCCCCACCCCACTTCCAGACCCCCAGGCACCAGACTCCCCATTCTAGTCTTTCCGGACCTGCCAGCAGGCAAAAGCCTGTCCTGCAAGACTCTGGCCAGCAAAGGATACTGAGGGAGGGCCACCACTGACCCCCATTCCACTTCGAGAACTACAGGCCCCAGAATCCACCTTCTAGGATTTCCAGCCCTGCCAGTAGGCAAAAGGCTCTCCTGCAAGCCTCTGGCCAGCAAGGGATACTGAGGGATGGTCACTTCTGAACCCCACCCCACTTCCAGGCCCCCAGGCCCCAGACTCCACATTCAAGACTTTCCGGTCCGGCCAGCAGGCAAAAGACTCTCCTGCAAGCCTCTGGCCAGTAAGGGATACTGAGGGAGGGTCACCTATGACCCCAACCCCACTTCAAGACCCCCAGGCCCTAGACTCCACCTTCTAGAATTTCCGGGCCTGCCAGCAGGCAAAAGGCTCTCCTGCAAGCCTCTTGCCAGCAAGGGATACAGAGGGAGGGTCACCTCTGACGCCCACCCCACTTCCAGACACCCAGGTCCCATAATCCACCTTCTAGATAGGTAGCCAAGATCTACTTGCAGCGACATTTTTCTTGAACCCCCTCCATTCTCTTGTTAATATCTAGCTCTCCTTCTCCCTCCACAGTTTCTGGGCCTGCCAGCAGGCAAAACGCTCTCCGGCAAGCCTCAGGCCAGCAAGGGATACTGAGGGAGTGTCACCTCTTACCCCCACCCTAATTCCAGACACCCAGGCTCCAGACTCCACCTTCTTGACTTTCCTGGCCTGCCAGCAGGCAAAAGCCTCTCCTGCAAGCCTCTGGCAAGCAAGGGATACTGAGGGAGGGTCACCTCTGACCCCCACCCCACTTCCAGACCGCAGGCACCAGACTCCACCTTCTAGGCTTTCTGGGCTTGCCAGCAGGCAAAAGGCTCTCCTGCAAGCCTCTGGTCAGCAAGGGATACGGAGGGAGGGTCACCTGTTACCCCCACACCACTTCCAGAACCCCAGGCCCCAGACTCCACCTTCTAGACTTTCCGGGCCTGCCAGCAGGCAAAAGGCTCTCCTGCAAGCTTATGGTCAGCAAGGGATGCTGAGGGAGGGTCACCTCTGACCCGCACCCCACTTCCAGACCCCCAGGACCCAGACTCCACCTTCAAGAATTTCTGGGCCTGCCAGCAGGCAAAAGACTCTCCTGCAAGCCTCTGGCCAGCAAGCGATACTGAGGGAGGGTCACCTATGACCCCCACCCCACTTCCAGACCCCCAGGCCCTAGACTCCACCTTCTAGATTTTCCGGGCCTGCCAGCAGGCAAAAGGCTCTCCTGCAAGCCTCTTGCCAGAAAGGGATACTGAGGGAGGGTCACCTCTGAGGCCCACCCCACTTCCAGACACCCAGGCCCCATTCTCCACCTTCTAGATAGGTAGGCAGGATCTCCTTGCTGCTACTTTTTTCTTGAACCCCCTCCATTCTCTTGTTAATACCTAGCTCTCCTTCTCCCTCCAGACTTTCCGGGCCTGCCAGCAGGAAAAAGGCTCTCCGGCAAGCCTCTGGCCAGCAAGGGATACTGAGGGAGGGTCTCCTATGACCCCAACCCCACTTCCAGACCCCAGGCCCTAGACTCCAACTTCTAGATTTTCCGGGCCTGCCAGCAGGCAAAAGGCTCTCCTGCAAGCCTCTTGCCAGCAAGAGATACTGAGGGTGGGTCACCTCTGACTCTGACCCCACTTACATACACACAGGCCCCAGAATCCACCTTCTAGATAGGTAGCCAAGATCTACGTGCAGCGACATTTTTCTTGAACCCCCTCCATTCTCTTGTTAATACCTAGCTCTCCTTCTCCCTCCACAATTTCTGGGCCTGCCAGCAGGCAACAGACTCTCCAGCAAGCCTCTGGCCAGCAAGGGATACTGAGCGAGGGTCACCTCTGACCCCCATCCCACTTCCAGACCCCCAGGCCCCAGACTCCACCTTCTAGACATTCCGGGATTGCCAGCAGGCAAAAAGCTCCCTGCAAGCATCTGGCCAGCAAGGGTTACTGAGGGAGGGTCACCTCTGACCGCCTCCCCACTTCCTGACCCCCTGGCTCCAGACTCCACCTTCTAGGTAGGTAGCCAGGATCTCCTTGCGGCAGCTTTTTTCTTGAACCCCCTCCATTCACTTGTTAATACCTAGCTCTCCTTCTCCCTCCAGACTTTCCGGGCCTGCCAGCAGGAAAAAGGCTCTCCGGCAAGCCTCTGGCCAGCAAGGGATACTGAGGGAGGGTCGGTCACTTCTGACCCCCATCCCACTTTCAGTCCCCCAGGCCCCAGACTCCACCTTCTAGACTTTCCGGGCTTGCCAGCAGGCAAAAGACTCTCCTGCAAGTCTCTGGCCAGCAAAGGATACTGAGGGAGGGTCACCTCTGTCCCCCTCCCCACTTCCTGACCCCCAGGTCCCAGACTCCATTTTCTATGTAGGTAGCCAGCATCTCCTTGCGGCGGCTTTTTTCTTGAACCCACCCCCCCATTCTCTTGTTAATACCTAGCTCTCCTTCTCCCTCCAGACTTTCTGGGCCTGCCAGCTGACAAAAGGCTCTCCTGCAAGCCTCTGGCCAGCAAGGGATACTGAGGGAGGGTCACCTCTGACCCCCACACCACTTCCCGATGCCCAGGTACCAGACTCCACCTTCTAGTCTTTCTGGGCCTGCCAGCAGGCAAAAGCCTCTCCTGCAAGACTCTGGCCAGCAAAGGATACTGAGGGAGGGTCACCTCTGACACCCATTCCACTTCGAGAACTCCAGGCCCCAGAATCCACCTTCTAGGCTTTCCAGGCCTGCCAGTAGGCAAAAGGCTCTCCTGCAAGCCTCTGGCCAGCAAGGGATACTGAGGGAGGGTCACATCTGACCCCCACCCCACTTCCAGGCCCCCAGGCCCCAGACTCCACCTTCAAAACTTTCCGGGCCTGCCAGCAGGGAAAAGACTCTCCTGCAAGCCTCTGGCCAGCAAGGGATACTGAGGGAGGGTCACCTATCACCCCAACCCCACTTCCAGACCCCAAGGCCCTAGACTCCACCATCTAGACTTTCCCGGCCTAACAGCAGGCAAAAGGCTCTCCTGCAAGCCTCTTGCCAGCAAGGGATAAAGAGGGAGGGTCACCTCTGACGCCCACCACACTTCCAGAAACCCAGGCCCCATAATACACCTTCTAGATAGGTAGCCAAGATCTACCTGCAGCGAATTTTTCTTGAACCCCCTCCATTCTCTTGTTAATACCTAGCTCTCATTCTCCCTCCACACTTTCTAGGCCTGCCAGCAGGCAAAAGGCTCTCCAGCAAGCCTCAGGCCAGCAAGGGATACTGAGGGAGTGTCACCTCTTACCCCCACCCCACTTCCAGACACCCAGGCCCCAGACTCCACCTTCTTGACTTTCCTGGCCTGCCAGCAGGCAAAAGGCTCTCCTGCAAGCCTCTGGCCAGCAAGGGATACTGAGGGAGGGTCACCTCTGACCCGACCCCACTTCCAGACCCCCAGTCCCCAGACTCCACCTTCTAGAATTTCCGGGCCTGCCAGCAGGCAAAAGCTCTCCTGCAAGCTTATGGCCATAAAGGGATGCTGAGGGAGGGTCACCTCTGACCCCCACCCCACTTCCAGAACCCCAGGCCCCAGACTCCACCTTCTAGACTTTCCGGGCCTGACAGCAGGCAAAAGGCTCTCGTGCAAGCCTCTGGCCAGCAAAGGATACTGAGGGAGGGTCACCTCTGTCACCCTCCCCACTTCGAGACGCCTAGGCCCCAGGCTCCATTTTCTATGTAGGTAACCAGGATCTCCTTGCGGCGGCTTTTTTCTTGAACCCCCCCCCCATTCTCTTGTTAATACCTAGCTCTCATTCTCCCTCCAGACTTTCAGGGCCTGCCAGCTGGCAAAAGGCTCTACTGCAAGCCTCTGGCCAGCAAAGGATACTGAGGGAGAGTCACCTCTTTCCCCCTCCCCACTTCCAGACCCCCAGGCCCCAAACTCCATTTTCTATGTAGGTAGCCAGGATCTCCTTGCGGTGGCTTTTTTCTTGAACCCCCCCCCCATTCTCTGGTTAATACCTACCTCTCCTTCTCCCTCCAGACTTTCCGGCCCTGCCAGCTGGCAAAAGGCTCTCCTGCAAGCCTCTGGCCAGCAAGGAATTCTGAGGGAGGGTCATCTCTGACCCCCACACCACTTACAGACCCCCAGGCCCCAGACTCCACCTTCAAGACTTTCCGGGCCTGCCAGCAGGCAAAAGACTCTCCTGCAAGCCTCTGGCCAGCAAGGGATACTGAGGGAGGGTCACCTATGACCCCCACCCCACTTCCAGACCCCCAGGCCCTAGACTCCACCTTTTAGACTTTCCGGGCCTGCCAGCAGGCAAAAGGCTTTCCTGCAAGACTCTTGCCAGCAAGGGATACTGAGGGAGGGTCACCTCTGAGGCCCACCCCACTTTCAGACACCCAGGCCCCATTATCCACCTTCTAGTTAGGAAGCCAAGATCTACGTGCAGAGACTTTTTTCTTGAAGCCCCTCCATTCTCTTGTTAATACCTAGCTCTCCTTCTCCCTCCACACTTTCTGGGCCTGCCAGCAGGCAAAAGGCTCTCTGGCAAGCCTCGGGCCACCAAGGGATACTGAGGGAGGGTCACCTCTTACCCCCACCCCACTTCCAGACCCCCAGGCCCCTGACTCCACCATCTTGACTTTCCTGGCCTGCCAGCAAGCAAAAGGCTCTCCTGTAAGCCTCTGGCCAGCAAAGCATACTGAGGGAGGGTCACCTCTGTCCCCCCTCCCCACTTACAGACCCCCAGGACCCAGACTCCACTCTCTATGTAGGTAGCCACGATCTCCTTGCAACAGGTTTTTTCTTGAACCCACCCCATTCTCTTGTTAATACCTAGCTCTCCTTCTCCCTCCCGACTTTCTGTGCCTGCCAGCTGGCAAAAGGCTCTCCTGCAAGCCTCTGGCCAGAAAGGGATACTGAGGGAGGGTCACCTCTGACCCCCCAGCCCACTTCCAGACCCCAGGCACCAGACTCCACCTTCTAGTCTTTCTGGGCCTGCCAGTAGGCAAAAGGCTCTCCTGCAAGACTCTGGCCAGCAAAGGATACTGAGGGAGGGTCACATCTGACCCCCATTTCAGTTCGAGAACCCCAGGCCCCAGAATCCACCTTCTAGGCTTTCCAGGCCTGCCAGTAAGCAAAAGGCTCTCCTGCAAGACTCTGGCCAGCAAGGGATACTGAGGGAGGGTCACCTCTGACACCCACACCACTTCCAGACCCCCAGGCCCCAGACTCCAGCTTCTAGACTTCCCGGGCCTGCCAGAAGGAAAAAGGCTCTCCTGCAAGATTATGGCTAGCAAGGGATGCTGAGGGAGGTTCACCTCAGACGCCCACCCCACTTCCAGACCCCCAGGCCCCAGACTCCACCTTCTAGACTTTCCGGGCCTGACAGCAGGCAAAAGGCTCTCGTGCAAGCCTCTGGCCAGCAAAGGATACTGAGGGAGGGTCACCTCTGTCCCCCTCCCCACTTCCGCACCCTTAGGCCCCAGACTCCACCTTCTCGGTAGGTAGCCAGGATCTCCTTGTGGTGGCTTTTTTCTTGAACCCCCCCCCCCATTCTCTTGTTAATACCTAGCTCTCCTTCTCCCTCCAGAATTGCCCCGCCTGCCAGCTGGCAAAAGGCTCTCCTGCAAGCCTCTGGCCAGCAAAGGATACTGAGGGAGGGTCACCTCAGAAGCCCACTCCACTTCCAGACACCCAGGCCCCAGAATCCACCTTCTAGATAGGTAGCCAAGATCTACGTGCAGCGACTTTTTTCATGAACCCCCTCCATTTTCTTGATAATACCTACTTCTCCTTCTCCCTCCACACTTTCTGGGCCTGCCAGCACACAAAAGGCTCTCCGGCAAGCCTCTGGCAAGCAAGGGATACTGAGGGAGGGTCACCTCTTACCCCCAACTCACTTCTATACACCCAGGCCGCAGACTCCAACTTCTTGACTTTCCTGGCCTGCCAGCAGGCAAAAGGCTCTCCTGCAAGACTCTGGCCATCAATGGATACTGAGGGAGTGTCACCTCTGACCCCCACCCCACTTCCAGACCCCCAGGCCCCAGACTCCACCTTTTAGACTTTCCTGGACGGCCAGCAGGCAATAGCGTCTCCTGCAAGTCTCTGGCCAGCAAGGGATACTGAGGGAGGGTCACCTCTAACCCCAACCCCACTTCCAGACCCCCAGGCCCCAGACTCCACCTTCTTGTTTTCCCAGGCCTGCCAGCAAGCAAAAGGCACTCCTGCAAGCCTCTGGCCAGCAAGGGATACTGAGGGAGGGTCACCTCTGACCCCCACCCCATGTTCAGAACCCCAGGCCCCAGACTCCACCTTCTAGACATTCCGGGATTGCCAGCAGGAAAAAGGCTCTCCTGCAAGACTCTGGCCAGCAAGGGTTACTGAGGGAGGGTCACCTGTGACCCCCTCCCCACTTCCTGACCCCCAGGATCCAGAGTCCACCTTTTAGGTAGGTAGCCAGGTTCTCCTTGCAGTGGCTTTTTTCTTGAACCCCCTCCATTCTCTTGTTTATACCTAGCTCTCCTTCTCCCTCCAGACTTTCTGGGCCTGCCAGCAGGCAAAAGGCTCTCCGTCAAGCCTCTGGCCAGCAAGGGATACTGAGGGAGTGTCACCTCTGACCACCACCCCACTTTCAGTCCCCCTGGCCCCAGACTCCACCTTCTAGACTTTCCGGGCTTGCCAGCAGGCAAAAGGCTCACCTGCAAGCCTCTGGCCAGCAAAGGATACTGAGGGAGGGTCACCTCTGTCCCCCTCCCCACTTCCAGACCCCCAGGCACCAGACTCCACTCTCTATGTAGGTAGCCAGGATCTCCTTGCGGCGGCTTTTTTCTTGAACCCCCCCCCCCCCCATTCTCTTGTTAATACCTAGCTGTCCTTCTCCCTCCAGACTTTCCGGGCCTGCCAGCTGACAAAAGGCTCTCCTGCAAGCCTCTGGCCAGCAAGGGATACTGAGGGAGGGTCACCTCTGATCCCCACACCACTTCCAGATCCCCAGGCACCAGACTCCACCTTCTAGTCTTTCTGGGCCTGCCAGCAGGCAAAAGCCTTTCCTGCAAGACTCTGGCCAGCAAAGTATACTGAGGGAGGGTCACCTCTGACCCCCATTCCACTTCGAGAACTCCAGGCCCCAGAATCCACCTTCTAGGCTTTCCAGGCCTGCCAGTAGGCAAAAGGCTCTCCTTCAAGCCTCTGGCCAGCAAGGGATACTGAGTGAGGGTCACATCTGACCCCCCACCCCACTTCCAGGCCCCCAGGCCCCAGACTCCAACTTCAAGACTTTCCGGGCCTGCCAGCAGGGAAAAGGCTCTCCTGCAATCCTCTTGCCAGCAAGGGATACAGAGGGAGGCTCCCCTCTGACGCCCACCCCACTTCCAGACACCCAGGCCCAATAATCCACCTTCTAGATAGGTAGCCAAGATCTACTTGCAGCGACTTTTTTCTTGAACCCCCTCCATTCTCTTGTTAATACCTAGCTCTCCTTCTCCCTCCACACTTTCTGGGCCTGCCAGCAGGCAAAAGGCTCTCCGGCACACCTCAGGCCAGCAAGGGATACTGAGGGAATGTCACCTCTTACCCCCACCCCACTTCCAGACACCAAGGCCCCAGACTCCACCTTCTTGACTCTCCTGTCCTGTCAGCAGGCAAAAGGGTCTCCTGCAAGACTCTGGCCAGCAAGGATTACTGAGGGAGGGACACCTCTGACCCCCTCCCCACTTCCTGACCCCCAGGCTCCAGACTCCACCTTCTAGGTAGGTAGCCAGGATCTCCTTGCAGCGGCTTTTTTCTTGAACCCCCTCCATTCTCTTGTTTATACCTAGATCTCCTTCTCCCTCCAGACTTTCTGGGCCTGCCAGCAGGCAGAAGGCTCTCCTGCAATCCTCTGGCCAGCAAGGGATATCGAGGGAGGGTCACCTCTTACCCCCACCTCACTTCAAGACCCCAAGGCCCCAGACTCCACCTTCTAGAATTTCCAGGCCTGCCAGTAGGCAAAAGGCTCTCCTGCAAACCTCTGGCCAGCAAGCGATACTGACGGAGGGTCACCTCTGACCCCCACCCCACTTTCAGACCCCCAGGCACCAGACTCCACCTTCCAGAATATCTGGGCCTGCCAGCAGGCAAAAGGCTCTCCTGCAAGCCTCTGTCCAGCAAGCGATACTGAGGGAGGGTTACCTCTGACCCCCACCCTACTTCTAGACCCTCAGGCCCAAGACTCCACCTTCTAGGTGGGTAGCCAGTATCTACTTGCTGTGGCTTTTTTCTTGAACCCCCTCCATTATCTTATTAATACCTAGCTCTCCTTCTTCCTCCAGACTTTGCGGGCCTTCCAGCAGTCAAAAGGCTCTCCTGCAACCCTCTTACCAGCATGGCATACTGAGGGATGGTCACCTCTGACCCCCATCCCACTTCGAGTCCCCCAGTCCCCAGACTCCACCTTCTAGGCTTCCCAGGCCTGCCAGCATGCAAAAGGCTCTCCTGCAAGCCTCTGGCCAGCAAGGGATAGTGAGGGAGGGTCACCTCTGACCCCAATCCCACTTTCAGACCCCCAGGACGCAGACTCCACCTTCTAGACTTTTTCGGCCTGGCAGCAGGAAAAAGGCTCTCCTGCAAGCCTCTGGCCAACAAGGGATACTGAGGGAGGGTCACCTCTGAACGCCACCCAACTTTCAGATCTCCAGGACTCAGACTCCACCTTCTAGACTTTCCGGGCTTGCCAGCTCGCAAAAGGCTCTCCTGCAAGCCTCTGGGCAGCAAGGGATACTGAGGGAGTGTCACCTCTGACACCCACCCCACTTCCAGACCCCCAGGCCCCAGACTCCACCTTTTAGTCTTTCTGGGCCTGCCAGCAGGCAAAAGGCTCTCCTGCAAGACTCTGGCCAGCAAGGGATACTGAGGGAGGGTCACCTCTGAGGCCCACCCCACTTCCAGAAACCCAGGCCCCATAATCCACCTTCTAGATAGGTAGACAATATCTACTTGCAGCAACATTTTTCTTGAACCCCCTCCATTCTCTTGTTAATACCTAGCTCTCCTTCTCCCTCCACACTTTCTGGGCCTGCCAGCAGACAAAAGGCTCTCCGGCAAGCCTCTGTCCAGCAAAGGATACTGAGGGAGGGTCACCGCTGTCCCCCACCCCACTTCAAGACCCCCAGGCCCCAGACTCCACCTTCTAGGATTTCTGGGCCTGCCAGCAGGGAAAACGCTCTCCTGCAAGACTCTGGCCAGCAAAGGATACTGAGGGAGGGTCACCTCTGTCCCCCTCCCCACTTCCAGACCCCCAGGCCCCAGACTCCACCTTCTAGGTACGTAGCCAAGATCTCCTTGAAGCGGCTTTTTTCTTGAACCGCCTCCATTCTCTTGATAATACCTAGATCTCCTTCTCCCTCCAGATTTTCTGGGCCTGCCAGCAGGCAAAAGGCTCTCCTGCAAGCCTCTGGCCAGCAAGGGATACTGAGAGAGGTTGACCTCTGACCCCCACCCCACTTCAAGACCCCCAGGCCCAAGACTCCACCTTCTAGGCTTTCTGGGCCTGGAGCAGGGAAAAGGCTCTCCTGCAAGCCTCTGGTCAGCAAGGGACACTGAGGGAGGGTCACCTCTGACTGCCACCCCACTGCAAGACCCCCAGGAACCACACTCCACCTTCTAGACTTTCCGGGCCTGCCAGCAGGAAAAAGGCTCTCGTGCAAGCCTCTGGTCAGCAAAGGATACTGAGGGAGGGTCACCTCTGTCCCCCTCCCCACTTCCAGACCCCCAGGCCCCAGACTCCACCTTCTAGGTAGGTAGCCAGGATCTCCTTGAGGCGGCTTTTTCTTGAACCCCCCCCATTCTCTTGGTAATAGCTAGCTTTCCTTCTCCCTCCAGACTTTCCGGGCCTGCCTGCTGGCAAAAGGCTCTCCTGCAAGCCTCTAGCCAGCAAGGGATACTGAGGGAGTGTCACCTCTGACCCCCACCCCACTTCCAGACCCTCCGGCCCCAGACTCCACCTTCTAGTATTTCTGGGCCTGCCAGCTGGACAAAGGCTCTCCTCCAAGACTCTGGCCAGCAAAGGATACTGAGGGAGGGTCACCTCTGACCCCCATTCCACTTCGACAACCCCAGGCCCCAGAATCCACCTTCTAGGCTTTCTAGGCCTGCCAGTAGGCAAAAGGCTCTCCTGCAAGCCTCTGGCCAGCAAGGGTTACTGAGGGAGGGTCACCTCTGACCCCACCCCACTTCCAGGCCCCCAGGCCCCAGACTCCACCTTCTAGGCTTTCTGGGCTTGCCAGCAGGCAAAAGGCTCTCCTGCAAGCCTCTGGTAAGCAAGGGATACGGAGGGAGGGTCACCTCTTACCCCCACACCACTTCCAGACACCCAGGCCCCAGATTACACCTTCTAGATAGGTAGCCAGGATCTCCTTGCGGCAGCTTTTTTCTTGAACCTCCTCCATTCTCTTGTTAATACCTAGCTCTCCTTCTCCCTCCAGACTTTCTGGGCCTGCCAGCAGGCAAAAGGCTCTCCTGCAAGCCTCTGGCCAGCAAGGGATACTGAGAGAGGTTGACATCTGACCCCCACCCCACTTCAAGACCCCCAGGCCCAAGACTCCACCTTCTAGGCTTTCTGGGCCTGGAGCAGGGAAAAGGCTCTCCTGCAAGCCTCTGGTCAGCAAGGGACACTGAGGGAGGGTCACCTCTGACTGCCACCCCACTTCAAGACCCCCAGGAACCACAATCCACCTTCTAGACTTTCCGGGCCTGCCAGCAGGAAAAAGGCTCTCGTGCAAGCCTCTGGTCAGCAAAGGATACTGAGGGAGGGTCACCTCTGTCCCCCTCCCCACTTCCAGACCCCCAGGCCCCAGACTCCACCTTCTAGGTAGGTAGCCAGGATCTCCTTGAGGCGGCTTTTTCTTGAACCCCCCCCCCCCATTCTCTTGGTAATAGCTAGCTTTCCTTCTCCCTCCAGACTTTCCGGGCCTGCCTGCTGGCAAAAGGCTCTCCTGCAAGCCTCTAGCCAGCAAGGGATACTGAGGGAGTGTCACCTCTGACCCCCACCCCACTTCCAGACCCTCAGGCCCCAGACTCCACCTTCTAGTCTTTCTGGGCCTGCCAGCTGGACAAAGGCTCTCCTCCAAGACTCTGGCCAGCAAAGGATACTGAGGGAGGGTCACCTCTGACCCCCATTCCACTTCGACAACCCCAGGCCCCAGAATCCACCTTCTAGGCTTTCTAGGCCTGCCAGTAGGCAAAAGGCTCTCCTGCAAGCCTCTGGCCAGCAATGGTTACTGAGGGAGGGTCACCTCTGACCCCACCCCACTTCCAGGCCCCCAGGCCCCAGACTCCACCTTCTAGGCTTTCTGGGCTTGCCAGCAGGCAAAAGGCTCTCCTGCAAGCCTCTGGTAAGCAAGGGATACGGAGGGAGGGTCACCTCTTACCCCCATACCACTTCCAGACACCCAGGCCCCAGATTACACCTTCTAGATAGGTAGCCAGGATCTCCTTGCGGCAGCTTTTTTCTTGAACCTCCCCCATTCTCTTGTTAATACCTAGCTCTCCTTCTCCCTCCAGACTTTCTGGGCCTGCCAGCAGGCAAAAGGCTCTCCGGCAAGACTCTGGCCAGCAAGGGATACTGAGGGAGTGTCACCTCTGACCCCCACCCCACTTTCAGTCCCCCAGACCCCAGACTACACTTTCTAGACTTTCCGGGCCTGCCAGCAGGCAAAAGGCTCTCCGGCAAGCCTCTGGCCAGCAAGGGATACTGAGGGAGGGTCACCTCTGACCCCCACCCCACTTTCAGTCCCCCAGGCCCCAGACTCCACCTTCTAGATTTTCTGGGCTTGCCAGAAGGCAAAAGGCACTCCTGCAAGCCTCTGGCCAGCAAAGGATACTGAGGGAGGGTCACCTCTGTCCCCCTCCCCACTTCCAGACCCCCAGGCACCAGACTCCACTTTCTATGTAGGTAGCCAGGATCTCCTTGCGGCAGCTTTTTCCTTGAACCCCCCCCCCCCATTCTCTTGTTAATACCTAGCTGTCCTCTTCCCTCCAGACTTTCCGGGCCAGCCAGCTGACAAAAGGCTCTCCTGCAAGCCTCTCGTCAGCAAGGGATCCTGAGGGAGGGTCACCTCTGACCCCCACCTCACTTCCAGACCCCCAGGCACCAGACTCCACCTTCTAGTCTTTCTGGGCCTGCCAGCAGGCAAAAGCCTCTCCTGCAAGACTCTGGCCAGCAAAGGACACTGAGGGAGGGTCACCTCTGACCCCCATTCCACGTCGAGAACTCCAGGCCCCAGAATCCACCTTCTAGGCTTTCCAGGCCTGCCAGTAGGCAAAAGGCTCTCCTGCAAGCCTCTGGCCAGCAAGGGATAATGAGGGAGGGTCACATCTGACCCCCACCCCACTTCCAGGCCCCCAGGCCCCAGACTCCAACTTCAAGACTTTACGGGCCTGCCAGCAGGGCAAAGACTCTCTTGCAAGCCTCTGGCCAGCAAGGGATACTGAGGGAGGGTCACCTCTGACCCCAAACCCACTTCCAGAACCCCAGGCCCTAGACTTCACCTTCTAGACTTTCCGGGCCTGCCAGCAGGCAAAAGGCTCTCCTGCAAGCCTCTTGCCGGCATTGGATACAGAGGGAGGGTCACCTCTGACGCCCACCCCAATTCCAGATACCCAGGCCCCATAATCCACCTTCTAGATAGGTAGCCAAGATCTACTTGCAGCGACTTTTTTCTTGAACCCCCACCATTCTCTTGTTTATACCTAGATCTCCTTCTCCCTCCAGACTTTTTGGGCCTGCCATCAGGCAAAAGGCTCCCCTGCAAGACTCTGGCCAGCAAGGGATACTGAGGGAGGGTCACCTCTGAGGCCCACCCCACTTCCAGACACCCAGGCCCCATAATCCACCTTCTAGATAGTCAGCCAAGATCTACATGCAGCGA
Source organism: Tupaia tana (assembly GCA_026018925.1). NCBI lineage: Eukaryota > Metazoa > Chordata > Mammalia > Scandentia > Tupaiidae > Tupaia > Tupaia tana. Next base: position 82,658,913 of record JAKSZU010000009.1, on the reverse strand, counting down.
CTTTTTTCTTGAACCCCCTCCATTCTCTTGTTAATACCTAGCTCTCCTTCTCCCTCCACACTTTCTGGGCCTGCCAGCAGGCAAAAGGCTCTCCATCAAGCCTCTGGCCAGCAAGTGATACTGACGGAGGGTCACCTCTGACTCCCACCCCACTTTCAGTCCCCCAGGCCCCAGACTCCACCTTCTAGAGGTTCCGGACAAGCCAGCAGGCAAAAGGCTCTCCTGCAAACCTGTGTCTAGCAAAGGATACTGAGGGAGGGTCACCTCTGTCCCCCTCCCCACTTCCAGACCCCCAGGCCCCACACTCCACTTTCTGTGTAGGTAGCCAGGATCTCTTTGCGGAGGCTTTTTTCTTGAACCCCTCCCCCCCATTCTCTTGTTAATACCTAGCTCTCCTTCTCCCTCCAGTCTTTCCGGGTCTCCCAGCTGGCAAAAGGCTCTCCTGCAAGCCTCTGGCCAGCAAGGGATACTGAGGGAGGGTCACCTCTGACCCCCACCCCACTTCCAGACCCCCAGGCACCAGACTCCACCTTCTCGTCTTTCTGGGTATGCCAGCAGGCAAAACGCTCTCCTGCAAGACTCTGGCCAGCAAAGGATACTGAGAGAGGGTCACATCTGACTCCCATTCCACTACGAGAACCCCAGGCCCCAGAATCCACCTTCTAGGATTTCCAGGCCTGCCAGTAGGCAAGAAGCTCTCCTGCAAACCTCTGGCCAGCAAGGGATACTGAGGGAGTGTTACCTCTGACCCCCACCCCACTTCCAGGCCCCCAGGCCCCAGACTCCAACTTCAAGATTTTCCGGGCCTGCCAGCAGGCAAAAGACTCTCCTGCAAGCCTCTGGCCAGCAAGGGATACTGAGGGAGGGTCACCTATGACCCCAACACCACTTCCATACCCCCAGGCCCTAGACTCCACCTTCTAGACATTCCGGGCCTGTCAGCAGGCAAAAGGCTCTCCTGCAAGCCTCTTGCCAGCAAAGGATACTGAGGGAGGGTCACCTCTGACGCCCACCCCACTTCCAGACTCCCAGACCCCAGAATCCACCTTCTAGATAGGTAGCCAAGATCTACTTGCAGCGACATTTTCTTGAACCCCCTTCATTCTCTTGTTAATACCTAGCTCTCCTTCTCCCTCCACACTTTCTGGGCCTGCCAGCAGGCAAAAGACTCTCCGGCAAGCCTCAGGCCAGCAAGGGATACTAAGGGAGTGTCACCTCTTACCCCCACCCCACTTCCAGACACCCAGGCCCCAGACTCCACCTTCTTGACTTTCCTGGCCTGCCAGCAGGCAAAAGACTCTCCTGCAAGCCTCTGGCCAGCAAGGGATACTGAGGGAGGGTCACCTCTAACCCACACCCCACGTACAGAACCCCAGGCCACAGACTCCACCCTCTACACATTCCGGGATTGCCAGCAGGCAAAAGGCTCTCCTGCAAGCCTCTGGCCAGCAAGGATTACTGAGGGAGGGACACCTCTGACCCCCACCCCACTTCAAGATCCCCAGGCCCCAGACTCCATCTTCTAGGCTTCCTGGGCTTGCCAGCAGGCAAAAGGCTCTCCTGCAAGCCTCTGGTCTGCAAGGGATACTGAGGGAGGGTCCCTGTTACCCCCACACCACTTCCAGACCCCAGGCACCAGACTCCACCTTCTAGACTTTCCGGGCCTGCCAGGAAGCAAAAGGCTCTCCTGCAAGCTTATGGCCAGCAAGGGATGCTGAGGGAGCGTCACCTCTGACCCCCACCCCACTTCCAGACCCCCAGGCCCCTGACTACACCTTCTAGACTTTCCGGGCCTGGCAGCAGGATAAAGGTTCTCCTACAAGCCTCTGGCCAGCAAGGGATACGGAGGGAGTGTCACCTCTGACCCCCACTCCACTTCCAGACTCCCAGGCCTCAGATTACACCTTCTAGATAGGTAGCCAGGATCTCCTTGGGGCGGCTTTTTTCTTGAACCCCCTCCATTCTCTTGTTCATACCTAGCTCTCCTTCTCCCTCCAGACTTTCCGGGCCTATCAGCAGGCAAAAGGCTCTCCGGCAAGTCTCTGGCCAGCAAGGGATACTGAGGGAGGGTCACCTCTGACCCCCACCCCAATTTCAGTCCCCCAGGCCCCAGACTCCACCTTCTAGACTTTACGGGCTTGCCAGCAGGCAAAAGGCTCTCCTGAAAGCCTCTGGCCAGTAAAGGATACTGAGGGAGGGTCACCACTGTCCCCCTCCCCACTTCCAGACCCCCAGGCCCCAGACTCCACTTTCTATGTAGGTAGCCAGGATCTCCTTGCAGCGGCTTTTTTCTTGAACCCCCCCCATTCTCTTGTTTATACCTAGATCTCCTTCTCCCTCCAGACTTTCTGGGATGGCCAGCAGGCAAAAGGCTCTCCTGCAAGCCTCTGGCAAGCAAGGGATACTGAGGGAGGGTCACCACTGACCCCCACCTCACTTCAAGACCCCCAGGCCCCAGACTCCACCTTCTAGAATTTTCGGGCCTGCCGTTAGGCAAAAGGCTCTCCTGCAAGCCTCTGGCAAGCAAGCGATACTGACGGAAGGTCACCTCCGACCCCCCACCCCACTTCCAGACCCCCAGGCCCCAGACTCCACCTTCCAGAATTTCCTGGCCTGCCAGCAGGCAAAAGGACCTCCTGCAAGCCTCTTTCCAGCAAGCGATACTGACAGAGGGCCAATTCTGACCCCCACCCCACTTCTAGACACTCAGGCCCAAGACTCCACCTTCTAGGTAGGTAGCCAGTATCTACTTGCGGTGGCTTTTTTCTTGAACCACCTCCATTCTCTTATTAATACCTAGCTCTCCTTCTTCCTCCAAACTTTCCGGGCCTTCCAGCAGTCAAAAGGCTCTCCTGCAAGCCTCTTGCCAGAAGGCATACTGAGGGAGGGTCACCTCTGACTCCCATCCCACTTCGAGACCCCCAGGCCCCAGACTCCACCCTCTAGGCTTCCCAGGCCTGCCAGCAGGCAAAATGCTCTCCTGCAAGCCTCTGGCCAGCAAGGGATACTGAGGGAGGGTCACCTCTGACCCCAACCCCACTTCCAGACCCCCAGGCCCCAGACTCCACCTTCTATACTTTCCGGGCCTGCCAGCAGGTAAAAGGCTCTCCTGCAAGCCTCTGGCCAGCAAGGGATACTGAGGGAGGGTCACCTCTGACCTCCACCCCACTTCCAGACCCCCAGGACCCTGACTCCACCTCCTAGATTTTCCAGGCCTGCCAGTAGGCAAAAGGCTCTCCTGCAAGCCTGTGGCCAGTCAGGGATACTGAGGGAGGGTCACCTCTGACCCCCACCCCACTTTCAGACCCCCAGGCCCCAGACTCCTCAACCTTCTAGACATTCCGGGACTGCCTGCAGGCTAAAGGCTCTCTTGCAAACCTCTGGTCAGTAAGGGATACTGAGGAAGGGACACCTCTGACCCCCTCCCCACTTCCAGACCCCCAGGCTCAAGACTCCACCTTCTAGGTAGGTAGCCAGGATCTCCTTGCGGCGGCTTTTTTCTTGAACACCCACCATTCTCTTGTTAATACCTAACTCTCCTTCTCCCTCCAGACTTTCTGGGCCTGCCAGGGGGCAAAAGGCTCTCCTGCAAGCCTCTGGCCAGCAAGGGATACTGAGGGAGGGTCACCTCTGACCCCCATCCCACTTCGAGACCCCAGGCCCCAGACTCCACCTTCTAGGCTTCCCAGGCCTGCCAGCAGGCAAAAGGCTCTCCTGCAAGCCTCTGGCCATCAAGGGATACAGAGGGAGGGTCACCTCTGACCCCAACCCCACTTCCAGACCCCCAGGACCTAGACTCCACCTTCTAGAATTTCTGGGCCTGGCAGCAGGAAAAAGGCTCTCCTGCAAGCCTCTGGCCAACAAGGGATACTGAGGGAGGAACACCTCTGACCGACACCCAACTTCCAGATCCCCAGGCACCAGACTCCGCCTTCTAGACTTTCCAGGCCTGCCAGCTGGCAATAGGCTCTCCTGCAAGCCTCTGGCCAGCAAGGGATAGTGAGGGAGGGTCACCTCTGAACCCAACCCCACTTCCAGAACCACAGGCCCCAGACTCCACCTTCTATTCTTTCTGGGCCTGCCAGCAGGCAAAAGGCTCTCCTGCAAGACTATGGCCAGCAAGGGATACTGAGGGAGTGTCTCCTCTGACCCCCACCCCACTTCCAGACCCCCAGGCCCCAGACTCCACATTCTAGAATTTCCGGGCCTGCCAGCAGACAAAAGGCTCTCCTGCAAGCCTCTGGCCAGCAAGGGATACTGAGGGAATGTCACCACTGACCCCCACCCCACTTCCAGACCCCCAGGCCCCAGAGTCCACCCTCTAGGTAGGTAGCCAGGATCTCCTTGAAGCGTCTTTTTTCTTGAAACTCCTCAATTCTCTTGATAATACCTAGATCTCCTTATCCCTCTAGACTTTCTGGGCCTGCCAGCAGGCAAAAGGCTCTCCTGCAAGCCTCTGGCCAGCAAGGGATACTGAGGGAGGTTGATCTCTGACCCCCACTCCACTCCAAGACCCCCAGGCCCCAGACTCCACCTTCTAGGCTTTCTGTGCCTGCCAGCAGGGAAAAGGCCCGCCTGCAAGCCTCTGGTCAGCAAGGCATACTGAGGGAGGGTCACCTGTTACCCCCACCACACTTGCAGACCCCCAGGCCCCAGACTCCACCTTCTAGACTTTCCGGGCCTGCCAGCATGCAAAAGGCTCTCCTGCAAGCCTGTTGCCAGCAAGGGATACTGAGGGAGTGTCACCTCTGAGGCCCACCCAACTTCCAGACACCCAGGCCCCATAATCCACCTTCTAGATAGGTAGCCAAGATCTACTTGCAGCGACTTTTTTATTGAACCCCCTCCATTCTCTTGTTAATACCTAGCTCTCCTTCTCCCTCCACACTTTCTGGGCCTGCCAGCAGGCAAAAGGCTCTTGGGCAAGCCTCTGGCAAGCATGGGATACTGAGGGAGGGTCACCTGTAACCCCCACACCATTTCCAGACCCCCAGGCCCCAGACTCCACCTTCTAGACTTTCCGGGCCTGCCAGCAGGCAAAAGGCTGTCCTGCAAGCTTATGGCAAGCAAGGGATGCTGAGGGAGGGTCACCTCTGACCCCCACCCCACTTCCAGACACCCAGGCCCCAGATTCCACCTTCTAGACTTTCCGGGCCTGGCAGAAGGATAAAGGTTCTCCTGCAAGCCTCTGGCCAGCAAGGGATACAGAGGGAGTGTCACCTCTGACCCTCACTCCACTTCCAGACACCCAGGCCCCAGATTACACCTTCTAGATACGTAGTCAGGTTCTCCTTGAGGCTGCTTTTTTCTTGAACCCCCTCCATTCTCTTGTTAATACCTAGCTCTCCTTCTCCCTCCAGACGTTCTGGGCCTGACAGCAGGAAAAAGGCTCTCCGGCAAGCCTCTGGCCAGCAAGGGATACTGAGGGAGTGTCACCTCTTACCCCCACCCCTCTTCCAGACCCCCAGGCCCCAGACTCAACCTTCTTGACTTTCCTTGCCTGCCAGCAGGCAAAAGGCTCTCCTGCAAGGCTCTGGCCAGCAAGGGATACTGAGGGAGGGTCACCTCTGACCCCCACCCCACGTTCAGACCCCCAGGCCCCTGACTCCACCTTCTAGACATTCCGGGATTGCCAGCAGGCAAAAGGCTCTCCTGCAAGCCTCTGGCCAGCAAGGGATACTGAGGGAGGGTCACCTCTGACCCCCACCACACTTCCAGACCCACAGACCCCAAACTCTACCTTCTAGGCTTTCTGGGCTTGCCAGCAGGCAAAAGGCTCTCCTGCAAGCCTCTGGTCAGCAAGTGATACGGAGGGAGGGTCACCTGTTACCCCCACACCACTTCCAGACACCCAGGCCCCAGACTCCACCTTCTAGACTATCCGGGCCTGCCAGCAGGCAAAAGGCTCTCCTGCAAGCTTATGGCCAGCAAGGGATGCTGAGGGAGGGTCACCTCTGACCCCCACCCCACGTTCCGACCCCCAGGCCCCTGACTCCACCTTCTAGACATTCCGGGATTGCCAGCAGGCAAAAGGCTCTTGTGCAAGCCTCTGGCCAGCAAAGGATACTGAGGGAGGGTCACCTCTGTCACCCTCCCCACTTCGAGACCCCTAGGCCCCAGACTCCATTTTCTATGTACGTAGCCAGGATCTCCTTGCGGCGGCTTTTTTCTTGAACCCCCCCCCTCCCAATCTCTTGTTAATACCTAGCTCTCCTTCTCCCTCCAGACTTTCCGGGCCTGCCAGTTGGCAAAAGGCTCTCCTGCAAGCCTCTGGCCAGCAAGGGATACTGAGGGAGGGACACCTCTGATCCCCACCCCACTTCTAGGCCCCCAGGCCCCAGACTCCACCTTTAAGACTTTCCGGGCCTGCCAGCAGGCAAAAGGCTCTCGTGCAAGCCTCTGGCCAGCAAAGGATACTGAGGGAGGGTCACCTCTGAGGCCCACCCCACTTTCAGACACCCAGGCCCCATTATCCACCTTCTAGATAGGTGGCCAAGATCTACTTGCAGCGACTTTTTTCTTGAAGCCCCTACATTCTCTTGTTAATACCTAGCTCTCCTTCTCCCTCCACACTTTCTGGGCCTGACAGGAGGAAAAAGGCTCTCCGGCAAGCCTCAGGCCAGCAAGGGATACTGAGGGAGGGTCACCTATGACCCCCACCCCACTTCCAGACCCCCAGGCCCCAGACTCAACCATCTTGACTTTCCTGGCCTGCCAGCAGGCAAAAGGCTCTCCTGCAAGCCTTTGGCCAGCAAGGGATACTGAGGGAGGGTCACCTCTTACCCCCACCGCACTTCCAGACCCACAGGCCCCTGACTCCACCTTGTTGAATTTCCTGGCCTGTCAGCAGGCAAAAGGCTCTCCTGCAAGCTTCTGGCAAGCAAGGGATACTGAGGGAGGGTCACCTCTGACCCCCACCCCACTTTCCGTCCCCCAGGCCCAAGACTCCACCTTCTAGACTTTCCGGGCTTGCCAGCAAGCAAAAGGCTCTCCTGTAAGCCTCTGGCCAGCAAAGGATACTGAGGGATGGTCACCTGTGTCCCCCTCCCCACTTCCAGACCCACAGGCCCCAGAGTCCACTCTCTATGTAGGTAGCCAGGATCTACTTGCAACAGGTTTTTTCTTGAAACCCCCCATTCTCTTGTTAATACCTAGCTCTCCTTCTCCCTCCAGACTTTCCGGGCCTGCCAGCTGGCAAAAGGCTCTCCTGCAAGCCTCTGGCAAGCAAGGGATACTGAGGGAGGGTCACCTCTGACCCCCACCCCACTTCCAGACCCCCAGGCACCAGACTCCACCTTCTCGTCTTTCTGGGCCTGCCAGCAGGCAAAAGCCTCTCCTGCAAGACTCTGGCCAGCAAAGGATACTGAGGGAGGGTCACCTCTGAACCCCATTCCACTTCGAGAACTCCAGGTCCCAGAATCCACCGTCTAGGCTTTCCAGGCCTGTCAGTAGGCAAAAGGATCTCCTGCAAGCCTCCGGCCAGCAAGGGATACTGAGGGATGGTCACCTCTGACCCCCACCCCACTTCCAGGCCCCCAGGCCCCAGACTCCACCTTTAAGACTTTCCGGGCCTGCCAGCAGGCAAAAGGATCTCGTGCAAGCCTCTGGCCAGCAAAGGATAATGAGGGAGGGTCACCTCTGTCCCCCTTCCCACTTCCAGACCCCTAGGCCCCAGACTCCACCTTCTAGGCTTTCTGGGCTTGCCAGCAGGCAAAAGGCTCTCCTGTAAGCCTCTGGTAAGCAAGGGATATGGAGGGAGGGTCACCTGTTACCCCCACACCACTTCCAGACACCCAGGCCCCAGATTAAACTTTCTAGATAGGTAGCCAGGATCTCCTTGCGGCAGCTTTTTTCTTCAACCCCCTCCATTCTCTTGTTAATACCTAGCTCTCCTTCTCCCTCGAGACTTTCTGGGCCTGCCAGCAGGCAAAAGGCTCTCCGGCAAGCCTCTGGACAGCAAGGGATACTGAGGGAGGGTCACCTCTGACCCCCACCCCACTTTCAGTCCCCCAGGCCCAAGACTACACCTTCTAGACTTTCCGGGCCTGCCAGCAGGCAAAAGGCTCTCCTGCAAGCCTATGGCCAGCAAAGGATACTGAGGGAGGGTCATCTCTGTCCCCCTCCCCACTTCCAGACCCCCAGGCACTAGACTCCACTTTCTATGTAGGTAGCCAGGATCTCCTTGCGGCGGCTTTTTTCTTGAACCCTCCCCCCCATTCTCTTGTTAATACCTAGCTGTCTTTCTCCCTCCAGACTTTCCGGGCCAGCCAGCTGACAAAAGGCTCTCCTGCAAGCCTCTGGCCAGCAAGGGATACTGAGGGAGGGTCACCTCTGACCCCCACCCCACTTCCAGATCCCCAAGCACCAGACTCCACCTTCTAGTCTTTCTGGGCCTGCCAGCAGGCAAAAGCCTCTCCTGCAAGACTCTGGCCAGCAAAAGATACTGAGAGAGGGTCACCTCTGACCCCCATTCCACTTCAAGAACTCCAGGCCCCAGAATCCACCTTCTAGGCTTTCCAGGCCTGCCAGTAGGCAAAAGGCTCTCCTGCAAGCCTCTGGCCAGCAAGGGATACTGAGGGAGGGTCACATCTGACCCCCACCCCACTTCCAGGCCCCCAGTACCCAGACTCCAACTTCAAGACTTTCCGGGCCTACCATCAGGGAAAAGACTCTCCTGCAAGCCTCTGGCCAGCAAGGGTTACTGAGGGAGTGTCACCTCTGACCCCAACCCCACTTCCAGACCCCCAGGCCCTAGACTCCAGCTTCTAGACTTTCCGGGCCTGCCAGCAGGAAAAAGGCTATCCTGCAAGCCTCTTGCCAGCAAGGGATACAGAGGGAGGGTCACCTCTGACGCCCACCCCACTTCCAGACACCCAGGCCCCATAATCCACCTTCTAGATAGGTAGCCAAGATCTACTTGCAGCGACTTTTTTCTTGAACCCCCTCCATTCTCTTGTTAATACGTAGCTCTCCTTCTCCCTCCACACTTTCTGGGCCTGCCAGTAGGCAAAAGGCTCTCCTGCAAGATTCTGGCCAGCAAAGGATACTGAGGGAGCGTCACATCTGACCCCCATTCCACTTCGAGAACCCCAGGCCCCAGAATCCACCTTCTAGGCTTTCCAGGCCTGCCAGTAAGCAAAAGGCTCTCCTGCAAGACTCTGGCCAACAAGGGATACTGAGGGAGGGTCACCTCTGACCCCCACCCCACTTCCAGACACCCAGGCCCCAGACTCCACCTTCTAGGTAGGTAGCCAGTATCTCCTTAAAGCGGCTTTTTTCTTGAACCACCTCCACTCTCTTGATAATACCTAGATCTCCTTCTCCCTCCAGACTTTCTGGGCCTGCCAGCAGGCAAAAGGCTCTCCTGCAAACCTCTGGCCAGCAAGGGATACTGAGGGAGGTTGACCTGTGACTCCCACCTCACTTCAAGACCCCCAGGCCCCAGACTCCACCATCTAGGCTTTCTGGGCCTGCCAGCAGGGAAAAGGCTCTCCTGCAAGCCTCTGGCCAGCAAGGGATACTGAGGGAGGGTCACCTGTTACCCCCACCCCAATTCCAGACCCCCAGGCCCCAGACTCCACCTTCTAGACTTTCCGGGCCTGCCAGCAGGCAAAAGGCTCTCTTGCAAGCTTATGGCCAGCAAGGGATGCTGAGGGAGGGTCACCTCTGACCCCAACCCCACTTCCAGACCCCCAGGCCCAGACTCCACCTTCTATACTTTTCGGGCCTGGCAGAAGGGAAAAAGGTTCTCCTGCAAGCCTCTGGCCAGCAAGGGATACTGAGGGAGTGTCACCCTTGACCCCCACTCCACTTCCAGACACCCAGGCCCCAGATTACACCTTCTAGATAGGAAGCCAGGATCTCTTTGCGGCGGCTTTTTTCTTGAACCCCCTCCATTCTCTTGTTAATACCTAGCTCTCCTTCTCCCTCCAGACTTTCCATGCCTGCCAGCAGGAAAAAGGCTCTCCGGCAAGCCTCTGGCCAGCAAGGCATACTGAGGGAGGGACACCTCTGACCCCCACCCCACTTCCAGACCCCCAGGCCCCAGACTCCACCTTCTAGGTAGGTAGCTAGGATCTTATTGCGGCGGCTTTTTTCTTGAACCCCCTCCATTCTCTTTTTAATACCTAGCTCTCCTTCTCCCTCCAGACTTTCTGGGCCTGCCAGCAGGCAAAAGGCTCTCCTGCAAGCCTCTGGCCAGCAAGGGATACTGAGGGAGGGTCACCTCTGACACCCACCCCACATCCAGAACCCCAGGCCCCAGAATCCACCTTTTAGTCTTTCTAGGCCTGCCAGCAGGCAAAAAGCTCTCCTGCAAGACTCTGGCCAGCGAAGGATACTGAGGGAGGGTCACCTCTGAGGCCCACCCCAGTTCCAGACACCCAGGCCCCATAATCCACCTTCTAGATAGGTAGCCAAGATCTACTTGCAGCGACTTTTTTCTTGAACCCCTTCCATTCTCTTGTTAATACCTAACTCTCCTTCTCCCTCCACACTTTCTGGGCCTGCCAGCAGGCAAAAGGCTCTCCGGCAAGCCTCTGTCCAACGAGGGATAATGAGGGAGGGTCACCTATGACCGCAACACCACTTCCAGACCCCCGGGCCAAAGACTCCACCTTCTAGACTTTCCGGGCCTGCCAGCAGGCAAAAGGCTCTCCGGCAAGCCTCTGGCCAGCAAGGGATACTGAGGGAGGGTCACCTCTGACCCCCACCACACTTCCAGACCCCCAGGCCCCAGACTCCACCTTCTAGGCTTTCTGGGCTTGCCAGCAGGCAAAAGGCTCTCCTGCAAGCCTCTGGTCAGCAAGGGATATGGAGGGAGGGTCACCTGTTACCCCCACACCACTTCCAGAACCCCAGGCCCCAGACTCCACCTTCTAGACTTTCCGGGACTGCCAGCAGGCAAAAGGCTCTCCTGCAAGCTTATGGCCAGCAAGGGATGCTGAGGGAGTGTCACCTCTTACCCCCACCACACTTCCAGACCCCCAGGCCCCAGACTCCACCTTCTAGACTTTCCGGGCCTTCCAGCAGGCAAAAGACTCTCCTGCAAGCCTCTGGCCAGCAAGGGATACTGAGGGAGGGTCACCTATGACCCCCACCCCAGTTCCAGACCCCCAGGCCCCAGACTCCACCTTCTAGGTAGGTAGCCAGGATCTCCTTGAAGCAGCTTTTTCTTGAACCACCTCCATTCTCTTGATAATACCTAGATCTCCTACTCCCTCCAGACTTTCTGGGCCTGCCAGCAGGCAAAAGGCTCTCCTGCAAGCCTCTGGCCAGCAAGGGATACTGAGGGAGGGTCACCTCTGACTCCCACCCCACTTAAAGACCCCCAGGCCCCAGACTCCACCTTCTAGGCTTTCTGGGCCTGCCAGCAGGGAAAAGGCTCTCCTGCAAGCCTCTGGTCAGCAAGGGATACTGAGGGAGTGTCACCTGTTACCCCCACCCAACTTCCAGACCCCCAGGCCCCAGTCTCCACCTTCTAGACTTTCCGGACCTGCCAGCAGGCAAAAGGCTCTCCTTCAAGCTTATGGCCCGCAAGGAATGCTGAGGGAGGGTCACCTCTGACCCCCACCCCACTTCCAGACACCCAGGACCCAGACTCCACCATCTAGACTTTCCGGGCTGACCAGCAGGCAAAAGGCTCTCGTGCAAGCCTCTGGCCAGCAAAGGATACTGAGGGAGGGTCACCTCTGTCCCCCTCCCCAAGTCCAGACCCCCAGGCCCCAGACTCCACCTTCAAGACTTTCCGGGCCTGCCAGCAGGCAAAAGACTCTTCTGCAAGCCTCTGGCCAGCAAGGGATACTGAGGGAGGGTCACCTATGACCCCCACCACACTTCCAGACCCCCAGGCCCTAGACTCCACCTTCTAGACTTTCCGGGCCTGCCAGGGTGCAAAAGGCTCTCCTGCAAGCCTCTTGCCAGCAAGGGATACTGAGCGAGGGTCACCTCTGAGGCCGACCCCACTTCCAGACACCCAGGCCCCATAATCCACCTTCTAGGTAGGTAGCCAAGATCTACTTGCAGCGACTTTTTTCTTGAACCCCCTCGATTCTCTTGTTAATACCTAGCTCTCCTTCTCCCTCCACACGTTCTGGGCCTGCCAGCAGGCAAAAGGCTCTCCGGCAAGCCTCTGGCCAGCAAGGGATCCTGAGGGAGGGTCACCTCTTACCCCCACCACATTTCCAGACCCCCAGGCCCCAGACTCCACCTTCTTGACTTTCCTGGCCTGCCAGCAGGCAAAAGGCTCTCCTGAAAGCATCCGGCCAGCATGGGACACTGAGGGAGGGTCACCTCTGACCCCCACCCCACTTCCAGACCCCCAGGCCCCAGACTCCACCTTCTAGACTTTCCGGGCCTTCCAGCAGGCAAAAGACTCTCCTGCAAGCCTCTGGCCAGCAAGGGATACTGAGGGAGGGTCACCTATGACCCCCACCCCAGTTCCAGACCCCCAGGCCCCAGACTCCACCTTCTAGGTAGGTAGCCAGGATCTCCTTGAAGCAGCTTTTTCTTGAACCACCTCCATTCTCTTGATAATACCTAGATCTCCTACTCCCTCCAGACTTTCTGGGCCTGCCAGCAGGCAAAAGGCTCTCCTGCAAGCCTCTGGCCAGCAAGGGATACTGAGGGAGGGTCACCTCTGACTCCCACCCCACTTAAAGACCCCCAGGCCCCAGACTCCACCTTCTAGGCTTTCTGGGCCTGCCAGCAGGGAAAAGGCTCTCCTGCAAGCCTCTGGTCAGCAAGGGATACTGAGGGAGTGTCACCTGTTACCCCCCACCCAACTTCCAGACCCCCAGGCCCCAGTCTCCACCTTCTAGACTTTCCGGACCTGCCAGCAGGCAAAAGGCTCTCCTTCAAGCTTATGGCCCGCAAGGAATGCTGAGGGAGGGTCACCTCTGACCCCCACCCCACTTCCAGACACCCAGGACCCAGACTCCACCATCTAGACTTTCCGGGCTGACCAGCAGGCAAAAGGCTCTCGTGCAAGCCTCTGGCCAGCAAAGGATACTGAGGGAGGGTCACCTCTGTCCCCCTCCCCAAGTCCAGACCCCCAGGCCCCAGACTCCACCTTCAAGACTTTCCGGGCCTGCCAGCAGGCAAAAGACTCTTCTGCAAGCCTCTGGCCAGCAAGGGATACTGAGGGAGGGTCACCTATGACCCCCACCACACTTCCAGACCCCCAGGCCCTAGACTCCACCTTCTAGACTTTCCGGGCCTGCCAGGGTGCAAAAGGCTCTCCTGCAAGCCTCTTGCCAGCAAGGGATACTGAGCGAGGGTCACCTCTGAGGCCGACCCCACTTCCAGACACCCAGGCCCCATAATCCACCTTCTAGGTAGGTAGCCAAGATCTACTTGCAGCGACTTTTTTCTTGAACCCCCTCGATTCTCTTGTTAATACCTAGCTCTCCTTCTCCCTCCACACGTTCTGGGCCTGCCAGCAGGCAAAAGGCTCTCCGGCAAGCCTCTGGCCAGCAAGGGATCCTGAGGGAGGGTCACCTCTTACCCCCACCACATTTCCAGACCCCCAGGCCCCAGACTCCACCTTCTTGACTTTCCTGGCCTGCCAGCAGGCAAAAGGCTCTCCTGAAAGCATCCGGCCAGCATGGGACACTGAGGGAGGGTCACCTCTGACCCCCACCCCACTTCCAGACCCCCAGGCCCCAGACTCCACCTTCTAGGATTTCTAGGCTTGCCAGCAGGCTAAAGGCTCTCCTGCAAGCCTCTGGTCAGCAAGGGATACGGAGAGAAGGTCACCTGTTACCCCCACACCACTTCCAGACCCCCAGACCCCAGAATCCACCTTCTAGACTTTCCGGGCCTGCCAGCATGCAAAAGGCTCTCCTTCAAGCTTATGGCCCGCAAGGGATGCTGAGGGAGGGTCACCTCTGACCCCCACCCCACTTCCAGACCCCCAGGCCCCAGACTCCACCTTATAGACTTTCCGGGCCTGCCAGCATGCAAAAGGCTCTCGTGCAAGCCTCTGCCCGGCAAAGGATACTGAGGGAGGGTCACCTCTGTACCCCTCCCCACTTACAGACCCCCAGGCCCCAGACTCCATCTTCTTGGTTGGTAGCCAGGATCTCCTTGCGGCGGCTTTTTTCTTGAACCCCCCCCCCCCATTCTCTTGTTAATACCTAGCTCTCCTTCTCCTTGCAGACTTTCTGGTCCTGCCAGCTGGCAAAAGGCTCTCCTGCAAGCCTCTGGCCAGCAAGGGATACTGAGGGAGGGTCACCTCTGACCCCTAACCCACTTCCAGACCCCCAGGCCCCAGACTCCACCTTCTAGTCTTTCTGGGCCTGCCAGCAGGCAAAAGCCTCTCCGGCAAGACTCTGGCCAGCAAAGGATACTGAGGGAGGCTCACCTCTGACCCCCATTCCACTTTGACAACCCCAGGCCCCAGAATCCACCTTCTAGGCTTCCCAGGCCTGCCAGTAGGCAAAAGGCTCTCCTGCAAGCCTCTGGCCAGGAAGGGATACTGAGGGAGGGTCACCTCTGACCTCCACCCCACTTCCAGACCCCCAGGCCCCAGACTCCACCTTCAAGACTTTCCGGGCCTGCCAGCAGGCAAAAGACCCTCCTGCAAGCCTCTGGCCAGCAAGGGATACTGATGGAGGGTCACCTATGACCCCCACCCCACTTCAAGACCCCCAGGCCCCAGACTCCACCTTCTAGGCTTTCTGGGCTTCCCAGCAGGAAAAGGCTCTCCTGCAAGCCTCTGGCCAGCAAGGGATACTGAGGGAGGGTCACCTCTGAGGCCCACCCCACTTTCAGACACCCAGGCCCCATAATCCACCTTCTAGATAGGTAGACAATATCTACTTGCAGCGACTTTTTTCTTGAACCCCCTCCATTCTCTTGTTAATACCTAGCTCTCCTCCTCCCTCCACACTTTCTGGGCCTGCCAGTAGGCAAAAGGCTCTCCTGCAAGCCTCTGCCAGCAAGGGATACTGAGGGAGTGTCACCTCTGACCCCCACTCCACTTCAAGACCCCCAGGCCCCAGACTCCACCTTCAAGGCTTTCTGGGCTTGCCAGCAGGCAAAAGGCTCTCCTGCAAGGCTCTGGTCTGCAAGGGATACTGAGGGAGAGTCACCTGTTACCCCAACACCACTTCCACACTCCCAGGCCCCAGACTCCACCCTCTAGACTTTCTGGGCCTGCCAGCAGGCAAAAGGCTCTCCTGCAAGCTTATGGCCATCAAGGGATGCTGAGGGAGGGTCACCTCTGACCCCCACCCCACTTCCAGACCCCCAGGCCCCAGACTCCACCTTCTAGACTTTCCCGGCCTGGCAGCAGGAAAAAGGTTCTCCTGCTAGCCTCTGGCCAGCAAGGGATATGGAGGGAGTGTCACCTCTGATCCCCATTCCACTTCCAGACACCCAGGCCCCAGATTACACCTTCTAGATAGGTAGCTAGGATCTCCTTGCGACGGCTTTTTTCTTGAACCCCCTCCATTCTCTTGTTAATACTTAGCTCTCCTTCTCCATCCAGACTTTCTGGGCATGCCAGCAGGAAAAAGGCTCTCCGGCAAGCCTCTGTCCAGCAAGGGATACTGAGGGAGGGTCACCTCTGACCCCAACCCCACTTTCAGGCCCCCAGGCCCCAGACTCCACCTTCTAGACTTTCCGGGCTTGCCAGGAGGCAAAAGGCTCTCCTGCAAGCCTCTGGCCAGCAAAGGATACTGAGGGAGGGTCACCTCTGTCCCCCTCCCCGCTTCCAGACCCCCAGGACCCAGACTCCACCTTGTAGACTTTCCGTGCCTGCCATCAGGCAAAAGGCTCCCCTGCAAGACTCTGGCCAGCAAGGGATACTGAGGGAGGGTCACCTCTGAGGCCCACCCCACTTCCAGACACCCAGGCCCCATAATACACTTTCTAAATAGGTAGCCATGATCTACTTGCATCGACTTTTTTCTTGAACCCCCTCCATTCTTTTGTTAATACCTAACTCTCCTTCTCCCTCCACACTTTCTGGCCCTGCCAGCAGGCAAAAGGCTCTCCGGCAAGCCTCTGGCCAGCAAGGGATACTGAGGGAGGGTCACCTCTGAACCCCACCCCACTTCCAGACACCCAGGCCCCTGACTCCAACTTCTAGATTTTCCAGGCCTGCCAGTAGGCAAAAGGCTCTCCTGCAAGCCTCTGGCTAGCAAGGGATAATGAGCGAGGGTCACCTCTGACCCCCACCCCTCTTCCAGACACCCGGGCCCCTGACTCCAAATTCTAGATTTTCCAGGTCTGCCTGCAGGCAAAAGGCTCTTCTGCAAACCTCTGGCCAGCAAGGGATACTGAGGGAGGGTCACCTCTGACCCCAACCCCACTTCCAGACCCCCAGGCCCAGACTCCACCTTCTATACTTTTCGGGCCTGGCAGAAGGGAAAAAGGTTCTCCTGCAAGCCTCTGGCCAGCAAGGGATACTGAGGGAGTGTCACCCTTGACCCCCACTCCACTTCCAGACACCCAGGCCCCAGATTACACCTTCTAGATAGGAAGCCAGGATCTCTTTGCGGCGGCTTTTTTCTTGAACCCCCTCCATTCTCTTGTTAATACCTAGCTCTCCTTCTCCCTCCAGACTTTCCGGGCCTGCCAGCAGGAAAAAGGCTCTCCGGCAAGCCTCTGGCCAGCAAGGCATACTGAGGGAGGGACACCTCTGACCCCCACCCCACTTCCAGACCCCCAGGCCCCAGACTCCACCTTCTAGGTAGGTAGCTAGGATCTTATTGCGGCGGCTTTTTTCTTGAACCCCCTCCATTCTCTTTTTAATACCTAGCTCTCCTTCTCCCTCCAGACTTTCTGAGCCTGCCAGCAGGCAAAAGGCTCTCCTGCAAGCCTCTGGCCAGCAAGGGATACTGAGGGAGGGTCACCTCTGACACCCACCCCACATCCAGACCCCCAGGCCCCAGAATCCACCTTTTAGTCTTTCTAGGCCTGCCAGCAGACAAAAAGCTCTCCTGCAAGACTCTGGCCAGCGAAGGATACTGAGGGAGGGTCACCTCTGAGGCCCACCCCAGTTCCAGACACCCAGGCCCCATAATCCACCTTCTAGATAGGTAGCCAAGATCTACTTGCAGCGACTTTTTTCTTGAACCCCTTCCATTCTCTTGTTAATACCTAACTCTCCTTCTCCCTCCACACTTTCTGGGCCTGCCAGCAGGCAAAAGGCTCTCCGGCAAGCCTCTGTCCAACGAGGGATAATGAGGGAGGGTCACCTATGTCCGCAACCCCACTTCCAGACCCCCGGGCCAAAGACTCCACCTTCTAGACTTTCCGGGCCTGCCAGCAGGCCAAAGGCTCTCCTGCAAGCCTCTTGCCAGCAAGGGATACTGAGTGAGGGTCACCTCTGATGCCCACCCCGCTTCCAGACACCCAGGCCCCATAATCCACCTTCTAGATAGGTAGCCAAGATCTACTTGCAGCGACTTTTTTCTTGAACCCCCTCCATTCTCTTGTTAATACCTAGCTCTCCTTCTCCCTCCACACTTTCTGGGCCTGCCAGCAGGCAAAAGGCTCTCCGGCAAGCCTCTGGCCAGCAAGGGATGCTGAGGGAGGGTCACCTGTTACCCCCACCCCACTTCCAGACACCCAGGCCCCTGACTCGAACTTCTTGACTTTCCTGGCCTGTCAGCAGGCAAAAGGCTCTCCGGCAAGCCTCTGGCCAGCAAGGGATACTGAGGGAGGGTCACCTCTGACCCCCACCACACTTCCAGACCCCCAGGCCCCAGACTCCACCTTCTAGGCTTTCTGGGCTTGCCAGCAGGCAAAAGGCTCTCCTGCAAGCCTCTGGTCAGCAAGGGATACGGAGGGAGGGTCACCTGTTACCCCCACACCACTTCCAGAACCCCAGGCCCCAGACACCACCTTCTAGACTTTCCGGGACTGCCAGCAGGCAAAAGGCTCTCCTGCAAGCTTATGGCCAGCAAGGGATGCTGAGGGAGGGTCACCTCTGACCCCCACCCCACGTTCCGACCCCCAGGCCCCTGACTCCACCTTCTAGACATTCCGGGATTGCCAGCAGGCAAAAGGCTCTCGTGCAAGCCTCTGGCCAGCAAAGGATACTGAGGGAGGGTCACCTCTGTCACCCTCCCCACTTCGAGACCCCTAGGCCCCAGACTCCATTTTCTATGTACGTAGCCAGGATCTCCTTGCGGCGGCTTTTTTCTTGAACCCCCCCGCTCCCAATCTCTTGTTAATACCTAGCTCTCCTTCTCCCTCCAGACTTTCCGGGCCTGCCAGTTGGCAAAAGGCTCTCCTGCAAGCCTCTGGCCAGCAAGGGATACTGAGGGAGGGACACCTCTGATCCCCACCCCACTTCTAGGCCCCCAGGCCCCAGACTCCACCTTTAAGACTTTCCGGGCCTGCCAGCAGGCAAAAGGCTCTCGTGCAAGCCTCTGGCCAGCAAAGGATACTGAGGGAGGGTCACCTCTGAGGCCCACCCCACTTTCAGACACCCAGGCCCCATTATCCACCTTCTAGATAGGTGGCCAAGATCTACTTGCAGCGACTTTTTTCTTGAAGCCCCTACATTCTCTTGTTAATACCTAGCTCTCCTTCTCCCTCCACACTTTCTGGGCCTGACAGGAGGAAAAAGGCTCTCCGGCAAGCCTCTGGCCAGCAAGGGATACTGAGGGAGGGTCACCTATGACCCCCACCCCACTTCCAGACCCCCAGGCCCCAGACTCAACCATCTTGACTTTCCTGGCCTGCCAGCAGGCAAAAGGCTCTCCTGCAAGCCTTTGGCCAGCAAGGGATACTGAGGGAGGGTCACCTCTTACCCCCACCGCACTTCCAGACCCACAGGCCCCTGACTCCACCTTGTTGAATTTCCTGGCCTGCCAGCAGGCAAAAGGCTCTCCTGCAAGCTTCTGGCAAGCAAGGGATACTGAGGGAGGGTCACCTCTGACCCCCACCCCACTTTCCGTCCCCCAGGCCCAAGACTCCACCTTCTAGACTTTCCGGGCTTGCCAGCAAGCAAAAGGCTCTCCTGTAAGCCTCTGGCCAGCAAAGGATACTGAGGGATGGTCACCTGTGTCCCCCTCCCCACTTCCAGACCCACAGGCCCCAGAGTCCACTCTCTATGTAGGTAGCCAGGATCTACTTGCAGCAGGTTTTTTCTTGAAACCCCCCATTCTCTTGTTAATACCTAGCTCTCCTTCTCCCTCCAGACTTTCCGGGCCTGCCAGCTGGCAAAAGGCTCTCCTGCAAGCCTCTGGCAAGCAAGGGATACTGAGGGAGGGTCACCTCTGACTCCCACCCCACTTCCAGACCCCCAGGCACCAGACTCCACCTTCTCGTCTTTCTGGGCCTGCCAGCAGGCAAAAGCCTCTCCTGCAAGACTCTGGCCAGCAAAGGATACTGAGGGAGGGTCACCTCTGAACCCCATTCCACTTCGAGAACTCCAGGTCCCAGAATCCACCGTCTAGGCTTTCCAGGCCTGACAGTAGGCAAAAGGATCTCCTGCAAGCCTCCGGCCAGCAAGGGATACTGAGGGAGGGTCACCTCTGACCCCCACCCCACTTCCAGGCCCCCAGGCCCCAGACTCCACCTTTAAGACTTTCCGGGCCTGCCAGCAGGCAAAAGGATCTCGTGCAAGCCTCTGGCCAGCAAAGGATAATGAGGGAGGGTCACCTCTGTCCCCCTTCCCACTTCCAGACCCCTAGGCCCCAGACTCCACCTTCTAGGCTTTCTGGGCTTGCCAGCAGGCAAAAGGCTCTCCTGTAAGCCTCTGGTAAGCAAGGGATATGGAGGGAGGGTCACCTGTTACCCCCACACCACTTCCAGACACCCAGGCCCCAGATTAAACTTTCTAGATAGGTAGCCAGGATCTCCTTGCGGCAGCTTTTTTCTTCAACCCCCTCCATTCTCTTGTTAATACCTAGCTCTCCTTCTCCCTCGAGACTTTCTGGGCCTGCCAGCAGGCAAAAGGCTCTCCGGCAAGCCTCTGGACAGCAAGGGATACTGAGGGAGGGTCACCTCTGACCCCCACCCCACTTTCAGTCCCCCAGGCCCAAGACTACACCTTCTAGACTTTCCGTGCCTGCCAGCAGGCAAAAGGCTCTCCTGCAAGCCTATGGCCAGCAAAGGATACTGAGGGAGGGTCATCTCTGTCCCCCTCCCCACTTCCAGACCCCCAGGCACTAGACTCCACTTTCTATGTAGGTAGCCAGGATCTCCTTGCGGCGGCTTTTTTCTTGAACCCTCCCCCCCATTCTCTTGTTAATACCTAGCTGTCTTTCTCCCTCCAGACTTTCCGGGCCAGCCAGCTGACAAAAGGCTCTCCTGCAAGCCTCTGGCCAGCAAGGGATACTGAGGGAGGGTCACCTCTGACCCCCACCCCACTTCCAGATCCCCAAGCACCAGACTCCACCTTCTAGTCTTTCTGGGCCTGCCAGCAGGCAAAAGCCTCTCCTGCAAGACTCTGGCCAGCAAAGGATACTGAGAGAGGGTCACCTCTGACCCCCATTCCACTTCGAGAACTCCAGGCCCCAGAATCCACCTTCTAGGCTTTCCAGGCCTGCCAGTAGGCAAAAGGCTCTCCTGCAAGCCTCTGGCCAGCAAGGGATACTGAGGGAGGGTCACATCTGACCCCCACCCCACTTCCAGGCCCCCAGTACCCAGACTCCACCTTCAAGACTTTCCGGGCCTACCATCAGGGAAAAGACTCTCCTGCAAGCCTCTGGCCAGCAAGGGTTACTGAGGGAGTGTCACCTCTGACCCCAAACCCACTTCCAGACCCCCAGGCCCTAGACTCCAGCTTCTAGACTTTCCGGGCCTGCCAGCAGGAAAAAGGCTATCCTGCAAGCCTCTTGCCAGCAAGGGATACAGAGGGAGGGTCACCTCTGACGCCCACCCCACTTCCAGACACCCAGGCCCCATAATCCAACTTCTAGATAGGTAGCCAAGATCTACTTGCAGCGACTTTTTTCTTGAACCCCCTCCATTCTCTTGTTAATACGTAGCTCTCCTTCTCCCTCCACACTTTCTGGGCCTGCCAGTAGGCAAAAGGCTCTCCTGCAAGATTCTGGCCAGCAAAGGATACTGAGGGAGCGTCACATCTGACCCCCATTCCACTTCGAGAACCGCAGGCCCCAGAATCCACCTTCTAGGCTTTCCAGGCCTGCCAGTAAGCAAAAGGCTCTCCTGCAAGACTCTGGCCAACAAGGGATACTGAGGAAGGGTCACCTCTGACCCCCACCCCACTTCCAGACACCCAGGCCCCAGACTCCACCTTCTAGGTAGGTAGACAGTATCTCCTTAAAGCGGCTTTTTTCTTGAACCACCTCCACTCTCTTGATAATACCTAGATCTCCTTCTCCCTCCAGACTTTCTGGGCCTGCCAGCAGGCAAAAGGCTCTCCTGCAAACCTCTGGCCAGCAAGGGATACTGAGGGAGGTTGACCTGTGACTCCCACATCACTTCAAGACCCCCAGGCCCCAGACTCCACCATCTAGGCTTTCTGGGCCTGCCAGCAGGGAAAAGGCTCTCCTGCAAGCCTCTGGCCAGCAAGGGATACTGAGGGAGGGTCACCTGTTACCCCCACCCCAATTCCAGACCCCCAGGCCCCAGACTCCAACTTCTAGACTTTCTGGGCATGCCAGAAGGCAAAAGGCTCTCCTGCAAGATTATGGGTAGCAAGGGATGCTGAGGGAGGGTCACCTCAGACACCCACCCCACTTCCAGACCCCCAGTCCCCAGACTCCACCTTCTAGACTTTCCGGGCCTGCCAGCAGGCCATAGGCTCTCGTGCAAGCCTCTGGCCAGCAAAGGATACTGAGGGAGGGTCACCTCTGTCCACCTCCCCACTTCCATACCCCTAGGCTCCAGACTCCACCTTCTCGGTAGGTAGCCAGGATCTCCTTGCGGCGGCTTTTATTTTGAAACCCCCCCCCATTCTCTTGTTAATACCTAGCTCTCCTTCTCCCTCCAGAATTGCCGGGCCTGCCAGCTGGCAAAAGGCTCTCCTGCTAGCCTCTGGCCAGCAAAGGATACTGAGGGAGGGTCACCACAGACGCCCACCCCACTTCCAGACACCCAGGCCCCAGAATCCACCTTCTAGATAGGTAGCCAAGATCTACGTGCAGCGAATTTTTTCTTGAACCCCCTCCATTCTCTTGTTAATACCTAGCTCTCCTTTTCCCTCCACACATTCTGGGCCTGCCAGCACACAAAAGGCTCTCGGGCAAGCCTCTGGCAAGCAAGGGATACTGAGGGAGGGTCACCTCTTTCCCCCACCTCACTTCTATACCCCCAGGCCGCAGACTCCAACTTCTAGACTTTCCTGGCCTGCCAGCAGGCAAAAGGCTCTCCTGCAAGCCTCTGGCCAGCAAGGGATACTGAGGGAGTGTCACCTCTGACCCCCAACCCACTTCCAGACCCCCAGGCCCCAGACTCCACCTTCTGGACTTTCCTGGACTGCCAGCATGCAATAGTGTCTCCTGCAAGCCTCTGGCCAGCAAGGGATACTGAGGGTGGGTCACCTGTGACCCCCTCCCCACTTCCTGACCCCCAGGCTCCAGACTGCACCTTCTAGGTAAGTAGCCAGGATCTCCTTGCAGTGGCTTTTTTCTTGAACCCCCTCCATTCTCTTGTTTATACCTAGCTCTCCTTCTCCCTCCAGACTTTCTGGGCCTGCCAGCAGGCAAAAGGCTCTCCGGCAAGCCTCTGGCCAGCAAGGGATACTGAGGGGGTGTCACCTCTGACCCCCACCACACTTTCAGTCCCCCAGGCCCCAGACTCCACCTACTAGACTTTCCGGACCTGCCAGCAGGCAAAGGGCTCTCCGGCAAGCCTCTGGCCAGCAAGGGATACTGAGGGAGGGTCACCTTTGACCACCACCCCACTTTCAGTCCCCTTGTCCCCAGACTCCCCCTTCTAGACTTTCCGGACTTGCCAGCAGGCAAAAGGCTCTCCTGCAAGCCTCTGGCCAGCAAAGGATACTGAGGGAGGGTCACCTCTGTCCCCCTCCGCACTTCCAGACCCCCAGGCACCAGACTCCACTTTCTATGTAGGTAGCAAGGATCTCCTTGCGGCGGCTTTTTTCTTGAACCCCCCCCCCATTCTCTTGTTAATACCTAGCTGTCCTTTTCCCTCCAGACTTTCCGGGCCTGCCAGCTGACAAAAGGCTCTCCTGCAAGCCTCTGGCCAGCAAGGGATACTGAGGGAGGGTCACCTCTGACCCCCACCCCACTTCCAGATCCCCAGGCACCAGACTCCACCTTCTAGTCTTTCTGGGCCTGCCAGCAGGCAAAAGCCTCTCCTGCAAGACTCTGGCCAGCAAAGGATACTGAGGGAGGGTCACCTCTGACCCCCATTCCTCTTCGAGAATTCCAGGCCCCAGAATCCACCTTCTAGGCTTTCCAGGCCTGCCAGTAGGCAAAAGGCTCTCCTGCAAGCCTCTGGCCAGCAAGGGATACTGAGGGAGGGTCACATCTGACCCCCACCCCACTTCCAGGCCCCCAGGCCCCAGACTCCACCTTCAAGACTTTCCGGGCCTGCCAGCAGGGAAAAGACTCTCCTGCAAGCCTCTGGTAAGCAAGGGATACGGAGGGAGGGTCACCTCTTACCCCCACACCACTTCCAGACACCCAGTCCCCAGATTACACCTTGTAGATAGGTAGCCAGGATCTCCTTGCGGCAGCTTTTTTCTTGAACCCCCTCCATTCTCTTGTTAATACTTAGCTCTCCTTCTCCCTCCAGAATTTCTGGGCTTGCCAGCAGGCAAAAGGCTCTCCGGCAAGCCTCTGGCCAGCAAGGGATACTGAGGGAGTGTCACCTCTGACCCCCACCCCACTTTCAGTCCCCCAGGAGCCAGACTCCACCTTCTAGACTTTCCGAGCCTGCCAGCAGGCAAAAGGCTTCCCGGCAAGCCTCTGGCCAGCAATGGATACTGAGGGAGGGTCACCTCTGACCCCCATTCCACTTCGAGAACTCCAGGCCCCAGAATCCACCTTCTAGGCTTTCCAGGCCTGCCAGTAGGCAAAAGGCTCTCCTGCAAGCCTCTGGCCAGCAAGGGATACTGAGGGAGGATCACATCAGACCCCCACCCCACTTCCAGGCCCCCAGGCCCCAGACTCCACCTTCAAGACTTTCCGGGCCTGCCAGCAGGGAAAAGACTCTCCTGCTAGCCTCTGGCCAGCAAGGGATACTGAGGGAGGGTCACCTCTGACCCCAACCCCACTTCCAGACCCCCAGGCCCTAGACTCCACCTTCTAGACTTTCCGGGCCTGCCAGCAGGCAAAAGGCTCTCCTGCAAGCCTCTTGCCAGCAAGGGGTACAGAGGGAGGGTCACCTCTGACGCCCACCCCACTTCCAGACCGCCAGGCTCAGACTCCACCTTCTATACTTTTCGGGCCTGGCAGAAGGGAAAAAGGTTTTCCTGCAAGCCTCTGGACAGCAAGGGATACTGAGGGAGTGTCACCCTTGACCCCCACTCCACTTCCAGACACCCAGGCCCCAGATTACACCTTCTAGATAGGAAGCCAGGATCTCCTTGCGGCGGCTTTTTTCTTGAACCCCCACCATTCTCTTGTTAATACTTAGCTCTCCTTCTCCCTCCAGACTTTCTGTGCCTGCCAGCAGGCAAAAGGCTCTCCTGCAAGCCTCTAGCCAGGAAGGGATACTGAGGGAGTGTCACCTCTGACCTCCACCCCACTTCCAGACCCCCAGGCCCTAGACTCCACCTTCTAGACTTTCCGGGCCTGCCAGCAGGCAAAAGACTCTCCTGCAAGCCTCTTGCTAGCAAGGGATACTGAGGGAGGGTCAAGTCTGAGGCCCACCCCACTTCCAGACACCCAGGCCCCATAATCCACTTTCTAGACAGGAAGCCAAGATCTACTTGCAGCGACTTTTTTCTTGAACTCCCTCCATTCTCTTGTTAATACCTAGCTCTCCTTCTCCCTCCACACTTTCTGGGCCAGCCAGCAGGCAAAAGGCTCTCCGGCAAGCCTCTGACCAGCAAGGGATACTGAGGGAGGGTCACCTCTGACCCCAACCCCCCTTCCAGACCCCCAGGAACCAGACTCCACCTTCTAGACTTTCCGGGCCTGCCAGCAGGCAAAAGGCTCTCTTGCAAGCTTATGGCCAGCAAGGGATGCTGAGGGAGGGTCACCTCTGACCCCAACCCCACTTCCAGACCCCCAGGCCCAGACTCCACCTTCTATACTTTTCGGGCCTGGCAGAAGGGAAAAAGGTTCTCCTGCAAGCCTCTGGCCAGCAAGGGATACTGAGGGAGTGTCACCCTTGACCCCCACTCCACTTCCAGACACCCAGGCCCCAGATTACACCTTCTAGATAGGAAGCCAGGATCTCTTTGCGGCGGCTTTTTTCTTGAACCCCCTCCATTCTCTTGTTAATACCTAGCTCTCCTTCTCCCTCCAGACTTTCCATGCCTGCCAGCAGGAAAAAGGCTCTCCGGCAAGCCTCTGGCCAGCAAGGCATACTGAGGGAGGGACACCTCTGACCCCCACCCCACTTCCAGACCCCCAGGCCCCAGACTCCACCTTCTAGGTAGGTAGCTAGGATCTTATTGCGGCGGCTTTTTTCTTGAACCCCCTCCATTCTCTTTTTAATACCTAGCTCTCCTTCTCCCTCCAGACTTTCTGGGCCTGCCAGCAGGCAAAAGGCTCTCCTGCAAGCCTCTGGCCAGCAAGGGATACTGAGGGAGGGTCACCTCTGACACCCACCCCACATCCAGACCCCCAGGCCCCAGAATCCACCTTTTAGTCTTTCTAGGCCTGCCAGCAGGCAAAAAGCTCTCCTGCAAGACTCTGGCCAGCGAGGGATACTGAGGGAGGGTCACCTCTGAGGCCCACCCCAGTTCCAGACACCCAGGCCCCATAATCCACCTTCTAGATAGGTAGCCAAGATCTACTTGCAGCGACTTTTTTCTTGAACCCCTTCCATTCTCTTGTTAATACCTAACTCTCCTTCTCCCTCCACACTTTCTGGGCCTGCCAGCAGACAAAAGGCTCTCCGGCAAGCCTCTGTCCAACGAGGGATAATGAGGGAGGGTCACCTATGACCACAACACCACTTCCAGACCCCCGGGCCAAAGACTCCACCTTCTAGACTTTCTGGGCCTGCCAGCAGGCCAAAGGCTCTCCTGCAAGCCTCTTGCCAGCAAGGGATACTGAGTGAGGGTCACCTCTGATGCCCACCCCCGCTTCCAGACACCCAGGCCCCATAATCCACCTTCTAGATAGGTAGCAAAGATCTACTTGCAGCGACTTTTTTCTTGAACCCCCTCCATTCTCTTGTTAATACCTAGCTCTCCTTCTCACTCCACACTTTCTGGGCCTGCCAGCAGGCAAAAGGCTCTCCGGCAAGCCTCTGGCCAGCAAGGGATGCTGAGGGAGGGTCACCTGTTACCCCCACCCCACTTCCAGACACCCAGGCCCCTGACTCGACCTTCTTGACTTTCCTGGCCTGTCAGCAGGCAAAAGGCTCTCCGGCAAGCCTCTGGCCAGCAAGGGATACTTAGGGAGGGTCACCTCTGACCCCCACCACACTTCCAGACCCCCAGGCCCCAGACTCCACCTTCTAGGCTTTCTGGGCTTGCCAGCAGGCAAAAGGCTCTCCTGCAAGCCTCTGGTCAGCAAGGGATATGGAGGGAGGGTCACCTGTTACCCCCACACCACTTCCAGAACCCCAGGCCCCAGACTCCACCTTCTAGACTTTCCGGGACTGCCAGCAGGCAAAAGGCTCTCCTGCAAGCTTATGGCCAGCAAGGGATGCTGAGGGAGTGTCACCTCTTACCCCCACCACACTTCCAGACCCCCAGGCCCCAGACTCCACCTTCTAGACTTTCCGGGCCTTCCAGCAGGCAAAAGACTCTCCTGCAAGCCTCTGGCCAGCAAGGGATACTGAGGGAGGGTCACCTATGACCCCCACCCCAGTTCCAGACCCCCAGGCCCCAGACTCCACCTTCTAGGTAGGTAGCCAGGATCTCCTTGAAGCAGCTTTTTCTTGAACCACCTCCATTCTCTTGATAATACCTAGATCTCCTACTCCCTCCAGACTTTCTGGACCTGCCAGCAGGCAAAAGGCTCTCCTGCAAGCCTCTTGCCAGCAAGGGATACTGAGGGAGTGTCACCTGTTACCCCCACCCAACTTCCAGACCCCCAGGCCCCAGTCTCCACCTTCTAGACTTTCCGGACCTGCCAGCAGGCAAAAGGCTCTCCTTCAAGCTTATGGCCCGCAAGGAATGCTGAGGGAGGGTCACCTCTGACCCCCACCCCACTTCCAGACACCCAGGACCCAGACTCCACCATCTAGACTTTCCGGGCTGACCAGCAGGCAAAAGGCTCTCGTGCAAGCCTCTGGCCAGCAAAGGATACTGAGGGAGGGTCACCTCTGTCCCCCTCCCCAAGTCCAGACCCCCAGGCCCCAGACTCCACCTTCAAGACTTTCCGGGCCTGCCAGCAGGCAAAAGACTCTTCTGCAAGCCTCTGGCCAGCAAGGGATACTGAGGGAGGGTCACCTATGACCCCCACCACACTTCCAGACCCCCAGGCCCTAGACTCCACCTTCTAGACTTTCCGGGCCTGCCAGGGTGCAAAAGGCTCTCCTGCAAGCCTCTTGCCAGCAAGGGATACTGAGCGAGGGTCACCTCTGAGGCCGACCCCACTTCCAGACACCCAGGCCCCATAATCCACCTTCTAGATAGGTAGCCAAGATCTACTTGCAGCGAATTTTTCTTGAACCCCCTCGATTCTCTTGTTAATACCTAGCTCTCCTTCTCCCTCCACACGTTCTGGGCCTGCCAGCAGGCAAAAGGCTCTCCGGCAAGCCTCTGGCCAGCAAGGGATACTGAGGGAGGGTCACCTCTTACCCCCACCCCATTTCCAGACCCCCAGGCCCCAGACTCCACCTTCTTGACTTTCCTGGCCTGCCAGCAGGCAAAAGGCTCTCCTGAAAGCCTCTGTCCAGCATGGGACACTGAGGGAGTGTCACCTCTGAGCCCCACCCCACTTCCAGACCCCCAGGCCCCAGACTCCAACTTCTAGGATTTCTGGGCTTGCCAGCAGGCTAAAGGCTCTCCTGCAAGCCTCTGGTCAGCAAGGGATACGGAGAGAAGGTCACCTGTTACCCCCACACCACTTCCAGACCCCCAGACCCCAGACTCCACCTTCTAGACGTTCCGGGCCTGCCAGCACGCAAAAGGCTCTCCTTCAAGCTTATGGCCCGCAAGGGATGCTGAGGGAGGGTCACCTCTGACCCCCACCCCACTTCCAGACCCCCAGGCCTCAGACTCCACCTTATAGACTTTCCGGGCCTGCCAGCATGCAAAAGGCTCTCGTGCAAGCCTCTGCCCGGCAAAGGATACTGAGGGAGGGTCACCTCTGTACCCCTCCCCACTTACAGACCCCCAGGCCCCAGACTCCATCTTCTTGGTTGGTAGCCAGGATCTCCTTGCGGCGGCTTTTTTCTTGAACCCCCCCCCCATTCTCTTGTTAATACCTAGCTCTCCTTCTCCTTGCAGACTTTCCGAGCCTGCCAGCTGGCAAAAGGCTCTCCTGCAAGCCTCTGGCCAGCAAGGGATACTGAGGGAGGGTCACCTCTGACCCCTAACCCACTTCCAGACCCCCAGGCCCCAGACTCCACCTTCTAGTCTTTCTGGGCCTGCCAGCAGGCAAAAGCCTCTCCGGCAAGACTCTGGCCAGCAAAGGATACTGAGGGAGACTCACCTCTGACCCCCATTCCACTTCGACAACCCCAGGCCCCAGAATCCACCTTCTAGGCTTCCCAGGCCTGCCAGTAGGCAAAAGGCTCTCCTGCAAGCCTCTGGCCAGGAAGGGATACTGAGGGAGGGTCACCTCTGACCTCCACCCCACTTCCAGACCCCCAGGCCCCAGACTCCACCTTCAAGACTTTCCGGGCCTGCCAGCAGGCAAAAGACTCTCCTGCAAGCCTCTGGCCAGCAAGGGATACTGACGGAGGGTCACCTATGACCCCCACCCCACTTCAAGACCCCCAGGCCCCAGACTCCACCTTCTAGGCTTTCTGGGCTTGCCAGCAGGAAAAGGCTCTCCTGCAAGCCTCTGGCCAGCAAGGGATACTGAGGGAGGGTCACCTCTGAGGCCCACCCCACTTTCAGACACCCAGGCCCCTTAATCCACCTTCTAGATAGGTAGACAATATCTACTTGCAGCGACTTTTTTCTTGAACCCCCTCCATTCTCTTGTTAATACCTAGCTCTCCTCCTCCCTCCACACTTTCTGGGCCTGCCAGTAGGCAAAAGGCTCTCCTGCAAGCCTCTGCCAGCAAGGGATACTGAGGGAGTGTCACCTCTGACCCCCACTCCACTTCAAGACCCCCAGGCCCCAGACTCCACCTTCAAGGCTTTCTGGGCTTGCCAGCAGGCAAAAGGCTCTCCTGCAAGGCTCTGGTCTGCAAGGGATACTGAGGGAGAGTCACCTGTTACCCCAACACCACTTCCACACTCCCAGGCCCCAGACTCCACCCTCTAGACTTTCTGGGCCTGCCAGCAGGCAAAAGGCTCTCCTGCAAGCTTATGGCCATCAAGGGATGCTGAGGGAGGGTCACCTCTGACCCCCACCCCACTTCCAGACCCCCAGGCCCCAGACTCCACCTTCTAGACTTTCCCGGCCTGGCAGCAGGAAAAAGGTTCTCCTGCTAGCCTCTGGCCAGCAAGGGATATGGAGGGAGTGTCACCTCTGACCCCCATTCCACTTCCAGACACCCAGGCCCCAGATTACACCTTCTAGATAGGTAGCTAGGATCTCCTTGCGACGGCTTTTTTCTTGAACCCCCTCCATTCTCTTGTTAATACTTAGCTCTCTTTCTCCATCCAGACTTTCTGGGCATGCCAGCAGGAAAAAGGCTCTCCGGCAAGCCTCTGTCCAGCAAGGGATACTGAGGGAGGGTCACCTCTGACCCCAACCCCACTTTCAGATCCCCAGGCCCCAGACTCCACCTTCTAGTCTTTCCGGGCTTGCCAGGAGGCAAAAGGCTCTCCTGCAAGCCTCTGGCCAGCAAAGGATACTGAGGGAGGGTCACCTCTGTCCCCCTTCCCGCTTCCAGACCCCCAGGACCCAGACTCCACTTTCTATGTAGGTAGCCAGGATCTCCTTGCGGCGGCTTATTTCTTGAACCCCCCCCCCCCCCATTCTCTTGTTAATACCTAGCTCTCCTTCTCCCTCCACATTTTCTGGGCCTGCCAGCAGGCAAAAGGCTCTCTGGCAAGCCTCTGGCCAGCAAGGGATACTGAGGGAGCATCACCTCTGATCCCCACCCCACTTTCAGACCCCCAGGCCCCAGACTCCACCTTCTAGACATTCCAGGATTGCCAGCAGGCAAAAGGCTCTCCTGCAAGCCTCTGGCCAGCAAGAGTTACTGAGGGAGGGTCACCTCTGACCCCCACCCCACTTCCAGACCCCCATGCTCCAGACTCCACCTTCTAGGTAGGTAGCCAGGATCTCCTTGCGGCGGCTTTTTTCTTGAACCACCTCCATTCTCTTATTTATACCTAGATCTCCTTCTCCCTCCAGACGTTCTGGGTCTGCCAGCAGGCAAAAGGCTCTCGTGTAATCCTCTGGCAAGCAAGGGATACTGAGGGAGGGTCACCTCTGACCCCCACCTCACTTCAAGACCCCCAGGCCCCAGACTCCACCTTTTAGACTTTCCGGGCCTGCCAGTAGGCAAAAGGCTCTCCTGCAAGCCTCTGGCCAGCACGCGATACTGACAGTGGGTCACCTCTGACCCCCACCCCACTTCCAGACCCCCAGGTCCCAGACTCCCCCTTCCAGAATTTTCGGGCCTGCCAGCAGGCAAAAGGCTCTCCTGCAAGCCTCTGTCCAGCAAGCGATACTGTCGGAGTGTCACCTCTGACCCCCACCCCACTTCTAGACATTCAGTCCCAAGACTTCACCTTCTATGTAGGTAGCCAGTATCTACTTGTGGCGGCTTTTTTCTTGAAGCCCCTCCATTCTCTTCTTAACACCTAGCTCTCCTTCTTCCTCCAGACTTTCCGGGCCTTCCAGCAGTCAAAAGG
This sequence comes from Tupaia tana, assembly GCA_026018925.1. NCBI lineage: Eukaryota > Metazoa > Chordata > Mammalia > Scandentia > Tupaiidae > Tupaia > Tupaia tana. The sequence goes on along the minus strand of JAKSZU010000009.1, from coordinate 82,627,910 downwards.
CTCTCCTGCAAGTCTCTGGCAAGCAAGGATACTGAGGGAGGTTCAACGCTGACCCCCACCATACTTCCAGACCCCCAGGTGCCAGACTCCACCTTCTAGACTTTCCAGGCCTGCCAGCTGGCAAAAGGCTCTCCTGCAAGCCTCTGGCCAGCACGCGATACTGACAGAGGGTCACCTCTGACCCCCACCCCACTTCCAGACTCCCAGGCCCCAGACTCCCCCTTCCAGAATTTTCGGGCCTGCCAGCTGGCAAAAGGCTCTCCTGCAAGCCTCTGGCCAGCAAGGGATACTGAGGGAGGGTCAGCTCTGACCCCCACCCCACTTCCAGACACCCAGGCCCCTCACTCCAACTTCTAGATTTTCCAGGCCTGCCAGTAGGCAAAAGGCTCTCCTGCAAGCCTCTGGCTAGCAAGGGATAATGAGCGAGGGTCACCTCTGACCCCCACCCCTCTTCCAGACACCCAGGCCCCTGACTCCAACTTCTAGATTTTCCAGGCCTGCCGCAGGCAAAAGGCTCTTCTGCAAAACTCTGGCCAGCAAGGGATACTGAGGGAGGGTCACCTCTGACCCCCTCCCCACTTCCAGACCCCCCGGCTCAAGACTCCACCTTCTAGGTAGGTAGCCAGGATCTCCTTGCGGCGGCTTTTTTTGAACACCCACCATTCTCTTGTTAATACCTAGATCTCCTTCTCCCTCCAGACTTTCTGTGCCTGCCAGCAGGCAAAAGGCCCTCCTGCAAGCCTCTAGCCAGCAAGGGATACTGAGGGAGTGTCACCTCTGACCTCCACCCCACTTCCAGACCCCCAGGCCCTAGACTCCACCTTCTAGACTTTCCGGGCCTGCCAGCAGGCAAAAGGCTCTCCTGCAAGCCTCTTGCCAGCAAGGGATACTGAGGGAGGGTCAACTCTGAGGCCCACCCCACTTCCAGACACCCAGGCCCCATAATCCACCTTCTAGACAGGAAGCCAAGATCTACTTGCAGCAACTTTTTTCTTGAACTCCCTCCATTCTCTTGTTAATACCTAGCTCTCCTTCTCCCTCCACACTTTCTGGGCCAGCCAGCAGGCAAAAGGCTCTCCGGCAAGCCTCTGGCCAGCAAGGGATACTGAGGGAGGGTCACCTCTGACCCCAACCCCCCTTCCAGACCCCCAGGAACCAGACTCCACCTTCTAGACTTTCCGGGCCTGCCAGCAGGCAAAAAGCTCTCTTGCAAGCTTATGGCCAGCAAGGGATGCTGAGGGAGGGTCACCTCTGACCCCAACCCCACTTCCAGACCCCCAGGCCCAGACTCCACCTTCTATACTTTTCGGGCCTGGCAGCAGGAAAAAGTTTCTCCTGCAAGCCTCTGGCCAGCAAGGGATACTGAGGGAGTGTCACCCTTGACCCCCACTCCACTTCCAGACACCCAGGCCCCAGATTACACCTTCTAGATAGGAAGCCAGGATCTCTTTGCGGCGGCTTTTTTCTTGAACCCCCTCCATTCTCTTGTTAATACCTAGCTCTCCTTCTCCCTCCAGACTTTCCGGGCCTGCCAGCAGGAAAAAGGCTCTCCGGCAAGCCTCTGGCCAGCAAGGCATACTGAGGGAGGGTCACCTCTGACCCCCACCCCACTTCCAGACCCCCAGGCCCCAGACTCCACCTTCTAGGTAGCTAGCTAGGATCTCATTGCGGCGGCTTTTTTCTTGAACCCCCTCCATTCTCTTTTTAATACCTAGCTCTCCTTCTCCCTCCAGACTTTCTGGGCCTGCCAGCAGGCAAAAGGGTCTCCTGCAAGTCTCTGGCCAGCAAGGGATACTGAGGCAGGGTCACCTCTGACCCCCATCCCACTTCCAGACCCCCAGGCCCCAGACTCCACCTTCTAGACTTTCTGGGCCTGCCAGCAGCAAAAGGCTCTCTTGCAAGCCTCTGGCCAGCAAGGCATACTGAGGGAGCATCACCTCTGACCCCCACCCCACTTCCAGACCCCCACGCCCCAGACTCCACCTTCTAGGTAGGTCGTCAGGATATCCTTGCAGAGGATTTTTCTTGAACCCCCTCCATTCTCTTGTTAATCCCTAGCTCTCCTTCTCCCTCCAGACTTTCTGAGCCTGCCAGCAGGCAAAAGGCTCTCCTCCAAGCCTCTGGCGAAATTGCTATCCACGCGTTAGACTTTTTCTTTATTTTTCTGTGTTGTCTTTCCTTTCGTTGCATATTGTCCTCTCTTCCTCATTTTTTACTGTTCCAGACAGACTAGACAGGTCTAGAATCATATATCTGAAATTTCCTAGGAATGTAAGTGTCTCTTGGATCCTCCCTAGTACTGATCCCCTTTGAAAAAGGATATACTGCTTGTTAGACACTTTTGTAGAGTTCCCCTCCTGAAAACACATTGGTAAAAACAACAGAAGAGAGACTTCAACAAACAGCTATTCCCATCAAAAAGGAAAGACTGTTACTTCTAGTGGGACAAAAGTTCTCCCAAGAGGTCTTTAAAAGGGAAGTAATCTTACAATGGCTAAAAGTAGAAAAAGATCCTCAGGTCTGAATAAACAAGGAAATATGTCTCCAACAAAGTAAAATGCCCCTCCATGTCTCGTGAATATGGAGGACTTTACCAAAATGACAGACACAGAATTTCGAACATTCATGGTGACCAAATTCTGTTAATTGGAAAAAAAAAGAGACAACGAACTACAGGAAATTAGGAAGTCCTTCCAGGATATGAAAGAAGAAATAGATACTCTGAGAAAGAATCAGGTGGAACTATTAGAGATAAAGTCTATAATACAAGAAATCAAAAACTCTCTGGAAAGTATTAAGAGCCGATTAGACCATGTTGAAGATTGAATCTCTGATGTAGAAGATAAAACCTCTGATCTAGAAAAAAACTACAAAAAGATCGAGAAAATAACTAAAAAACATGAGGATAATATATGAGAAATACTAGACTCTATTAGACGCCCAAACATCAGAATAATTGGCATCCCAGAAGGTGAAGAAACTAATAGCGGAATGGAAAATCTATTCCATGACATCTTGGAAGAAAATTTCCCAAGCCTAAGAGAGGCACCGAACCATCCGGACCCAAGAAATACAAAGGACCCCAAATAGAATCAACCCCAGAAGATCTTCCCCAAGGCACATCTTAGCCAGGCTGTGTAACGTCACAGAAAAAGACATGATACTAAAACTGGCAAGAGAGAAACGAGAAGTAACTTACAAAGGCCATCCCATAAGACTTACACCAGACCTCTCATCAGAAACAATGCAAGCAAGAAAAGAATGGGAAGACATACTGAAAGTGTTAAGAGAGAAACAATTTCAGCCAAGACTATTATACCCTGCAAGATTATCCTTCATTTGGGAAAAAAAGATTAAAATCTTCTCAGACAAACAAAACCTGAAAGATTTTGCCAACACCAGACCAGCTCTTCAAGAAATCCTGAAGAAAGTACTGTTCCAGGAAAACTAAAGACGCAACAGCCAGAAACAAAGAAATAACAGGCAACTAAGACAATGGCTAACTTAAATGTCGGTACAGATCCTGTAACATCGATAATAACATTGAATGTTAATAGTTTAAATTCTCCAATCAAGAGACACAGACTGGCTGAATGGATAAAAAAACAGAAACCCTCTATCTGTTGCCTACAAGAAACCCACCTCATGGAAAAAGACATACATAGACTGAAAGTGAAGGGTTGGAAAAAGGTTTTCCATGCAGTTGGAACCAAAAAAGAGTTGGAGTTGCGATACTAATTTCTGACAAAATAGGCTTTAAAACAAAAAGTGTCCGAAGAGACAAAGAAGGGCACTATATCATAGTAAAAGGCTCTATAGATCGAGAAGATATAATGCTTATTAATATCTATGCTCCTAAAACAGGAGCACCCAAATATGTGAAGGAAAGATTGTTAGATCTGAAAGGGGAGATAGACTGCAACACACTAATTGTTGGAGATCTCAACACCGCATTATCCCCTCTGGACAGATCATCTAGGCAAAAAATAGGTAGAGAGATCAAGGATCTAAATGATACCATAAATCAATTGGACTTAACAGACATCTATAGAACTTTCCACCCAAAAACCACAAGATATAGTTTTTTCTCACCCCGACATGGAACTTTCTTGAAGATTGACCACATCATAGGACACAAAGCAAGCCTCTGCAGATTCAGAGGCATAGAAACTATTTCCAGCATCTTCTCTGACCATGATGGAATTAAACTCGAGTTTAATTTCAAGAGAAATCCTCAAAAATAGCTAAAAACATGGAAACTAAATAACCTACTCCTGAATGACTCCATTATTACTGAAGAAATAAAGTCTGAAATCAAAAGATTCATGGAAGCCAATGACAATGAAGATACAAGTTTCCATAATCTTTGGGACACTGCCAAAGCAGTGATAAGAGGGAAGTTCATAGCAATTAGTGCACATAAGAGGAAGACAGAGAGAAGGCTAATGGATCACCTAACAGCAAGTCTTAGAGAATTGGAAAAGCAACAGCAAAAAAATCCAAAAAATTACAGGAGAAAGGAAATAATAAAGATCCGAGCAGAAATAAATGAAATAGAAAATAAACGTACTATACAGAAAGTAAGTGAAAGCAAAAGCTGGTTCTTTGAAAGGAAAAACAAATTGATACCCCACTAGCGAGACTTATTAAGAAGAAGAGAGAAAGGAACCAGGTGAATCAAATCTGCAATGAGGCTGGTAACATAACAACAGACATAGTAGAAATTCAAAACATCATTAGAGGATACTTTGAACATCTATACGCTAAGAAACAAGATAATTTGGATGAGATGGACAAATTCCTGGACAAATATAATCTACCAAGAATGAGCCAGGAAGAAATAGAAAGTCTGAATAGGCCCATAACAAGCCAGGAGATTGAATCAGTAATAAGTAACCTCCCAACAAAGAAAAGTCCTGGCCCCGATGGATTCACCTCTGAATTCTACAAAACTTTCAAAGAAGAGTTAACTCCCATTCTGTTCAAATTATTTCTAAAGATCCAAAAGGGTGAATCTCTCCCGAATTCATTCTATGAAGCCTCTGTCACCCTCATCCTCAAAACAGATAAGGACAGGACAAGGAAGGAAAACTATAGACCAATATCTCTGATGAACATAGACTCAAAGATTCTCAACAAGATACTAGCAAATCGTATTCAACAACTTATACAGAAGATCATACACCATGATCAGGTAGGCTTTATTCCAGGAATGCAAGGTTGGTTCAAGATACACAAAACCATAAATGTAATACACCATATTAATAGGAAGAAAGACAAAAACCATATGGTCATATCGATTGATGCAGAAAAAGCATTTGATAAGATACAACATCCCTTCATGATCAAGACTCTTAGCAAAATCGGCATAGAAGGGCCATTTCTCAATACAATAAAAGCCATCTATGAAAAACCCATAGCTAACATAATCCTGAATGGAGAAAAGCTGAAAGCTTTCCCACTAAACATAGGAACAAGACAAGGATGCCCACTTTCTCCTCTCCTTTTCAATATAGTACTGGAAGTCCTCGCCAACGCAATCAGAAAAGAGGAAAAAATAAAGGGCATTCGAATAGGAAAAGAAGAGGTGAAACTCGCTCTATTTGCAGATGACATGATTGTATACATAGAAGACCCAATGGTCTCCATGGAAAAATTACTGGAAGTAATACATGAATTCAGTAAAGTTGCAGGATATAAAATCAATATACAGAAATCGATAGCATTTCTATATACGAATAACAGGCAGACTGAGATAGAACTGAAAAAACTTATTCCGTTTACCATAGCCACTAAAAGTATAAGATATTTAGGAATAAATCTAACCAAAGAAGTTAAAGACCTCCACAAGGAAAACTATGAGAAGGTAAAAAAAGAAATTGAAAATGACACAAAAAAATGGAAGGACATCCCATGTTCATGGATTGGAAGAGTTAATATAATCAAAATGGCAATTCTACCCAAATTAATCTACCTATTTAATGCAATGCCAATCAAAGTACCAGACACATTCTTCACAGATCTAGAAAAGACAATCTTAAAATTTGTCTGGAATCATAAAAGACCCCGTATTGCCAAAGCAATTCTACACAAGAAGAATGGAGTGGGTGGCATCTCAATCCCCGATCCAAAAATATATTACAAAGCTGTGGTAATAAAGACAGCATGGTATTGGCACAGAAACAGACATGTGGACCAATGGAACAGAATAGAGTCCCCAGAAATAAGTGCCCAAACATACAGTCAACTGATCTTTGACAAGGGGTACCAGTCAATCCAGTGGGAAAATGAAAGCCTCTTCAGCAAGTGGTGCTGGAGAAACTGGACTTCCACTTGCAGAAAGATGAATCTGAACCCCTACCTCTCTCCTTTGACAAGAATCAAGTCAAGGTGGATCAAGGATCTAAATCTAAGACCTCAAACTATAAAGCTGCTCCTGGAGAATGCTGGGGAAACTCTGGGAGACATTGGTGTAGGGAAAGACTTCCTAAAGAAGACCCTCAAAGCAGAGTCCATCATCCACAAAATAGACAAGTGGGATTACATCAGACTAAGAAGTTTCTGCATGGCCAAAGACACAGTAGTCAGTGTGAATCGACAGCCCTCAGAATGGGAAAATATTTTTGTAAATGTTGCATCAGATAAGGGACTGATAACCAGAATACACAAGGAACTAAAAAAGGTGTTTGGAAAAAAGATGATCAACCCTATTAAAAGATGGGAGAAGGAGATGAAGAAAACACTCTCTAAAGATGACATACGAATGGCCAAAAGGCATATGAAAAAATGTTCAACCTCCCTCATCGTAAGGGAAATGCAGATAAAAACAACAATGAGGTACCACCTAACCCCAGTCAGATTGTCTAATATTAAAAAAACAAAAAATGATAAGTGTTGGCGGGGGTGTGGTGAAAGGGGAACTCTTTTACACTGCTGGTGGGAATGTAGATTGGTCCAACCACTGTGGAGAATAATTTGGAGATTCCTCAAAAATCTACAGATAGATCTGCCATATGATCCAGAGATCCCATTCCTCGGTATCTACCCAAAGGACAGAAGAATTCTTCATTGGAAAAGTGCTTGTACATCGATGTTTATTGCGGCACTATTCACAATTGCTAAGTCATGGAACCAACCCAAATGCCCCCGTATGGAGGAATGGATTGAAAAACTGTGGCACATATACTCTATAGAATACTACTCAGCCATAAAAACCAACAGAGCCCTGGCTTTTGACAGAAAGTGGAAGAATATGGAAGATGTACTGCTGAGTGAGGCAAGCCAGGCTATGAAGGAGAGACATTGCATGTCCCCACTTAACATATACCATTTGTCTGCATTCTATGTCTGAAACTGATTGACTAACAGTTGAACAAACACAAGAGATGGGTGTGAATGTCAGATGAGGTGTATGTGGAGGAGTGGGACCCAATGAAAGACATTTGGAGAATGGATACAGAGGTGGAGCATTGACAGGATAGGGAGGTGTGGTGTTATCTGTTGAAGATATTTCGATCAACGGGTCTGGGGAGAAATGTTCACATATCGAAATGGTCTCATTGTAAGCCAAACAATATGATTGAAAGTATATACAAAAATAAATTAATTAATTAATTTAAAAAAAGAATATTTAATCATAAAAGATTTTTGAATTTTGTCAAATGTTTCTTTTCACTATTGAGATAATAACATGGCTTTTGCCCTTCAGTGTTTTAATATCACACTTATTTATTTACATAAGACAATTTATTCCTATGTCTCAGGAATAGCACAGTGTATGATCCATTTAATATGCTATTGAATTTTGTTTGCTAGTTTACTTTTTTTGTAGAAATATGCTATTTAATTTTTTATATTTCCTTTTTATTTTTAAACTTAATTACATTTAATCACATGTCTTTACAATATACATTTCTTTTTTCAACACAAACACTTTGCATGTCAGTAAAGATATTACTATATACATTATCATCAGCAAATAGCTTCTCATTTTTTGTGAATTAATCATACTTTTACAAATTTTTTCCTTCCCTTTTCTCCTCCCTCCTTTCTATACTAAACTTTTTTTTCACATTTTATTGATTCACAAAAGATCTTAAAACGTGGGCAAAGCTAGAATCTAGTGACAAGTGCACTGTAATTCTCTTCTGAAAGATTTTCTTTTTCTTTTTCCATTCCTCCTTTTACTAAGGAGAGGTATAAACTAACTTATTTGCAAAAAGAAATTAGGTTAATCTCAATTTGGTCTGCTATTTGCAAAAAGCCGAAAAAGAATTCAATTTTTGATGCTATTATAGAATAGATACTATTAATAGATAGTATTTTGATGCTAATAATAGAATAGATACTATTCTATGATAGAGCTTATGAAAATAACCATTCTGTCACAAAATAAGAATACTCACAAATATTTTCCAATTGCAAAGGGTCAGGAAGGGAGAAAAGTTTATGTGTCAATTTAAAAAATTATATTTTTAACAAATTGCTGAACTTATCAAGAACGCAAAAGAAAACAAAAATCCTTAAATCTGGAAGACAAAGCATAGAAGAAAATCAGTAATGTTTTAGAAAAAAAATCATAGAATTCTATTTCACCAGTTCAGTCTCGTGAAATCTCTTTTGTTGAATTTGCAGTGTTACTGTGGTCTGACCTTTCCATTAACATTCAACATTATTATTGATATTTCAGAACTTGTACCTACCATTACGTTTGGGCTTTTTCGTGGTCATATTAAGAAGAAATTTAATTCTTTCATGGTATAGAGAAGTAGGGTCTTTGGGAACAATAAGATGATTAGTGTGAGGTTCCTATGATTAACCCCTGGTAGGTTTATTGGGAGAAAAAGACACACACACACACTCACACACACACACTCACGCAAATACACAGAGATGTACTCTAGTTTTCTCACTAAAGGACTTCTTGCATGGCCTTAGGACCCTACCAATAAGAAAATTCTTACCAGATGTTGGCTCTATTCCTGCTTCATCAGTTCAATGTCTTCTCCTTCATGTATTTAATCATTGGAGATCCTAGACTCTAGGCCTCCAAACCATGAGCTAAATAAAACTATTATCATATTAAATTATCCAGGCTAAGGTATTTTTTGTTACTAGCAATAGAACAAATTAAAACAGGAACAATGTGATAAGAAGGTTGGAACTTCCACTCACTGACCTCTAGTAAATAGAGAGGAACTGGAGCTTGAATTAAATTACCAATGATAAGCGATTTAATCAATCACTCTTCATGATTGAACTTCCATAAAACCTTAAGTAATGGGCTTTGGGAGTTTCCAAGTTAGTGACTACATCTACATGTGAGGAGGGTGGAGCACCTTAAACTCATCAGAATAGGATTTCCTACACTTAGGGCCCTTCCAGAACTTTTTCAATGTACCTGTCTATTTGGCTTTTCATTTGTGTCTTTTATAATATCCTATATAATAAACCAGTAATTAAAGTGTTTCCCTGTGTTTTGTGAGCCATTATAGCAAATTTGACCTGAGAAAGGGGATGGTGGAAACCCTCAATTTTTAATCCAATTGGACAGAAGAGTGAGTAACTTTAGGACTCACTGCTTGTGATTGGCAGTGATCTGAAGTGGGAGGTAAAATGGCATTGAGCCCCTAGCTTGTGAGAACTATGCTAACTCTGTGTAATTAATGTCAAAACTGAATTAAATTCCCTTAATTTAATTCAAAAGTGAATTAAATTAAGTTGGTGTCAGTAGAAAATTAGAGGACTGCTTGGTGTGACAAACCTATATACTTGATTTCAATAATGTTAGCTTAGAAACACATCCTTTAACATGTTATATGAAAAGAGAAAAATACACATTCTTTTCAAGCAAACATTAACATCCAGGAAGATAGTCCATATACTCAGTCATGAAATAAGTTTTAATACATTAAAAAAAAAAATCCAACGGAAGCTACTCCAAAGTCTAGAAAATTAAACAGCACATTTCTAATTACTCCATGAATCAAACAGTAAGTCTCAAGGGAAATAAAACTACATATTGAACCAAATGAAAGTGAAAAAACAACATATCCAAATATGTGAGGTACAGGGGCAACTAGGAGACCAACTGTAGTTTGAATCCCAGACTTGGTGGCTTGAAAATCACAAGGGTTCTGTGCCCGTGTATGCTCTGAATTCCAGTAAGAAAATGGAAGAGAAGGAACTGTGGCATGGCTATCCTCCCTGAGGGGTGATTTATCACATTCTTTCTCTCTGTCTTTCTCTGTTCTTTCAGCAAGCACACATACATGGCAAAAACCTAAAGAAAAAAAAAAATGTTCACTCTCACCTCCTTTATTCAATATGCTACTGTAAATTCTAGCTGGTACAATATGAAAAGTTGCAATAAAGGCCAGAATGAAAAGGAAAAAAAATTAAACTCTCTCTATTTTCAGACAAAATGATTGTACAGTAGAAAATATCAGAATATTTACCCCCAAAACCTCTTAAAAATAATAAAGGAGTTTAACTAGGTTGAAGGATGTAAAATTCACACATACAAACACACACACACACACACACACACACACACACAATTAATTTGGTCTTTTCTAGCAATAAATATGTGGAAACTGAGATTAAAAACATAGTGGTTCCAAAAATATCAATGAATATTTCAGTTTAAGTGTAGCAAACATACATACAATAGTTCCAAAAACCAACAAGGAATACTTGGGTATAAATGTAGCAAAACGTGCAGAAACTGTATGCTGAAAACTGCAAAATATTGATTAAAAAATAAAATAATTAAATCAATGGAGAGACATAATATATTCGTTGATTGGAACATTTAACAAAGTAAAGATTCAAATTGTCCCCAAATTAATAAATAAGTTTAATACCATTCTTATTAAAATACTGGTAGATATTTTTGTAGCTATAGATAATTTTACTCTAAAATTTATGTGGAAAGGCAAATTAAGCAAAATAATGAAAACAACTGTGAAAAAAAATAAAATTGGAGAACTCATTGTACCTGATTTTCAGACTTACTAAATTATTACAATAATTAATAGAGTGTGTTATTGGTAGAAGATGAAATACATGTGTCAGAAAACAGAATAGAAGATAAAGAAATAGATCTACACAAGTAGAGCCTACCAATTTTTTCCCAGAGGTGCAACATTCAACAAAAACAATAGCCTTTTAATAAATAAAAATGACAATTTTATATATATTATATCTATGCAAACAGAAAATGTTGGCTTAAACCTCACATCCTACATGAAAAGAAGGCTCAAAATGGCTCACATATATATCATATATTAAATACATGAAATTTTAGATAAAACAGAGAAAAATCTTCATAATCTAGGACTGAGTAAATTGTTCTTAGGACACCAAAAGAATCATCCAGAAAAGAAAGAAAATCAATAACTGGACTTTATCAAAACTTTCCTTTTGAAAGAACACATTAAGAAGATAAGACAAAAAGGCACACATCTTGGGACCAGCAGTTAGCGTAATGGCTATGTCGCTGGACTCCCACGTAGTCGACCGCGGTTCGAGTCCCGGACCCAGTGGCTTAAACTCACGCCGGACGCGTGTGCGTGCATGCCCAAGATCTCGAGAGGAGAATGGAGAAGAAGGGATTGCGGCGTGGCCATCCCCCCTGGGGGGTGATTTCTCGCTTTCTGTCTCTCTGTCTCTCTCTGTCTGTCTGCCGAGCGCACGCGCCCTATAGCAAAAACCTCTCCAAAAAAAAAAAAAAAAAAAGGCACACATCTGTAGAAAATGATTACAAAATATCCAAAAGAACTTGTGTCTAAAATACATAAAGAACTTTAAAAGCTCAATATTAAGGAAATATGGACAAAAGACATGAATAAATATTTTACTAAAAAGGGTCTACGAATGGCAAATAAGCACATGACAAAAATGTTCACCATTACTAACTATTAGGGAAATGTGATTTAAAATCATAATGTTAATCCATGACACAACCATTAGAATGTCTAACATTAAAAATACTAGAAAACAGCAAATACTGACTAAGATGCAGAACAATTGGATCTCTCATTCATTGCTGCTGTTCAGAATGGTAAACGGGAAAACTACTCTGGAAAACCATGTGGAGTTTTTGACAAAGCTAAACATGCATTTATTATAAAACTTAGAAATTCCACTCCTAGACAGATACCAAAGAGAAATCAAAACATCTCCACAGAAAAACTTATGAATGCTCATAGAAGCTTTATTGATAATAATCAAAAATGAAAACAACCGAAATGTACTTCAGTGGATGAATGAGTAAACAAACTGTGGTGCATCCCTGTACTGGAATAGTACCTAGCAATAAAAATGAATCAATTATTGATATGCATAATAACTTGCTTAGATTGCAAGAAAATTATGCTAAATGGAGAAAACCAATCTGAAAGATTATATACTGATACCATTCACATCCTCAACATGACAAAATTATAGATATAGAGGATATATCATTAGTTACCAAGGTGTTTAGGGATGGGGAGAGATTGTGATGTAAAGGTATAGAAGAAAGGAAAATTTTTGTGGTGATGGATCAGTTCTGAATATTGATTGTGATGGTGGTTACATGTATATATGTATATAATAAATCTTACAAAATTATACATATACATACATGCACACACAAATGAGAAATGTAAAAACTGGTTAAATCTAAATAAGGTTTTGTTAACACTAATAGTATTACATGAATGTCAATATCTTGGTTTTGATAACATATAATAGTTTTTCAAGTTCTTATTGAAGAAAACTGGGTGAAGAGTACATGGGGATCTTATACTGTTTTTGCAACTTCTAGTGAAACAGAATATATTTCAAAGTAAAAAAATTATAAAATAGACTTCCTGCACTAAAGCACAATTGGCTGGTTCAAAGAGGAAAGCAATAAAAATGATTTATCTCAGCTTTTTCATATATAAAACACTTTGGAGGTAATCATCTTATGAAGTAATTAATTTTGGCTGTCCATGTGGATCATTGTCTTGAATGTTAATACACAATTTAAAAAAAATAGGTTTCTGCTTTGCTTTTGTTTGGCATAAAATCACCCTGGCTTGGGGAAGTAAAATTAGAAATCCTTCAGAAACCTCTCTTGAAAAACATGTGGTCATTCTGTAGCCATTGAATTGAATCTCCCATCAGTGTCAGTTCTCTAGGGAGATATACAGGAAGCTTGATTTTTCAGGCCACATCAACTCTATGCTTTCTGACTTACCCATAGAGATACAGCAGCATTGCTCCACTTTAAAGACAGTAAAGAAAAATTGACCAGAAAAGGGAAGGAGTCCTTGCACATTGTTGTTAGGAATATAAACTAGCATAGCCATTTTTTTTTTTTTTGGAGAGGTTTTTCGCTATAGGGCACGTGCGCTCGCCAGACAGACAGAGAGAGACATAGAGAAATCACCCCCCAGGGGGGATGGTCACGCCGCAATCCCTTCTCCTCCATTCTCCTCTCGGGATCTTGGGCACGCACGCACACGCGCCCGGCGTGAGTTTTAAGCCACCGGGTCCAGGACGCGAACCACGGTCGACTACGTGGGAGTCCAGCGACATAGCCATTATGCTAACTGCTGGTTCCCGCCATTTTGAAAAATGTTATGGAGTTTCCTAAAAAACAAAAGCAAACAAACAAAAAACACTATACTATGATCTAGAAATCTCACTTTCATGGACATATCTAAAGGAATTAAAATTTGTATGTTGATGAGCTATCTGCACTCACTATGTTAATTTCCCCATTATTCACAACAGCCAAGATATGGAAATAACCAAATATCCATCAAAAATAAATGTATAAAAAATGTGGTATGCAATAATCAGGCCAATAGGTGGCACAGTGATTAAGGTGTTGGACTCCCATACAGTTTGAGGCCTGCATTCGACAGTTTGAAAATTACCCTAGGCATGTGTGCATGTGTGCCCAAAATCCTAAGAAGAGAATGGAGAAGGGATTGTGGCATGGCCATCCCACTTGAGGATGATTTCTCACTTTCTCTCTCACTGTTTCACTGTTCTCCAGCAAACACATACATAGATATAGATAGATAGATGATAGATAGATAGATAGATAGATAGATGCAATGAAATACCATATAGCATTTTTAAAAATAATTATTATATTTAACTTTATTATTTATTTACTTATTTTAATTTGACCAGAGAGGGACAGAATGAGAGAGAGAGAGAGGGAAAATGAGAAAGCAGGCTGCCAGGTCTGGGACTCTAACCGCAGTCAGCCATGTGGGACTCCAGTGCCCTTAACTACCACCCCACTTGTTGGACCTTATACAGTATTTTTTAAAAGAAAATTATATGTTTTAGTGACCTATTGTAACGAAATGTAATAAGTTAATAAAAATAAACTGCATATTTTCTTTTTCTAAAGTTCATCTATTTATTTCTTCCATGAGAGAAAAGAAGAGACAGAGAGAGAGTCACTGCCAACAGGATTTTTATGCCATGATCCACCCCCAGCTTCGGCTGGCCCCAAAACATGTGCCAGTCCTGCTCAATAAGGTTCCAGAACATGAGCTTGTGTGTGTCCAGTTGTGTTACTACTGCACCACTGCATGGTCAAGTATCATGTATTTCAAAATTGCTAGAGGTACAGATTTTTAATGTTTTCATTGCAAAAGTTGGGGAGATGATGTATATGATAATCAGCTTGATTAAATCTTTCTACAACATAAATGTAGATCAAAATGCTCATTGTATACCATAACTATCCATAATTATTGTCAGTTGAAATAATTTTAAAAGGAAAAAAAATATATTAAAATATACCCATCTCTAGAAATTACCAGATTAAATTATGCAACATGTTGGTTTATTGCTTGTTGATGATGACGTGTATCGTATTCTCAACTGGGCTGGTCTGAGGTGTATATCATGATGGGTAAAGTCTCTTTACAATCTAAATGATGTATAGTAATTACATGTATAAATAATAATAGTAAATTAAAAATAAAAATAAACAAAATTAATTTTTTCCCCAAACCTAACTAAAAAATAGAAAGAATAAACGGAAAAGCTGATCCTCTGGCATTACTCACTTTCTGAGCTGTTTGAATGTATGTTCATACTTGGCTAGGTGTAGAACATATACATTATAAATATACTTCTGGCTAATAAGTAGGTAAGTTGTGTGAAGTCGTTGAAATTCCCTTTCTACTGCCCCATGACATCTCTCTTCTTGTTCCCGTTGCCCTCTTTTTAATCACCTAGTACCTTTTCAAGTGTGAGGCTTCCTCTTTTGAGAATATCTAACATCCAGCTAATAAATCTAGTTCATAAAATCATTCACTAAATTGTTAATAGCTTAACTTTTTACCATTGCAAGACGTATTTGCATATCAACAAATAGAACTTTAGAGGGGCAGTAAATAACCTCTGAAGATAGATTACTATTAAAGACATTTCTTTCTTTTTTCTTTTATCTCTTTCTTCTTTCTTTCTTTTGTTTTTTAAGGATTTTTGTATGCACTCCTAGAGAGAGACAGAGTCAGTGAGACAGAAGGGATGGCCATGCCACAGTCCCTTCTCCTCCATTTTCCTACTGTGATTTTGGGAATGCATGCACATGAGCCCAGGTTGATCTTCAAACAGCTGGGTCCAGGACTCAAACTGAGGTCAGCTATGTGGGAGTCCAGCTGCGTTAGCCAGGCAGAAACATAACCAAGACTAGGAGACATACTACGTTGGTGGTGCCTTTTCCCAAACTCAAAATCAGTTGCTAATTTTTAAACTTATTTTTAAAGTTATATTACCATTTTATTTCCCCAGAAAACTATGGACAAGTATTTTCCAAACTTGAGCAATATTTTTGATCAAGTGGAAAAATGTCTTGAGTTTTAGTAAGTACTCTTTTTCTCTGCCTTCTAGGACACTTTCATTCACAGCTCCATAGAATAAGACATCAGCACAGAGTCAACCAACAGCAACCTCTCACTCCCTCAGAACTCTACAATTCAGCAAATGTCTAGTCCATACTAAGTACCAGCTTTATGCTACACTTTGCTGATGGGGATACACAGATGAATCATTTCTTCTCCCCTCACTCTCAGCAGCAGATTTAATAACTGGCTTATTCCTCAGTCAAATTGCTTGGTGAGTGGGAGGAGGGGAACAATTGTGAAGAAAAAAATCCCTCCACCTATACTTGTGGTCAGAGAGATTAGGCAAAGCTATTTTCAATACCTAACATATGGGGCCACTTGACAACCATAATATGCAGACAGTGCCATCTTGTGAGTAATGCTCATGAAGGCTACAGCTGTTAGTTACATTTTATTTCTGAGAAAAAAATGCTAGTAGTACAATAAAGTCTCTATCCTGATATGTCATGGGGAAAAAAACCTTCCTTGAGTCATCTGTCACTAAAAGATAATTTATAATCTCCAACTCTTTAATCCAGATTCAAAATCTCTGTGTGTGTGTGTGTGTGTGTGTGTGTGTATATGTATATATATATATCACTGACTTTCTCATATCAGAAGGTACTGTATGACTAGGTCTCACTGATATCTTAGTAAAACTTGCACTAACTTCTTCAGGATCATATATAATTTTACATATCATGAATACTCAAGTAAGGAAAATAGAAGGGAATTCTTCTAAAACAGACAGGAGAATACTTTGAGCCCCTTTCTAAAATATTTCCCATGTTCTCAAATTAAAAATACATTCAAAGACATGTTCATAGTAAATTGAGAACCAGTCCCATTGAGATTTGACAGCTGTGTTAGCTTCTAGGGCTTGATGAAAATCTGAAACCATCACATCCTACTCAAGAATGCACACATGGAAATGTTCCAGTTCAAGATGCATGTCAAGTCTCGTCTTATGAAAAGATTTAATGAGGCATTTAAATGTATTTATTTGAATGCTGCTTTAGTTTATATGAACCATGGATTTAAAATTCTAAGTTCCCCCCAGCACCACTGCTCACACTAACAGAAATGTGTTTAATCAATTAGAATTGTAATTTTAACATAGAAATGTTAAGAGCAGTGTTCAATATTAGGTCTGGACTTCTGGTTTTTGTCAATGGCATATTAAATTATAGAGAAGGGAGCATTCTATCTAGTCACATTTCCTTTCATGAAGCATGAAGCAGTTTCAATGAACATTTTAAACACTTACACTTATAAATAGATATTACCTCACTGGAATCTCCATTATTCATAACAATATATTCTCAAAATATAAGATATTGGCAGATTCAAGGTTGCATTTTCAATGGAAGCAATAGAAATTCACATTGTCATTTTAAATTCACAGAGATTTTTAAGTTCTATTTTTTAATGTGTAAAGAGAAATCCAAGAACCTTACCCTTTCTACCCAGATATCCTGTAGAGAGCTGAAGGCTTGTACAGCTACAAGAGGAAGTAACATAGTTTATTCAGCAAAACAGGGAAAAAAAATCGTTTACTTCTAATGGGAGATAGCCTCTGTTCGTCAGCATCACTCGATTGTTTAGAGACACTTTTCCCTCAGAGGATGTTGTGGGCAAAGAAAATTCAAATTTTGGCTTTGATGAATTCAGTTTCCATGATTTGTACTCTTCAGCCAGGAACAGAGTGTCTGATTTTAATTTGCTACGTACTACCATACTTTTCTCAGTCTAGTCTGAAAGTTTAAAGTGTGGACTATGCAAAACTTCAGCTTAACTGTTAGAATTCTACTTTTGCCATTTAAAAACAAGAATTGTAATGTATTTAAAATACTAATCACTTTTTAGCAGAAAACAATAAATATAACTTTTTTCATTGATTCCCCTTTATGTTTTATTCCTTACCATGATTTCCTGCTTCAGTGTTGCAAGGCGTCTACTTCTTGGGAGAATCCATCTGTACTATTCTAAAGACTACCAAGTAGCTATTCTACACCTTGTGAAACTTATAAAAGATAGCATATGTCCAGAAATGTTTAGGTTCTATGGCTGCAATGGCTGCAATTTCCATTTACTGAGATAAAAAGTCATATGTCTTTGCTATGGTGCTTGTAAAGAGAATGTGTCAAAAATGCACTGAACTTCCTTCTATGGACACATCCACCTTACTCTATTATCATTTTTTGTTTTTCTTTTTTTCTTTCTGTGTGTATGGGTGCATATGTGTGAGCCAAATATAATCTTTAGGCTGGGTATGAGGTAAATGTTTCCAAGCCATACTGAAGTAGTTAACTCACGTTGCAGTGCCAAAGATGGTAATAATAGGAGCCTCTTAGGGAATCAGAGAAAACATTATTGGGTCATTAGAAAGATTTTGCTTAGCAGTGTCTCCCGTAAAGGTGACTAGTATGAATCTTTCAGGCATTCTTTTGAGTTAAGAATTGCCCTCCATATGTACTGGTGTGAAAATTAAACCCTTAACACCATATCGGAAATGTGCTGTTTGGATAACTTTGGATATGGGTGGAATAGGATTAAAATACCTAAAAATGGAGAAAATTAATTTTAAAGGAGTGCAAAAGATTCCAAAGACAAACATTACATTTTATAATGTTGACATAGATTTCATTGGAAAGTTTCACTAACATTTAGTCTTTTGTCTGAACAAAGTCTCATTAAATGCAACAAAAGTGAAGCTTTGGAACAAAAAAAAGTGATATATTCGAAGTAGATCTCATTAATTCCTACCTAAAATGTTAGTTTTACTATTGATGTAATTACAACTTGAGAACCTAAGATTTTAAGTGTCTCTTTGGAACCTCCGTTTTTTTTTGGATCTTTTCCTTTTGAATGTAAAGTTTACATATGTTTAACCTACTGTATCTGATTATACAGAAAAAAAAAAAAAGCAAATGATCAATATATGGTTGTGGGGCCAGCAGGTTGCATGGTGGTTAAGGTGCTGGACTCCCACGTGGCTGACCATGGTTTAAGTCCCAGACTTGGTGGCTTTTTTTTCCCCACTTCTCCCTTCTCTCTCTCTCTTCTCTCTCTATCTTTCTCTTTCTTTCTTTCTCTCTCTCTCTCGCTCTCTCTCTCTCTCTCGTGTCCTATAACAAAATTAAAAAATGATAGTAATAATAATAAAATTAAATAAGTAATTCTTTAAAAAACATAGATCATTACCAGCCAGGGGTCTCAATAAAGTTTTATCCTGGAACAGTAATTTAAACAAGGCCTGGGCTACTGCATATGATTGTGCATTGAAAAAGAGTTAAAATAAATGAAAATTGAAATCTAAATCATATAATGCTCCCAAGCACAGTGCTGCATCACCTGGAGGAAAATGTGTAATTTTCTATTGCACGAAAGTCAAGTCTTTTCATCAGAATACCATGTCAGATTAGTGGGGAAAGCTTTTTCTTGATTTTATAAAGGAGATATATGGAATAGAAATGACCTTGATCAAATAAATTATTTTTAAAGACCATTTGAAGATAGATTGGTGAGGAAGTTAGTCTACAGACAAGAAAATCAGTAAAAAGTATTATAATAATTTAAGCATGAGCTGACAAGGATTTGTAGTTGGGAAGTATCATGAATAGACCATGAACAAGTATAAATTGGGGTTCAGAAAACCTCAATACTGGGAATTGAATTAGGTTACAGAAAAAGAATAGACTGAATTGTTGTTCCATCATAAGTAGTCAGGAGATCAGCTGCTTTAGGTAGTAGGTATGATGAACACATAATAGAATTGCTTAATAATGAGACTGAGTAGTCAATCAGGTTTATATTTTTCTCACACCAGTTTTGAGGATATTCAGACCTAAATCCAGTGTTTGAAATTCCTTATTTCATGTTTCTACCACAATCCTCTCCCATTCTTCCTCTAAATCAGGAGATTTTAATTTTGATTTCACGAATGGGCCTTAGTAGGTTCATGAAATTCTTGAAATTGTGGGCAAAGAGTTGATGGACTTTGTTGTTATTTTAACATTTATTTAGTGTTGTTTTATAATTGCTTTATTTTTGCCTTCAAGTTTCTTTTTGGGGAAGTGAGTAAGAGACATACATAGATGATAGAGAAAACAATAGTCATAGAGAGATGAAGATAAATTATTACTATTACAGCACCGGAGAGAGTATATACACATTGGAGTAATTATTTTCAAAATCAAACTAATAAGAACAAAATTTCTGCTAGGCCCAGACTGAGTACTCAGAAATTAAGTGTAAAGAGAGAATGAGACTGGGGAACCAGCAGTTAGCGTAATGGCTATGTCGCTGGACTCCCATGTTGTCAATCGCGGTTCACGTCCCGGACCCGGTGGCTTAAAACTCACGCTGGGCGCGTGTGATTGCGTGCCCAAGATCCCGAGAGGAGAATGGAGGAGAAGGGATTGCGGCGTGACCATCCCCCCTGGGGGGTGATTTCTCGCTTTCTGTATCTATGTCTCTCTCTGTCTGTCTGGCGAGCGCACGCGCTCTATAGCAAAAAAAAAAAAAAAAAAAAAAAAAAAAAAAAAAAAAAAAAAAAAAAAAAAAAAAAAAACAAACCTCTCCAAAAAAAAAAAAAGAGAGAGAATGAGAGAATGAGACTGGTGAAAATTTTTAAAAAGTCTCACAACCCATCACAGTGAAGTAATTGCATATCAGTAACATAGGAAAGTTGTGACCATGATCTGAGAAAAAAGAATTCCTGAATTATTGTAGATTATTGCATGTGAGTAAATGAAGTTGGAAAAGAAAAAAAAAAAAAAAGAGAGGCTACTTTGTTGTGTCCTGGAAGATTGTTGCAGATATGATTGGTGGTTAAAATAGGAAGAAAAGTATTTGAGAGATGTTACACAGGAAGAAACAACTGGATTGTTTTTTCTAACTAAGAAAGAATGAATCAACAAGACTATACTTTCGGTCTAAGTCACTGACTAAATAATGATGTCATGAAAGGAAATAGGGCATCGTTTTTCTATTCAGCAAATATTTATTGAATAACTGGTATATGTAAGTATTCTATTCAGTGGATGAAGAGTAAAGTCATAGTCTCCATTCTCAAAGGTTTTATTTTTTTTAAATAATATTGGATTTTTGTCCCTTCTTAGAAGAACAAAGAAAGAAAGAGAAGAGAAAGAAAAATAAAAAGAAAGAGGAAAGAAAGGAAGAAAGGAACGAGAAAGAAAAAAAAAGAAAGAGAAAGAAAAAGCTCAAGGATAATCTACCTAATAATCAAAAATTACTTGGTCCTTTAAGAGAGCATTTGGGGATTCAATAGGTGGTGTAGTGATGTTTTTCTTTTTTTGGAGAGGTTTTTGTTCCAGGCTGCCTGCTCTCACCAGAAAGACAGACAGAGAGAGACAGAGAGACAGAAAGTGAGAAATCACCCCACAGGGGGGTGGCCATGCCGCAATCCCTTCTCCTCTCGGGATCTTGGCATGCACACACATGCACCCGGCATGAGTTTAAGCCGCCGGGTACAGGACCTCGAACCGACTACATGGGAGTCCAGTGACATAGCCATTACGCTAACTGCTGGTACCGTGGTGTAGTGATTAAGGCACTGGACTTCCACGTGGAAGACCGAGTCAAGTCCCAGACATAGGTACTTGGTTTCTCACTTTCCCTCCCTCTCTCTCTCTCTGGTGACCACATGTGCCCTATACCAAATTTAAAAATAGTAATAAATAAAATCAAATAAATAATTATTTTTTAAAAAAGAATGCATGGGGTGAGGACAGTCATAAGGTGGCATGGTGATTAAAGCACTGGACTCCCCACATGGCTGACCGCAGAAAGAGTCCTAGACCTAGCAGCTTGAAAAATCACACTGGGTTTGTATATGTCCAAAATCTCAGGAGGAGAATGAAGGAGAAAGGATTATGGTGGACTATCTCCCCTGAGTGGTAATTTCTTATTTTCCCTCTCAATGTCTCTCTGGCAAGCACACACAACCTATGGCAAAATCTTTTAAAAAAATGTCTGCACTCTAAAATATATATATATATATATATATATATATATATATATATTTGAAACCATACTGCTTCTGTTGTTATAGAGTTATAAAATTATACAAAATTATAAGACATATTTTGAACATTATCTTTAAAATTCAGTATTTTGAAATTTTGAAAGTTGTTTGTAAACTGTCAAGAATTATGGAGTATGAGATAAAATTTTTTGCTATGTAAAGTAAATGTTTGTGGAAAAATGTAAAAATAAATAAATGAAAGAAAAATAAATAAAAATTAAAAAATGATGCATTGGACACATATACATTTACTGTTCAAAATGATCATCTTTCTCTAATTGGTATAAGTTCATTCTTTTCTAAAACTTTATTAAAGTCCACCCTCCCTTGTTTTCACAAATTTCTCTGGATGAGAAACAAGAAATTCCAATATTGTTTACCTATTTGGGGGTGATAGAGGTAACGATTTAGCCTCCTTAAAGCAACATTGATTCATTTGTGGCAGCAAAAGACAATAAGAAACACTGTACAGAGTCATCTGTGACGTTGTAATTTACATTCATGGAAATGGTTGATTAGAAGAAATTGACCTAGATTTTGGTGTTTTAACAAGACCAGAACAAGTTAATCTGCTTCAAGCTCTATCACATACTTCTGTGAAATTGAACTGTAAGTGTTCTGTTTTCACACTCCTCACGGTTTGTGATGAGTTTTTAGTACATTTACAGTTGTTTTCCAATTTATAGTGTTGGCTCAGAAAATTTTTTTCTTTTATCTTTAAATTACTTCAAAGTCATTTTAAAAACTAAACTGCATTTTCCCATGGAATGCTGAAGTTTTCATATATGTGTATGAAGCAATTAATTTAAGCTTTCAGAAATTTATTTAAAAATGAGAGTTTAATTATTGATTGGGTGGTAGATCTTATTCAAGTGAAAAAGTTAATTTTCTTTCTCTTTGTTTCTTGGAAAACTGGATAAGAAGACTTTGTTTCTATACAATTGTATTTAATTTGTTAATTAATTCCACAAACACTTGTTGAAAACACCTGCAATGTACCAGAGACTTTTGGGGTGGAATTTGAATACAAAGATTTATATCACATGGCTCCTAAGGAAACTCAAAGTCTACCTCTGAAACGAGAAATTTGAAGACATATATTATATCATAAAACCCTAAAGCAGCCTCATGTAAGTATTATTATCCCCATTTTACAAACGAGAAATCTGATACTTTTTTTATTATTACCAGAGGGTATGTGGGCTTGCCAGAGAGTGTGAGAGAGAGAATATGCCCCTCATTGGGGTGTAGTCACATCACAATCTCTTTCCTCTGTTTCTTTATCCTATGAGGATTTGAGTATGCACACAAATATGACTAGCATGTTAACCAAACCACTGGGATAAGGATTCAAACTGCAGTCAGCCATGTGGGATCTGGCTCCCTACACATAGCACTTAACCACTATGGAGCTGACCCAAGAAAAGACTTCCTGAAACAATTTGTCCAAGGTTACAGAGCTATAAGTGGCTTAACTAGGGTTTCAAACAATGTCCACCCGAGGCCTCTGTTATTTTGACTAGATTACACTGTCTCTCTCATGAGAAGCAAATTTTGCTTTTATTTACTTGTATCATACTTATAAAATAATTAATGTGAAACTCCACGTAGAGCAATAATTGTATTGACTAATTTATTAAAATACAGCTCTTTCCACAGACTGTCCTTTCCAGGCAGCATGCACAAGACTGTCCTTTCCAGGCAGCAGGCACAAGGTCCACCTACAGGCCTCTGTCCAGCAAGGGATATGGAGGAAGGGTCATCTCTGACCCCTACCCCACTTCCAGTCTCCCCAGCCCAAGACTCCACCTCCTAGACTGTCCTTTCCAGGCAGCAGACGCAAAGTCCACCTACCAGGCTCTGTCCAGCAAGGGATATTGAGGGAGGGTCATCTCTGACCCCGACCTCACTTCCAGTCTCCCCAGCCCAAGACTCCACCTCCTAGGTATGTAGATAGAATTTTTCTGCGGCTTTTTTTTCTTGGAGCCCCTCTATTCTCTTGTTAATTCCTAGCTCTGCCTCTATCCACAGACTGTCCTTTCCAGGCAGCAGGCACAAGTTCCACCTACAGGCCTCTGGCAAAATTGCACGAGAAAAGAAATAAAGACTTTTTCTTTATTTCTTTCTGTTATCTTTCATTTTGTTTCATATTTTCCTCTCCTCTTCATTTTTTACCCTGCCAGAGGGACTAGACAGGTCTAGAATCAGATATCTGAAAATCCCTAGTAAGGCAAGTGTCTCTGGGTTCCTCCCTTGTACTGATCCACCTGTGAGAATGAAGATACCGCTTTTTAGACACCTCAGTAGAATTCCCCTCTTGAGAGCTCATTGGTAAAAACAACAGAAGAGAGACTTCAGCAAACATCTATTCCCAGCCAAAAAGAAACACTCCTACTCCTAGTGGGAGAAACGTTCTCCTAATAGGTTTTCAAAGGGAATACATCTACCAATGGCTAGAAGTAGAAAAAGAGCCTCAGGTCTGAATAAACAAAGAAATATGTCTCCAACAAAGGAAAACGCCCCTCCATGTCTCGTAAATATGGAGGACATTACCAAAATGACAGACAAAGAATTTCGAATATGCATGGTGACCAAATTCTGTGAATTGGAACAGAAAAGAGACAATGAACTGCAGGAAATTAGGAAGTCCTTCCAGGATATGAAAGAAGAAATGGACACTCTGAGAAAGAATCAGGTGGAACTATTAGATAAAGTCTATAATACAGGAAACCAAAAACTCTCTGGAAAGTATTAAGCGCTGATTAGACCATGCTGAAGATCAAATCTCCAATGTAGAAGATAAAAATCTCTGACCTAGGGACCAGCAGTTAGCGTAATGGATATGTCGCTGGACTCCCATGTAGTCTACCGCAATTCGAGTCCCGGACCTGGTGGCTTAAACTCAAGCCGGGCGCGTGTGCATGCGTGCCCAAGATCCCAAGAGGAGAATGGAGGAGAAGGGATTGCAGCGTGGCCATACCCCCTGGGGGGTGATTTCTCGCTTTCTGTTTCTCTGTCTCTCTGTCTCTGGCAAGCGCACGCGCCCTATAGCAAAAACCTCTCCAAAAAAAGAAAAAAAAAATCTCTGACCTAGAAAAAAAACCCCACAAAAATGATCGAGAAAATAACAAAAAAACATGAGGATAATATACGAAAAATACTAGACTCCATTAGATGCCCAAACATCAGAATAATTGGCATCCCAGAAGGTGAAGACACTCACAGTGGAATGGAAAATCTATTCCATGAAATCCTGGAAGAAAATTTCCCAAGTCTAGAGAGGCACTCAACCATCCAGACCGAAGAAATATAAAGGACCCCAAATAGAATCAACCCCAGAAGATCTTCCCCAAGGCACATCTTAGCCAAGTTATCTAAGACCACAGTTAAAGACATGATACTAAAACTGCCAAGAGAGAAACAAGAAGTAACTTACAAAAGCCATCCCATCAGGCTAACATGAGACCTCTCATCAGAAACAATGCAAGGAGGCTGCAGGCCCGACCCTTCTGAATCTCCACACATCACCACCGTTTCTCCTCCTTGGACCCCAGGTTGGTTGTCTGGGACTTTAAGGCGAACTCCCACCCCACCCCACCCGCAATCCGGATCGAGCCGGCCAGCAGTTCCGGGCCCCAGACGGACTCAGGCTGCAGGCCCGACCAACCTGGTCCTGTCACTCATCTTCTGACCCTTTCCCACTAGCCTTTGGACTCTTTGAATTCTGGTGATTTGAATAGCAACGCGCGCCGTGCGATTTCCTTTTTGCATTCTGTTTTTCTTTGCTCTTGGGGTGTTGCTTATTCAGTCAATTTAAGGCTCAGCTCTCCTAGAGACAGTGAGGACTTTGGGCCTTCCAGGGTAGTGGCAACAGTTAATGGTAATTGTGAGCAACAGGTAAGCTAACCATAAGGGAAATCATCAATTTTCTAAGTCTGTACAACTTTTAACACTCAGTTAGGAAGAAACATATAGATTACCTGATGACTAGGAACAATCGCAGAGGCTCAAGAAATATGAGCAACCAGGAAAAGGCCTCTCCCCCAAGGGAAATCATCAAGCCTACGTCACCCACAGTCAATAAAATGGACGTTGTGGACATGTCTGATAAGGAATTCAGATTATTTGTAGTGACCAAACTAACTGAAATGGAAGAGAAAAGAGACAAGGAGCTCCAGGAGATGAGGAAGTCCTTCAATGACTTGAAAGAAGAAATGGATACCTTAAACAAGAACCAGATGGAACTTTTAGGATTGAAGAATGTGATACAGGAAATCAAAACCTCCCTTGAAAGTATTAAAAGTAGGTTAGACCAGGCAGAAGATCGAATCTCTAACGTAGAAGACAAAACATCTGACCTAGAAAAAAGTATCAAGAAGATTGAGAAAACAACCATTAAAAATGAGGATAATATACGAGGAATACTGGATACTATCAAGCGCCCCAACATCCAGATAATTGGTATTCCAGAAGAGGAAGAAAATAATAAGGGCCTAGATAATTTATTCCACGAGATCCTGGAAGAAAACTTCCCAAATCTAGAAAGGCATTCAAGTATCCAGACCCAGGATATACATAGGACCCTGGGTAGAATCAACCCAAGAAGATCTTCTCTAAGGCACATCATAGCCAGACTGGCAAAAACAACAGACAAAGACAAGATACTAAAGTTAGCAAAAGGGAAATGCCAGGTTACTTACAAAGGTCACCCCATCAGGCTAACATTGGATCTCTTGGCGGAAACAATGCAGGAAAGGAAAGAATGGGGAAGCATAGTAAAAGTGTTGAGTGAAAAACAATTTCAACCAAGAAAACTATACCCGGCAAAATTATCTTTCATATGGGAAAAAAGATAAAAACATTCTCGAATAAACAAAATTTGAAGGAATTTACCAACTCCAGACCTGCTCTTCAAGAGGTTCTGAAGGGAGTATTATACCAGGAAAACTAAAAAATCAGAGACAGTTATATGAGAACAAAAAGCAACCAAGAAAATGGCTCACTTAATGATAGAATCAGGTACGGAAATATCGATAATTACATTGAATGTCAATGGATTAAATTCCCCAGTTAAGAGACATAGACTGGCTGAATGGATAAGAAAACAGAAACCCTCTATCTGTTGCCTACAAGAAACTCACCTTATGGATAAAGACATACATAGACTAAAAGTCAAGGGCTGGAAAAAGATACTCTATGCAAATGGAAATCAAAAAAAAGCTGGAGTAGCGATATTGATCTCAGACAAAATAGATTTCAAGACAAAGACTGTAAGAAGAGACAAAGAAGGGCATTATATAATAGTAAATGTGGTAATCCAGCAAGAAGACATAACCCTTATAAATATCTACGCACCCAAATCAGGTGCACCTAAATATGTGAAGGAAAGACTGCTGGAGCTAAAAGGAGAGATAGGGAGAAATACTATAATTGTTGGAGATCTCAACACCCCATTATCTCCTATAGACAGATGAGAGATACAGGACTTAAATGATACTATAAATGGAATGGGCTTGACAGATATCTATAGAACTCTCCACCCTACATCCACAACATATACATTTTTCTCACCCCGACATGGAACCTTTTCAAAGATAGATCATATATTAGGACACAAATCAAGCCTTTATAGATTCAAAGGCATAGAAACTGTACCCAGCATCTTCTCTGACCATGATGGAATTAAACTCAAGATTAATTTCAAGACAAAACCCCAAAAATACACGAACACATGGAAACTGAACAACCTACTTCTGAATGACTTTTTCACTACTGAAGAAATTAAGGCTGAAATAAAACAATTTATGGAAACTAATGGTAATGAGTACACCAGTGTCCAGAATCTATGGGACACAGCAAAAGCAGTCATAAGAGGGAAATTCATAGCAATTAGTGTGCATAAGAAAAGGATAGAAAGATGGCAAGTAGATAACTTATCATCATGCCTCAGAGAATTGGAAAAACAACAACAAACAAACCCCCAAAATGCCAGGCAAAAAGAAATAATAAAGGTTTGAGCAGAAATAAATGAAATAGAAAATAAACGAACCATACAGAAAATAAATGAAAGCAAAAGCTGGTTCTTTGAAAAGATTAACAAGATCGACACACCATTGGCTAGACTGATCAAGAAGAAAAAAGAAAGAAACCAGATTAATCAAATATGTGATGAAACAGGCAATATTACCACAGACATAGCAGAAATACAAAATATCATTAGAGGATACTATGAGCAACTTTACGCCAACAAACAAGATAACCTGGAGGAGATGGACAAATTCCTGGATGCATATAATCTACCAAGATTGGATCAGGAAGACATAGAGAACCTGAATAAACCCATAACAAGCCAGGAGATTGAATCAGTAATAAATAACCTCCCAACAAAGAAAAGCCCAGGCCCAGATTGCTTCACTTGTGAATTCTACAAAACTTTTAAGGAAGAGTTAACCCCTATCCTACTAAAATTATTTCTAAAGATTCAAAAGGAAGGAAACCTTCCAAATTCATTTTATGAAGCCTCCATCATCCTCATCCCCAAAACAGATAAAGATATGACAAAAAAGGAAAACTACAGACCAATATCATTGATGAATATAGATGCTAAAATTCTCAACAAGATACTCGCAAATCGTATCCAACAACATATAACAAAGATCATTCATCATGACCAGGTAGGCTTTATACCAGGGATGCAAGGGTGGTTCAATATACACAAGACCATAAATGTAATACACCACATTAACAGAAAGAAAGATAAAAACCATATGATCATCTCAATTGATGCGGAGAAAGCATTTGATAAAATACAACATCCTTTTATGATTAAGACTCTCAGGAAGATTGGTATAGAAGGATCATTTCTGAACACAATAAAAGCAATCTGTGAAAAACCTACAGCTAACATTGTACTGAATGGGGAAAAGCTGAAAGCTTTTCCTCTGGAAACAGGCACTAGGCAAGGCTGCCCACTTTCTCCACTGCTCTTTAATATAGTACTGGAAATCTTAGCTACTGCAATCAGAGAAGAGAACAATATTAAAGGCATTCGAATTGGCAAAGAAGAATTGAAAATATCTTTATTTGCAGATGACATGATGGTATACTTAGAAGACCCAAAGGTATCCATGAAAAAACTGCTTGAAGTAATAAGTGAATACAGTAAGGTGGCAGGATACAAAATCAATATCCAAAAATCTATAGCATTTCTATTTATGAAGAACAAGTTGAATGAAGCAGAGCTGAAGAAAGGAATCCCTTTCACCGTAGCTACAAGGTGTATAAGATACCTAGGGATAAACCTAACTAAGAAAGTCAAAGACCTTTATAAAGAAAACTACGAAAATCTTTAAAAAGATATTGAAAGTGACATAAAAAAGAGGAAGGACATCCCATGCTCCTGGATTGGAAGAATTAACATAATCAAAATGGCAATTCTACCCAAATTAATCTACATGTTTAATGCAATTCCAATCAAAATACCAGAGATATTCTTCAGAGATCTAGAAAAGGCAATCACAGAATTTGTCTGGAACCATAAAAGACCTCGTATTGCAAAAGCAATCCTGCGCAAGAAGAATGGAGTAGGAGGCATATCACTCCCTGATCCCAAGATATACTATAAAGCTGTGGTCATCAAAACAGCATGGTATTGGCATAAAAACAGACATGTGGACCAATGGAAGAGCATAGAGACCCCAGAAATAACCCCCAAAGCTTACAGTGAACTGATCTTTAACAAAGGATATCAGTCAATCCACTGGGAAAAGGAAAACTTCTTTAGTAAATGGTGCTGGAAAAACTTGCAGAAAGATGAAACTGAACCCCCATCTTTCACCATTAACAACAGTCAACTCAAGATGGATCAAAGATCTGAACCTAAGACCTCAAACAATAAAACTACTGGTGGAAAATGCTGGGGAAACTCTGGGGGACATTGGAGTAGGCAAAGACTTCTTAAATAAGACTCCCAAAGCACAGGCAATAATCCCTAAAATAGACAAGTGGGACTATATTAGACTAAGAAGTTTCTGCACAGCAAAGGACACAGTAACAAGTGTGAACCGACAACCTTCAGAATGGGAAAATATTTTTGTTAACTATGCCTCGGACAAGGGACTGATAACCAGAATACATAGGGAACTCAAGTGCCTTATGTGAAAAAAAATGATTAACCCAATTAAAAGATGGGAAAATGAGCTGAACAAAAGTCTCTCTAAGGAAGACATACGAACAGCCAAAAAGCATATGAGGAAATGCTCAACATCCCTCATCATAAGGGAGATGCAGATAAAAACTACAATGAGATACCACCTAACCCCTGTCAGAATGGCAAAGATTAAGAATATAAAAAGTGATAAGTGTTGGCGGGGATGTGGTGAAAAGGGAACCCTCCTACACTGTTGGTGGGAATGTAAACTAGTTCAACCACTGTGGAGAACAATATGGAGGTTCCTCAAAGATCTACAAATAGAACTACCATTTCATCCAGCAATCCCACTTCTGGGTATTTACCCAAAAGACAGGAAAATGCTCAGTCAGAAAAGTGCTTGCACATCAATGTTTATTGCAGCATTATTCTCAATTGCCAAGACATGGAACCAACCTAAATGTCCACAAACTGATGAATGGATTGGAAAAGTGTGATATATATACTCTATGGAATACTACTCAGCCATAAAAAATAACAAGACCCTGGAATTTGATAGAAAGTGGTCAGATACAGAGGATATATTGCTGAGTGAAATAAGCCAGGCTATGAAAGAAAGATATTGTATGTATCCACTCAATATATACCGACTATCAGCATTCTATGATAGAGAGCAAAAAATTGGAGGACATATAAGCAGTGAAGGTACTTAATGAGAACAGGACAGTGTGGAATGGTGGAAGTGAAGAGAAGAGGATAGAGAAAGATAACAAGTGAACAATAGAGAGGCAGGACGTTAGTGAGAAACAGATATGGCTTATTAACTGTTGATGTTGACATGTATAGTATTCTCAACTGGATTTGTCTGAGAAGTATTTCATGATGGGCAAAGTATTTGTACAAGCAAAATGAGAAATAGTGATTGACTGTTTTAAGAAATAATTAGAATAATAATAATAATGATTGGGGAAAACATAGAAAATATATTGAATGTTGAAGCGGGGAGATTGATGTCTCTGTACTGACTGACATGCATGGCATTCCCTTTTGAAAAAGCATTGTAATACAATGTAAAGTTATATGTAATTCAATGTAATATAAAGAAGAATATGATGATAATAAAAAATTTTTAAAAAATATAATAATACCAAAAAGTAGTTTTAAAAGAAAAATAATAAGTGATCCAGTACTTGGAGATGAGTTATTTTAGAATTGACCCATATATCTCTGTGGCCCGGGAACTTGAACATCATATAATATGTTCTTTATTAAATATTTCAGTGGGTGGAAAAATAGTTTTTTCCTTATCAAATAAGTAAAATCACTCATGATAGGCCTACTCTCTGTGGATATTAAAAGACATAATGAGAGACCAGCAGATAGCTTGGTGTTTGGGGTGTTTGCCTCTCACATTTGACCACAGTTCAAGTCCCAGATCTGGTGGCTCACTTTCTCACTTTTTTTTTCCTCTGGTCAGATAAAGAGATCATTATACTGAGTTGTGGAAAAAGTTGTGATGCATTTTTGCATAGAAAATATATATCATAAGTTGCCCAGCAACCCAATAATAAAATTAAATAATTCAAAAAAAAAAGAAACAATGCAAGAAGGAAAGAATGGGAAGAAATATTGAAAGTGTTAAGAGAGAAACAATTTCAGCCAAGACTATTATATTCTGCAAGATTATCCTTCATATGGGAAATAAAGATTAAAATCTTCTCAGACAAACAAAACCTGAAAGAATTCGCCAACACCAGACCAACTCTTCAAGAAACCCTGAAGAAAGTACTGTTCCAAGAAAACTAAAGAATCAACAGCCAGGGACCAGCAGTTAGCTTAATGGCTATGTCGCTGGATTCCCACATAGTCGACCGCGGTTCGCATCCCGGACCTGGTGGCTTAAACTCACGCTGGGTGCGTGTGCGTGCGTGCCCAAGATCCCGAGAGGAGAATGGAGGAGAAGGGATTGCGGCATGGCCATCCCCCTGGGGGGTGATTTCTCGCTTTTTGTCTCTCTGTCTCTCTCTGTCTGTTTGGCGAGCGCATGCGCCGTATAGCAAAAACCTCTCAAAAAAAAAAAAAAAAATCAACAGCCAGAAACAAAGAAATAACAGGCAACTAAGACAATGGCCAACTTAAATGTCGGTACAGATCCTGTAACATCGATAATAACATTGAATGTTAATAGTTTAAATTCTCCAATAAAGAGACACAGACTGGCTGAATGGATAAAAAAACAGAAAACCTCTATCTGTTGCCTAAAGGAAACCCACCTCATGGAAAAAGACATACATAGAGTGAAAGTGAAGGGTTGGAAAAGGCTTTCCATGCAATTGGGAAACAAAAAAGAGCTGGAGTTGTGATACTAATTTCTGACAAAATAGGCTTTAAAACAAAAACTGTTCGAAGAGACAAAGAAGGACACTATATCATAGTAAAAGGCTCTATAGATCAAGAAGATATAATGCTTATTAATATCTATGCACCTAACACAGGAGCATCCAAATATGTGAAGGAAAGACTGTTAGATCTAAAAGGGGAAATAAACTGCAACACACTAATTGTTGGAGATCTCAACACCACATTATCCCCTCTGGACAGATCATCTAGGCAAAAAATAGGTAAAGAGATAAAAGATCTAAATGATACCATAAATCAACTGTACTTAACAAACATCTATAGAACTTTCCACCCAAAAACCACAAGATATAGTTTTTTCTCACCCCAACATGGAACTTTCTCAAAGATTGACCGCATCATAGGACACAAAGCAAGCCTCTACACATGCAGGGGCATAGAAACTATATCCAACATCTTCTCTGACCATGATGGAATTAAACTTGAGTTTAATTTCAAGAGAAATCCTCAAAAATATCTAAAAACATGGAAAGTAAATAACCTACTCCTGAATGACTCCACTATTACGGAAGAAATAAAGACTGAAATAAAAAGATTCATGGAAGCCAATGACAATGAGGACACAAGTTTCCATAATCTTTGGGACACTGCTAAAGCAGTCATAAGAGGGAAGTTCATAGCAATTAGTGCACATAAGAGGAAGATGGAAAGAAGGCTAATGGATCACCTAACATCAAGCCTCAGAGAATTAGAAAAGCAACAGCAAAAAATCCAAAAAATTACAGGAGAAAGGAAATAATAAAGATCCGAACAGAAATATATGAAATAGAAAACAAACGTACTATACAGAAAATAAATGAAAGTAAAAACTGGTTCTTTGAAAGGATAAACAAAATTGATACAGCACTAGTGAGACTTATTAAGAAGAAGAAGAGGGAAAGGAACCAGGCGAATCAAATCTGCAATGAGGCTGGTAACATAACAACAGACATAGTAGAAATTCAAAACATTATTAGAGGATACTTTAAACATCTATATGCTAAGAAACAAGACAATCTGGATGAGATGGACAAATTCCTGGACAAATATAATCTACCAAGAATGAACCAGGAGGATACAGAATCTGTGAATAGGGCCATAATAACCCAGGAGATTGAATCAGTAATAAATAACCTCCCAACAAAGAAAAGCCCTGGCCCTGATGGATTTACCTCTGAATTCTGCAAAACTTTCAAAGAAGAGTTAACTCCCATTCTGCTAAAGTTATTTCTAAAGATCCAAAAGGTTGAATCTCTCCCTAATTCATTCTATGAAGCCTCTATCACCCTTATCCTTAAAACAGATAAGGACAGGACAAGGAAGGAAAACTATAGACCAATATCTCTGGTGAACATAGACACAAAGATTCTCAACAAGATGCTAGCAAATCGTATTCAACAACTTATAAAAAAGATCATAAACCATGATCAGTTAGGCTTTATTCTAGGAATGTAAGGTTGGTTCAAGATACGCAAAACCATAAATGTAATACATTATATCAACAGGAATAAAGATAAAAAACCATATGGTCATATCAATCGATGCAGAAAAAGCATTTGATAAGATACAACATCCCTTCATGATCAAGACTCTTAGCAAAATTGGCATAGAAGGGCCATTTCTCAATACAATAAAAGCCATCTATGGAAAACCCATAGTGAACATCATCCTGAATGGAGAAAAGCTGAAAGCTTTCCCACTAAACACAGGAACAAGACAAGGATGCCCACTATCTCCACTCCTTTTCAATATAGTACTGGAGGTCCTAGCCAATGCAATCAGAAAAGTGGAAAAAATAAAGTGCATTCTAATAGGAAAAGAAGAGGTGAAACTCTCTCTATTTGCAGATGACATGATTGTATACATAGAAAACCCAATGATCTCCATGGAAAAATTACTGGAAGTAATACATGATTACAGTAAAGTTGCAGGATATAAAATCAATATACAGAAATCGATAGCATTTCTATATATGAATAACAGGAAGACTGAGATAGAACTGAAAAAAAGTTATTCCGTTTACCATCACCACCAAAAGTATATGATATTTAGGAATAAATCTAACCAAAGAAGTTAAAGACCTCCACAAGGAAAACTATGAGAAGCTAAAAAAAGAAATTGATGACGACACAAAAAAATGGAAGGACATCCCATGTTCAAGGATTGGAAGAATTAATATAATCAAAATGGCAATTCTACCCAAATTAATCTACATATTTAATGCAATGCCAATCAAGGTACCAGACACATTCTTCACAGATCTAGAAAAGACAATCATAAAATTTGTCTGGAATCATAAAAGACCCTGTATTGCCAAAGCAATTCTACACAAGAAGAGTGGAGTGGGCGGCATCTCACTCCCCGACCCAAAATTATACTACAAATCTGTAGTAATCAAAACAGCATGGTACTGGCACAGAAACAAACATGTGGACCAATTGAACAGGATAGAGTCCCCAGAAATAAATGCTCAAACAGTCAACTGATCTTTGACAAGGGGTACCAGTCAATCCAATGGGAAAAGGAAAGCCTCTTCAGCAAGTGGTGCTGGAAAAACTGGATTTCCACTTGCAGAAAGATGAATCTGAACCCCTACCTCTCACCTTTGACAAAAATTAAGTCAAGGTGGATCAAGGATCTAAATCTAAGACCTCAAACTATAAAGCTGCTCCTGGAAAACACTGGGGAAACTCTGGGAGACATTGGTGTAGGGAAAGACTTCTTAAATAAGACCCTCAAAGCGGAGTCGATCGTCCCCAAAATAGACAAATGGGATTATATCCGACTAAGAAGTTTCTACATTGCAAAAGACACAGTAATTAGTGTGAATCGACAGCCCTCAGAATGGGAAAACATTTTTGTAAATTTTGCATGAGATAAGGGACTGATAACCAGAATACACAAGGAACTAAAGAAGCTGTTTGGAAAAAAGATGATCAACCCTATTAAAAATTGGGAGAAGGAGTTGAAAAAAACACTCTCTAAAGATGACATATGAATAGCCAAAAGGCATATGAAAATATGCTCAACATTCCTGATTGTAAGGGAAATGTAGATAAATACAACAATGAAATACCACCTAACCCCAGTCAAAATGTCTAAGATAAAAAAAAAAAAAAATGATAAGTGTTGGCAGGGGTGTGGTGAAAGGGGAACTCTTCTACACTGCTGGTGGGAATGTAAATTGGTCCAACCACTGTGGAGAATAATTTGGAGAATCCTCAAAAATCTACAAATAGATCTACCATATGATCCAGCAATCCCACTCCTCGGTATCTACCCAAAGGACAGAAGAATTCTTCATTGGAAAAGTGCTTGCACATCGATGTTTATTGCGGCACTATTTACGATTGCTAAGACTTGGAACCAACCCAAATGCCCCCATATGGGTGAATGGATTGAAAAACTGTGGCACATATACTCTATGAAATACTACTCAGCCATAAAAATGAACAAAACCCTGGCTTTTGACAGAAAGTGGAAGAATATGGAAGATTTACTGCTTAGTGAGGCAAGCCAGGCTATGAAGGAGAGACATTGTATGTCTCTACTTAACATATACTGAAAGTCTGCACTCTATGACTGAAACTGATGGACTAACGGTTGAACAAACACAAGAGATGGATGTGAATGTCAGATGAGGTGTACATGGAGGAGTGGGTCTAACGAAGGACATTTGGAGAAGGTATACAGAGGCAGAGCATTGACGGGACGGGGAAGTGTGGTGTTATCGGTTGAAGATATTTTGATCAACAGGACTGGGGAGAAATGTTCACATATTGAAATGCTCACATTATAAGCTAAACAATGTGATTGAATATATATACAAAAATAAATAAATTAATTAAAGAAATACACCAGCTACATTAAAAAAAAACTCACTTTGGCATGTCCAACCATTTTTGGATTAACACCAACTGTATAGCCTCTTTTAACTTCTTGGAGAAAGACTATCTCCTTGCAAATGGGGAGGGGCACAATGTGAAATTTAAGGCCTGAGCAGTAATAAAAAAGAAGGCAGTCTCCAGGTGCCCTGTGAGCACTTTCAAATACATTTATGAAAGAAATAGCTCTGGCAGGCACAGTCTAATCTGTGGAGTTATCCCTTCTTCTGCTTATTCAATTCTAGAGTCATTGTGTCCTACATCTAAGCACATTCATACAAGTTAGGTATTCCGAGATAAATAAAACGTATACCCTAACTTTAAGAAGTTTGTAATTTAATTAGAACATTAACAGTATAGTTCACTAAAAAAAAAAAAAAAAAAAATAGTATACTTCACTAAAATTCTCTGACCTCCCTAATCTGGAGAACCTATTGACACAACATGGATCTATTTTT
Source organism: Tupaia tana (assembly GCA_026018925.1). Classification (NCBI taxonomy): domain Eukaryota; kingdom Metazoa; phylum Chordata; class Mammalia; order Scandentia; family Tupaiidae; genus Tupaia; species Tupaia tana. Next base: position 82,591,083 of record JAKSZU010000009.1, on the reverse strand, counting down.
AAGAGCAGCTGAGTTTGGAGGTGGAGGAGTGATTTTAGGATCCTACATAAACTTTTCTAAAGTGTGTCAAATGCAAAAGGTTGACAATCTAGCCCTTCAATTGAACACTTTTATTTTGATTTATAAAATTACCTGGGGTAACATTTAAATTGTACTCTGTGAACTTGAGGGTTGAAATCCTGTGTAATTCATCTCTGTATTCTTTGTACCTGAAACACTGCCTTCTGGTACCAGCAGTTGGTATAATGGCTACATTGCTGGACTCCCATGTAGTCTACTGCTGTTTGAGTCTCGGACCCAGTGGCTTAAATTCACTCCAGGTGTGTGTGTGTGTGTGTGTGTGTGTGCACATCCAAGATCCTGAGAAGAGAATGGAGGAAAAGGAATTGCAGCGTGGCCATCCCCCCGGGGGTGATTGGGTGATTTTTCACTTTCTGTCTCTCTGTCTTTCTGGCGAGCCCATGTGCCCTATAGCAAAAACCTCTCCAAAAAAAAAAAAAAAGAAAAAAGAAAAAAAAATTTCAAAAAAGAATGAAACAATGCCTTCTACAAAGCACTTATACCTCAGCATAAGTAAAAGACATGTTTTGAATGTGAGGAAATTTAACGTACGAACAGTCTTAGTGAAGAGGATGGAGAACAACTAAGAGGAAGAGGAAGTTGAGACAAAATTAGCCTCCTTTGCATTTTGACAAAAGTTCAATTCTGGTTTCTAAAATAGTTTGTAACTTTAAGTGCGAGTAACTCTTCCTGATACATTAATACTCTCCTTGTGGCTTTGTACCCCAGTGACCTTCAGCTGCTGAAGAGAGAACTTCTGCTCTTTCCTCAGAACTATATATTCTGAAAGGCCACCAATGAAACACAATGAAAGAAACATATCATCTGTTGGAAAACAATGAGTTCACCATTTCCATGCCCACATTTTGTACCTGGTGATTGCTACAGCAATGTAAAGTCATTGTATATCCAAAATAAATCAGAGAAAAAAGCTATATTTCTGCAATTTAATCCATTGCTTATAATCTTGTAACCATAGTTTAGGAAGGCTCCAGAAAAGTCTATTCAAAAGAGGGCACAGGATGATATGTGTTTGTTCTGTTGGTCTTTCAGAGAAATCTACACAATATTTCAAGAGGGAAGTCCAGAGAGGAAGTGATAATTTGAGGCTCTTATAACAAGACTTAACTTGGGTGGATCTCTTTCCACACATATAATCTTCAAACAGGTGTCAGCACTTTTTGTAGACCTCTCCAAGACTGTGGTTTTTGTATTCTGTGCAATTCTGATGTTTAAAATAAGTGTTAGTCATGACCTTGGTTTTGGTAGGAAGGTCTCTATTGCATTGAGTACCAAATTCTAATTCCTGAGAAGAATATTGGTCTATGCTAGGCCTGAAAATGATAAGAGCCACTTATAATGAATAACCTGGTTAAAGTCTTGCTCACACTTTTTTTTAGAGGCTTTTGCCTTAGGGCATGTATGCTTTCTGAAGATAGAGAGAGAAAGAGACAGAGAGAAGGAAGGTGAGAAATAACCCCCAGGATGATGGCCATGCTACAATACCTTCTCCTCCATTCTCCTCCAAGGATCTTGGGCATGCACGCAAATGTGCCTGGCATGATTTTAACACCACCAAGGCCAGGACTCAAACCATGATGGGCCATGTTGGACTCCAGCAATATAACCACTATACCATATGCTGTCCTAGTCTTCCTTATTCTTAATGACCAGGTGTTATCATTAAAAAGTGCTCTGTGCTTTTCTGCCTAAGAGCAGGAGAAATTTAAGCACAAGATTTCAAGATGCCATTCGTTATCCCAAACAATTTTTGAAAAGAATCAAGATCAAGAGAACCAAATAGGAAGTGAAGGACGGGAGGCAAATATGCACGAGAATTTAGCATTAATGCAGGACATTGTACATTTAATATTATAGGGCCAGCAGGTGGCGTGGTGGTTGGAGTGCTGGACTTCCATGTGTCCGACTGCATTTCATGTTCTGGACCTGGCAGCTTGCTTTTTCACTTTCCCTCTCTCTCTCTTTTTGTCTCTCTCTGATGACTATATAAAGTTAAATAATAATAATAACAATCATAAATAAAATAAAATAAATAATTATTTTGGAGAGAGATTTTTTGCTATAGGGCAAGTACACTCACAAGAGAGACAGAGAAACAGAGGCAGAAGTGAGAAATCACCCTCTGGGGTGATGATCACACCACAGTCCCTTCTCCATTCTTCTCTCAGGATCTTGGGCACACATGCACATGCACAGGGCAGGAATTTTAAACCATGGGGTCCAAGACTCGAGCCAAAGTCGACTATGTGGGAGTCTACCACTGTCTACCATTGTCACAGTTACGCCATCTGCTGGCCCCAAAATAAAATAAATAATTCTTTTAAAAAAGACATGTATAGCTTATTCTTCTTATGTTATACATCGACTTAAAAAAAAAATCCTTATTCATGACAAAGAAAAACATACAGCCTTTACTAAAGCCAAGATTTCAAACCAGTGGGTAATATTAAATGAATATATATGGGGCTGTCAGGTGGCATGGTGGTTATAGGTACTGGATTCCCACATGCCCACACGGCCAACTGCAGTTCAAGTCCTGGACCTGGCAGCTTGCTCTGCCCACAACTCTAACACTGCCAACATGGAACAAGGAGAAGTCTATTTAAAAATAAGATTTAGATAAGACAAAGAGTCATCACATAATATCTAAAACATTCAGACTTCAGTAAAAAAGTGCCCATTACATCAATAGTCAGGAAAATCACAACAGTATTTTTTTTTAATTAAAGGAGTGCCACAGTATTAAGATAACGGTTGTTGAAATTATCTGAGAATAATTTAAAGTAGTCATCATAAAAATATTTCAATGAGCAACTAATTATAAACACACTTGAAGCAAATGAAAAGGTAGAAAGTAAAGAAATCAGCAAAGAAATACATGACTTAGAAAAATATATATCATATATATATTTATTTGTGTGTGTGTATATATATATATATATATGTATGTATATATATATATATATATATATATATATATATATATATATATAAGATTAAAATGGGTCCAGCAGTTGGCATGGAGTCTAATATGGCTAGATCCCCCATGGACAACTGCCTGGTTTGTGTCCCAGACTGTATAGTTTGAAAACACTCCAGATGTGTCCACACGGATGCCCCAAATCCTAAGCAAGTAATAGAGGAAAGAGAATTGTGGCATGGCTATTCTCCCCTGGGGGATAACTTTTCACTTTCTCTCTGTCTCTCTCCATCTAACTCTGTTGAGTGAACATACCTTATAGCAAACCAACAATTTAAAAATATCAAAATGGAAATTTTAGAACTGAAAAAGATAACTGAAACACACATCTCACTGTCTGACCCCTACCACCATTTGAGGAGTCTTCAGAGAGCTTATAAGAAATGTGTATCATGGGAAAAACTACACATGGATTTAAAAAATTTTGCACTCAAATAAACTATACTTTGACACCATTTTTTCCATGAACTTTTTCAAGTTTCCTCATATGCATGTGTCAAACTGGCCCTCCACACCCAAGCACATGAACAACACCAGCCTTAGTCCTCACTACTGCCTGCCTTTATCCCTTGCCATGGGACCTAGAGGAGCTACTAAGGAATCAAACAAGTCTTCTACTGCATGTTTCCTGCAGCTCTTGCCACCAAGGACCACGTGGTTGCCAATATCACAGTCTCCAGCTGCCTAGTAAGACACTGCAGCCAGCCTGCTTGACATGGAACTATTGAAAACTCATACACTTAGTGCCCTATACCATTAGAACAGATGAGATGCCACAGCATACTGCAGTATACTCTACCCCAGGAAAAGGTATTTCCTTACCAAAGTCAGCCCATAAATCTCAGAAGAGAAGATTGCTTCTACAAACATGCAAACGCCCACAGAAGACTACAAGAACCAAGGAGAATCACAGATGGAACGTTTTGTGGATAGGTGATACGTTAGGCCACAAAACATTTTTTTTTAGTTAAGAAGATTGAAATTATGTTAACTATATTTTCCAAACACAATGTTATGAAACTAGAAATCAATAACAGGAGGAATTTAGAAAAAAATGAAAATTAAAAATATGGCCATGAACAACAAATGTGTCAAACAGAAAAGGAAAAGAAAAAATTTAAAATATATTGAGACAGGGACCAGCAGTTGGCATAATGGCTATGTCGCTAGACTTCCATGTGGTCGACTGCTGTTCAAGTCCCGGACCTGGTGGCTTAAACTCACGCTGGGCACATGCGCATGCATGCCCAAGATCCTGAGAGGAGAATGGAGAAGGGATTGTAGTGTGACCATCCTCCTGTGGGGGTGATTTTTTCGCTTTTTGTCCCTCTGTCTCTCTCTGTCTTTCTCTGTCTTTCTGGTGAGCACATGTGCTCTATAGCAAAAAAATCTCAGAAATATATTTATATATATGTGTGTGCGTGTATGTGTATCTCAAGGCAAATTAAAATAGAAATTCAGCATGCTAAAATGTATGGGATGCAGTAAAAGTAGTTATAAGTGGTAAATTTATAGCAACAAATTGTTATATCAAAAAGAATTAAGATCTCGAGCTGGCCCCACTCACAACCTAATGGTTGAGGGAGACAGATCTACATGATTGATGGTTCAAATCCATGCTCTGGCAGCTTGAAAAACACACTGGGTGCATGGGCCTGAGTGCCCAAAATTCAGACAAAATGGAGATTACAGCATGACCATATCTCATGGGAGGAGTACTTTCTCACTTCTTTCTCTCTCTATATATATCAATTTGTGTCTTTCTGGAGAACATATGTGCCCTCTGGCAATTAAAAAAGTAAGTATCTTAACTAAACACCACCACCAATCAACAGGATTTAATATACTTTATTAGAACACTCCACCCAACAATAGCAAAGCACATATTATTTTCTAGTGGCCAAAGAACTTGTTCTAAGAAAAATAATACTTTACACCATAAAACAAACCTTTATAAACATAAAATATTTGAAATTGTGTATAGCATGTGCTTTGACCACAGTGAAATCAACCTAGAAATCAAAAACAGAAAAATCAAAAAATCTCCAAACACTTGAAAACTAAATAACACAAATAGCATGCTGCAAAATAATCTGTGAGGCAAAAAAGAGAAAATTTCAAGTAAAAATCAAAATATACCTGAAAATAAGTGAAAATTGACATAAACATAAAAATCTGTGGAATGCAGCTAAAGTGGTGCTGAAAGGGAAATTCATAGTATATTTTTTTAAGTTTTTTTTTTTTATTTGCTATAGGGTGCATGTGATCCCTGGAGAGGAGAGAGACAGAGAGAGACAGTGAAAAAAAAAGTGAGAAATCACCCCCCCCCCCAAGGTGGGTGGCCACATTGCAATAACTTCTCCTTCATTCTCCTCCTAGGATTTTGGGCATGTATGCACATGCACCCAGGGTGATTTTCAAGCCACCAGGATCAGGAGGCAAATTATGGTTGGACATGTGGGAATCCAATGTCTTAACCACTAAGCTACCTGCTGGCCCCAGACAGCATGACATTCTTACATTAGACAAGAATTAAGGTTTCAAATAAAAAATCTGCATTCACCTCTCAAGAAACTAGAAAAGAATAAAATAAAACTTAACCAGAAGGAAGGGGATAAGAGAGATAATGGAATAAGTTGATTAAATTGGAAAAAGAAAAGCTATGGAGTAAATCAAGTAAACAAAAAAACTGGTCCTTTGTGAAATTTAATACAATTGACAAATCTTGAGGAAAACTGACTAAAACAAAAAACAAACAACTCATGCCCACATGAAAAGGGACAAACCACCAATATCTGGAATAAGATAGAAGACATCACTAAAGAACATGTAGACATAAAAAATAATAAAAGAATACTATAAACACCTCTACATAATACATTTTATATCTTAGACTATATGGACCAATCATTTAAAAGTATAAACTACAATAACTCACCCAATATGAAATTAAATAATTCAAATAGCCATGTAACTAACAAGGAAACTCATTAGTTAAATATTGATACATCTGTCAGAAGAGCTGAAATACATAACTATAGCAATATTAAATACTAGCAAAAATTATGAAGAATTGGATTTCTCAAACAATACTGGTAAGAATGTAAAATAGTAGTTACTTTGGAAAATAGTTATTGCCCATTTGTTTAAAAAAGCTTAACATACACTTATTATAAAGTTCAGATATTACACTTCTGTGCATTTACTCCACTGTGATAAAAACTTGTATCCACACAAAAACCTGTACACAACTGTTCATAACAGTCCTATTTGCAATAGCCAAAAGTGTTAACAAGCAAAATGTTAAAGAATTGTACATTCATGTAATGAAATACTATTCAGCAAAAGAAAGAGTTGATATATGTAAAAACTTGGATGCATCTCAAGGACCTTATGCTTAATGAAAAAAAAATCATGTTAACAATATATAACATGCTCAAATTTACAAAAATCATAGGAACAGAGGAAAATGTTGGGGTTGCCGAAGATTAGAGATGAAACTAGGTCTAGTTATAAAGGGGGTAGCTAAAGGTAAATATTTTTACTGATATTAATAGAATAATTCTGTATCTGATTGAGGTAAGGAATATACACATGTGAAAAAAATGACAGAATATACAGTCACACAATGTATGTCCCAATGACGATTTTCTGAATTGATTTTATAGTACAGCTAGGTAAGATGTAACCATAGGAAGAAACCATGTGAAATATATATAGAACTTCTTCATATTATCTTTGCAGCTTCTTGTGAATATATAATTCTTTTAAAACATAAAGTTAATACAAATTTAACATCGTATATTTCATAGATAAAAATTTTCTTATTGGAGTTTTCACTAATTATTGATATATTTTTAATTAATACTTAATGGATGCCAGTTGTACATGCTTTGAGTTAAACAGTTTGGGTGAATTTTTTTTCCTTAAAGCAGCAAAAGAATACTTCTTCCCATCAAATTTGCTGTCAAATATTTTTGTGAAAATAATGTTTACTAGAGTCCAGAAATCAGATATTCTCAAACACTGCTGATGGATATATATATATATACACACATTTTTATACAATAATCATCAACACATATTTAAAAAATTGGGACCAGCAGATGGTGTAATGGTTATGTTGCTAGACTCCCACATAGTTGATTGTGGTTTGAGTCCCAGACCTGGCAGCTTAAACTCATGCTGGGTGCGTGTGGGTGTGTGCCCAAAATCCCAAAAGGAGCATGGAGGAGAAGAGATTGCAGCATGGTCATCCACCTGTGAAGTGATTTCTCATTTTCTTTTTTCTTTTTTTTTTGGGGGGGGAGAGGTTTTCGCTATAGGGCGCGTGCGCTTGCCAGAAAGACAGAGAGAGACATAGAGACAGAAAGCGAGAAATCACCCCCCAGGGGGGATGGTCACACCGCAATCCCTTCTCCTCCATTCTCCTCTCGGGATCTTGGGCACTTACGCACACAAGCCCGGCATGAGTTTTAAGCCACCGGGTCCGGGACGCGAACCGCAGTTGACTACGTGGGAGTCCAGCGACATAGCCGTTACGCTAATTGCTGGTTCCCTGATTTCTCATTTCTGTCTCTCTGTCTTTCTCTGTTTTTACAGCAAGCACACGTGCCTTATAGAAAAATCTCTCTCTAAAATAAATAAAAAAATAACACTTTATGTATTATTTGACCCATAAATTCCACTCATATTAATATATCTTGAGAAAATAATCATTTGTGCATGTAACTACAAAAGTAGAAATTTAAAATACCACCAATAGAAAGTTAACTAAATTATTTATGCTGTACTCATACAATAGAACATTGTATAGTCATTAAATGTACTTTGTTCTAATATAGTAGTTTTCAAAATATTAATTCATAAAAAATGCTGTCTTATAATAATTTATGCCAGTCTATGACAAAAGTAGAGAGTGTAGCCAGCTTTTCACAGGTACAAATTCATTCCATTAAAGAAGGTTTCATCATTCTCATAGTATAACCTTTTATTTTTTAAGCTATAATGTAATTTTCTTCATGAAATAGTGAATGTAAGCTAGAGTTTAGGGTTTATTGTGCTCTTACAAAATAAAGGTTGGTGATGCTATGTCTACCTGCCATTTTTGCTAAATTTGATTTGTCAATGAAATAAAATATCAGTAAGTTCTGAGCAGGAAAAGAATTGAAAATAGCTGAATTTATTCTGTAGATTGAAAACTATGAAAGGACAGATGGAGGCATGGTAGTAAAATGTGATGCTCTCTGTGAGATAATACCACATTGGAAGTTTCCCAGTACAAAGTTCAAATACCTCCATGAATATGCTGGGCAAAAGTGTGCCCATAATCCAGGTCTGACAGACACTGTGATTGGATCATGGCATCAAAACCCAGTCAGGGGTACTGTCTCTCTAACACACTCTCTGTTTTTCATGCAAGAAAGATGTAACAAATTTTATAAAAATGATTTACATAGAACTACCATATAACCCAATAATTCCACTCTTAGGTGTCTTCCCAAGTGATAGAAAAACACTCAATGGGAAAAACATTTGCACATCCATGTTTATTGCAGCATTATTCACAATTGCTAGGACACGTAATCAACCCAAATGCCCAAGAACAGACAAGTGGCTTGAAAAACTGTGACACATGTACACTATGGAGTACTAGTCAGCCATAAAAAACAATGAGACACTGACATTCGATATAAAATGAACAAATATATAAGATTTAATGCTGAACCAAGCAAGTCAGACTATGAAAGAGAGGCATAGTATGTCCCCATTTAATATATACTAAACGTCTGCATTCTATAGCAGAAACAGAAAGATTGTAAGGTATAATAGCAGGGATGCAGATTGCAAACACTAGAGACAGTAAAGGAGGGTGTGAGTAACAGGGGATGAGAAGGAGGGGATCAGGGAAAATACAAAACATTAAGTAGATACAAAAATGAAAATTAACTATTGATAATATATATGGTAATGTCTTTGACTTGATTAATATGTACTGTATTGATGCTGAGAAAAACCATGCTGTACACTTTAAGGAAGTACAGTGATTCAATGTACATTTTTTTAAATTTTAAAAAATTATTTACTCAGCAGATGATAAGTAACAAACTTTTTTTTTCTTTTTCTTTTTCTTCTTCTTCTTCTTTTTTTTTTTTTTCTTGAGAGGTTTTTGCTATAGGGAGCGTGTGCTCACCAGAAAGACAGAGAGACAGAAAGTGAGAAATCACCCCCCAGGGGGGATGGCCACGCTGCAATCTCTTCTCCATTCTCCTTTCGGGATCTTGGGCACACACACACACACACACACACACACACACACACACACACACACATTCCTAGCATGAGGTTAAGCCATCCTGCCCGGGACTCAAACTGCGGTCGACTGTATGGGAGTCCAGCGACATAGCCATTACACTAACTGCTGGTCCCAATAAGTAACAAACTTTCATTCCATCCACGATGAGAAATTAATGACTTCTTTAGCATTTAACCAAACACTGTATTGGTCAATTGTTTTATTTTCTATATCCCATGTCTACCTCTTTTATCTCATTTTATGAAAACCCCAGTGAAAAATAAGAAAATATTATAATTTTTTTATTGGGTGAAATTAGTGTCACATAAAAGATACTACTTCAATCATTTTGAAGTGTACATACATTAAATGGCTTTTAATACATTCACCATGTTCTGTCACCATCACTACTAGTAAACTAAGTACCCCTTAAGCAGTCACTCCTCACTCATCCACCCCAACCACTGTTTCTAGCAAACTCCAAATTGCTTTCTCTCCCTATGATCTGGATATGTAATTACACACAAATTTATTGACTGTAGCCAATGATTTGGCTGGATAGTCAGGACTTGGAAGGAATATGATTGACAAGTTGTTGATAAAGAATTTGGGAAAGAAGTATGTGGCTAGACCTATTTGAATGGGAAGAACTATAAAGATTTCTGTGTCCTGTGTGAATGTTCAATGAAGGGTGATCTCAACAGAGGAAGATTTTAATAATTAAGTGGATGGGATGCCCCTTTCTGTGGATACCAGTCAGCCTCCTTCCCAAGCCAATGGACTGCTGAAAGAGCACCCAGGAATTAAGTCTTGGATCACTCTACCAGATAAGGAACTATGACTATTGGAAGTGCTTCCTCAAAGTAAAGGAAATACAGAATGGATGGTAGAAGAAGATAATAATTATATAAATGTCACTATGTGATCAGTTAAAGAAATGATGACTGTACTGTCATAAGCATTTCTTCCTTATTTTATTATGCATAAAGTACATATGTTATTATACATATATACTTTATTATATATATATATATGTTAATCATATGTCTTTTGTTTTCTTTTCTCTATTATTCCTTTATCATATAGCATAGAATATATTGACTTTACATCAGTATTTAAGTTTCATTCATTTTACATTGTAGTATTTAAGTTTCCTACTGGATGAAAAGAAAACATCACTGAAGAGCTTTACTTCTTCACCTAAGGAAGAGATTAGTGTTTTTGTTTACACAGAAAAATTATATCATATTAGGAAGAATTATGACCTGGCTATTTATTTGGAGATTAAGTATGGTTTTAGAAGCTGCATATGTGTGCACGTTGACAAAGGGTGAGCATGTGATGGTTAATTTTATGTGTCAACTTAACTGGGTTAAAGAGAAGGCCAGATATCTGGTTAAACATGATTTCTGGCTGCATCTGTAAAGGTGTTTCTGGAAAAGATTAGCATTTAAATTAGTAAGATTGAGTAAGGAAGATCTGCTCTTACTAATATGAGGCGGCATTTTGAAAGCCTAAATAAAAGAAAGAGGAGGAGGAAGGATAATTTCTCTTTTTCTTCTTGAGTTGGAATGGCCATCTTCTCCTGATCTCAGACATGACATCTCCTAATTTTGTGGGTTTTGGACTGTGGAACTTATACTAGCACGTTCTCCTTTCCCCTCTCCCATGCCTCTTACCCCATTCTCAGTCCTTCAGCTTTTGGACTAAATTTCACCATCAGCTTCCCTGCTTATCAAGCTTGCAGACAGCATATAGCAAGACTTCTGAGCCTTTATAATTGCAAGATATTTGACTTATTTAAAGCCTTTGATTATTCCTAATCTCATATGTGAGAAGAATATAGTAGGCTCCTCCATGTGTGCATGTGTTTAGTCTTCACTGTTGTCTGAATGATGAGACATAAGCTTTACAATGAAGGAACTATTAAAAGTAACAATAGTTTCAGACCATCCAGGGGTGTGTTGGTTAAGGTGACTGGATCTCATATGTCCGAGTACATGGTTTGAGTCCTGGACTCAGCAGCTTGAAAAACATGCTAGATATCTGTGGGTAAGTGACCAAAATCCTGAAAGGAGAATGGAAGAGAAGAGACTACAGCATGATTATCCTTCTCTGGGGGGTGTGTGGGGGTGCTTTCTCACTTTTTCTATCTCTCTGTCTCTCTGTCTCCCTCCAGCAAACTCATGTACCCCATAGCAAAGTAAAATAAAAAAAGTAACAATAGCATCTAGGATTTTCTAGGAATAAAGGACTCTAAATTTAAGATATGTTATAGGAGGATAGGAAGAATATCTACATATCTATATGTTTATCTATCTATCCACATCCATATCTATCTGTGCATTTGGTATTTGTTTATGTTGAGGCAGAACATGTAGTAGAGAAGGCATATGGAAAACTGAGCATATGAAAATGCACAATCATTCAGGATTTGCCATGAGTCTTTTTTTTTTTTTTGAGAGGTGTTTGCTATAGGGTGTGTGCACTCACCAGAAAGACAGAGAGAGACAGGGAGATAGAACGGGAGAAATCACCCCCCAGGAGAGATGACCATACCACAATCCCTTCTCCTCCATTCTCCTCTCGGGATCTTGGGCACGCACGCAAACGCGCCAGCGTGAGTTTAAGCCACCGGGTCTGGGACTTGAACTGCTGTCGTCTATATGGGAGTTCAGCGACATAGCCATTACACTAACTGATGGTCCCAGCCATGAGTCTTAAAGTGAGTATAAGTTTTCACTTTTGGTGGAGATAGGGGTAGGAGGGACGTCATGCAAAATATCCTTCATGTCAAAACCTTTACTGATGCTACCTAACTTAGCCACTGTCACATGTAATTATATTAATGAATTCAGTTTTACTCTTAGTAGTTATTTGAAACAGGAAAAAAAATCCATGAAGATCTGTAAATTTACTTTAGACTATTCAGTAAATTGGTGAAAAATTACTTTCTATTTGTCATTCCAGCCTTGAGATGAACTTTTAATTAAGGTGCTCATGTGTGAAGAGGTAAAAAGGACCATCATAAAAGATGATTTCCTTTGAGAAGTCTCTCTGATTAGTCTAGTGACAGAACACTCTTTCAATGAACAATTTTTAAGTTTTGGAGAGAGAGAAGTGATTATGGATTTTTAAAGTATCTTCTTCAATATCTTTCATCAAAGCTTCTTGTTTTTCTTTAATCTACTTTCTCTAGCACAACTACTTTCTTTCTTTCTTAAAAATAAATTTTCTTTCTAATTACAAAGGTTATTAATTTTCAATAAGAAAATATTTTTCAGACACAAAAGAGCAAAGAGGAAGACAGAAAGCAAGCAAAAGCTGAAAGAAGACAAATAATCAACATAATTTTCTTATCCATGTATTAATTGAATCCATTAAAATTTGAAAGAAAATTTAATAATGTTTGTAATCTATTTGTTTTACAATATATTCTGAATATTTTTATGTGTAAATAATCATGTACAACATCATTTTAAGTGGTTGTATAGATCCACTGTATATTTTTATTTTGACTGTATAGATCACAATTATGTTACCATTTAAGTTGTTACCAATATTTTGTAATTATAAACTGCACTGTAATAAGCATCCTTGTGGCTAAATCTGTTTGAATCTTTAAGCATTTGTTAGACTAGTTCCTAGAAGTTAAAATGCAGGGTTAAAGGTCAAAATACACATGTCTTTTTGGTATTTCTCGTTGAAATTTAAAGTAATACACAAATTTATTAATTACTAGGGCTTTTCTCTTCTTTTAATAGCAAATTTGCTCAAAGTTTGTGTCTTCCATCTCTCTTTCTGCATTTACAGTGTTTACCATATCACTTAGTTTATGTTTGTTGAGGATGACTGCATGATTTGAGGGGTGGAGAAAAGATGTATCTTGCTAAAGTATTTAAAATGATATGTTTTAGACTTTTGGTGAAGCATTAACTTCTCCCTCATCCTCTTTTAATGTATAAATATGTGAATTCATTCATACCAAATGTCAAAGACTGCATCATAGATCTATACAGCTTAAAAGAGTGTCATTTGTTCCCTTGAGGATAAGCTTTACAGAGTGCTAAACACCATAATTGATAAAGTAAACATTTCTGGGAATGTTATTACTGAAACAAATGTGTATTCCTGAAAGGTAGCAATTTGTAGTATAACTAATGGTTGCTGTTTCCCTGAACATTCATCTAAACTACATATTATCACTTTTCATTTCTGCTATTTTGTTAGGAGAAAAGCAAGGGGTCTTCAAAAAGTTCATAAACAACAGAAAATGGATAAATATGGAAGATTTACTGCTGAGTGAAGCAAGCCACACTATGAAGGACATTGTATGTCTCCACTTAACATATACTGAAGTGTCCACACTCTATGACTGAAACCGATTGACTAAAGGATATAGAAACATAGTAAATGATTGCAAATACCAGATATTGTGTGGAAAGAGGGTGGGTAAAGGAGAAGAGTCTGAGAAAGGACATTAAGGAGAAAAATAGAGAGGCAAAGCATTAATGGGACAACAAAATGTGGTATTATCTGTTGAAGATAACTTTATAGTATTATCAACTGGACTGTATACATGTTGGAATATTCATTTTGCAAGCTAAATAACGTGATTGAGTGAATGTATAAAAGAACTTGAAATTTAAAAAACAAGTTAAAAAAGTTCATGAACAATACGTATTATGAAAAAAACTATGCATGGATTTCTTTTTTTTTACACCAAAATAAGCACATACTTTAATTTTTCTACAAACCTTTTTAGCCTCATTATTTCATATTTGCATTAATTTGAATTTATTTCCTATTAAGGTTAGATTATCTAATGTTTGTATATAGCCTGTATATTTTTATTTAGTGGGTTAACAGTTCATGTCCTTTGTCTATTCTTTACAGGGCATTCATCCTTTGTCATACTCGTTTGTAAAAACTTTTTTTATGGCAGAGGACGTGTGTGTACACATGAGGGAGAGAGGAACCAGCAACATGGTCCTCACACTATGACACAGCCCTCAGCATCAGCCAGTCTGGATCACAGGCACACTTACATGTGCCTGACAAGAAGTCCTGACATGAAACTAGGAACTTTCACATGTGGGTCTAGTTGCATTATCACTGTGTCACAACCTGGTCCAACTCCTTTTGTTTAAGAGCAGCTTCCATTCCTGCTACAAATTGTTTCCCTCAGTGTCTCATTTGCTTTTTTACTTTGTTTATGGTATGTTTCAATATTGAGTTTTACTATTTTTATGAAAAAAAACTTCAGCCATTCAATGGCTTACTTAAAATCTAAACTTTTTAATAGCTATAAAATAATGCATAATCGAACTCATGCTTAACTCTCCAAATTGATCAGAAAAGTGTTATCAGATAATACTTTTCCATAGCTTATTATTATATGTCATATTGACCCTTTTACGTTGTAGGCACACGTCAGGTCAATTTCCTTCTCAGAGTCTTGGCACATGCCATCTCTTTAGCCTGGACATCTCTTATTCAAGTCTTAATGAATGATGTCTTTGTAGTAGTAAAGTCTTTTTTTTTTTGGAGAAGATTTTGCTACAGGGCACGTGCGCTCGCCAGAGAGACAGAGAGACAGAAAGCAAGAAATCACTCCCCAGGAGGGATGGCCATGCCGTAATCCCTTCTCTTCCATTCTCCTCTTGGGATCTTGGGCACGCACACATATGTGCCCAGCATGAGTTTAAGCCACCGGGTCTGGGACTCGAGCCACGGTCGACTACATGGGAGTTCAGCGACATAACTATTACACTAACTGCTGGTCCCATGTAGTATTCAAGTCTTAACACAAATGTCATTGTATCAAATTTTTCATTGACCATCTATTCTTAAGTTAATTTTCTCAAAGTAGTTTATTTCATATAACTCCTTTTATTTCCTGTATTTCACCTTATACACTTAATAACTAGTATTTTTTCTCTTGTCCTCCCTCTTTACAAGGGCAAGGGCTGTTTTTATCTTGTTCACCTAGTATACAGGAAGCACTTAGTAAGTATTAAATGTTCATTAGAGATCTGTTAACATCACCTGCAGGACTCAAAACACTAGACAGGACAGGCAA
Source organism: Tupaia tana (assembly GCA_026018925.1). Classification (NCBI taxonomy): domain Eukaryota; kingdom Metazoa; phylum Chordata; class Mammalia; order Scandentia; family Tupaiidae; genus Tupaia; species Tupaia tana. The sequence goes on along the minus strand of JAKSZU010000009.1, from coordinate 82,575,645 downwards.
ATCATAGGCCCTTTCAGAAGCCATTTACATCTGAGCTGTGTCCTGCCCCTTTCAGGGACTAGGGCAATAGAAGATTTTCTGCTCCAACTTCACCCGTGAGACCCAAAGTGCTAGACAGGGCAATCTCTGTCTTCTCTGTCTCTTGCTTTAAATATACACTTTTTTAATTTTTAAAATACTTTTTCTTGCCTCTCTGACCTCTCCTTTATTTTGCCAATTTTCACTTTCCCCCATCCCCACATAGGACAGGCAAATCACAGGCCCTTCAGAAACCACCTACATCTAAGCTGTGCCCTGACCCGTTCATTTTTTTTTTTTCCTTTTTATAATTGCTTTTGTCTTGTTTTGTCTTTTTTTCCCTTTATTTTATTTTCCTTTTTCTTTTACCTTACTTTCTCACTTTGCTGTTCAGCCATCACACACAGAGTGTCTAAACAGATCTAGGTGCAGAGTAGCCAAACATTTGAATACTTATCGGGAGAGAAAAATCTTCAATCCCCACTGAAACTTCTGCACAAAGGGAGAAATTCCTCTTCATAAATATGAACTCAAATCTCTTTCTGTGGCTACCACGTTGCAAAACACAGTAGAGGAGGGAAATTGGCACAGAAACACTTCACAGTAAGTGGAGGCACAAGAGCTTACAGTTGCAGAAACATTCTCCAACAAATTAACCAAAAGTCAATACACCACCAAGTGACTAAAAATCAGAGAAAGAGACTTCAGAGTGAGCATTAGGGAGAAGGATGGAACTGCAGAGAGAGTGCGGCTCATCTCCCCATCTCCTTCCACATGCCTCTAAACTCTCAGTTGAAACCCCACAGCTCAGCCAAGGTGCACCAGTTCTCTAGAAACCTGGAGATCTTTGAAATATCAAGTTCAAACAACAAAAGCAAGTTTTCCTGGTGAGTGTCAGGGAAATGGAACTGCAGAGAGATTGTGAATCACTCCCACCTGCACAACTCTGAAGGCTCAGATTTAACACCAAGAAATTAGGAAGAAGCATATAACCCATCAGATGACCATAAAGCACCACAGAGGCACAACAAACATTAGAAACCAAGAAAATATCTCTCCCCCAAAGAAAAAGAACAAGTCATCATCCTCAGACAGTACAATGAAACTCATGGAAATGTCAGGTAAAGAATTCAGAATATATATATTGTCAAAACTAATAGAGATGCAAAAGGAAAGAAATGAACTGCAGAAGATACAATAGAAAAGAGACAATGACTTCCGAAAAGTGAGGAAGTGCTTGCATGATTTGAGAGAAGAAATACACACCATAAAAAGGAATCAAACGGAACTGTTAGAGATGAAGGCTATAATACAGGAAATCAAAACAATCCTTGAAAGTATTCAAAGCAGATTAGATCATACTGAAGGTCGAATTCCAAATGTAGAAGACAAAAACTTCTGACCTAGAAAAATATCACCAAAAAGACTGAGAAAATAATCCCCAAAATGAGAATAATATACAAGAAATACTAGATACTATTAAATGCCCAAACATCCATATAATTGGTATCCCAGAAAGTGAAAATAATCTACTTCATGAAATCCTGGAAGAAAACTTTCCAAAACTAGAGAGGCATTCAGATATTCTGACCCAAGAAATACAAAAGATCCCAAATAGAATTAACCCAAGAAGATCTTCTCTAAGGCACATCATAGCCCAATTGATCAAAATAACAAAGATACTAAAATTGTCAAGAGACGGATGTCAAGTTATTTACAAAGGGTAGCCCATCAGGCTAATATTGGATCTTTCATCAGAAACAATGCAAGCAAGAAAAGAATAGGAAAACATATTCAAAGTGTTAAGTGAAAAACAATTTAAACCAAGAATATGATATCTGGCAAGATTATCCTTCATATGGGGAGAAAAGATAAAAACAGTCTCAGATAAGCAAAACATGAAAGAATTTACCAACACCAGACCAGCTCTTAAAGAATTTCTGAAGGGAGTAGTATACTGAGAAAACTAAAGGTTGATTCACAGAAATAAGAAAACAAGAAAATGGCCAACCTAATTGTATAGACAAGGAAAAATCAATGATGTTACATGTTAACTTCCAGACTTTAAAGTGGGAAGATTGGGCCACAGTAACACTACAAATTCAACAGAAGAGAGATTAATTACATGAGACTGAACTGGTGAAATAAAATTTTATGACTCTTCACTAAAACATTACTGATTTTCTTCTATGCTTTGTTTTTCAGATTTAAGGATTTTTTTTTTCTGAGCTGTTGATTGGTTCAGCAATTTGTTATTTTTTTTTAATTGAAACAAACTTTTCTCCTTTCCTGACCCCTCTGGAATTGGAAAATATTTGGGAGTGTTCTTATTTTGTGGTTATTTGCATAAGTTAAATAATATCTGTTGCCTTGTATAAGAAATTGAAAATATTGGTTATTGCTAGGGCTTTGACTGGAATGTTATATCTGTAGGTAAGACCAGAAAGCGAAGGAGCTAAGGTAGATTTCTAGAAAGCCAACAGAAGCTCTTCAAAAGATTGTCTGGTACCATAAACAGTTCTGACTGACAGGTAAGTAAAGAATAACATTTCCTGACAAGCCCAGAAAAGTTATAAGGAAAAGGAACTTAAAGGCACAGTCAAGTGGTAAGTTCCTGACTTGACTCTGTAGCCTTGGAAGGCTTTTTAGAGTCTAATCTGGTATTGCTTATAAAAGGTCCCAGTGAAGCCATCTAAATCAATGAGTATTCTTATGGGGCTTTGTGCAAATAACAGACCAAATTGATATTAATTTTTTTTTTTTTGCAAATAAGTTAGTTTATACCTCTCTTTAGTAAAAGGGAGAATGGAAGGAGAAAAAATGTTTCAGAATAAAATTGCAGTGCACTTCTCACTAGATTTTAGCTTTATCCATATCCGTTTTTTGAGTTTTTAATATCTACCTGCTATTTAGACAGAATCCTAAATTTTTTCCTGGCTTTAAGACTTAAGCAAATTTTTCTTAACATATTTATTTTGATTTATTAAAACTAAAGCTGCTTTTCTTATAATTAAAAAAATACATAAAAAAGAAAAGCATACCTACTTAATGACTGCAGTAAGCTATATAGCTAAGCTAGGTGCTACTTTATAATATGCTCATTCTACTCACTGAGTTTTATGCCTTAAGTCAGACATGTGTTCATAGATATATCAGCTGCACTTGCTATTGAAAGTATTTAGAGTAATTAAGATCTTTTGTGAATCACTCCACATGGATCCTGAACATCAGTTGTGAAATATTGTTTTCAGAGACTTAAAATGAAAATTTTCTGCTGAAACGTCTCCCTCATTCATTTCTAGTGCCTCTCCCCATTCTCTTTAGGAAAGGCATAAACCCCGACCCATTCCCACATGGATCCTGAACTTCAGCTGTGAAATAGTGCTTTCAAAGACTTAAAATGAAGATTTTCTGCTGAAACAGCTCCCTCATTCATTCCTACTCCTACACTAAGTGTCCAGACAGGTCCGAGTGAACAGGATCTAAACACCTGAATACAATTATGGTCCAAATATTCCTCTATCCCCACTGATTCTGATGCACAAAGAGTGAAAACGGAACGGAAGCGAGATTGTAGATCACCTTCTCCTGCACACCTCTGAATGCTCAGATTGAACTTCAAGAATTAGAAAGAAACGCACCATCCATAAGATGACTAGAAATCACTGCAGGATCACAAGAAATATCAAAAAAAAAAAAGAAAAAACAAGAAAATCTCTCTCCTCCAAGGAAAAATAATAACTCCTCTTCATCCTCAGACAGAATGATGAAATGCATGGAAATGTCATATAAAGAATTTAGAATTTTCATGGTGACAAAGCTCACAGAGATCAAAGAGAAGAGAGATAATGAACTGCTGAAGAGGCAGGGAAAAGGAGCTAATGAGCTCCAGGAGTTGAAATTCTTGCAAGATCTAAAAGAGGACATTCACACTACAAAAAAAGAACAAAATGGACCTGTTAGAGACGGAGACAATAATATAGGAAGTCAAAACCTCTCTTGAAAGTATTAAAAGCAGACTAGATCATACAGAAAATAGAATCTCAGATGTAGAAGAGAAAATTGCTGGCCTAGAAAAATCCACCACAAAGACTGAGAAAATTGTCCCAAAATGAAAATAATATATGAGAAATACTAGATACCATCCCACATCCAAACATCCGGGTAATTGGTATGTCAGAAGGGGAAGAGACTCATAAGGGCAGTGACAATCTATTCCATGAAATCCTAGAAGAAAACTTTCCAATCATAGAGTCATTCAAAGATCCAGCCCCAAGAAAAACAAAGGACCCCCAATAGTGTCAACCCAAGAAGAGCTTCTCCAAGAAGCTTCGCCAGATTAGCCATAACCACAGACAAAGACAAGATACTAAGATTGGCAAGAGAGAAATATCAAGTTACCTACAAGACATATCCCATCAGTCTGACAGAATATTTCCCATCAGAAGCAATGTGAGTGAGGAAAAAATGGGAAAATATATTCAAAGTATTAAGGGAAAAGCAATTTTGACCAAGAATACTGTACCCAGCAAGATCAGCCTTCATATGGGAAAAAAAGACAAGCACATTCTCAGATAAACAAAACCTGAAAGAATTTACCAACATCAGACCAGATCTCCAGGAAGTTCTGCCAGGAGTGCTATACCAGGAAAATTAAATACAGTCACACAAAAATAAGAGTTCAAAAACTAAAAAATGGCCAACTTAATCATGGGGACAAGTCTGAATTTGAATATTATATCTCAGAATTTAATTGGGAAAATTGAACCACAGCAGAAGATAGATTAAGTACATGAGACTGAGCTGGTGAAATAGAATTTTGTGACTTTTGACTAAAACATTGCTGATTTTCCCCTAGGCTTTGTTCTCCAGTTTAAAGAATTTTTGTCTTGTCTTGAGCTGCCGTTAGGTTCATGTATCTACTATTTTAACAGAATCTCAACCTGTTTCCTGGCTTTAAGTTTAAAGCATAGTTCCTTAGCATTTCTTTGATTTATTAAAGCTAAAATTTCTTTTCTTGAAATTAAAAAATATAGTAAAAAATACATAATTAATGGCTGTAGTAAGCTGTAGAGCATCAGCTAGGTGCTACCTAATAGTATATTCATTCTACTCAGAGTTTCATGCCTGAAGTCAGACATGTATTCATAAATATGTATATATCAACTGAGCTTGCTATTGAAAGAAGTTAGATTATTTTAAAAATTTTGTGAATCAGTAATATGTGGGGGGGAAAAAAGAAGTGGAAAACAACTATGTACACCTGAGATAGTGTGGAAGGAGGGTAGGAAATGGCAGGGAGTGAGAAATAGGGGGAAAATATATATATATGAAACTATAAATGGAAAATTATTGATGCTAACATATATGATTAAGCCACTATGCAGTATATTCTGGATGGGAAATCACATTTTGTATGCTGTGACAATGCTCAGTGAATGAATGTAAATTAATTAATTAAAAAGAAAAAATTTCCAAAAAAATTATTTCTGAAACTCAAATACACATATAATATATATAATTCTAAAAAAAGAACTTTTGTGTATCAATAAAATGTGAAAAAAATTATAGAAACATAAATAAAAACAAAAAAAATAAAGAGCTGTTAAGTTAATAAGTAAATATTTTACTTTTGGAATATATTTTCATAATATTAATCTATTTTATACAGTTGGCTCAAATCCTGTATATGACTTTGCATAATCAAATCAAATTTTAATCAACATTTTAACGTGTTTCCTTATTAAATTATTCATAAAATAATTTGAATGTCTTTGTAAAATTATATCAGATGGATATAATACAATTTATGTGATCACTGCTCTGTAATTTATTGTTTACACTACTTTTAATTGTTTCATATTATAAATAGCAGCACAATTAGCCTCTTTATCAAAAATCTTTTTTTAACATTTAATTCGCTAAGAGAGTCTTCAAAGTGTAATTACTAAGTCAAATATATGAACATTTTTAAAGTTGTTGATATATTTTGCCAAATTGCTTCCCCAAAAGTGGGTCATCTTTTTTTATTGTTCTAAAGTATTAGCAAGACTAGTCTCCCACGTATTGTCAGTACCAAAAAAGAAAAAGTTTAAAAAAAAGAATAAAAACACTTCCATATATGATTTACAGAAAGCTGAACTTCAGATGGGTGGGGCACTTGAATTCCAACTATTAGTCATTTCTCTGTTTGCCGCATGGGCTCCAAGAACTCTATTTTGAATGAGACATATCCTGAGGGGTAACCCATTGTGCTCTGAGGAGGCATGAACGCGTTGCCATAGATTATTTTATTAAATTGAAGACCTTAAATCAGAGTTGTGAGAGAATGGTACATAGATCTGGTCAGTTTTAGAAAGTATGTATATATGAGAGAATGTAGGGTAAAAAAAATACTCAGATCTTAATGAAGTTCTTCAAAGGCAAAAATTATCGTATTCCACTTTATGTCCTCAAGATCTATAAAAGTGTCTTTCATTTACTATACTCTCAGTAAATATGGAATGAAAAATAAAACAATATAGCAGATTTAAAAACCCTTCCATAGCTACTATTTATTTAATCTTCACAACATTCTTGGGAGACAAATATTGGTAGCTCTTGCTTGACCTCGGGAAAGTCTTTTATATAATTTAACTGGGGCTTTCTGAGCCTCACTTTTCTCTTATATAAAAAAGAGCTATCAATTAAATGAAACTGTTTGACTTCAAAGCCATGCTTCTACCTCTGTAGGTTGATTGTCTAAGTAACTGAATATAATAAGAAGAGAACAGAGACTCAGGGTAGCAAAGACAAGGCAGCCTCTGTGCATTCAGATTGAGGAACTGAAATAAATTTCAAAAGAAGTAAAAGCCTGAACAAAGTGAGGTAAAGTTAAGATTGATTTTTCCCAAGACTCTACTGCTTTATTTTCCTTTTGTTTGTATCACGTAAAAATGTATTATTATTATTCTAACGTGACTCTCCTATGGTTTGTATGTGTGTTTTCCATCACAGAGAGGACTTGGCCACTCTCCTCTGGTCTGTGGTTGGAAGGAATCCGTGTCCATGGCATCCTGAGATATATGTCAAAAATCCAAGTATGGCCACACTGTGTACTGGGAACTAGTGATTCATCGCTGTGGCTTGCACATGACATACAAAGAAACTCAGTAATACTTTTTTAAAGTAAGTTTGATTTTCCAGAGAAAAACATAGGCTAAATTTCTCCTCTCTTTATACCTCCTCTCCTTTAAAAACTTCATGTGTCTTGAGCAGCAAGAAGAAAGTTTTGTTTTGTTTTTAATATGCAGTAAAATGAGGACTTGTGTTTCTTGGTGTCCCACTAATTATATTATGAAAGTCTTTATAGTTATCCTTCCAGAAGACATAGTTCTTAGTTTTAAAAATTTGCCAGATGTCCCAAATATGCAGTGTCAGCCTAAGTTTCATGCCTTGTCTAAACTTTGTCTGTATACATAACTGTCTTTCTCTTGAGTTTGGGCAGAGACTTTCTGTAGAGACTGTTAGAAAATATTTTGTCCTCCCAAAACAAGTGAGATTGACTCTGTTCTTTGCAAACTGAAATCTACTACATTCCATGGGTCAAGCATCTATAGGTTGCCAAGTGGCTGAAGACACACTAAAGGTCAATTTTTTTCTGCCACTTAATAGTCACACTCATCCTTGGATTCCTTGTCTGAACAAATGGTGATAATCAATTGACACATATATGCTTTTTTTAAAGAATTATTTATTTAATTTTATTCATTCATCCATTTATTTATTTTAATTTGACCAGAGAGAGACAGACACAGAGAGAGAGGGAAAGCGAGAATGTAAGCAACCATGTCCAGGACTCAAACCATGGTCGACCATGTGGAAGTATCCAGTGCTTTAACCATGCCACCTGCTGGTCCTCTGACATATACATGCTTTTTGTCCTTTTTGACCATTAGACAATTACCAGCTAAGACTGTCAGTTATTTCTTTTTTTTTTTTTTTCTTTTTGGAGAGGTTTTCGCTATAGGGTGCGTGCGCTCGCCAGACAGAGAGAGACATAGAGACAGAAAGCAAGAAATCACCCCCCAGGGGGGATGGTCACGCCGCAATCCCTTCTCCTCCATTCTCCTCTCAGGATATTGGGCACGCACGCATGCACACGCGCCCAGCGTGAGTTTTAAGCCACCGGGTCTGGGATGAGAACCACGGTCGACTACGTGGGAGTCCAGCGACATAGCCATTACGCTAACTGCTGGTTTCCAACTGTCAGTTATTTCTTATTGCTTTATTGACCCATTCTTCATAAATTGACAAGTGTTTGAACTTTTCCTATGACGTTAGTTTCATTTTCAATTTGAGGAGAAGACAAAGGAAGGATCGATCTTGGTAGGTGTAATTATAATTGAAAAACTATGTTGAGCTTTCCTTATTATCTTGAAATTGCACTAACATTATGCTTAAATAAACTATGCTATAAAATTTCTGCTTAAATAGTAATATTAGGGTATCAGTGCAATGATGAATTATATTTCCCAGTATTTTGTTTAGGTTTTATGACCCTACATTTTTGAATAATGTTATTTTTGTGTGATTTTCAATAAGAAAAAAAAATACATTACAAAATCAAGTAGTTTACCTCTGGTTTTGGATTTTAAGAGCAATTATGAATTCATATTCTCATTTAAAACTTTAAAGGTTACATTAGATATAGCTGTCTTTAGTGGAAAAATGTTCAAGACTTTTGAAAACTTTTTATACAATCAATTAAGTTTTCCATTCTTATTTCATCTTTATAATTATTTTTAAAAGAATTCAATTTGATGAGATTTCTTTTTTTTTTCCTTCTTCTATTTATTTACTTTTTAGTTTGCTATAAGGTGCATGCACTTGCCAGGAAGAGAGAGAGATACAGAGAGAGTAGGAAAGTGAGAAATCATCCCCCAGGAAAGATAGCCATGGTACAATTCCTTTTCCATTCTCCTCTCAGGATTTTTGGCATGCGTGTACACACGCCCAATGTGTTTTTCAAACCTCTAGTTTTGAGATTCAAATTGCACAGTCAGTCATGTAGGATCCAATCAGCTTAATCTCTGTGCCACCTCCTGGCCCAAGATTTTCAAATTTATTTGTATTAGACTTACTGTAGTATTCTTAAATATTTTAGTTGCCAGAGGACATGTGCACTTGCTAGAGAGAGATAGAGAGACCAGGAGAAAGAGAGGGAAAATCACTCCTCAATAGTGCATGGTTATGCCACAATTCTTTTTCCTCCGATTCTCCTCCTATCAGGATTTTGGACATGCATGCATATGCACCCAGCATGTCTTTCAAGTAACTGGGACTGGGACTCAAACTGCAATCAGCCGTGTGAGACACAGGTTCCCTGACCACTAGGCAACAATGCCAGTCCAATAGTATTTTTTTTAAAGAAATTTTTGCCTTGAGGCAGGTGCACTCACTGGAGAGAGAGTCACAAAAAGTGAGAGAGAATGTGAGAAATCATTACCCATGGGAGATGATCACACTGAAATCCCTTCTCCTCCATTCTTCTCCTACGATCTGGGGCATGGACACACACACCCCTGGAATGATTTTCAAGTCACTGTGTCCAGGACACAAACTGTGGTTGCCATCATGTGGGAGTCCAGTGACATAACCGCTAGGCCATCTGCTGCCCCCTGGTCCAATAGTATTTTTAAATTTTTATCTCTATCTCATATTGGTTATTCCATGTCCTTTCTATTTTCTACTATTTACATTATTGATCATTTTAATCTTGGTCATTTAATATCACATACGTAATTACTGCTTTTTCCATCTGATACTTCTTCAGATGGCCTAATATATAATTAGGTTTTTTCAAATTAATTAATTAATTTATTTTTGTATATACATTCAATCACATTGTTTAGCTTACAATGTGAGCATTTCACATTTCAATATGTGAACATTTCTCCCGTTGATCCAAATATCTTCAACCGATAACACCACACCTCCCCATCACTACAATGCTCTACCTCCGTATCCCTTCTCCAAATGTCCTTCATTAGAGCCCACTCCTCCACATACACCTCATCTGACATTCACACCCATCTTTTGTGTTTGTTCAACCGTTAGTCAATCAGTTTCAGTCATAGAGTGCAGACATTCGGTATATGTTAAGTGGGGACATACAATGTCTCTCCTTCATAGCTTGACTTGCCTCACTCAGCAGTAAATCTTCCATATTCTTCCACTTTCTGTCAAAAGCCAGGGTTCTGTTGGTTTTTATGGCTGAGTAGTATTCCATAGAGTATATGTGCCACAGTTTTTCAATCCACTCCTCCATACGGGGGCATTTGGGTTGGTTCCATGACTTAGCAATCGTGAATAGTGCCGCAAAAGACACAGTAATTAGTGTGAATCAATAACCTCAGAATGGGAAAATATTTTTGTAAATTTTGCATCAGAAAAGGGACTGATAACCAGAATACATAAGGAACTAAAGAAGCTGTTTGGAAAAAAGATGATCAACCCTATTAAAAGATGGGAGAAGGAGTTGAGAAAAACACTCTCTAAAGATGACATACGAATAGCCAAAAGGCATATGAAAAAATGTTCAACATCCCTCATCGTTAGGGAAATGCAGATAAAAAAAACAATGAGATACCTCCTAACCCCAGTCAAAATGTCTAAGATTAAAAAAAAAAAATGGTAAGTGTTGGCGGGGGTGTGGTGAAAGGGGAACTCTTTTACACTGCTGGTGGGAATGTAAATTGGTCCAGCCACTGTGTACAATAATTTGGAGAATCCTCAAAAATCTACAAATAGATCTACCATATGATCCAGCAATCCCACTCCTCGGTATCTACCCAAAGGACAGAAGAATTCTTCATTGGAAAAGTGCTTGCACATCGATGTTTATTGCGGCAATATATAATTAGTTTTTGAAACATTCCATGGATATTTCAGAATCTACACTCCATTTATGTGATTTAATGTCTACCAATTATCTATTATGCTTTATTAGAATTTTTAATTCATTCCTAATACTTTATTTGTTCTGAAACAATTACACAATATTTTTTATCTACATAATTGCCAACTCATACTTTATAATATTTAATATGTTCTAATTAAAACAATATTTTTGTCAAGCTACTTTATAGAAGAGGGTGGATTTTACTTTATTTCTTCATTAAATTTTATTTTTTAAGTTTTACAAAGAAAAAAATTGCAGAACTCTTTTTTCAACAGAGAACTTTACATTCTTCCCTTTACCCCTCCTTCTCTATCACCCATTCTCTATCACCTGTTTCCCTCTCTTACAGTCTCTGGTATCTAGGTATCTGTACTTTTCTTCTCTACTATCATATCTTCAGATCTTCCAGTTTCTGACAGAATACAGACATTCAGAATATATGCAGTGTATATCTCTCAAAGTCTGGTTCACTTCACTTAATATTATGCCTTTTATATTTATCCACTTTGAATCAAATGATAAAAAAAGTTCATTGATTTTTAAAAATTATTTATTTTATTTTATTTATTCATTAATTTTATTTTAATTTTACCAGAAACACAGATTGAGAGAAAGAGAGAAAGTAAGCCACTAGGTCCGGGTATCAAACTATGGTCAGCCATGTAGGTGTGTCCAGCACCTTAACTACCACGCCATCTGCTGGCCCCCAATTCACTGATTTTATTCCAATTAAGCATAATTGGAGTAGTTCTTTTTCATCTATACAAAATGTTTAATTTTTTGTCATGATAGTTATAAATATTAATAATATGCATTTAAAAATAGTATTTTTATTAAGGAAACTGTAAAATCAGAAAAATGTAAAGTCAAAAATAATAATTATTCATAATCAAATCTCTCAAAGATAACTAACTTTAAAATTTCAATGTATTGGGGCCAGCAGGTGGCATGGTGGTTAATGGCTCTGGACTCCCATATGACCAACAACGGTTTGAATCCTGGACTTGGCTGCTTACTTTTTCACTTTCTCTCTCTCTCTCCTTCTGTCCCTCCATGATCAAATTAAAATAAATAAATAAATTAATTAAATTAAATAATTCTTTTAAAAAATTAATGTATTATTTCAAGATTTTCTTTTATACAAATTGAAAGGACATATTCAGTACCTCCTAGGCATTTTAATGGGACAGGCACATTCAAAGCTCCCACATGCCTCAGACATCTTCTTTTATTTTTAGGTATCAATCCTTGGATATTTGACTCTTATCTGGAGCTCTTCTGAAGGAAAGATAAGGTCTTAGGCATCTTTGCATGCCCTTGGCAGGCAGGGAAGAAGGTCTAAAGGGTCAAACCCTGTCTAGCTGGTTCCAGTGGGAGGGGATATATCCTATTGGGTAATTCCTTGGGATCAGATACACATTTCCACCTGAAAGAAGGGAAGGAAGGGAGGCTGTTTTATCTACTTGCAGATGGCTGATTCACCCAGAGATAACAAGGAAACCATCTAGATGTTGTAAAAGACCACTTGGCATGCTGTCTCAGGACCACTTTATTAACCCCACCCTAAACCCTTTTCCTTTAAAAGTCCTTAGCCCCTCTCCTTCAGGGCTGATGGAATTCCCCACATCTGCCCTTTTGTTTCCCTTAGAAAGTAAATAAAACCTTTTCTATCCACTTACTGAGTCTGTGAATTCTTTCACAGCCTGAGACACAGATCACCCTAACATTTTGGTGGCCTGTATGGGGACCCTCCCCTCTGCATGAACTCTCTTTTTTTCTCCTCTGTGTGGAAATGATCTCCCCTGTGCAAGGAGACAATATCTCTCCCTTGCACCCTTAGAGACTTGTACCTACTGGAGTAACTGGATAAACACTGTTCCAGTCTCTGCCTTGGTGTTGTACACAATGTCTGTACATATGACTGAAATCACCTATATCATTTAATAGATGATAGCTATTTCTGTTGTATATTTCTAATTATTCATGTGTATTTTTGTGGAATTAGCCACATAATTCAAATCTCAGAATGAATAAATTAAATAATAATTCATACTTGCCACCAGAATTTGCCCATATTCTATATCTAACCATTGTTTCTCAAACTTTTTTAATACCCAGGACTTTGATGGCACACAAGAGGTTGGAATAAGCATTTAGAAAGAGGACTGTAATGTCAGTCAGCTCCATGGCCTGGTGGTTAAGGCAACTGTATCCCTTACATCCAACTGTGCAATTTGAGTCCCAGACAAGCATGTGTGTGTTTATGCCCAAACTCCTGAAAGGATAGGGAGATGGAGAAGAGATTGAAGCTTGACCTTTCCCCACGGGAGTTGCTTTCTCCTTTCCCACTCTCTGTCGCTCTCTCTCTCTCTCTGCACACATCTTCTAATAAAAAAAGAGGAATGTAATAAAAATGAAGGATTTTTAAGATTTTTTAGAATTTTTATTGTACATTGACAAATTACAGTTGTATATATTTTAAAAGGAAATTTTACAATGTTGGAAAATGTGAAAGAAATGCCAACGCAAGTATCACAAATGTTCTAATTATTTTTATAAAATGAAAACCACTTTAAAATATGAATTTTTCCATGAAATTAATTTTATCACAATTGTATGAAAGTTAATATCATAAAGAGTAAAACACGTAAGTTCTGGACTCAGACTTCTAGAGTTAAAATTTCTGGTCCAGGATCAGTAGGTGGTGTGGAGGTTAAGACAGGTAGATCCCACATGACTGACTGTTCAGTCCAAGCTCCAAACCCAGCAGCTTGAAAAACATGCCAGGTACATGTGCAAGTGTGCATAAATTCCTGAAAGGAGAATGGAAGACATGGGATTGCAATATGGCTATCCGTCCTGGGTGTGATTTCTCACTTTCTCACTCTGTCTCCCGTGGTGCCTGTGCTATATAGCAAATTTTAAAAAATAATCTGGTCTTATAATTTATTAGCTGTATATTCTTGAACAAGTTACATAACGTCTCTGTAGTTCATTTGGAAAGTGGAGGTAATTATAATACCTACTTCATAAAGTTATAAGAATTAAATATGACAATTCATGTAAATCCCCTTGCATAGTCAGACTTAATAGATGATAGCTAGTTCTGTTGTATATTTCTAATTATTCATGTGTATATTTGTGGAATTATATATATAATTCAAATCTCAGGATGAACAAATATATATTAATACATTCTTGCCACAAGGCTTTGCCCATATCCTATATCTAACCATTGTTTCTCATACTTGTTATAGGTAAGCATTTTTATTTCAAAAATTTTTATGATCCACTTTGCCTCACTCCACTACACAAAGGTCCAAATTCTGGCGTTCAAGGTCTTCCATATTGTAGGTATCAGGTTTTCACAGTCTCATAATTAATGCTTCCTTTTGTATATCTATCCAAACTGTAGTATTATTCCCTACTTTATCATTTATGTACATTGAAAATACTACAGATATAATTTCCTTGGACACCAGAATGCCTAGATGAAAAATTGGAGTAATTTTCTATTCCTAAAACAAAATTGTGGTTAATGATTAAAACATCATGAAAACTTTGATACATTGTTTATTGGTAGTAAATTCAGGACTTTGTGAGGTTAATGAACTCTTTTAGAGCCTTAGAGAATAGCATACTTTTACTTGCGATTATGTATCTGATTTGTAATGTGCTTGAAGGCATAGTATTAGCCCCAAACTGTTAATACCACAACTATACTTTTTACTACCTATAAGCTAAATATGATTTTAAAATTCTATTATAAGCAGTCATCTTATCTTTATTTTTAATTTTATTTCCAGAAAATATGCAAACACGTAAAGAGAAATTGTTTTTCTCATGGAAGCAGTTTTATAATAGAGAAGTTAAATTTTCAAATAAAAGCTCGATACTTAATATTTTGATAGAAATGACCACATATTTTATAAGAGTAATCTATTTAATCATGTCAATCCCACAACTTGCACATTTTTCGTAGTCCTAGGTAAAGCGTGTTGAAATGGCCTTGGTTTCGTGCGATTTAGCTTTAGTCGGTGTCTTCACTATTTTTTAAAATTTATTGTTATCATTGTTTTTAAATTTGCTATAGAGCACATGTGTGTGAGAGAGAGAGAGAGCAAGAAAGCAAACTGCCAGGTCTACAACTCAAACCATAGTCAACCATGTGGGAATCCAGTGCCTTAACCACCACCCCACCTGCTGGCCCCTGTGTCTTCACTTTTGAAATCAAGTTTATTATTGACCTAATAAATTTAACAGCACAAACAGAGTGAATAACAAAAGCATACGTGGTGTAAAATGGATGCATTTTAGCTTACCTCTGTTTATCCTTAGGCAAGTTGCCTAATCTTTCTGGGGTTCCACTTATTCATTTGAACTTGAAATTTCCACATATTTATTAAAAGAGTCAGATGAGATGCTATATGTGAAAGTACCTTACAAAGTAGCAACCCAGAACATAATAGGCATCCAAAGTCTTTTCAATGAATGAATGAATTTCCATGCCCTTCCTAAGTTAACAAGTTTATGGTCCTGAAATTTATGTACACATTGCTTTGACTCTTTAAGCCCCTTTGCCTGTGCATTTTTCTCTTAGAAAAATGAAATTTTTGCTCTCATTCAGAAATAAAGGTCTTCATATAAAAATATATTTACTTGTACATACTATATTTATTGTATGTTATTAACAATATATGCTTACTGAAGACAATTTTAAGATAAAATATCTAATTTCTATTTGGTTGGAAACATTTGTAAAATCTACATCTCTTATATAAGAAAGTTTCTTAAATTTTTAAAGACAAACAGGTAAATACCATATTCCCTCGTCTTCCACACTTTTCACATTCTTTCTCCACCATCACCCTGGTAACCATAATTATCACACAAGAAAACACTTATTTCTGTTGTTTCCAAGGTTCGATTAAGGAATTTGTTTGGTTGGTAATTCTGGCCCTTGGAAAAGGAAACTGAAAGGAAAATAAGTAAACAAAGTTACAATTAAAGAGTTATTTTATTTTTAGCCAATCATTGATGAACCACTCTCTCTGCTCATGAGGCGGGAACGAGTCATAGAGCTGCCGTGCCGGGATAGTTGGTCTCGAAACTCTGAGGCCATGAAGTAATAAAGAATTGGATCCAAAAGGCAGCAGAGACTTGCAAGGCACAGACAAAAAGGGTGAAAATATAGTGTGCTTCGGACAATAGGACAATTGGTGATAATAGTTTCCTTTACCATGGTATAAAAAATAAAGTTAATATGATAGGGAGTGAAGCAGATGAAAAAGACTGCTGCACACATGAAAACCATCCGCAGTGCTTTCTGTCTCTCACTGATCCCTTGGAAAGCTATTGGTGGTTGTCTCAAGGATATAGTGGTTTTCCAGGTACACCACGCAATGATGACCACTGGAATCACAAATCCTGCAAGTTCAGCAACTGTAATCATACCAACCAAAGCCACTGCACTCATTTGTTTGTAACCAAGATCAGCAAAGCAGGACACTGTATCGTTGCCTAAATCTGTGCTTCTCAGAATGGGAAATGGCAAACAGGCAGTCCCCACGATGACCCAGATAACAGCACTGATGCCCACATCATACCTACGCTTCCAGTCTCTGGCCCTGAAGGGTTTGAGAAGAAAGAAGCACCTCTGAAGGCTGATGCACGTCAGGAAGCAAATGCTGGCATACATGTTGAGATACTTCAGGTAGAAGCACAGCAGGCAAAGTGTCCTCTGAAAAGGCCATTTGTGGCTGATGTAATAGTAAATCCGAAGGGGTAAGGACAGCACGTGAGCAAGGTCAGCTACAGAAAGGTTGATCATGAAAATGATGGCTTTATTTTTCTTGCTGATAAAACGGTACAAAACCCACAAGGCTGCACTGTTGGCCAGAAGACCAGGGATGAATATAAGGATATAGGTGGCTGCATAGAGGGAGTACTGAAATGTCACATTAGTGATGTTGCAGTCAGTCTCGACATTGCTAGTACTGTTGCCACCCATCTTGAATATTTCAGTCTATTCATCAAGGTAAGCCGTGGATTTATGATCCCTGCCTAAAGCAAAGAAAAAAAAAAAAAGAGTTTAATGGTTAGCTAGTTCTCTAGCCAACACCCGTATTTTATTTTATATTTACAGAGATATAGGATATTAGAATTAGAAGGGACCTGTTCAGATGAAGGAGCAGAAGCCCATGGATGATACACTGTTGATTCAAGGTCATTTAGGGAGTCAGTTTGGAAACCGTGCGTTTATCCCACACCTGCCTCCCAAGATTTTCACAGCTGTCTTGCAGGCCAGGGTATCTTTAAACATTTACTTTGTTGTTCTGACAGCAGTGAAAATGGTACAGCACTTGTGTATGGCCTTTTGCCTCCAAATTTGTCTTGCCCAAATCCCTGGATAGAATGAACACTGCTTGGTCACCCCCAACTGCAATGGTAGAAAATCAATTTCACCTTTTAGATCCCCTTGCCTCTCCTTTGTCTGGAACTTTAATCATTCGGTATTGGCTTCCTACTTTGGCATTCCAGCACTTGGAAAATGGCATTGTCTCCTTAAGCCTGGATTGTCAGTGACCTGATTTTTTAAGACTTGGGAATGGCCCCTCTTTATTATTCCACCACAGTTGCTTGTGATTCTGAAATTCTCCCAGAGGGTTTGTTTTTGTTTTTTTTTTTTTTTTTTTTTTTTTTTTTCCCTCTCTCACTCTCTCTCTCTCTGTCTCTCTCTCTCACGCGGCTTGGGTTCTATGCCAAGTTTCCATGAAAAACTTCAATAATAAATGAAGCTGAACTCTAGTATTTCCCTTCATGTTAACTTGAAAGGGAAGAGACCAATTCTCCCTCTTAGAGGGATCTTGTACTGATGTAGCACCATTGGCATGAAAAGTTATCCAACAGATAGAGTGAACATTGTTTAGGTTGCTGAAAAATCAGGGCCACCAAAACCAGTTTTAGAAACAATTTAATATTTAATGCCTTTCTTTTTTATTAAAGAAATCACTATAAAGAGAAATTGGATCTCTTAATGATACTTTATGCTCACTATGGTTTTTATTATGCATTGTATTAAACATATGAAGAGTAGAGTAATCTTTAGAGATTCTCAAAGTCTGGCAATAGATTTACGCACATTGTCTGTGACAAGAATGGTAGCAGAATAACAAACCCATTGTTAAACTTTAACTATCTTGTGGAATTTTAAGCTGAGAAGGACCCTTAGAAATCATCCAATTTAGCCTCTATGCAATACCAATAGAAGAGGCAAGACCCAGAGAGGACAGTTTATTACACCATGCAGTTACTAAATAGAAGATATGGGACTTCCAACTAGAAGATAAAGTCCTTAATCTCCGTATATACTTTTTCCTCATCTTTTATTTCCTCTCAAAGACAATTTTTACAAACAAACATTCTGTCAATATCACAAGAGTATTTATTGTAGTTAGAGCTAGAAGTGGAAGGAATAAAGCAGTGAAATTTTTCCTCAGGTAGGTTAAGGAATTCTTTATTATTGTTTTTATTTGCTTTCTTTTTCTTTTAGTTAAGCTTACAAAAGAAAAGATATGACCTTCATAAGTAGTAGAATTGCTTTCTAAAGTATGTTCAGTTATACTCCAGGAAATAGAGATATGATTAAAGGAACAGAACCACAAGTCATAAAGTAAGACCAAAGAGGTTCAATGTTATTATCTGCCATTAATCTAAAGAGTACTTTAATTTTCCCTCTTCTTCTATTTCATTCTCCCTACTCCTGTGATATGTCATGCAGTCATCTTGCATATGGACGTATAACTTACAGTGGAAAATGGAGGAGTGCTCCCAGGCAGAAAGGAAGAAAATAATTATGTTGTAAGTATCAAGAATGCTACCACATTTTAAACTTTTGGGTAATCAGATTTTCAACTTGTGCCTTCCAAAAGAACACTGCTGCCTAACACAATTCCGTGACAACAGGCTGTGCCTTGTTTTGATATATTTTTGATTCCCCATAAGAGAACCCTCCACTTTGTGTTAATAACTACTGACTCTTGTTATATTTAAAATAAGATGCTGGTAAAGAGTTTTGCTCTTACATTACCTATGAAGATGTTTACTTTCTTATTATTA
Source organism: Tupaia tana (assembly GCA_026018925.1). NCBI lineage: Eukaryota > Metazoa > Chordata > Mammalia > Scandentia > Tupaiidae > Tupaia > Tupaia tana. The sequence continues at coordinate 82,556,567 of JAKSZU010000009.1, read as the reverse complement.
TGTATCATTTGCTAAAAACATTATTTTTAAACCCTATAAAAGTTATTATAGGGACCAGCAGTTAGCATAATGGCTATGTCGCTGGACTCCCATGTAGTCGACCGCAGTTCAAGTCCCGGACCCGGTGGCTTAAAACTCACGCTGTGCCTGTGTGCGTGCGTGCCCAAGATCCTGAGAGGAGAATGGAGGAGAAGGGATTGCGGCGTGGCCATCCTCCATGGGGGGTGATTTCTCACTTTCTGTCTCTCTCTGTCTGGCGAGTGCATGCACCCTATAGCAAAAACCTCTCAAAAAAAAAAAAAGTTATTATAGAACTATGGTTATGGTCAAAGTTTCTATTTTGCCAAAAATTTAAATACATATAGAATGTCCTTAAGTCTGTTGCTGACAGATAAATTCAGAAAAGTGTCAAGTAGAACTCAAGGTGCTCCTCAGAATTAAAACTATGCTATTGTGTGTGAACCTTCTATTAATACATCTTAACAGGCCTTTCTTGCCTTTGAGGTGGTGTAGATGACGCAATCCCCCTTCTGATTCAGCATTTATAACAGGGATTAGAGAAGGTTTGAGCTAGACTCTCTTACCTACAGACAGTTTTACCTAGCAGTTTGGAGATTATCAGCTGTGGATTCCATTACATTGTGAATAATTACTTGAGCACAATTTTGTAGCCTTTAAGCAAGACCATCTATGAACTTGCCTATTACCTGGCCCAGTTCTCATAGACTAGGTTTTTAGAGTTTGTTTCCTATGTTTATTCATATTGTACTTCTTAAATCAGTCTTCTAAATTATGCTTGCAATTAAGCATTGATCAGGTATGGGTGACTTTTCATGGAGGATAGCTAACTGTAGACACTTTCTTTAGTACTGTAAACTGTCGGCACAGGCTGCCGCTATTTTTTTTTTTTTTGAGAGGTTTTTGCTATAGATTGTGTGCGCTCACCAAAAAGAGAGAGAGAGAGACAGAGAGACAGAAAACGAGAAATCACTCCCCAGGGGGGAATGGCCATGCCACAATCCCTTCTCCATTCTCCTCTCGGGATCTTGGGCATATACGCACATGCACCTGGCGTGAGTTTAAGCCACCAGGTCCGGGACTTGAACAGTGGTCGACTGCAGGGGAGTCCAGCGACGTAGCCATTACACCATCTGCTGGTCCCCAAGCTGCTTCTTGAGAAGTAGCAATTGTCATCTGAGAGAATTTTGTTGTGTACATGAGACTTTCAATGTGAGGGTATATGGCTTAGAGATGGGAGCTAGTTATGAGTGAAAACAGGCAAGGAGGCACTGAGGGAAAAACACACAGGCTTTTTTTGCTCTGTTCCCTGTCATTACCAGAGTGTTCTGAAATTCTTATTCACATGCTCCTATGGATTACAAAGCAACAACAGCCGAGGTGCACCAGCACATGGGTTCCATTTCTTTAATATCTGTTCCCCTAGCATCACTGAGGTGAGTTAGTGTTGAAGACAATGCCATTCATTATGCTCAGCTCTGAGAAGGAAATAGCTCCTTGTCAGTGTCCAGACGTTATACTGCTTTCAGCACAGTCTCTGGCCAAGTCTGACTTTGAAACCTTGGTGTTCTCTCCCTGGCTTTGTTGTTCAGTGTCATATAACCCAGTGGTTCCTGCATTAATCCAGGAATATCTCACTTATCTGTGCATTTAGCCGGGCACTTGCCAGCTATAAACACCTGAATAAAGTGTTTATAAACAGAAAATAAAAGAATGTTCACCAGAGCCTGAAATGGACATTTTTATGTGTTTTAACTAAATTCTCATAATCATCATAAGAAGTAAGAATTATTATTATTACCCACAGAATGTAGATAGGGAAACAGATTCAGAGATATTCAGTAAATTGTCTGAAATAACAAAGCTAGAGCCTATATTATTTCTACTACATCACTTGTCTCTTCCTGACTAGAAGGTACTACTTGGTAGAACGTGATTAGCTTAGTTACCACAGTGAAAATTAAATGTGAAATATCCACAGTGGGAAGACTCAGTCAGAAAGACACTTGAAAATCCATGTTTATTGCAGCATTATTCACAATTGCTAAGACATGGAATCAACTTAAATGCCAACTGTGCATGATTGGATTGGGAAAATGTGATATATATACACTATGGAACTAATGTTACTCAGCCATGAGAAATAGAAACCTTGTGATTTAATACAAAGTGGAGTGGACAAATATTGAAGATTTAATGCTAAGTGAAGCAAGCCAAATTATGAAAGGCAGACATTGAATGTCCCCACTCAATATATACCAAATGTGGGAGAAGGATGGACAATGGGGGCTGGGAGGGAGGGAATGAAGTGGCAAAAATCAAAACATTTGAAATGAAAAATTATCTGTGGATGATAATGTGTATGGTAATATCTTTGACTGGACTAATATGTAGTATATTCATGCCTGGAAAGTCCATTTTGTATGATGTCTCCACTTAATATATACTGACTGTCCACACTCTATAGTGGAAACTGAAAGATTAGAGAATATAGAAGTATAGAAAATGGTTATGGACACTAGAGACAATTGGGAAGAGGATGGGAAATGGGGGAGAGTGAAAGGGAAAAATATCAAGGAGAAAAATAGAGAGGCAAGAAGTTTAGGGGACACAGAAATAAAAGATTGTCTGTTCATGATAATGTGTATGATATCTTCAACTGGACTGGTGGTAAGTGTGTTCATGTTGGGTAAATTCATTTTACAAGCTGTAGTGATGTACAGTCAGTAATTGCATGTATAAAATAAACTTAAATTAAATTTTACAAAGATATATAGCAATTGAATGTAAAAAAAAGAAATAAATAATTTTATCTAAATAAAATAATAAAAACAATATAATCAGATATTATATATATACACACATATATATCATATATGTGTGTGTGTGTGTGTGTGTGTGTGTGTGTGTATATATATATATATATATATATATATATATATATATATATACACACACTGAATTCTGCACTTAATACTGGAAGATATAGTAGCAGAGTTGGCAAGCGTATGTACCAGAGACTGTGTACTGTACAGCAGGGGATGGAGAGTAAGAAGGAGGAGCTCAGGGGACCAAAAAAAAAAGTTTAATGGACACAAGAATAGAAATTTATCTGCTGAGGATGATGTATATGTAATATCTTTGACTTGATTGACATGCAATGCATGTATGCTTTGAAAACCATGTTGTATGTGGTAAAAATGTATAATGATTAAATGTAAAAATTTTTAAAAATAAGTCAAGGAAAAATCCCAATGGTAGAAAAATGTAGAGGGAATATATTTTGAATTGTGCAGAAATATAAACTTTCTTGTAGAGGGAACTGATAGCTTGCTGTGGGCAACTTTTGTTATTTCTGAAACTTACAAAAGGAGAACAACCTAAGAAACCACTAACAAGAAAATGCAAGGTGAAAGAGCTAAATTCGGAGTATGTTTCTTTTCTCTCTGTCTTTCTCTATTTTCCTCTCTCATTCTCTCTGTCTTTCTGACTCTCTATTAATGACAATTTCTGGATGATTTGTCCTCTTGTGTTGTCAATCTCTCTGCCATTTAATCTAGTCATATTTTTGGTTCTTGTCTCATAGATATATGTGATATTGATATCTCATTCTTTTTTCATTTTTATTTTATTTCAAGTTATTTTATACATTCAATCATGATATTTAGCTTGCAAAGTGAATATTCCAACATGTGTACATTTCTCCCCAATCCAGTTGATAATACTATAAAGTTATCTTCAACAGATAATACCCCATTTCTTTTTCCCATTAATGCTTTGTCTCTATTTTTCTCCTTAATGTCCTTCCTCGGTATATCACTCTCTTTTTCTTTTTTTTTTTCTTTTCATTTTCTTCCATACACTCAATCACATTATTATTTGTCTTACAAAATGGATATTTCAACAGGTGAACATTTCTCCCTATTATTGTTGGTAAAACTATGAAATGTCTTCAACAGATAATACTACCGGTATATCACTCTTAAAACTGTGCTTCTCTTCTTGATCAGTGCCATGACTCTCCTCCCAGACACTTTAGCTGAAAGTTAGGGAGACACTCTGACCCTGTCACCATATTCCTCCTCACCACATCTAGCCAGAGATCAATCGATTTTCCCTCAAAAAATTTTCCAATCTGGAACCAGCAGATTGCATAATGGTTATATCACTGGACTCCTCTGTAGTTGATCACAGTTCGAGTTCCAAATCTGGCAGCTTAACTCACACTGGGTGCATGTGCATGCATGCCCAAAATCCAGAGAAGAGAATGGAGGAGAAGGGATTTTGGCATGCCCATGCCCCATGGGGAGTGATTTCTTGCTTTCAGTCTCTCTGTCTCTCTGGAGAGTGCACATGTCCAAAGGCAAAAATCTCTCTAAAAACAAAAATTCCAATCTATCTCCAACTCTACTGTCACTAACGTAATCCAGGCCACTCTCATCACTGCAACAGCTGCCTTACTGAACTTCTTGCACTCCAGTCTTGCCCCTCTTAATCCATTGCCCATACTATGTCTAACACTATCATTAAATATGGGTTCCATTTATTTGCAGGTTAAATACTCAATGCATTGTCTCATTCATCCTTGTGGCAGCCATGTGATTATTTCCATATTGAAATGAGAAAACTGAGGCCAAGAGAAGTTAAAGAAGTTATGCTGAAGTCACAAAATTTTATTTTTTATTTTTTTTAATATATTTTTTTCTTTTTTTTGGAGAGGTTTTTGCTATAGGGCGCGTGCGCTCGCCAGACAGACAGAGAGAGACATAGAGACAGAAAGCGAGAAATCACCCCCCAGGAGGGATGACCACGCCGCTATCCCTTCTCCTCTATTCTCCTATTGGGATCTTGGGCACGCACGCACACGCGCCCGGCGTGAGTTTAAGCCACCGGGTCCGGGACTCGAACCGCAGTCGACTACGTGGGAGTCCAGCAACATAGCCATTACGCTAACTGCTGGTCCTAAGTCACAAAATTTTCATGGGGCAGACAGAGTTGGCATATTGGAATAGGATCGATGTCTGTTCCCATACTACTCCCTTATCTTTGTCATGGTACTTACCATGCTAACTGATATTCTGTTGATATGTCTTTCTCTTTAGATTTTGTTCTCCTTGATTAAAAGAACTGCATCATCTCTTGACTTCATTTTAAAATTACTAGAGGGTGTATGTTCTCATCAAAGAGAGAGAAAGTGAGAAAGAGAGAGAGAGCGATAGCACCCCAAATGGGGCGTGGTCACATTGCAATCCCTTTTACTCTACTTACTTCTTCATTCCATCAGGATTATGGGCATGTACACGTACCTGAAATGTTTTTCAAGATGCTGGGGCTGGGACTGGAGCCACGTGGGATCATGTGGGATCTGGCTCCCTATGCACAGTGCTTAATTGCTGCATTATGGGCCGACACTCTTTACTTCTAACCCTTCCTACACTGTGACTCAGGGGATCCTTCTTTGAAATATCATGCCATTCTTCTGCTTAAAATCCTCTGTTGGCTCTCTATTGTTTTTCTCTTCATGACATTCTCTTTCTCATTCGCTATATTTCAGTCACACTGAGATGCTTTCAGTTCCTAGATCACGCCAAGTTTTTGTTTTTTGTTTGTTTTCCTGGCAAATGCTTCTGTGTATGTTATTCCCTTTGTCTGAAATTCTCTTCCACAGATCTTCATTTATCTGGCCTCTTAATCTCAGTTTGCAGGTCTGAGAGACCTTCACCACCAACCCTGTCTATGTAAACCTGCACATTATTACATATTCTCTAATCTTTCTCTTTGTAACATTAATATTTATAATTTAGACATTTACTTGTGTATCAATAAAACCGCTGTGTATTTCCATGATTGCTATAGAAAGATCTTTATTTTGTTCATCACCATGTAGCCAAGACCTCACCTGATACTTAGTAATAGCTTAAAAATATCTGCATAATTATATTTTATTGCATACACAGTAGTTCATAAGTTTATAAGCTTTAAGCAAAAACAAAAACCTGGATACATCAACTAATAAATTTATGCTTCCTGCCGTTTCCTTAAAATGCTATATTCTGATTTGGGCTGGTAGCATCAATACCTCTTGCACTTACTTTTATTTTTGAATCATAAAAGTTACACTTAAAGAGTGGCCTGAGAAAAGAGCAAAGGAATCAATTTAGAAATCACATATGATCATACTTATCCTATAAATAGAAACCAGAACATCTCAAGATCTCAGAGTATCATCAGTACAATTATCTGTACCTCATGAATATTGTAGTCTTTGTTACTTGCTTCCAGAGGTATCTCAGACTTTTACTTTTGTTTACTGTCATTCTGTGAAGGGTACACTTGATTCATCTCATCAACAAATGACTTCCTATCCACCTACCCATAGAATCTAGAATGAGGGTGAGGAGGCTGTGTTTATAGTCCCCAAAGCTCTCCACATTTTGAAAGTAAAATAAAGGGAAAATAACTCTATTTACTTTTTCACATGACTTTTGAGGACTCTGACTACCTTGGAGACAATCACTCAACTAGCATATGCAGGTACTCAGTGAGCCCCATCCTATAATTCCTGGGCTAGGTTCAGTGGAGAATAAAGAATTATCTTCCACAATTTCTGTCTCTGGAAAGCTTCTTGTCTTTTCAGGAAAATATTTGAAAATCTCCAATAACACAATTAGTGCATGGGGAGAATTGAGATACATGACAAAGGTGATAAGAAATCTTCATGTTAGCACAGCATCATCACTGTGAGGTAAGATAGATACCAGTGATGCACCTTCCATAGTTTTAGCTGGCAAAAGATATATTAAGAAGACTAAGTACCTTGTTCAAGGTCACAGGATTATGTTATGGTGAAACCAGCCTCCCTTCTCTTCCATTCTCCTCCTAGGATCTTGGACACACATGCACAACATAAATTTTAAGCCACCGGGTCTGAGATTCATAACATAGTTGACCATGTGGGAGTACAGAAATGTAATCACTACACCATCTGATGGCTCTTCATTGATTATTATTTGCATAACTCATCTGGGATTTAACAATTCATTATTTTATCCAGGAAACAGTCTGCTATGTGTGTGTACTACATGCTAATTGTTGAAGATGGTGAATGAAAAGTTACAGAGAAGAATCACACATGATTGTGCTTACAGTCACTTGGGAGAGATAGGCACAAGAGTAACTGTCTAATAGGTTTTAAAAATATGCCATAAAAGAGTTAATAAGTACATTTCTGTGAAAGAAGAAATGAAACCCCACAAAAAAGGACACTTGCCAAGATATAAGAACAATAAATGTTCTATCACAACTGAAGAATAAGCAAGGTGGTAGGGAGGATATAACGGGAAATCAGAGTCAGGATGGCTGTGAAAAGGAAAAGAGGCTATAAAGGTACTTAGGACCAGATCATGGAAGTTTGAATTTATGAATTTTATATATTTTATAGGTAATCATTGAAGAAGTCTGAGAAGAGATGTGATATCATCATATTTGTGTTTTAGAAAAATTACTTTGACAACAATGTGGAAGATTAACTGGAAAGATAGGACACAGGAAATTCAAATGAGTTGGGACTAAGTAGAGTGACTACTAGTTCAGGTTTGCTCAGGTCTGAGGCTTTCCTGGAACCCTGAGTGCTATCATCATGGCAGTCCAAGGCAAACAGGATAGTCACCCTGCTGCTTCAACAGTAAAGGTGATAGTGAATTAGCTCTAAACTTGATACAGGAAGAATATTATCAATAAAAATTAAAGTAAAAATCAGATATGAAATTAATCAGTTTGGGGTACAGTTTGAGAAGTCAAAGGAAATTTCATTGATTAAACATGTGAAATTTTATAAAACTATATCACAATTTTGTACTTTTCCAAGTCAGTTTCATATATAATAATGTTCACCTCTCCTGACAATTTGAACCAATTTGGTTCTTCCATGTTCTGTTACTTTCAAAATTTGTACTCTCTGCCAATTTCATTAATTCCTGTCATCAGATGGGTTTCTTTCTCTTACATTATATTCAATAAACTCCACTAAAAATTGTACCATATTAAATGTCAACATATATTCCCATATATCTTAAATGTCTGAATCTCTACATTCCTCCTAGTATTCCTTAGCATCCTCCATCGTTCTACTTCTTCTTCTAGAAAGAAGCCTAGATTAAGTAGTTGGCTGAATTAACCATTCTCACATAAGAACCCATAACTTCCTTGTTCTTAATTCTTCTGTTACACCAGCCTAGCAAAGTCCTAATCCCAGATCAAGCCCCAAACCCATTCTTTCTTTTTTTCACTATCCAAATAACTGACCCCATTAAAAATATTAGTCTTTTTGGAATAGAAAACTGAGATATGAATGACCTTCCATGTAGGATATTTTGCTCCAGCCTCTTTTTATGTGCACCTGATTAGGATATTCACCTATTCCTGTGGTGGTTATTTAGCACTGCATAGTAGTAAAGCTTCCTCCTCTATTCTGCTCTCACATCCATCTTCTTTCTCAGATGGCCTTATGCCTTACCTCATAAAGAAAACGAGGGTATTAGATGAGAAGCAGCACAACTTCATCCATTGTCTCAATTCAACACTTACAATCTTATCCACTGCTCTTCCTTCTCAACACAGCTGTCTTCCTGTCACTCAAGATGAGTTCCCATACTCCTCTTAGCTCTCTCAGGATCTCATATTGATTGATCCCTTGCACTCCTAGATCATTATAATCTCCTCCACTGTCTACTAGATCTATATAAAGCCTCTTCAGTCCCCCAAATAATTCTCCTCTTGTTTATGCACCTCATTATAGCTCATTGTCACCTTCCTTCTTTTCTTAAATTAACTTCTCACAGTAGTTTGCACCAGTTGTTTCCTTTTCATCACTTTCTATACATCCTTCAATGCACTTCAAAATGGCAAACATGTCCCCATAACTTCCTCCAATTTCTAGTTCTGTGATTGTGAACCACCCAGTGAGAATTGACGGCAGAATTTGCAGTGCCCCCAATACCAGCCTTGCAGAAGTAATCCTATTTTTTTAAAATAATTATCGAAATGGTCTCATTGTAAGCCAAACCATATGATTGAAAGTATATACAAAAATAAATAAATTAATTAAAAAAATAATTATGTTATTTAATATTTATTTATTTATTTATTTACTTATTTTATTTTGACCAGAGAGGGACAGAGCAAGAGAGGCAAACAGAGAGAGAGAGAGAGAGAGAGAGAGAGAGAGAGAAAGTCACCAGCTCCAGGATTTGAACTATGGTCGACCATGTGGGAATCTAGCACCCTTAACCACCACGCCACTTGCCAGCCCTCAGAAGTAATTCTTAATGGTGCCTCTCATTTGTAGTGTTCTGTCCAGGGTACATACTGCTTACACCAAAAGTTAGAATCATGAAGAAGGATGTCTTTTCTCTTGAAAAAGGGGTCCACTGACAGAATTAGACTCCCAAATAATGAACAGCACAGAGTTCTAATCTAATAAATTCTAATCTAATAAACAGAGCAGAGAAATATTCTACCATCTCTGAGTTATCAAGATTTGCTCTTGAAGTGTGGCTCTAATTAGCAATTCCCTGATAATAAATTTGGCATAAAGTTATGTCTAAAACATCATAAAACTTCTTTCTCCATGGAACTCATCACAGAGGTCAATATTTTACACCTATATTAATGTACCATCTCAACTTTCATCTTTTGTTTACATTACTCTTTGCAACCCTACTCTGACTTCTCTCTTCTTTGAACTCTTACTGGATTTATAGACTGCACTATGAGAATGTAATATTTTTGAGGGAAGATTCTGTATCTCATACTTTTGTATCATTCACTTTGCTTAGCAGAGGGTTAGGCATGCAGTAGTTGTATAGTTCATATGCATTGGTTTATAAGGTAAGAATATGGAAAATAGGCATATATTGGCAGAACCTCAGGTATTTTACTTGTAAGGTCTCCCTGTAAACTCCACTCCCAAACAACAAACATATCTTTCTCCCTTTGTTAATTAGAAAAATATGGTCTTGGCAAAGATGAAAATGTTGGGATTTAAGATATCCGGACACCTAAGAGCTTCAAGGTTTTCAATCCCAGCCTTATATTTGAAATCCAGCAGGAATTTCATAAGCTTAAATAGCAACTTAATTATTGAACACTTTTATTTTATTTAAATACTTAAATTTTGTTTTAAATCACAAAGATATGTCAAATCTCTAAATATGATTTATTGATTGGATCTGAGTCCAAGTCCTTAGCAGATATCAATAAAATCTACCCAAAGGCAGCTGCCCTTCCCAGACAGCTAGCTCTATGTTATGGTTTCACAAAGATACAACCAAAGTATGCTTACATTCTTATGGCATCAGAATTTGTAACAGACTCCTAAGTCTCAGTGAAATACAAAATCCTAGAAGCTTCCACATGCATCCGGTCAGCTACTGGCTAAGTGTTACTCATGTGTTACCTCTTGTCCTTGTAGGAACTCAGAGTTAATTATTATATACCACTTTATAGACAAGGAAATTGAGACTTAGAAGGATTAAGTTGCTTTCACAACACCAAAGAGTTATTATTATTTCAGTTGTAATAAGGTTTTTTGTAATCAGAGAAAGCCACAATTCTCCTCCCTGAACAATTTGATTTATAAACAGAAAGATATTTTGGGGGGTGGGATTTGGGAAGATATTTTGCTATAGGGCATGTGCAATCGCCAAGGAGACAGAGAGAGATGAAGAGAGAAAAAGTGAGAAATCATGCCCCAGGGGGGACGGTCACTCCACAATCCCTTCTCCTCCATTCTCCTCTTGGGATTTTGGGCATGTATGCACATGCACCTGGTGTGAGTTTCAAAACATTGAATCTGCAACTTGAACTGTGATTGGCCATTTGGGAGTTCTGCGCCTTAACTACTACATCACCTGCTGGCTCCCAGAAAGATATTTTAATGTGGCATTTATGTGGATGAGACTGTTTCTCAAAGATGAAGAGGTTATTTTTCTTGGCCCTGGGTTCTAATGCTTTTATGTATATTTACTATACATATATGGCAAATGACTGCAGAACTGATGTCAGGGTAGGATTATAAGAGAACCAAGGGTATCTATGAAGTTTTGTCTATGAACCCAAATCCCATAATAGACCTGTGGGTAGAAGTACTGGAACAATTTCTGTTTAAAGGAGTGAATTGAATGGGATGATACTTGTAAGATGGGAAAACTCAAATTCAGTAGAATATATTGAAAAGATTTCTAGATTTGGAGCAAACAGACTTAGATTCTAGTAACTATCAAAATATTTACACTTTGTGCTCTGCTGGGCCCCTTCTTTTTTTGAATTAATTTTTTTCATTATTAAAACAAGTTAAATTCAGGGCCAGGAGGTGGCATAGAGGTTAAAGCATCTGGCTCCCGCAAGGTCAACTCTGCAGTTCAAGTCTTGGACCTGGCAGCTTGTAAAATCATGCCAGGCACGTGTGCATGAGTGTTCTAAATCCCAAAAGGAGAATGAAGGAAAAGGGACTGTGGTGTAGCAATCCACCCTGGGGGGTGATTTCTCACTTTTTCTCTCTTCTTCTCTCTCTTTCTCTGGAGAGTGCATGTGCCCTATAGCAAAGCTAAAAAAAACAACAAGATAACTTGAACTTGATGATGATCTTTAAATTCCTTCTAGTTTTAACTTGGCATGACCTTATGGGCATTGCTCTTTTCAACTACTGCCCCTAACTAATGCCATCAGCCTTGCCACTGCCACTGTTAATATCACATATTATATAATTATGTGTTATATACATAATTGCCATTAGTAATCATTGAAAAGCTATATATTATGAATTATCAGGTCAGAATATATCATCTCCATTTTACAGATGAAGAACTTAAGATTCAAAGAACTGATCTCATTTACCTGAAGATGCAAAGTTATCAAGTGCCAGAGTCAAGAAGGTGGAACTTAGGTTCTGGAATCAAAGTAATTATTCTTTTCTAATAGAATAAGAACTCTGTCAATACTCACCCTCTCAATCTTCCCCTTCTTTTCACTTTTCACCATTAAGTCACTAGCACCACAGAGCGAACATGCTTATCAAATTTACTTCTCCTATTTTCTTTGATGATAGAGCCAGGCTGTGGGCTTGTCATCTTGAGAAGAGAGCTACAGAAAGTTTGCTGCTAAGGGCTCCTCCCACTCTCAGGGAGACAACCGTAATAGACTCCTATGAGCCATTTAGGAATTTAACTTATTTTGCCTTACATTTTTCTTCTTCTATCCACTACAGTCTCACATGGATTGCCCAAACTAGTCTGATTTCCATGACTATTTGTTCTTCATTCAGTCACTTACAACCAAAGCCAAAGAATAGCAGCTAGAATTAGAAACTTTGCTATTTCTTAATTAAATTAAATCAACTCAAATAACCCTGCTTGACATCATATATACAGATTTTTTGATATATTCTGAAAATACAAACATTTTCTATCAACTAGGGAAAATAAAAGTTGTTTTTGTTCCTGAAGTGAATTAAAGAAATTAGACCATTCATAAACTAGCATCTTTTTAAAAATCATTTATTAATTTCATTTATCATTATTATTATTTTTAAATTTGCTATAAGGCACATGCACTCATCAGACAGAGAGAGAGAAGGAGGGAAGGAAAGTGAGAAAGCAAGTCACCAGGTCCAGGACTTGAATCATAGTCAGCCATGTGGGAACTCAGCACTTCAACCTCCATGCCACTTGCTGGCCCCTTAGAGTAACATCTTAAAGTTTGAATTTCAACTTCTCTACATAAATTTTACTAAATTTTTCATCATTTAAGAAGTAGATCTAATTAGGTATTATTTTTTCAATTGAGGTATTATTTTATAGGTAGAAAGAATCAAGCTCTTTGGGTAGACCTAGGATCATATCATGACTTAAAGTTACTGATTCTCTAGCTTGAAACATTGCTTCATATCTCTGAGCTTAAGTGTCCTCATTTGTAAAATTAGGATCATAGTTCCTGCAACAAAGATCACTATGAAAGTTAAATGGAAAAATATGTGAAAGTACCTAATTTTATATCTGGTACACAGTAAGCATTAAATAAATGTGAGCTCATTTCTTCTTTACTTGTACACAGGATCATCTCCCAGAATCTTTGGTTAGATCCTGCACTTTTCTGGGTTTAGAAAGTCCTCCAAGGGAAGACTTATATTAGTTTATGGAATAAAGTATTACCTGATTCTAGAATCACAAAAGGCTAATGGGGATCTTTAAAAAAGAAAGAAAGAAGGGAGAAAGAAAATATCCCAGAAAGCTAGTTGTGTGGGATGGCTAGAAAGTCTAAAGCAGTAATTCTTTAAAGTGAGAGAGTGGAAAACATGTGTAATTTTTAAAAGTATATTCTTTATTATAATAAGGATGTTTTGAAGATAAAAATAAAAACAAAATTATTTCCCCTTTAATAGAAACTGCTGAAAGTGCAGACCTACAAAATCTTGGCTATTGGACACTTATTGTGATGACATAGGTATTTCTATGAGTACAGAGTCTGGCACCTAGGGAGGGCAGTCCACAATAACTTTGTAGTGAAAGTTTTATAATTCTCAAAGGGAACCTTAGTTTAAAAGATTGAGAAATGCTGAATAAGTGTCCCTGTCATTGTGGAAATAAGACTTCAGAACCCTTCCCCTTATTTGTTTTTGTGTTTTATCATTTATTTTAAAAAGAAAATTACTTACAAAACATTTTCCTGTGGTCTAAAAGTTCAAAATTATCTGAGAGAAATATAGTGGTCATGGAAAAGGATACTGAGTTCTCTACAAGTTCTGAACTATATTTACTGAAGATTCTCTCTAGTTAGATTTCCCTTCTTTGGTTCCATTATTCACCACTTCATGGCATAAAACTCTTCTCAGGTACCTAAAAGTACCTTCCTGCAGCCTAAAATCAAATCTCTGTATTGGTAGAAAATAAATTACAGAGTATTCTAAGCTCTCTCCCATTATTATACATAAGATTCTTAAGACCCATGGAAACAAAAAGTATCTTGCCAAAGGCCACCCAATGAATCATTAGCAGAACTTCAACTGTAACCTAAACATCTTGACTCGTATATTGATCCATCTTCTTCACCACTCTGCCTATGATTCATGGGAACTACTAGATGAAAATTTCCTTGCAAAATATCCTGATTTGCAGTATAAGTAAAAGTTTTGGTCAAAAGATTTTAAATAAAGCATAGACTGTCCCCCCTTCCTAGAGCTATTTCTCTGTTGAAACTCTTAGAAAGGATAGTTTCATAACAAGTAGCTATCATCTTTGTTAGTGCCATGACAGTAATCTATAGACTAGCTTGCCTCTTAGGGCTCCAACCAACTTACCCCAAATGCAACTAGCCACAAAGAGCCAGTCAAAATCATCCAGAAATGTGCTTATTCATTTGGTGTTTTATACTCACTCACTGCTAGGATTTGAGTAGTCCATAAAACAAATTCTACAACTTTCCCAGTTAAGCACAAAAAGGAAGTACATTTGACTAAAGAAGGACCTGAGTTTAATAGGAACCATTGTAAGAACAATTTCCCTGAATTTATGACCTGCTTTTTAGTATAGTTGATGGCATTTTCTACCTTAGTATGCCTGCATATCAACTACTTTCAGCAATGGATCATTTTACTGTCTTGTGATTGCTAAATAATAAACTCCCCTGATTGATAAAAATGACAATACCTTCCACTTTAATAGCCAAAATTAAAATATTTTCACTTACAGGATCCTTAGAACTGAGACTGCTCCCCACAAAAACACAAGAAAGTCTGTTATCATTCTATCCAGCCTAATCCTGGTGCCAACCGACTTGGCATAGTTTGACTTCAGTGACTCCACTATTGGAAGTCTCTTTTCAACTCAATCATACTAGCTCAGAACCAGCGAGGTGTTAGCACTTGGAGCAGTAATGATAATCATTTATCAAAAAGATGTGCTGCACTTCTGGACTCTGCACAGTTGGACTGAACTTGGGTCAAAAAATAACTTTCAAAAGATCAAAGAACCCTTCAAGCAGACTGAAATCATTTGGGATAATTTCTTCTTTCCTAACTTAGAAACCAACAATATCATAAATGCATTTACAGTTTTCATTGGGAGATACTGGCTGCTATAGGGGAAAGAGTACGTGAGTTAGAAGACACAATTCTGAATTCCAGAGCTGGGTGATCCTAAATGTTTTACTTCAGTGGCTCTCAATTTCTCCATCTGTATTGTGATGTATTTCAATCTCTAAGATTCCATTCAGTTACAAAGTCTATGATCTAACTTCCTTTCTTTCTGCTCAAGAAGAACTTACTTTTTGTATTAGTAACTGAAAGTTAAACTGACCAAAGTAAGGAGTTTATACATAAAAACGTTCCTTCATTACTCAGCGAAATAAACCATATGTGGAAGAAATTCAAATTTTTTATTAGCTAAATATGTTAAGTTGTCCCAGTGAGTCTCCTGAATATGCTTCTTGCTCAGCATTTGGTGCCATGCAAAAAAGTCCTTAACAAAAAGTGAGCTGCATCAAAGACTCCATGCTTCTGCTATAACGGTGCAGTGAGGACTGATAGTACTAATGCTAACTGGACTCTGGTAAGATTCAAGGACAATCGCCTTTTCTCCTGCTATAAGAAGTCTGAGATGAGAAACTAGAGAACATCTCAATTCAGAAACTGTACCCACATCTGTCTCTATCCTGATCTTCATGTTCCCACCAATCCTTCTACAAGAAACCACCAGTTTTCAGAAGCTAAGCTGTAACTTACCTTGGAATTAGCTGGGATGAGTACTCTTGTTTCTTTTCAGTGAGCTGGGTATACAAAAAAAAACAAAAAACAAAAAACAAACTAATTCTGAGTGGTACGGAGCCTGCTGATAACTGACAAATTTGTTGTTGAAAGAGGAAGTTGAATGCATTTGGTATCTCACCACAGAAACCTTATTTGTGCAGACTGAAGGTAAGTCCCTTGAGCAGATGACGTTACTCAAGTTTTATTTCTTGTTTATTTAATTCTTGCAGAGAAATTCAAAGAACAGGGAGTCAAAGCCTATACACACTCAAACAATGACTGCATATCAGGCTTCCTCACTGTTCCCCACCCTATCTCCTTTTACCACAACCCACATGCCTGTGTTTCTTACTAAATTCTAGTAGGTTTCATAGCAAGATGGGCTTTTCAGGAAAAAAAAATATGAAGAGAATTTACCTTGGGACAGAAAAGATACAGCTCCTTCAAGTCTGAGGGTTAAAGGTTGAGGATATCTTAGGAATATAAGTCAAAACTAAAAATTCATTTTGTATACTGTAATGATGTATAGCATATTAATGTTAACAAAAAGAAAAATAAATTAATTAAAAAAATAAAACTAAAAGTGGTAGGACAACCTTTGCTTAAGCTACTCTTACGAGAAGGAAAGTGCCCTTCTCCTTACCCTTTCATCTTAAGGTTCACAGCCTAATGTGTAGTTTAGTTATTTTTTGTACATTTAGTATCTGCTTGCTAAACTGCAAACTACTTGAGCCCAAAGACCATGTCTGAGTCATCTCTGTATTTCCAGTTACTCTAGCAAAATGCACTTTCATTAATGTTTATTGGATGAATAAACAACAGACTGAATAAATAAATGTTCAAAGAATGTATGAGTCATAGTGTGGTGATATAGTAAGCAGCCAACTGAACTGCAGTTAATAGAAGTCACATGGCTAACTGCAGGTTTGGATCCCTGGGTGAGCCTGAAAACACAGCAGGTGTATGTATGCATGCCCAAGATCTTGAGGAGGCAGAGGGCTGTGGGAAGGAGATCACAGCATGATAAGACTCTGTCAAGGGTTTTCTCTCTCTCTTGCTCTCTCTGACTCTCACATGCACATACTCTCATGAAAAAAAAGTACGCTTTAAAAAAATAATGCAGAAATAAATAAATGAACATTATTGATTAGCGTGTTTCCCTCCAGTATATTAAGATTCTAGTCTTTATATACAGTATCTATGGGGCCGTCATACATATGCAAATAAAGAAAGATCATACACTTGGAGACTCTAGTCTTAGTCAAACCTGAGTATACTTCTGAAAAATAAGGCTAGCAAAGTAGCACAAACTTCTGTGGGTATGTAAGGGAACCACATCCAGAACTAAGGGCCTAGAGTTGCAAAGAGCCTTCTGGGTAATAATCATACTGAAGGAGAAAAATAATGTGGGCTAGGTCAAAGTGTACTATCTTGGTTCATTGCAAAGGACTGATTGAAGATGGAAGTGAATAACAATATTCTTGTAGGAGGGCATCCTGGATCTGCAACAAACTTTCTATCTAAAAACAGAATCATTGAGAGAATTAGGTGGAGCTGTGCTTAACATTCAGAGGTGGCCCGGCCAATACAAATCACAAAGGCATTAATAGATGGAAAAGAGGAGTGTTCAGAATTGGAAATCAAGAGCTTGGGTTGACTGATAAGACTATGTCTTGTGAGGACTGACAAAGGGAGAGGATACTCACTGTAACTGATGTACGTTTAATGAAACAAGCTTGACCTTGCAGCCCCTTTCACAATTCTGATTTCATATATTTATCCAGCTCCAATCTGTTGTTAATTTAGTATTCTGACTTGACATGCCTATTAAAAAGAGAACACATTGACAGGTCTACACACATCTCAGTCCATTTGGCAATCTATTCCTCACTATAAATTATTAAATTGGCTGTTTGGTACACATACAGCCCTTGTGAGTTCAAGAGCAATATGAACTAGTTTTGCTAGGGTATGATGCCTATCTGAGCAAAGAAAATCCAAGAGTTTTTGAGATTTGACCCTGAACCTTGGATTAGAGGGCAAAAAAGGAAACTTCCTGACAATGAGTTGTCATTATTACATCCTTTTTTCATTTCACAGACAATACCTTAACATTGCTTGAAAAAAGCCCAGTACCTTATCTCATTTCTCTTTTGTGTGCAAGTATCCACTTTATCATTGGTTCTAAAAAGGGAAGCTAAAGATATATAGCCCAAGTTAAATATATGTTTATTATAAATAGTTTATTTACTGTATTATGTAAATTTTTGAATTGGTAGTAGATTTTGCCTGCTTTATCTAACAATTAAAAAAAAAAGTCAATGTCCCAATTAAGGCAAAGAAACATCTCAACTCAGGTAAATTTTGAGTGTTAATTACAAGAAGCAAAGCTGTAAACAAACTAAAAAAGCTGATACACCTTAACAGTCAGCACCAACTAACTTCAGAAGAAAATCTTCTAGTTATTTGGTATTAGTGATGGTCTAGTTAACACCTCAAATCAAGTATTAAATATCCCAGTCATAAGAATCTAAAAAGTAGTGCATCTGTCCCATTTTGCCTATAGTTCTGAATTCATCCCTTCACCCTATATATCCCCCTCAAAGTTAACTTTAGTTGGTGGATCATGTGTTCCCTAGATTATTATTTTTATTCATTTGATGCTTCTAAGACTTTTAGGTCTCTTTAACAGTAACAGTAAAAGAGAAATGAGAGTTACTATTGAGGGCATTATTCATGGTAATACATTGTGTTTTCTAGAAAAATTCAAGAGTGCTATCTAATCTTAGTATCAGGAAAAACTAGAATTTTTAGTTAGCACCTGTTTTTATTCTTATAGGTACTGATTGTATAACAGGTCATGTGTCTTTGTTTAATCTGCCAAAAACCTGGAACCAATTTAAAGTCCACTGGAAGCAAGCATAGAAGATCTTTTGATGGTGTGCTTTGTGAATTAGCCTCTTTAATGGCTCATTTTTTTTTCTTTTTTCTTTTTTATTTTGGAGAGATTTTTACTATAGGGTGCGTGCGCTCGCCAAACAGAGATAGACAGAGAGACAGACAGAAAGCGAGAAATCACCCCCCCAGGGGGGATGGCCACTCCGCAATCCCTTCTCCTCCATTCTCCTCTTGGGATCTTGGGCACGCATGCACACGCGCCCGGCATAAGTTTAAGCCACCAGGTCCGGGGCTCGAACCGTGGTTGACTACGTGGGAGTCCAGCGACATAGCCATTACGCTAACTGCTGGTCCCTTTAATGGCTCATTTTTATGTCTTTGCCCACTTTCTCTTTATTACTACTTTTCTCTTTAATAAACTATTTTCTTTTGTTAATGTAACTATGAGGAAATGTTTTACTAAGTTTGTGTGTTTTCTTCATTATTCATGGTCAGCTATTCCTACTTTTTATATTTATTTATTTATTTTATTTTTAAATTTTATTTACTTTTTCAATATACATTTGATTACTATATAACTTTAGAGTGTACAATGTTGCTTTTTCCAGCATGAATACAGTGTATACCAGCCAAGACAAAGACATTACCATATGCATTATCATCAGCAAATAACTTTTCATTTTTGTGTCAATCTAACATATTGTTTCTTTTTCCCCTGTTGCCCTCCCTCCTTCCATTAGCCACCTCTGTATTATCCCTATCATTACTATCTGTATTATCTAAAGTTGTGCTCCCTACTACTATACCTTCCAAACTTTCATTTTCTGCTATATAGCACAGAGATTTGGTATATATTGAGTGGGGACATACAAAGTTTGTTTTATACTCTGGCTTGCTTCACTTAGCATTAAGTCTTTCATATTCATCCACTTTGTATTAACTCTCAGGGTCTCAGATTTTTAATGGCTGAGTAGTATTCCATAGAGTACGTATGCCACATTTTTTCAGTCCAATCATCTATTTTTTGATATTTTGGTTGGTTTCAAGTCCCAGAAATTGTAAATTGTACTGCAGTAATCATGAATGTGCAAATGTTTTTCAGACTGAGGATTTTTCTATCCTTTGGATGGATACTGAAGAATGGAATTACTGGGTTGTATGGTAGTTTTATTTTAGATTTCTGAGGAATTGCCAAATTGTTTTCCATGGTGGTTGTACCAATTTGGATTCCCACCAATAGTGTAGGACAGTTCCCTTTTCACCACAGCCCCACCAGCACTTATTATTTATTTTTATAACTTTAGCCATTCTGACTGAGGTTAAGTGGTATCTCATTGTGATTTTGGTTACCATTTCCTCTATGATAAGAGATGTCAAACATGTTTTTATAAGCTTTGTAGCTGTTCATATGTCTTCTTTGGACAGTTGCCTGTTGTCTGTTCAGCTCATTTTCCCATCTTATAATTAGATAGATTAATTTTTTGTGGGTATAATGCTTGAG
The DNA here is from genome assembly GCA_026018925.1 of Tupaia tana. NCBI lineage: Eukaryota > Metazoa > Chordata > Mammalia > Scandentia > Tupaiidae > Tupaia > Tupaia tana. The sequence goes on along the minus strand of JAKSZU010000009.1, from coordinate 82,536,351 downwards.
TTCCCTGTTGATTCTGATTATCAGTCCCTTATCTGAGGTATAGTTTGCAAATATATTCTCCCACTCCGAGGGTTGTTGTCTCACTCTATTTATTGTTTTGTTTCCTGTACAGGAGCTTGTAAGCCTAATATAATGAGATTTTTCTATTTTTGGAACTATTTCCTGTTTGAGAGTCTTCTTAAGAAGTCTTTTCCTGCAAAGCACAGGCAATGATTTCTAAAATAGACAGGTGGGACTATATCACACTAAGAAGTTTCTGCACAGCAAAGGACACAGTAACAAGTGTGAATTGACAACCCTCAGAATGGGAGAATATTTTTGTAAAATATGCCTCAGACAAGGGACTGATAACCAGGATACACAGGGAACTCAAGCAGTTTACTAAAAAAAAAATTAACCCAATTAAAATATGAGAAAATTAGCAGAACAAAAATCATTCTAAGGAAGACATATGAACAGGCAAAAAGCATATGAGGAAATGTTCAACATCCCTCATCATAAGAGACGTGCAGATTAAAGCTACAATGAGATACCACCTAACCCCTGTCAGAATGACAAAGATTAAAACTATAAAAAGTGATAAGTTTTGACAGGGATGTAGTGAAAGGAGAACTCTCCTACACACTTGGTGGGAATGTAAACTAATTCAGTCACTGTGGAGAACAATATGGAGGTTCCTCAAAGATCTACAAATAGACCTACCATTTGATCCAGCAATCCCACCTCGGGTATCTACCCAAAGAACAGAAGAATTCTTAATTGGAAAAGTGCTTACACATCCGTGTTTATTGTGGCATTATTCACAATTGCTAAGATGTGGAACCAACCCAAATGTCCACAAACAGATTAATGGATTGAAAAACTGTGGCACATATACGCTATTGAATATTACTCAGACAAAAAAAAATAAAAATAAAAAAAAATGAAACAACAACAAGTCCCTGGCATTTGATAGAAAGTGGATGAATATGGAAGATTTTCCTAGTTCAATGCTTCTTATTTTATTTTATTTTATTTTATTTTATTTTATTTATTTTTTTATGAGGACTTCCAGTACTATATTGAAAAGGAGTGGATATAGTGGGCATCCATGTCTTGCACCAGTTTTCAGTGGAAAAGCTTTCAGCTTTTCTCCATTCAGGATGATGTTAGCTATGGGTTTTTCATAGACAGCTTTTATTGTGTTGAGAATGTTTGCATCTATATTTATCATAGATATTGGTCTATGGTTTTCCTTCCTTGTCCTGTCCTTATCTGTTTTGTGGATAAGGGTGGTGGAGGCTTCATAGAATGAATTTTGGACAGTTTCACCCTTTTGGATCTTTAGCAATAACTTGGGCAGAATGGGGTTAATTCTTCTTTAAAAGTTTTGTAGAATTTAGAAATCAAGCCATCAGGACCAGGACTTTTCTTTGTTTGGAGGTTATTTATTACTGATTCAATCTCCTGGCTAGTATGGTCCTATTCAGACTCTCTACATCCCCCTGGCTCAATCTTGATAGATTATATGTGTCCAGATTCTTTATTGTACTTTTGTTATCTTATTTCTGTTTTTCTCTCTTTAGTTTTTCTGATACAATACTCCCCCCAGTTCCTGCAGAGCTTGTCCAGTATTAGTCAATTCTTTTAGTTTTTGTTTATCTGAGAATTCTTTTATTTGTTCCTCTCATTTGAAGGATAATCTCACTGGATGTAGTATTCATGGTTGAAATTGTTTTTCTTTTAATATTTTGAATACATCTTCCCATTCTTTCTTTGCCTGCATTATTTCAGGTGAGAAGTCTGATGTTAGCTTAATGGGATAACGTTTATAAGTACCTTGATATTTCTCCCTTGCATCTTTAGAATATTGTCTTTGCCTTTGATTTTTACCAGTCCATCTATAATGTGCCGGAGGGGGATCTTTTTGTGTTGATTCTATCTGGGGTCCCTTTTATTTCTTGGGTCTGAATTTCTCCATGTTTCTCTATATGGGAAATTTTCAGATAGAATTTCATGAAAGGTTTTCCATGCCTCCATCAGATTCTTCACCTTCTGGAATACCCATTATGTGGATATTTGGGCATTCCTTGGTGTCTAAAATTCTGTATGTTGTCCTCATCTCTCTCTTTTTTTGGTTATTTTTCATTCTTTTTGGTGGTTTGGTCTATATTGGAGACTTCGTCTTCAAGGTCAGAAATTCCTTCTTCTGCATGGTTCAATTAACAGTTAGTGCTTTCTGGAGAGATTTAAATTTCTTATATTATATTCTTCATTTCCAGAAGTACTGTTTTATTCTTTCTTAGGGTGTCTATTTCTTTATGAAATTCATCTTTCATGTTCTGAAATGATTTTCTCATTTCTTCTGACTGTCTATTTTCTCTTGCATTTCACTGAGTTTTGTCACTAGTAATATTCATAATTCTTTTCCTGACATTTCTGTGTATTTCCCTGTGTTGTCCATTGTTGGTGAGAGGCTACTACACTCACCTGGGGTAGAGTTACCCTCTTGTTTTCTCATGTTTTTTTTTTTTTTTTTTGTCTTTTTATGTGGTATTCAGTTTTTCTTATTTATTGGAGTAGATTCTGTAGTATTGGAGAGGAAATTTCACCCTTAGTTTCCAGATGTGTTCCTATTGAAGGGCTGTGTCTCCCACATTATAGCAGTTATTTCAGGTGGTTGGCTCCTCTACCAAATTTTCAGCTCTTGATGAGGTGATAGCAAGCTAAGGAGATATAACATAGTGAGGAGGATCAAGTTGTGCTCTGCGCTGGGTGACTGATATGCCAAAAATTCCAAAGTTACTCCCAGAGTCCAAGGGTGCACTCATAATATGAAGCCTTTTGAGACTAGGTTTGAGTCTCCCTGTGAGTGTGTGTGGGGAGGATGAGCTCAGCGTGCTAGAACAAAAGAATGGCGAAAGTTCCAAACTTTCTCCAAGTCTAAGGGTACACTCATGGAGGAGGCTTGCTGCAGTTAGGCCCAAGTTTCTTGGTGGGTGTGGTGAGTCCCCTGTATTGCTACTTTAAGCTACTTTTAATTTACATTAATGTACTTTAGAATGCATTATTTTATTATTTTTTCTTTTTTAATTTATTTATTTTTCTTATTTTTTACACTCAATCACTGTATATCATTACAACATAGGCAAGGAATTTTCCAAGCATGAATACACTTAGTCTATTCAAAGATATTTCCATACACATAATTATCAACAGATAAGTTTTCATTTTTTTGTCCATTGAGATGCCACCTAACCCCAGTCATAATGACTAAAATGAAAAAAAAAATGAAGAATGATAGATAAGTGCTGGTGAGGTTTCAGTGAAAAGGGAACTCTCCTACAATGTTGGTGGGAATATAAATTAGTACAGCCTCTGTAGAGAACAATATACAGGTTCCTGAAAGACCTATAAATAGAAGAACCATACAATACAGTAGTTCTACTCCTGGGCATCTGCCCAAAGATGGGAGTACATTTAGTCAGAAAAACACTTGCACATCTATATTTGTTGCACCATTATTCACAATTGCTAAGACATGGAATTAACCCAAATGACCAGGAACAGATAAGTGCATTGAAAACTGTGGCCCATATACATTATGGAATACTACTCAGCCATAAAAAAGATGAGACCCTGGCATTTCATAGGATGTAGATGAATATAGAAAATTTAACACTAAGCAAAGCAAGTCAGACCATGAAAGAGGGGCATTGTATGTCCTCACTTAATATACACTGAATGTCTGCATTCTATGGCAGAAATTGAAAGACTGGAAAATATAAAAACATGGAAAACAACTATCGATACCAGAGATAGTGTGGGAGGAGAATAAAAAACGGGTATAGGAAGTAGGGAATCAAGAGGAGAAAATAAGCATCGTTTTAGGCCACCTTCAATTATGTCTGGAGCAACAGTGGAACCAAAACGCTAAAAAAATGAAGGACCAAGTGAACTGTGACCTCAATTATTCCTTTACTGGAATGTGTGAACAAAAACAAAAACAAAAAGAATATGTGAATGTAAATTGCTTTAGATATACTGTCTTTAAGAATTTCTTGCATCTGGTAATATATCTACAGAACATTCCTGTGCATTTTTTGAAATTAATCACTAATAAGCCATAACAATGAGAAATTTCTTTGATGATGAACGAGAAGAGTGGAACTCAAAAGTATAAAATATGTCCCCCATCATTCAGGAGGCTACAGTTTAAGTGACAAGTTGAGCACTCATAAGAGAATTAGAAAACATAGCATAGTAGGTGATTTACTATTGAATAATGTGGAAGTTAAGAAGACAAATTCACCATTGGTTAGACCTTTAGGGCAGAGATTTTGGTCCATGCTCAAAAGCCAAGTTTTGGTTTACACAATATTTCCCCGAGTGGAAAGAGTGTCTTACTGTGTTTTAGATGATACAAGGAATAGATTTTTTTTTAATTTAAAGTTTACATTTGTTTTAAGACTTTCATATTTAATAAAATTAGCAGTTCAAATCTGAATTCATGGATCATAATGCTTAATATGAGCCTAAAGAATGTTGCTAGATTTTAAATACTGTGACTACTTACACACACACAAACACACACACACACACACACACACACACATAAATGGTAAGGAAACTTAGCAAAAATCATGGAGGAACATTTGAATTTGTGAAGCTTCACAAATTTACAGAGTGGAAAAGGTAAGGGATTTCAGGAGAGAAGAAGAATATTACCAAGGACATGAATGGAGAATAAATATGTAAATAAATAGTGAAAACAAAATTTTGTCTGAAGCATAGGGAATGTTAGGAAACCATGGGAAAGAAGCTTAGAGGGTGAAACCATATAAAGATAGTCTTGGGGTATAGAAGCCATAAAATACAGGAAATCAATGAAAGATGAAGGAAAGAAATGAAAATGTATTTACTATGCAATGTTTACATACTGTGACTATTCTAGGCAATTTACACACATTATCACATTTAATCCTTCAAATAATCCTGTGAAGTTGGGACTAATATTATCTCCATCTTACCCATTGGTGAATTAAAGCACAGAGACAGTAATTAACTTTCTTAAGATTTATAAGAGGAAGAGATAAGAAGCCAAGCTTCTTTCTATCACTTTCTGAAAGATCACTGAGACCACAGTGTACATAACAGATTACAGAAGAGGTAAAAATACAAGGTAGATATCCTTTTAGGAGGCTATACCAGTAATTTAATTTTAAAGTAATAAGACTATGATAGTAAGAATACAGAGGGTATTTTTAAAAGAATGATTTTTCTCAAAAGAGTCCTTAAAATTGCAATTAGTAAAATGAAAGAGGAAATTAATCTTTATGAATAGGAATAGATGTTTTTGAAGGGGTTCGATTTTTGCATGTTTTCTAAGTCAAATCCTGATGTATCTTATTTCAATTAGAAAAACCATACTTTGTAACTGGAAGAGAGAATCTGCAAACAGAATGCAAAAGTGAGCAGCAGTAGCAATACTGATATCAGATAAAACAGATTTCAAAACAAAATTGGTAAAAATACAAATAAGTTGTTAAAAGGATCAATTCAGCAAGAAGATATAACTATATAAATATACATATATGTGTATATACATATATGTATATATAAGTGTATATATACACATAATTATATATTATTATATGTGTATATATACACATATAATTATATATTAATGTGCCCTATAGCAAATTATTAATAATAATATAATTAAATAGATAATTCTTTTTAAAAAATTGAAAAAGATATCAAAACATGGAGTGAATAAATGAATATCACTAAAAGGTGGATACTATTTAAAGCAATTTACAGATTCAATACAATTCCTATCCAAATACCAATAGTTCCATCCTCCTCAAAAGAAAACAGCAGCTCTTGTTCAACTATAGAGAAATCACAAGAAATTTCAGAAACAGAATTTAGAATATGCATTGTAACAAAACTCAAGAAGATGCAAGAGGAAATGAACGGTTAACTCCAGGAGATTCTATAATCATCCCATGACATGAATTACATAAAGGGATAGACATCGTATAAAAGAATCAAACAGAACTTCTGGAGAGAAAGAATATAATGAAAGAAATAAAAATTTTCCTTGAAACTGATTTCAAAATGAGCAACAGACACAAGGATGCATGTGAATAAGTGGACTAGGTTATGGAACTGTACATCACAGCTGATTAAATACTTTGCTGACAATTCAATATATACTTCAAAAAATAGCAGAGCTATTATTGAATGTATATATTATGTAATGGTCAATATTAAAGACAATGAATATGTCCATATCCTTGATATGGTTATTATGTACATACTACATGCATAGTTTGAAAAACCATACTGTACTCCACAAAGATGTACACTGATTATTTGTAAACCGGGAATAATAATTTCAAAATAAAAATAAAATAGTATGTCAAAATAAAGATTTAAAAAATTATTGAAATATCTAGTATCAGTTCAGATCATAATGCTATGAAAATAGAAATCAATAACAGGAGAAGTATTGGAAAATTCACATATATAAGGGAATTAAACAACATTCTCCTGAACAATCAATGGATCAAAGAAGAAATCAAAAGAAAAAATTTTAAATATCTTGGGACCAGCATTTGGCGTAATGGCTATGTTGATGGACTCCCATGTAGTCAACTGCAGTTTAAATCCTGGACACGGTGGCTTACACTCATGCCAAGCACGTGTGCGTGCATGCCCAAGATCCTGAGAGGAGAAGAGGAGAAGGGATTGTGGCGTGGCCATCCCCCCTGGGGAGTGATTCTCTCTTTCTGTCTCTCTGTCTCTCTCTGTCTTTCTGGTGAGTGCACAAAACCTCTCCAAAAAGAGAGAAAAAAGATAAATATCTTAAGATAACAGAAAATAGGAACACAAAATATCAAACCTTATGGGATGTAGCAAAACAATTCTAATGGGGAAGTTTATAGCAACAAATGCCTACACTGACAAGTAAGGAAGATCCCAAATAATTGGTTTAACATTACACTTTAAGAAACTAGAAAAAGAAAGACAAATAAAACTCAGAGTGAGCAGAATAAAGGAAATAACAAAGATCAAAATAGAAATGATTTAGAGAACACAAAAATCACAAAATAATTAATAAACCTAAGATTTGCATTGTTGAAAATAAATTAAATATCCTTTTATCTAGTCTAAGGATAAAAAGGGAGAACTCAAATATATTAAATCTAAAATAAAAGTGAAGACATTACAACAGATTCTCCAGGAAGAGAAAGAATCCTGAGATCTTATTGTGAACAATTGTATGCCAACAATTTGGATAACCTAAAGAAAATGGATAAATTCTTAGAAAAATACAACCTACCAAAATGGACTCAGGAAGGAATAGAAAACCTTAGTACACCAATAAAAACTAAAGAGGTTAAAAGGAATTGGGACCAGCAGTGTGCATAATGGCTATGTTGCTGAACTCCCATGTAGTCACCCGCGGTTCGAGTCCTGGACCCAGTGGCTTAAACTCACACCGGGTGCGTGTGTGTGCATGCCCAAGATCCTGAGAGGAGAAAGGAGGAGAAGGGATTGCGGCGTGCCCAGTGGCCATCCCCCCTGGGGGGTGATTTCTCACTTTCTATCTTTCTGTCTCTCTGTCTTTCTGGCAAGCGCACACACCCTATAGCGAAAAAGGTCTCAAAAAAAAAAAAAAAAAAAAAAAGGAATCAAAATCTCCCATAACAGAAAATTTTAAGATCAGTTGATTTCACAACTGAATTCTTCCAAACATTCAGAGAAGAAATAATACCAATACTTCTTGAACTTATAAAAATAGAATTAGAAGAAAAACTTCAAAAGACATTTTTTGAGTAGGCATTCTCTTAATGCCTGAAATGTATTTCATGTTAGGTAAATTCTCCCTACAAGCTAAATGATGTATAGCGATTGAATATATAAAAATAATAATAATAAAATAAATTAAAAATATATCACAAGAAAATAAACACATAGGCCAATATATCTAATAAATAATTATATAAAAATTCTCGATAAACTATTAGCAAACTAAATCCAACAATACATCAAAAAGATTATATATCATGATAAAGTGAGATTTATCTTGGAGACAGAAAGCTAGTTAACAAATATAAATCCATCAGTGTGATACATTAACAGAATGAAAGATAAATACTACATAATTATCTCAATTGATATGCAAAAACATTCAATGAAATCCAACATCCTTTCTTTTTTTATTTTTTTTTTAAGAATTTTTTAGGGGGGTTGGTCACACCATAATCCCTTCTCCTCCGTTTTCCTCCCGAGGTCTTGGGCACACAGGCACATGCTTCCAGCATGAGTTTTAAGTCACTGGTTCTGGGGCTCAAACTGCAGTCAGCCACGTGGGAGTCCCGCAACGTAATTACTACACTACCTGCTAGTCCCCAACATCCTTTCTTGATAAGCATTCTCACTAGTTTAGCTAGAAAAGGAATGTTCCTCAACATCATAAAGGCTATTTATGAAAAACCCACAACTAATATTGTAATCAACCAGGAAAACTGAAAATCTTAAATCTTTTCACTAAGATCCAATTCAAGGCAGAGATGCCCATTCTTGTCGCTTTTATTTGCTATAGTACTTGAGGTACTAGCAAAAGCAACCACACAAGAAAAAAAAATAGACATTCAAATCAGAAATGAACTAAAGATATTTTATTTTTAGATATTACAATTCCTTATGAAAAATGTGCACACACACACAGATTCCATATACAGAGTGGCCTTTCTGGTGGTGGTATTCTATGACATTGTATTCTACAGGAGGATATGGCCTGTCTGGATGGATTAGGCCAGCCAAGATGTCAAGAGCTGCTTTCCTTTTTCTCAAAACCATTTCTAAGCTAGTCTACTTGTCAGTTGAGGGTACCATGACCTGATGTTTAAATCTATGCTAACTTTGCTTAAAGTTCTGGTTTTTATGTTGACTGTTGAGAGTATATGGTTGAAAAACATTTCTGTCCAATAGATTGGTCATAAGTAAAGGCAACAGCTTTGAGGCAAAGGAGATAGAACAAGAACTATTTCATCAATTATACAATGTTCATTATTAGATAATAAATCAATATGATTATTTTTCTTATTCCTTTACCTTCTTCTTTATTTACTTACACTTTACTGTAATAACATATACCATAAGCAGCAGTTAGAGTTCAACATTTTTATATTTATTTCAATGTCCACACAATATAATTGTATATTGCAATAAAATAAATTGAAAAATGTTGAACCATAACTGCCGCTGATAGGATATGTTATTAAATGAAAGTGTGAGTAAATAAAGCCAATGAATATATGTAGAAAAAGCAGTTTAATTCACTTCTATTTTCTAATTGTTTACATATTGAATATGTTTTCTTTACATTTTCAACTCATATACACATAGAGACTATATATAGCTGTAGAGACATATGTATTATTTATTTTAATGATAAAATTATTTTTAGTCGTGAGGTATAGGACAAAAATAGTTTCATGATATTCTATACATAGGTATTTTATTTTGTCAAAAAAAAACATAAGGACAAAATCATAATGTAAATATAATGTCTAATCCTCACCTCTGGGACATATAATTATTATATTATGTTTGATGGGTCCTCAATTCTGTGCAGAGAAATTTTAATGTAATATAATACATCAGAAGCTCATGACACCAAAGAGAGGAAAATTGTTGCAGTAGAGCTTATGTGCGTAACAGAAGAGCTTCATTTTGCTATTTTCATGTATAATCTACTTGTTCACATAATTTTTTATGTTATTTTTGTTTTACTGCTTTGTTTGTTTTATTTTTATAAAATTTTTTAATTTTTTGTGAGAAATTTTTGCTATAGGGCACATGCACTTGCCAGAGAGAGAGAGAGAGAGAGAGATAGAAAGGGAGAAATCACCCCCCCCAGGGGGATGGCCAAGCCACAATCCCTTCTCCTCCATTCTCTTCTCAGGATCTTGGGCACACAAACACACATGTCTGGTATGAGTTTTAAGTTGCTGGATCTGGGACTTGAACTGCAGTCGACTATGTGAGAGTCCAGCGACATAACCATTATGCAATCTGCTGGTCCTTCATTTTTAAACAATTTTTAATTTAACTTTTTATTTTGACTTAATTTATTTTTACATAGATTCATATGTATTTTTTAGAAGCACTACAGAGAGATCCCATATGTACTTAACCATACTGTATAGCTCAATGATAATATTTTTTTTCTTTTTTAGATTTTTACCATAGGGCAAGTGAACTTGCCAGAGATAGGGGAGAGACAGTGAGAGGGAGAGTGAGAAATCACCTCCCCGGGGGTAAGGGTGGAGGGCCACATTGAAATCCCTTCTCCTCCATTCTCCTCTTGGGATTTTGGGTATACACACACACACACACACACACACACACACACACACACAACCAGCATGATTTTTGAAGTCTCCAGGTATGGAGCGCAAACTGTGGTAGGCCATGTGGGAATCCAGTGCCTCAGGTACCATGCCACCAACAGACCTCAGTGATAAAAACCTCTACAAAGAAAAAAGAAAAGGTTACAATTAAAAAAACAATTGCTGGAATGCATGCACTTTCTGGAGAGAGAGAGGGAAAGTGACAAAGCATCCCCCAAGGTGGTCTGCCACATCACAATTTCTTCTCGATTCTCCTCTTGAGATTTTGGGCATGCACACACATGCACCCAGAGTTTCTTTCAAGCCTAGTGTCTGAGACTCGAACCACACAGTCAGCCTTGTGGGATTCATCTGCCTTAGCCACCACATCATCAACTGACTGTCAATAGAATTATCTTTTAAATCTGTACAATATCACAGCCATGGAATTAATATTCATAATCAAACTACAGAACATTTTCATCTTCACAAGACTCTCTCATGTTTACCTTTTATACTGTTTTTACAGTCTTGTGTCCTTGCACCACACACTGCCTACCTAACCCCATTATTTCCATAATTTTGTCACTGCAGGACTGTTACATAAGTGAAGTTACACAGTATGTAACCTTTAGAGATGGATTTTTCACTCGGAATAATTCTCCGGAGATTTATCCTGGTTGTTGCATGTATCAATAGTTCATTACTTTTTATTGCTGAGTAGTATTTCATGGTATACATCTACCACAATTTCTTTATTCTGTCACTTATTAAAAAACTAGCTGTTTCTGTTTTTTTCCCCTATCTTTATTGGTGTAAAATTAACAAAAAATGTATTTAATTTCAAGTGTATAACATGATGATTTATTATACTTATGGTCACTTGTCACTTAAGGATACATTCTATGAAATATGTCATTAGGCAATTTCATCATTATATGAACAGCATAGAGTGTATCTACACAAACCTAGATGGTATAGCCAACTACACATCTAGGATATATGATATATCCTACTGTTCCAAGGCTATAACCTGTACTATAGGCAACTATAACAAAATGATAAGTATATAAATAAACAACATGGTAAAAATATGGTATAAAAATTAAAAAATAGTACACTTACATAAGGCACTAACCAACTTGCCATGAATGGAGCTTACAGGATTGTAAATTGGTCTGGGTGATTCAGTGCATGAGTGGTGAGTGAATGTGAAGGCCTAGGACATTACTACATACTACTGTAGACTTTAAAACACTGTATACTTAGGTTATACTAAATTTATCTTTTAAATATTTTGTCAGTAATAAATTGACCTTAGCTTGCTGTAATCTATTTAGTTTAAAAATGAAAAAAAAAAGAACCATTTTGACTCTTTCATAATAACACGTAGTTTACAACATACACATACAGCTATACAAAAATATCTTCTTTCTTCATGCTTTATTTAAAAGGCTTTTTCTTAAATTTCTATTTATTTTTCAGACTTTTTTTTTGTTAAAAACTAGTACACAGACACACACATTAGCCTAGTCTTACACAGGGTCAGGATAATCAATCTCACTCTGCTCCATTCCCACATCTTGTCCCACAGGAAGGTATTCATGAAGTTTTCATTTCCTATAATAGCACTGTTTTCTCCTGGAATATCTCTTGAAGGACCTGTCTGAGGCTCTTCTTCCAGATATGTTACTCTTTTCAGAGTCCATGGTGGTTTTGTTGGTTTGCTCCTTTTTCATCAGATTTTCTTGTAAGCAGATAATGCACTATGATCATTCCTCTATATTAATGAAAACATTTTTGTGCTGGAGTTCATGCGTTCAAATTTTCTAAGGAGCTTGTTGAGGTCTTCAAATGCTTTTGTTACACTCTTCACTGAATGTCTTAGAGGTTCTTTTTCTTCTGCATTTTACATTTTTCTTGCATCTTCTTCAGGCTGTGTTCCTGTTCCAGTTCTCACAGCTTTAATTGAAATCACAATTTCTCAAGGACCAACTAGGAGCTCCTCAAAGTCATCCTTGCCCACACTTAGATTAAACTTGTTTGCCATCTCAACCACAGTATGTTTGAATTTTGCAACCTCAGTCTCTTTAACAAACCCTTTGAATTCATGGACAAATCTTGAGTGTCTTCTTCCAAGTGTCATTTACACACAAAACAACACAAGATTAAATTAAACATAAGAGGCTTAGCCTCAGTTAATGTGCAAGTTTATTTTGGTGCAAAAAAAATTTTGAAATCCAGTACAGCCTGGCAGCATAGTCAGTAGGGTACTGAACTGCAGTATTTGAAGCCAAATAGCTGACTCCAGATTTGGATCCTTAGGTCAGCCTGAAAATACACCAGGCATGTTTGTATGCCCAAGATCCTGATGAGATGTAGGGCTAGGGGAAGGGGTTTATGGCATGACAAGATTCTGTCAACAGTGCTTCTCTCTCTTGCTCTTTCTCACATGTGTATGTGCTCTTTATCAAGAGTGAAATAAACTTTAAAAATCAAATATAACAGAAAACGAGGTCATTAAGAGACACAGTAAACATGTGATGTATGAAATGGCTGCTGGCATAACAAAGAGTACTGTTTCACAGTAAACTTATTTAATAAGTAGAAGGAATATAGTTTAAAATAATGATAAAAGTACTGTGTAGTAAGTACATAACCAGTAATGTAATTATTTAGTATTATTAACAAATATTATATAGTGTATATAATTGTGTGTGCCATACTTTCATATGCCTAGCAGTGCAGTAAATTTCTTTATGTCAATATGACCACAAACATATGAGTAGTGTGTTGCACTATGATAATTATGACATTTTAGGTGATAGGAATTTTTCAGTTCTATTAAAATCTGATAGAACCACTGACATATATATATATATATATATAGTCTATCATTGATCAAAAATGAGCCTCAGGCATTATCCTTATGTGGTACATGATTATACATAGTAATATGATGATTAGAATCAAGTAAATTAACACATTCATCAGTTCTCCTTTACTTTTTTTTTTTAAATCTCTTTTTATTGGGCCAACATTTGGCATTGAGTTTAAAGCAACTGAATCCCACATGGTCAACTCCACAGTTCTAATCCCTGACCTGGCAGCTTGATAATCACACCAGACATGTGTGCATGTATGCCCTAAATCCCAAGATTTATTAATTTTTATTTTATTTTATTTACGCTAAATCACTGTATATCAGTACAGCATACAAAATGAATTTTCTCAGCATGAATACACTGTATATTAGTTGATTCAAAGATATTACAACACCCATTATTATCAACAGATAATTTTCCATTTTTGTATCCCTTAAATCTTTTGCTTCTTTCTTTCTTTTTCTCCTTAATTCCTGCCCTCTCACCGAGCCTCATTTCCCACCTTCCCTCATTTCTCTCCCAAGCTGTATATAGTATCTTTTCCTATTTACATTAAATCATTATACATCTTTGTGGGATACAATTTTTTTTTTTAGAGAGAGATTTTTGCTATAGGGTGTGTGCACTCACCATAGAGACAGAAAGTAAGAAATCACTCCCCAGGGGGATGGTCATGCTGCAATCCCTTCTCCTCCATTCTCCTCTTGGATTTTGGGCACTCAGTATGAGTCAGTCAACTATATGGGAATCTAGCGACGTAAATTACGCCATCTGCTCATCTGTACAATGTAGTTTTGTGTGGTGAAAATACTTAAACTCTAGAGTAGTACCCCCTTATCTGTAGGGAAGACATTTGAAGACCTTCAGTGGATGTTTCAAACTATCACTAGTATCAAATCCTATATGTACTGTTTCATTCTATGCCTATATACCTATGGTAAAGTTTAATTTATAAATTAGATGCAATCAAAGATTAATTTCAATAATTATAAAATAGAACAATTTTAACAATATACTCCAATAAACGTTTTATTAATATGATGTATCTCTCTCTCTCTCTCTCTCTCTCTCTCTCTCGCTCTCTCTCAAAATATCTTATTGTAGGAGCCAGCAGATGGCATAGCAGTTATGTTGCTGGACTCCCACATGGCTGATCGTGGTTTGAGTCATGGACATGGTGACTTGAAAATCATGCCAGGCACGTGTGTGTACGTGCCTAAGATCCCGGGAGAAGAATGGAAGAGAAGGGACTGTGGTGTATTCGTCCCCCCTGGGAGGGGTGATTTCTCACTTTCCCTCTCTCTGTCTCTGTCTCTGTCTCTCTTTCTCCAGAGAGTGCATGTACCCTAAGGTAAAAACCTCTAAAATGAAAAACCTTATTGTACTATACTCATTTTTGGAGCATGGTTAACCCTGGGTAATTTAAACTGTGAAAAACAAAATCATTGATAAAGTGGAAGGGGCTACTGAACTCTCAACAAATTTCAAGCATACAATGTAATATTATTAAATATGATCAGCATTGGGGACAGTAGTTGGCGTAATGGCTATGTCACTGGACTTCTATGTAGTCGACTGCTGTTCGAGTCCCAGACCCAGTGGCTTAAACTCACACGAGGCACATGTTCATGACTGCCCAAGATCCCAAGAGGAGAATGGAGGAGAAGGGATTGCAGTGTGGCCATCCTCCCTGGGGGGTGATTTCTCACTTTCTGTTTCTCTCTCTCTGCCTTTCTGATGAGTGCAGGTGCCTTATAGAAAAAAAAAAAAAAGAAAGAAAGAAAAAAAGAAAAAATCCTCTCAAAAAAAAATATGCTTAGCATGTGGTAGTTTAGATCCTGGAAATTATTCATTTTATATTTAACAGTTTGTACCCTTTGAGCAAAAACTTTTATGCTCTGGCAACCACCATTCTACTGTCTATTTCTATTAATTTGATTTTTTTAGATTCCATATATAAGTGAGATATTGCAGTGTTTGTCATTCTCTGTCTGACTTATTTAACTTAACGTAATACCCTTCAGTATAATCCATTTTTTAAAAAATTGCCAGAAGATATATGTGCTCACTTGAGAGAGAGAAATAGAAAGAGAAGACAGAAAGTAAGAAATCACTCCCCATGGAGGATGATCATTCCATAATCCCTTTTCCATTTGACGTTCTTTCCCTCCTTTTGGGATTCTGGGCATGCACACACACATGCCTCATGTGTTGTTTTCAAGCCACTAGGTCTGGAACTCAAACTCTATAGTCAGAAATGTGGATACAGCCATTTTAACTACAGCCACTTCAATCACCACACCACTGGCTGGCCTAATCCACATTTGGAAATGACAGGATTTCATTCTTTTTAAAGGCTGAATAATATTACACATACACACACACACACACACACACACACACACCACAATTTGTTTACATGTTTATCCATCAGCAGATAAAATATTTCATGAGTTGGCATTGTGAATAATGTTACAAGCTTATTCAGAAAGTTTTGAACCCATCTACTTCTTTCTTTTCTTTTTTTTTTCCTTTGAGAGATTTTTGCTATAGGGCATGTGTGCTAGCCAGAGAGAGAAAAAGACAGAGATAAAGTGAGAAATGACCCCTTAGGGGTGACAGGCATACCACAATACCTTCTTCTCCTTTCTCCTCTTGGGATTTGGGGCATGGACACACACATGCCCAGAATGAGTTTTATGTTGCTGGGTCCTGGACTCGAACCACAGTCGACTACGTGGGAGTCCAATGATATAACATTATACCATCTGCTGGTCCCAAACCTTTCTACTTCTTAAGACTATTTTCCAGCAGAGCTGAGAGAAAAGTGTTCTAAAAGAGTAGGGTAGCAATGTGGGGATGGTTAGTGGGAAAGAGGGAATCAAGGGGGAAAATAACAGCAAAACATTTAATAAACACAAAAATGGAAAATTATTGATGATAATGTATTTGGTAATATCTTTGACTGGACTAATATGCAGTGTATTCATTGTGGGAAAATTCATTTATATACTGTAAAGATGTACAGTGACAAAATAAAAAGAGTTAGAAAAAAATTTTAAATGTGAAAAAAAAATGTGGCATATAGACACATTGTAACTGAAGTGTTCTTTAAAATGATATTGATGCAGTCAAAGAGAGAAAACCAACCATGGAAAAACTACTTTTGTGCCATAAAGTGGGATAGTATAGTTAGAGAGAGCATGAATACAGGGGTTGAAGTCCAGTGATGGGACAGGGAGGAAAAAGAAGACTACTCTGATTGGAAGGTGAAGTGATTCTGCTTTTGCCCACTGAAAATGTACAGAAAGCACCAGTGGTGTTTGATATCCTTGGATTCACATAGCTCAAACAATACACAGGCTTTCAGCAGGAATATGTGATATTGTCAGAGAGAATGTTCAAGAAAATTTACTCTTTGCCCCACAATATAGTGTGGGTCTCTGGAAAGGTAAGTGTAAGAAGTAAAGACAGCCATCACACCGACATTCAGTAAAACTTTAATTGACTACCACTTGTAACTGTCACATAGTATGATTGCTCAGTACCTGGCCAGCATCGTTTTCTTACAAGGCCAGATCTTAAAGATCTAGCTTTGTGAATCATGTGGTCTCCATTACAAACTCCTCAGCTCTACCACTGCAGCACAAAGTAGCTATAGATGTTACTTGAAAATGTGTATGTGGCTATGTTCAAATAAAACTTTATTTATAAACCCTGGGATTTGCATTTCATCATTTTTCATTCCTTAGTTCAGCTACTGCAATGGTCTCCCAGTTATTCACACTGTCATATGCCCCAAACAGAGCTATTTAAGCTTCATTTGCTTCAAGTTAAACCCTGATCATGTCCTTTCCCTTGATCCACAATCTTCAGTGATTCATTAGTTTGTATCATTTCTTTGCTAAACTCTTTTATTGGGATCTCAAAGCCTTCCTCAATGATTTCACCCTACCTTTGTATCCTCCTCTTTGCCCACACTCCTAAAGGAACATGGTGTCACAAACAAATCAAATTATAATTATTCCCCAAACACATTATACTTTCATATTTTCAAGCCTTTGTATGGGTCAGTTCATTTTTCTGGAGGCCCCTTATTCTTTCTGGTTCCAGTTAAAACTCTATCCATTTTTCTGTCAATATGCATCTCTTTCATGACACCCTCTATTCTCTGTTACCCTTCCATTCCCTAAACTTCCAGAATATTTAAGTATTTATATTCTGTTAGTCATTTTAGTTCTGCGTCCTTTCTTATTTATTGTGCCTTTCTCCCCTAGACTGCACCTTCCTTTCATATGTACAGTAGGCACTCAGCATTTTTTGGAACTGAATTAAGTTAAACTTGGAGGCTATAGAGTTAGAATTCATGTACATATGACACTAAGAATCTTCTGTTTTTATTTCATAACTGGAAAGAAAGATGGAAATAAAAAATTGTGAAATTTTCTGCCTCTAGTAAAGTTACCTTTACTTATAAAAGTAAACTAAATGCTTACTTATTTTGTTGTAATTATTCTAGAGTTCCAGGACAATTTTGATGTGAATTGAATTTAAAATACTAATGTTATAACTTCCTAAAGTATTTTTTCAATATTCTATAATACTTTTCTATGAAGCCAAATAATATTAAGCCTGTTTTTACATTTACAAAGCAACTTCCATCCCTCTGTTCACCAGAAGTTTCCACTATCTGTCTAGAGGAAAGCACAAGAGATAAATAAGCTGGTCTACAGTTCCGCCTGTGCTGTAAAATGCAGATAATAATCCTTGCCTCAGAGGATTTTTGCAAGAAGCAAGAGCCAGAATACATGTGAAAAAAATGACACCGAAAGAGAGTAAAACAAGATGCTGAAGTCAAGTACTATTAGATGCCTCACTGATCTTCAGTGAGAATATTAAAACATTATAACCCATTAATGCCTATACTTAGATTAAGTCATATAAAATGACTCTTTCTCTTCTTTAGTTGAGGAACAATGTATAGATTCCAGAACAGTTGATCTGATCAAGACATCATAGTAACCAAAAAATAAAAAAGAATGAACAATTCAATTGCTAAGTGATTAATGTGCCAAAAATTAGTCTGACCTATAAACCTGGATCCAGCTTTATTCCAAGTGTTTTCCCTTGCTCTTTGCATTTAAGCCTAATGATGTTTGAGCATATACAGAAACAGGAAGCCAGTAATACTTTTGCTGAGGTCATCCTTGGTTGCTTTCCTTGATCAGATCTCTTGCAGCTGTGGGGTAACTTATACCAGATTCTCATGGGGAAAAAATGCTTACTGATTCAAGAAGTTACCATAGAATCTGGCAACTTCACACTGTTTTTCAAATTCAACCATTTATCTCATTACCCTGATATGAATTAAGTTTGGTATACAAAATGTAGAAAATTATTTCACATTTATTTAGAGTCCTTGAAAGTTACAGAGAGATCAAGGGTGTTACCAATTCAAATTGTTATATGTACAAGGATGTTACCACTTTGAATTGTTATGTGCACAACTTTTGTCACAGTACTATTATTCAAGAGAGAAGCAAGTTTAGTAATGCTAAAATATTATACATATCCCAAAGCAGCCATTTCAAATAAATGGTCTACCAAGGTTCCATAATGGAAGCTTTATCCAGCCACATTCTAAATCAAGGATCATCACAGCATGCTGTCTGCCAAAGCCCTCAAAAATTACTTTTCTTAATTCTCCCAAAACAGTTTGCAATGTAGGGACCAGCAGATGGCATAATGGTTACGTTGTAGGACTCCCACATGGTCTAATGCAGTTTGAAACCTGGACCAGGGGGCTTCAAACTCACACCATGTGCGTGTGCGTGCATGCACAAAATTTGGAGAGGAGAATGGAGGAGAAAGGATTGCAGTGTGGCCATCCCCCCTGGGAGGTGATTTCTCACTTTCTGTCTCTCTGTCTCTCTCTGTCTCTCTGGCAAGTGCACGCGCCCTGTACCAAAACCTCTCCCCCCCAAAAAAATTGGCAAATTTCATGAAAATTTTAAAAGATAGGTCGTTGACTAATAGAAATTTTTAAAAATAGGCAAAATACTATCTCACTAAATATTTTATTGACAAGCTCTGGAGTGATTCCATCCTGTGCAGCTGTTTTCAGGAGCCGTAGTTGTTTACATCCTTATACCTTCTCCCTCACCTAAGTGTGTGCCACCACTCCATGGAAGATTTGATGCACATGAACATGAGCCTCCTGAGGCCCCATGATTATCTTTTCAATTGTGAACTAAAGACTGACAAAGATTATCACTTTAAGGTGGATAATGATGAGATGAATATCTTTAATAGTGGTCAGTTTAAGGACTGGTGCAAAGGATGAATTGCACATTGTTGAAGCAGAGGCAATGAATTATGAAGGCAGTCCACTTAAATTAACACTGGCAACATTGACAATATCTGTACAGCCAACAATTTCCCTTGAGGGCTTTGAAATAACACGACCCCCGGTCTTAAAGTTTAAGTGTGGTTCAGAGCCTGTGCATATTAGAGTACAATACTTAGCTGTGGAGGAAGATGAAGTCAGAAGAGGAAGAGGAGGTGAAACTATTAAGTATATCTGGAAAGTGATCTGTCCCTGGAGGTAGTAGCAAGGTTACACAGAAAAAAGTAAAATTTGCTGCTGACGAAGATGAAGATGATGACAAAGATGATGGTGATGATGATGCTGATGATAATTTTAAAGATGAGAAAATAGAAGGAAAAGCTCCAGTGAAGAAATCTATACAAGATACTCCTGGAAAAAATGCTCAAAAATCAAACTGGAATGGAAAAGACTCAAAACCATCAACACCAAGATCAAAAGGTCAAGAATCATTAAAGAAAACAGGAAAAACCTCCTGAAATACCAAAAGGATCTAATTATGTAGAGGACATTAAAGCAAAAATGCCAGCAAGTATAGGGAAAGGTGGTTCTCTTCCCAAAGTGGAAGCCAAGTTTATAAATTGTATGAAGAATTTCTTCTGGATGACTTACCAGGAGGCTATGCAAGATCTCGGGCAGTGGAGGAAATCTCCTTAAGAAAATAGTTTAAACAGTTTGCTAAAATTTTCCATCTTATTTCATTTCTGTAACAGTTAATATTTGGCTGTCCTTTTTATAATGCAGAGTGAGAACTTTCCCTACTGTGTTTGATAAATGTTGCCCAGGTTCCATTGCCAAGAATGTGTTGTCCGAAATGCCTGCTTAATTTTTAAAGATGGAGCTCCATCCTTGCTTAGTTTTAAGTTATGATAGGACACAGTAGCAGTGGTGGTCAGGCATGGAAATGGTGGGGAGACAAAAATATACATGTGAAATTAACTCAGTATTTTAATAAAGTAAAAAAAAGATGATATTGATAATAGCCAGTATTGATAATGATGTGGGGAATAGCTATTCTCAGACAATAATTTGAAGAGCAATTTGGCAATATCTAGAAGCACTTCAAATGCATATAGCCATTGACCAAAAAACTCCACCTTCATAAAATGTCCACTCAAGTATTTATGAATGTAGGAATGAGCAGATACTCAACAAGACAGTCCTTCATTGTTGTGAAACTATTCTGGAATAAATGCTGGCATCTGAAATTATGGCAACATGTAAATGAGTAGGAGTTTAGTTCAATAAAAGTACTGATATAGTACTAGCAACTATATGAAGCCCTTTATACCAATAGTATATTTTAACCCAGAAGCTATCTGATCATATGAAAAAATTAATTAGAAATATCTTTCACTTTGGGGGGCCAGCAGATGGAATAATGGTTGTCACTGGACTTCCACTTAGTCAACCATGGTTCAAGTCCTGGAACCAGTGGCTTAAACTCATGTCAGGTGCGTGTGCGTGCATGATCAAGATCCCAAGAAGAGAATGGAGGGGAAGGGACTGCAGCCTGGCCATCCCCCTGGAGAGTAATTTCTCGCTTTCTGTCTCTCTGTCTCTCTGTCTTTCCAGAAAGTGCATACTCCATATAGTGAAAATCTCTCTAACAAAAAGAGAAGAAATATCTTTCATTTTTCCTTAACTTTTTTACTGTCTTACTGATGAAGAAATAGATACCTAGAGAGTTGTGATTTATCTAAAATCACATAGTGAATTTCAAAAAAGACCTGGATGCATTCTTGTTTCACTTTCCACATTGCATACTTTGACTGTGTAAATTGACCTAGAGAGTCTCTAAAATAGGATCAGATATTCACAGGAATCCAGAGACATTCAGACCACTAACATGTATGTTTTATCACCTGTGGCTTTCATAATAGACTAAAGATTTTCAAATCTATATCTTTATCCAAGAGCTATTTTCCAAACTTTAAATTTATATTCTTCAAATGTCTGTTGAACATCTCTACTCAAATTAATTTAGCCTGTATTATAATGTTCTGACAGCATTCAGAGAGAATGCAACACAAAATGTCTGATCCTTTCACTCATTTCCCTGCTTCTTACCCTTTAATGGTTCTCAGTTGCTTTGGGGATCCATCTATATTTATTTTATCCTCCTTATAGGGCACATGTGCTTGCCAGAGAGAGAGAAAGAGAGAGAGAGAGAGAGAGAGAGAGAGAGAGAGAGAGAGAGAGAATGAGAACCATTCCCCAGGGGGTATGGCCATTGCAGAATCTCTTCTCCTCCATTTTCTTCTGGGATTTTAGGCAAGCACACTCACCCAGAGTGATTTTCAAACCACCAGGTCCGGGACTCAAACTGGGGTCAGTCATATGGAAGTCCAGGATCTAAATCACCATGCCACCCACTAGCCCCATGTCCACATTTTTTAACATGGTTTGCAAAGTTCTGCATAACTTAAACCCGTATTAACTGCTCAGTTTTATTGCTTGCCAATTTCTATCTTGTACATGAATTTCTAACTATAATAGTTACCTTTTTTCTAGTTCTTAAGCTAGGTTAGATATATCCCTATGCCCTTTGGCAGTTTAATTTAATCTAATATTCTATTCGAGCAGTTCTGTGACTATTTTGTGAATATTGGTTAACTGCTCTGTGCTCCCCACTAGAATGTACAGTCACATAATTACAGGAACTGTATTTACTTGATATACTCAGCATGTAGCCTGATATATAATAGACCTGTGATAGGCAGTCATTGAATGAATAAGTAAACTTCAACTTGGGGAATAGAAATTTAAGGTAACATTGATTTGTTTTTAATTCAAGGCCCAGCTAATGCTTTCATTCATCATCTTCTCAAAAGAATTATCTCAAACAGTACATATCCTCCCCAACCCTTTACTTTTTTGATCTAGCCAGCTAGTGTTGTAGGTATAACTGCTTAAAGGCTGAGAGACACTGATTTAAATACCTCATTTCACAAAAACTGTTCATTTTTTTAAAATTTTTTTTTTAGAAACTGTTCATTTTGAGTGATCCACTGGCAATTTTAATTCAGGTAAATACGAACTGCCTCTTTCTTCCCTTTGATTCAGGTAATAGAGTCTTAATACATTTCTGAATTGATTGTACCTTAGAAGACCCTTACTCCTAGAATAAGGTAGTCTGTCTCTTACCAGGGAGTCCAATCTTTCTGTTTCTTGTAGCCTCAGTTCTTTCAGATAAGCTACCGTAATCTTTGATCAATATTAGACTATACATCTCTAAAAATGAGTCATCGTTGTCTGAGAGCTGACCTTTATATTGGAGAAACATTCAAGACACATTTTTAGGTAGTCATAGAAGTGAGTTGAGGGCAAGCATCTTCATTAGTCTTGAGATATATGGAACCAATCACTTCTAAAACTAAGTTGTGCTGTAAATATTTAGTTTTGTTTTGTCTTTAAATTTGTAACTTTATCTGGGGTTTAACAGGTACTGATTTGGAAGGAAAAAAATATTACTGAAAATCATGAACAAGAGCCACAAATAAACTGTTTACTGACTATGTAACTTTGAGCAAATAAATCTCTTTGCTCTCAGTTTCTCTATATGTAAATTGGAGATTTAAAAATATATACTTTAAAGGACTATAAAAATGAATGAAATAATGGATTACCTGATACACAGTGGATGCTCAGTAGATCTTCATCATTGCTTTCACTATCATCCAGTTATATATGTGGTATCTTCAAAACGTTCATGGAAAATGCATATAATGAATAAATATGAGTTCAAATTTTTTTCAAGTTTATTTTATTCATGATAGTGTGTATGTGTATGTGTGTGTGTGAGAGAGAGAGAGAGACAGAGACAGAGAATCATCCTCAACAGGGTCTCATTATGTCATGATCACATTTCTCAAGCCTTCCAACTACTCATGACTTTGAGCATGTTTATGAGTAACTGGCATGCTTTTTTTTTCTTCAGGTCTTTGCGTTAGGGCTTGTGTGATCACTGGAGAGAGAGAGAGAAACAGACAAAGTGAAAGAGAAAATGAGAAATCATCCTCTGGGGAGATGGCCACACTGCAATCCCTTCTTCTCCATTATCCTCCTGGGTTCTTGGGCATGCATGCACACGTACCTGTTGTGATTTTTGAACCACTTGTCTGGAACTTGAACCATGGTCAGCCATGTGGGAGTCCAGCAACATAACCACCACACAATCTGCAGGCTCCCTGGCATGCTTTTACGCCAATCCAGGGACCCAAACTTACGGTTTTCCATGCAACTTCCAGTATTCCATTTTAGTACACTACTGTCCAGGCCACCAGCTGGTCTGGATTTCAAAAAAAATCTTTGCACCAAAATAAATTCATACTTTAATTCCAGACTTTTAGACTTTATATAGTATTTTCATATATCAGAAATCTTAGAATTGCCTTTAATGCTTCCATCTTTGTCATTCAATCTCAATGCAACCTCCAAACGGTTGATTCTATATTTAAATTGCCCCCTCTGATTTACCTTTTTCCTTTATTCTTACTGTTACTATTTTCAGCTTTTCATCCTTATTTTATATTGCAATTGCCTCCCAAAATCTTTGTCTCTCCTCCAATGCCACCAGCTATCTTAAAATTTGATCAAGTTGGGGCCAGCAGGTGGCATGGTGGTTAAGGTACTACACTCTCACATGGTGAACTACCGTTTGAGACTCAGACTTAGCAGCTTGAAAATCACACCAGGCACATATGTATGAGTGCCCGAAATCCTAAGAGGAGAATGGGGCAGAAGGGATTGTTGTGTGGCCATTCCTGCTGGCGAGTGATTTCTCAGTTTCCCTCTGACTGTTTCTCTCTATCTCTCTGCCCATGTTCTAATGTTGAGATTTCATCCTAAACTACCTTTCCAAGCGATACCATGGAACTCAGTTATCAAGTATACCTCTGGATATTAGTTTAAAGGACAAACAGTAAGATCTCTCAATCTTTAATTCAGACAAAGAGAAGGCAGTCTGAGCTATAGAACTGCATTTGACAGCTCACTAAATATGAATTTCCTGAAGATGAATAAACTACAGTATAGAAAACACCTTTGGAATGTCATTATAATCTTTTGGGTCATGCTTGTCCCTTCAATTTTGAATGTTCCTGTCCCTGTTTCTTTTTTTCATTTTTTCAACTCTGAGCTTCTTTAAATCCCATATTTTAAGATCCACAACAAAAATTATCTCTTTTGTGAAGCTTTCCTAAAATTTTCAGATCTAATCCTAAAGAAATTAGTTAATATATCAATGGTGGGTTTCCCTAAGAGTACTTTGTATTATAGTTCACATATCGATTGCTCTGTAGACCATACACTCCTTGAGGTAAGAGATTATGTGGAACCCATACAGAAATCTATGACTGATCTCTTTGTAAAACTTGTAGGAGCCAGCTTTCTCCTATACATATATCCATACTCAAAGTATGTATGAATTAATTGATATACACAAGAACTCTTGTTGTCTGAGCAAAACCAAAGATGTATTTGTATATGAAACTTGCAGAAAATGAAGCCAAAGAGCTTTAGTATTATATCAGCCTTGAAAAAGTACAGAGGGCCCTAAACAACTCTGAATGGGGTTTGTTGAATATTATCTATTTCTCACAGTAGATGCTATACTCTCACATGACCTTTGGTAGGCCTTGGTGATGACATCTATGTTCACAAGCATATGGTAGCCCCAAGTAGGTAGCTCATTAAGTTCGCAGTTCGGGACAACCTTTTCTCTTACTGTATCTGAATCTTCCCATCACAGACAAACTATTATTGACCCCAAGAAGTCCATGGAGTTTCAGCTTGGGAAACTAATAAGGTTACTGAGACATCATATCTTTATTTTTTGGTCTAGTAACATTCCATCCCCTTTCTATGTGACACACTAGGCTATTAGGTTCAGAGGTGATGATGAGAGAAAGTATCTCTGAAGAGCAAGTAATGTTGTGTCACTGAGAATCAGTAGCTCTGAAATGGAGAAGCAGGTCAGTGGAAAATGGAGAAGCATTACACCATTTTCTTGTAATACTGAACTCTAAAAAGATTACCTCCCAGGGCTAAGTCTTTGGGTGCTTTCCAAAGTGTAAATGAAGCCCAGACCCATGTGAAAGAGTTCTTCAGCATGGCCTCCAGACTGAAATGGCTGCATAATGAAGTTCAGGTGCTCCATTAGGTAATGAGCTGAATCAGTTATCCAGAAGGATCAAAGCCAAGTGACCAGTCCAAAACTAGTAAGAAGGAAAGAGAAGAGTCATAAAGAGGTCACTGAAATCCCATCAAAGGATATGGTAAGCCAGAAAAAGGATTTTTGGGTAAAGTATCACTAGGTCAGCCCTGATTAAAAGAAGCTTATGAGCTGGACTTTGCTTTTATGCTGGGAGCTTCTGTTTTACTTTCTTTAGAAAAGTAGGAGGAATGAGGTCCATCTTTTGAGGATGTCCTCTTTAGTCATACGATATTGCTTCCTATTCTCAGTCACCATAGTGGACTAGACTTTGGTAGGCTCTAAATAGAGAGAGGTAATAGTTGCTTTAAAACAGCCCTGGTGTTTGATACATCAGTCTCTTGACTTTTTGTTTATTTCTATGTTTTTCATAAGGTATGTGAGCTCACCAGAGAGTCAGAGAGTGGGAAAGAGAGAGAGAAAGTGAGAAATCACTCCCCAGGGGAGGATGGTCATTCCACAATCCCTTATCCTTTTGGAATTTTGGATACAGATATGCATGCAATCAGCATGTATTTTGTTTTGTTTTGCTTTTTAAATTTTTTTTGTTTAATTCAAGTTAAAAATCACATTGATCAAGTTGCTGGAAACACACTTCCTTTTTGTTTTTCTCCTTCTTGGGCTAATAAAGATGTTTATAATTACACCAAGATCTTATGGAATTATCTTTTTCCCACTACAATTGACTTATGTGTAAGAGGAAAGGGATGATTACTGAGTCACTAAACAAGCCCATAGCCTAAATGATGCCTAGACTCTGGCAATTTTGGCACAAAATGGTGAACTGACCCATATTTGAGGTTAGAGTTGCCTGGCCCTTATGTTCAGGAGGATGTAAATTATGAGTGGCACTTTGTTGCATGTGGTAGGAAATCCTGTGCTGATAGATGAGTACATGAACTTTTGCAAAATATACACTTGATAAATGTAAATGAAGGATGAACAGTGAAAGAGAGATAAATGGATTTACAAATAATGATAATAACTAAAAGAAGAGGGGAATGGAAAATGAGTCAAAGGAAAGGACATAATGGGTAACTCTGTGCCTGCCTGTGTCCTACTTGGCTTTGTGGTAAGGTAAGATCAGTTGTTTTCTGGATAACAGGGTTGGATGACTTAAGCTCCTTGTGTTATAAGGTGATAAACCTAAAAGAATACCACCAGACTATAAGACTTTCATCCTATTGGTCCATGTTGTCACTGTGGTAGTGGAAATTATCAGTACCCCTCACAGCCTTCTCTAGATCTAGAAAATACACCAAATGCCCATAGAAAATTCTGGAAGACTCTCTATTACCAGGTGCCATCCCATAGATCCATGAATCATAGAGAAGTCTATGACCCTGCCTCAGCTGTACTAGAAGAATAAGGTAAATGTGGTAAAGCACTGGGAGGAAGGAACTTCAGTCTGTGGTACCCAAGACTCAGACTTCCTATGGAAAACTCACTGTGCCAGCTAACATGATTACATAGGAAAACACATAAAGTTCAGCTGCACATGTGATAAAGTAGCTCTACTTCACTGTATCCAGCAATTTCAGACTTTCCCTTTTATCAGTAAAACACAACCTAGTGGTGATCTGTTTATTGCAACTTGAAAGAGACAAAAATAGACCAAATCAAGTACTCTGTTTACCTCCTTTACCTTACTCCACAGCTACACATGTTGTTAAATAAATATATCACTGTAAGAGCTTGAGAGCTAATTATATCACAGCTAAGAAAGGAGACCCTAAAGTTAAATTCAGTCTCTAAACTAATGTGTTTATGGAGAAACAGGAGTATTAAAGAAAGGAAAAGGACTTCAACTTATGGCCTTTGTATTGTTCATAGGATTATGGCTGAATGAACATGTTAGATTTAGTTTTTTTTTGTTTTGGAGAGGTTTTTTCTATAGGGCATGTGCACTCACCAGAAAGACAGAGAGAGACAGAGAGGCAGAGAGGCAGAAAGTGAGAAATCACCCTCTGGGGGGATGGGCACACCATAATCCCTTCTCCTCCATTCTCCTCTCAGGATCTTGGACACGCACGCACACATGCCCGGCATGAGTTTAAGCCACCTGGTCCAGGACTCGAACTGTTGTCAACTACATGGGAGTGCAGCAACATAGCCATTATGCCAACTGCTGGTCCCAACATGTTAGGAATAATACATGTTTTAACAAAATGTATTATTTCATTTGAAATTAAGTGGAAATATCCTTTTTTAAATTATTATTATTATTATTTATACATTTAATCTCTATACATCATTTAGATTGTAAAGAGACTTTACCCAGGCATGATATATACCTCAGTCCAGTCAAGTTGAGAATACTATACACATCTTCATCAACAAATAATACTTCACTCATTTCAAGGATATTTCCTAGAATTCAGTCATATATCAGATTCCTTGTGCTCTTTGTTAATTGATTAACTTTCATACAGTGATCTTAATATTTATAACATGCAGATCGATAGCAGGGTTTTTTTTTTTTTTCCTTTTTTTTTTGGAGAGGTTTTTGCTGTAGGACGCATGCGCTTGCCAGACAGACAGAGAGACAGAACGCGAGAAATCACCCCCCAGGGAGGATGGCCACGCCACAATCCCTTCTCCTCCATTCTCCTCTTGGGATCTTGGGCACGCATGCACACACGCCCGGTGTGAGTTTAAGCCACCGGGTCTGGGACTCGAACCAGAGTCAACTACGTGGGAGTCCAGCGACATAGCCATTAAACAAACTGCTGGTCCCGATAGCAGGGTTTTAATGTACTAAAAATGTTGATCATTCCCAAAGAAGCATGAGTGAAAGGAGAAATGAGATAGTACAATTGATGGTGAATAAGTGTTTGAGAAAGACAATTAGTCAAATATTCTGAGTGTAGGAGTTTTATCATTAAAGATAGCAATGAGCAACAGTGTTTGTTTTAGGGCCTGATTGTGAAGGGGGATCTAGAATGCAAGACCAAGTTTAGACTTCACCCAAAAGATAGTAAATACGTTTTGTTTGTTTTTCAGCAGAGGAAGACTTAAAAGTAGCATTGTTTGTTGGAGGGAATCATCAAGGAAGCAGGGACATACTTAAGAGTTGAGAAGGAGATATGGAAGTTCGAGAGATTAAGAAAGCTATTGCAATAGTTCAGGCAAGATGTAAGGTTATGCAGTCTGGCAGTATTAAGCAGTTATCTGCATGCCTTCTTAATTACTCGCTTGAGCCAGCTGACACATGCCTTAGATGCCAGGGTTTCCTTGGAAAAATCTGTAGAGCACAGGAAACATCCTGACCCTGGCTAGGTCATGAGATACCTGTTCTATATAATATGGCTTACACATTATCCTCTTTGATGCATACTCAGGCAGCCTTCCCTGGAGTTGCTGAGGAACACAGCATATGTAAACTGGTTTGACCTATGATTCATAACAGGATCACACATATTAGCAAGGCCGAAAAACATCTACACTAAAGTCCTTATCTCTAACTGTAGAATTTCAACCACATCCTTGAAAGCTTGCAAACAGTTCACCGTGCCTGGTAAAATGTATAAATAAAGAAGGTCAGCATGACTGAGCAGCACAGCTTGTCTATGTTCACCTACTTCTATGCTTCTGCATCTTCTTTCTTTTCTCTAACTCTTTTCTTCACAGGACCAAGCCCTGAGGGTGGATGCTGACAAACTGGTGTCGAAACCCGGGATCAATTCTCAGAGCTTCTGGATCTTATGACATGGGTTTCTCTTAACCCTGGTATGTTTGTTGTTTGTTTGCGTGAATGAAAGTGTTTGTGACCCCACAGTCTTATGACTACGGGGTCTGACTGAGTCCTCACTTTTAGTTCCATGGAGAATCTCATAAGGCCTTATGGTAAAATCAGATGTTGGGGGTCTCATACCCTCCCTGCATGTTTGATCCTGTGGTGGATTTCTAGCCAATTACCAGAGCTAAGAGACTCCTTAAAGTTCCTCCAGGGACATGATCAGGCAGATGCCCAATTGCTTCTTTCCCTAGAGAGAGTCCCTTTGTTTGGCTTTGTCCGAGTCCTTCAGACAGTGAAGTTAACACAGCAAGTTCCATCGCCACTTCAAGCAG
Organism: Tupaia tana; assembly: GCA_026018925.1. Classification (NCBI taxonomy): domain Eukaryota; kingdom Metazoa; phylum Chordata; class Mammalia; order Scandentia; family Tupaiidae; genus Tupaia; species Tupaia tana. The sequence continues at coordinate 82,506,408 of JAKSZU010000009.1, read as the reverse complement.
TAAGTAAATGACCAGGCAGCCTCTCTGCTCCCAGTGGCTTGACTCCAGACTCTTGTACTATCACTACTTTCACTTTCACTTCAACTGAGCTTAAAATTCTCAAGAGAATTCTTAAAGGAAGAAACATGCTCCCTCTGCTTGGAGCAATAAGGGGTTAATTTGAGATTAGAATACTTTGCCTCCCACAAGGCTGTGGAAGTTCTCAGCCATTGCTTATACTCTTTGTGTTTGGAGCAACAAGGATATGATTTAAGGTTAGAATTTAATGCCCCCCATAAGATGGTGGAGGCTCTCAGCTATTGATTATTACATAAACTTCAATTTACTTCCAGAGAAGTTTGCCAGACAGGTTATCATAGAGAAGATTTTGCCCTAGAGCTGGTAAGACTTCTCATAATCTTATTATATCAATCATGTTTCAGCTGCCAACTTTCTCCTAAACCACCCAGGACGATTCTCTCTTGCCCTTGCTTTATACATGGAATAGAAGGCAGAGCCTTTTGGAGAGTTATATGTAGTTTTCAGTCCATCCCTAAACCGGGAGTTCAGACACTATTTGAAATAGCCTTGAGGAAGCTTTGTTGGTGTTTGATCCCAAAGGTTAAAGATAAAATAATTGCATTTTTGGTCTGGTGAAGAAGTATGGAACACCGGCATATTGAGACCCACGCTCACATATAGGGCTATAAATTGTACCATTTATCTCTGCGGAGATCCCAGGATCTCAATACGGGAAACTGGCTTTTTCCCTAGCAAATAGCTTATAGGAATGAACTCCGTTTTTTGCTAACGTAAGCAGAGTATTCTCTTCCTTCTAAAACTTTATCTAAAATTTACATTCCCACCAGCAGTGTAAGAGAGTTTCCCTTTCACCACACCCCTGCCAACACTTATCATTTTTTTTAATCTTAGACATTCTGACTGGGGTTAGGTGGTATCTCATTGTTATTTTGATCTGCATTTCCCTTACGATGAGAGAGATGAGAGATGTTGAGCATTTTCCCATATGCCTTTTGGCTATCTAAATGTCAGCTTTAGGGAGTGGTTTTTTTGAACTCTTTCTCCCATTTTTTAATAGGGTTGATCATCTTTTTTTCAGAACAGTTGCTTGAGTTCCTTGTGTATTCTCATTATCAGTCCCTTATCTGATGCAAAGTTTACAACAATATTTTCCCATTCTGAGGGCTGTTGATTCACACTAATTACCGTGTCTTTTGCCATTCAGAAACTTCTTAGTCTGATGTAATCCCACTTGTCTATTTTGGGGATTATAGACTGTGCTTTGGGGATCTTATTTAAGAAGACTTTCCCTACCCCAATGTCTCCCAGAGTTTCCCCAGTATTTTCTAGGAGAAGTTTTATAGTTTGAGGTCTTAGATTTAGATCTTTGATCCACCTTGACTTGATTTTTGTCAAGGTGAGAGGTAGGGGTTCAGATTAATCTTTCTGCAGGTGTAAATCCAGTTTTGCCAGCACCATTTGCTGAAGAGGTTTTCCTTTTCCCACGGGAAAACCTCTTGTCAAAAATCAGTTGACTGTTTTGGGAATTTATTTTTGGGGACTCTATTCTGTTCCGTTGGCCCACCTGTCTGTTTCTGTGCCAGTATCATGCTCTTTTGATTATCACAGCTTTGTAGTATATTTTGGGATCAGGGAGTGAGATGCCGCCCACTCCACTCTTCTTGTGCAGAAATTCTTTGGCAATACGGGGTCTTTTATGATTCCAGATGAATTTTATGACTGTCTTTTCTAGATCTGTGAAGAATGTGTCTGGTACTTTGATTGGCATTGCATTAAATATGTAGATTAATTTGAGTACAATTGCCATTTTGATTATATTAACTCTTCCAATCCAGAACATGTGATGTCCTTCCATGTTTTTGTGTCATTTTAAATTTCTCTTCTTAGCTTCTCATAATTTTCTTTGTGGAGGTCTTTCACTTCTTTGGTTAGATTTATCCCTAAGTATCTTATACTTTTTCTGGCTATGGTAAATGGAATAACTTTTTTCAGTTCTATCTCAGTCTGCCTGTTGTTCATATATAGAAATGCTATAGATTTCTTTATATTGATTTAGTATCCTGCAACTTTACTGTATTCATGTATTACTTCCAGAAATTTGTTAATGGAAAACATTGAGTCTTCTATGTATACAATCATGTCATATGCGAATAGAGAGAGTATCACCTCTTCTTTTTTTTTTTTTTTTTTGGAGAGGTTTTTGCTATAGGGCGTGTGCCCTCGCCAGACAGAGAGAGAGAGAGAGACAGAGAGACAGAAAGAGAGAAATCACCCCCCAGGGGGGATGGCCACGCCACAATCCCTTCTCCCCTTCTCCATTCTCCTCTCGGGATCTTGGGCATGCACGCACACGCGCCCAGCGTGAGTTTTAAGCCACTGGATCCGGAACACGAACCACGGTCGACTACATGGGAGTCCAGAGACATAGCCATTATGCTAACTGCTGGTCCCTTCTTTTTCTATTTGGATGCCTTTAATTTTTTTCTCTTTTCTGATTGTGTTGGTGAGGACTTCCAGTATTATATGGAAAAGGAGTAGAGAAAGTGGGCATCCTTCTCTTGCACCTGTTTTTAGTTGGAAAGCTTTAAGCTTTTCTCCATTCAGGATGATGTTCGCTATGGGTTTTCCAGAGATAGCTTTTATTGTGTTGATAAGTGACCCTTCTATGCCAATTTTGCTGAAAGTCTTGATCATAAAGGGATGTTGTATCATATCAAATGCTTTTTCTGCATCAATCGATATGACCATATGTTTTTTTTTTATCTTTCTTCCTGTAAATATGGTGTATTACATTTATGGTTTTGTGTATGTTCAACCAACCTTGCGTTTCTGGAATAAAGCCTACCTGATCATGCTGTATAATCTTGTTTATAAGTTGTTGGATATGATTTGCTAGTATCTTGTTGAGAATCTTTGCGTCTATATTCAACACAGATATTAGTCTATAGTTTTCCTTCCTGGTCCTGTCCTTATCTGTTTTAAGGATAAGGGTGATAGAAGCTTCATAGAATGAATTAGGGAGAGATTCATCCTTTTGGATCTTTAGAAATAACTTGAGCAGAATGGGGATTAACTCTTCTTTGAAAGTTTTATAGAATTCAGAGGTGAAGCCATCAGGGCCGGGGCTTTTCTCTGTTGGAAGGTTATTTATTGCTGATTCAATCTCCTGGCTTTTAATGGGCCTATTCAGACTTTCTATATCCTCCTGACTCAATCTTGGTAGATTATATGTGTCCAGAAATGGTCTATCTCATCCAGATTGTCTTGTTTCTTGGCATATAGTTGTTCATAGTCTCTTCTAATGATGTTTTGTATTTCTAATTTGTCTGTTGTTATATTGCCTGCTTCATTGAAGATTTGATTCACCTGGTTCCTTTCTCTCTTCTTAATAAATCTTGTTAGTGGTGTATTGATTTTGTTTATCTTTTCAAAGAACCAGCTTTTACTTTCATTTATTTTCTGTATAGTTTGTTTATTTTCTATTTCATTATTTCTGCTCATATTTTTATTTCCCTTCGCCTTGAGTTTTTTTGGAATTTTTCTGTTGCTTTTCCAATTCCCTAATGCATGATGTTAGGAGATCCATTTGCCTTCTTATGTCTTCCTTTTATGTGCACTAATTGCTATGAACTTCCCTCTTATGTTTGCTTTAGCAGTGTCCCAAAGATTATGGAAACTCGTGTCCTCATTGTCATTGGCTTCCATGAATCTGTTGATTTCAGTCTTTATTTATTCAGTAGTTGTGGAGTCATTCAGGAGTAGGGTATTTAGTTTCCATGTATTTGAGTATTTTTGACTATTTATCTTGAAGTTAAATTCAAGTTTAATTCCATCATGGTCAGAAAAGTTGCTGGATATAGTTCCTATGCCTTTGAATCTGTAGAGTTTTGCTTTGTTCCCTATGATGTGGTCAATCTTTGAAGAGGTTCAATGTGGTGTGAGAAAAAAGTGTATCTTGTGGTTTTGGGATGGAAAGTTCTATAGATATCTGTTAAGTCCATTTGATTTATGGTATCATTTAGATCCTTTATCTGTTTATCTATTGTCTAGATGAACTGTCCTGAGGGGATAGTGCAGTTTTGAGGTCTCCAACAATTATTGTATTGCAGTCTATCTCCCCTTTTAGATCTAACAGTCTTTCCTTCACATATTTGGGTGCTCCTGTGTTAGGTGCATAGATATTTGTAAGCATTATATCTTCTTGATCTATTGATCCTTTCACTACATTATAGTGCCCTTCTTTGTCTCTTTGAACAGATTTGTTTTAAAGCCTCTATCGTCAAAAATTAGTATCATGATTCCAGCTCTTTTTTGGTTCCCATCTTCACAGAAAACTTTTTTCCAATCCTTCACTTTCAGTCTATTTATGTCTTTATCCATGAGGTGGGTTTTCTGTAGGCAATAGGTAGAGTTTCTTTCTTTTTTTTTTTTTTTTATCAATTCAGCCAGTCTGTCTCTTGTTGGGAGAATTTAATCCATTCACATTTAATGCTATTATCGATGTTACCAGATCTGTCCCAACCTTTAAGTTGGCCATTGTCTTAGCTGCCTTTTATTCCTTGGTTTCTCTCTGTTAATTCTTTAGTTTTCCTAGAACATTACTTTCTTCAGGGTTTCTTGAAGAGCTGGTCTGGTGTTGGCAAATTTGTTCAGGTTTTGTTTGTCTAAGAAGATTTTAATATTTTTTCCCATATAAAGGATAATCTATCAGGGTATAATAATCTCAGTTAAAATTGTTTCTCTCTTAATACTTTCAATACATCTTCCCATTCTTTTCTTGCTTGCATTGTTTCCATTGAGAGGTCAGGTGTTAGCCTGATGGGATGACATTTGTAAATCACTTCTCGTTTCTCTCTTGCCAGTTTTAGTATCATGTCTTTATCTGTGATCTTGGACAGTTTAGTTATGATGTGCCTTGGGGAAGATCTTCTGGGATTGAGTCTTTTTGAGGTCCTTTGTATTTCTTGGGTCTAGATTCTTGAGTGCCTCTCTAGATTTGGGAAATTTTCTTCCAGGATTTGTTGGAATAGATTTCCCATGCTGTTATTAGTTTCTTCATCTTCTGGAGTGCCAATTGTTCTGATGTTTGGGCATCTTATGGAATCTAGTATTGCTCGTATATTATCCTCATTTTTTTTTGTTATTTTCTCTGTCTTCTTATTGTTTTTTACCTAGGTCAAAGGTTTTATCTTCTACATTGGAGATTAGGTCTTCAGCATGGTGTAATCTGACATGTAAAAATCTCTAAAGATTACACAAATTTAAAAACAATTAATAATTTATAAATGAATTTAACAGTGTTGTAGGATTCAAAATAAATACACAAAAATAAGTTACACTTCCATATAATAACAATGAACAAATCTAAAAGGATATTAAGAAAGAAGTTTTACTCACAATGACACCACAAGTAACACAACACTTAGAATAAAAATGAGAAGATGAAAAACTTTGACACTGAAAATTATAAACTATTGCTAAAAGAAAATTTCAAAAACACAAATAAGTGGAAAGACATCTCATTTTTATCCACTAGAAGACTAAATATCATTAAGATATCAATGCTGTGCAAAGTGACCTATATATTCAATGCAATCCCTATCAAATTCCAATGACTTTTTGGAGAATTGGAAAAATACATCCTGGGACCAGCAGTTGGCATAATGGCTATGTCACTCTACTCCCATGTAGTAGACCGCAGTTCAAGTCCCAGACTCGGTGGCTTAAACTCACGCCAGGAGTGTGTGTGTGCGTGCCCAAGATCCTGAGAGGAGAATGAAGGAGAAGGGATTGTGGCGTGGCCATCCCCCCTGGGGGGTGATTTCTCACTTTCTATTTGTCTGTCTCTCTCTGTCTTTCTGGCAAGCGCACGTGTCCTATAGCAAAAACCTCTCAAAAATAAATACATCATAATATTTATTTGAGATCTCAAGGGAACTTGAATAGCAACAACAACGTTCATAAAGAAGGACAAAGTTGAAGGACTCGATCTTCTTGATTTCAAACCTTACAACAAAGCTAGAGTAATTTAAGTACTATAGAACTAGCATATCAACAGATATTTAGACCAATGGAATAGAATAGAGAACCTAGAAATAAAACCTTGCATATGTGGTCAATTGACATTACAATTTAAGGTGAAAGTATACAAGGGTTTAAATACCAAACAATGAGAAAATGATAGTCTGCTAAACAAAGAGTTTTGAGACAACAGTATATCCACATAAAAAAAGAAAGAATGAAATTAGATCCTTAATTTATACCATACACCAAAATTACCTCATATGAATCAAAGACCTAAATGATTACATTTACATTTATGAACATTACAATGTTCATAAAGAAGGACAAAGTTGAAGGACTCGATCTTCTTGATTTCAAACCTTACAACAAAGCTAGAGTAATTTAAGTACTATAGAACTAGCATATCAACAGATATTTAGGCCAATGGAATAGAATAGAGAACCTAGAAAGATTAAAGATTAAAACCGTTAGAGGAAAATATATTTTAAAAACTTCATGATGTTAGATTTGCAATCATCTCTTTAATATGACACCAAAACCAAGGTCAAATATAAAAACAAAATAGATAAATTGGACTTCATTAAAATTAAAAAAGTGTGTGCAGCAATTAATATGATAAACAGAGTAAAACTGAAATCCACAGAGTGAAAGAAAGCAATTTTAATTATGCATTTGATGGGAAATTAATACTGACAATATATAAGGAACTACAGTTCACAAGCATTACTGATGAAAAGCATCCAGTCATTGCCCCTTGCCTTCCAGATCACCAAAGCTTTAAAAGGTCTAGGTACATAGCAGTCAAACATCTGAATACAGTGAAGCTCAGAGAAATATTCACTACCAGTGAATTTGCTAGAAAAAGAGTGTAACTCCTCTTTATAAATCTGATCTCAAAATTCCACCTGTAGTTACCACGTTGCAAGACATCATAGAAGGGAGAATTTAGTATAGAACTATTTCACAGTAAAGGAAAATACATGAGCTGACAATTACATAAACCTTATCTAACAAATTAGACCAAAGTGAGTACATTATCAAATGATTAAAAATCAGAGAAGATCCTCAAAGATGAAAGAGCCAAGTAATACATCTCCAACAAGAGAATATAGTAACTTTTCTTCAAACATGGAAAAATTAGAGGGGATTACTGAAATGTTGGAAATATCAGAATATAGAATTCAGAATATCTATCTTGACAAAACTATATGAGATGCAAGAGAAAAGAGACAGTAAACTCAGAAGATAAGGAAGTACTTCTGCAATATGAAAAAATTAGACACCATATAAAAGAATCAGACGGAATTATTAGAGATGAAGGCTGAAATAGACAAAATAAAAACCTGCCTTCCAAGTATTAAGTGCAGATTAAATCAGGCAGAAGATCAAATTGTGGAGGCAGAAGACAAAACTTCTGACCTGGGGGGAGATAAAACACCAAAATGACTTAAAAAAAGCCAAAGAAAAAATATATGAGGACAATATTCAAGAAATACTAGATACCATTAAACACCCAAACATCAAAACAATTGGTATCCTTGAAGGTGAAGAAACTAATAAGTGCATTGATAACCTATTCCACAAAATTATGGAAGAATACTTTCCAAGTCTAGAGAAACATTCATAACAACATTCAGACCCAAGAAATAAAAAAGAACCCCAAATGAAATCAACCCAAGAATATCCTTCCTATGGTCTGATACATCACAGCCAGACTGAACAAAAGCACAAAGACATGATACTAAAATTGACAAGAGAAAAATGTCAAGTTACTTACAAAGGTTATCCCATCAGGCTAACATGGGAGCTCTCATTGGAAACAATGAAAGCAAGAAAAGAATAAGGAAATATATTCAATGAAAAACAGTTTAATCAAAATTATTATACTTGGCAAGATTATCCTTCATATGGAAAGAAAACATAAAAAATTTCTCAGATTAAAAAAAAAACTGAAAGAGAGACCAGCAGTTAGCATAATGGCTATGTCGCTGGACTCCCACTTCGTCGACCGCGGTTCGAGTCCCGGACCTGGTGGCTTAAACTCACGCCGGGTGCGTGTGCGTGCATGCCCAAGATCCCGAGAGGAGAATTGAGGAGAAGGGATTGTGGCGTGGCCATCCCCCCGGGGGGTGATTTCCCACTTTCTGTCTCTCTGTCTCTCTCTGTCTGTCTGGCAAGCACACACATCCTATAGCAAAAAAAAAAAAAAAACTCTTAAAAAAAAAAAAAAAAAACCTGAAAGAATTTACCAAGTCCAGACCAACTCTTTAAGAAGTCCTGAAAGTAGTTGCTATACCAAGGAAACTAAAAGCAAAAAGACAGAAATAAGAGAACAAAAAAAACAAGAATATGGCCAACATAATGGTAAGGACAAGTTTGAAATTATTGATAAATCGTTGAATGGTAACTGATTAACCTCCAATCAAGAGACACAGACTGGTTAAATGGATTAAGAAACAGAAAATCTCCATCTGCTGCCTAAAAGAAATCCATCTTATCCATAAAGACATACATTGACTAAAATTGAGGAGTCAGAAAAAGGTGTTCCATGTTAATGGAAACCAAAAAAGAGCAAGAGTCATGATACTGATTTCAGACAAAATAGGCTTTAGGCAAAAACTGTAAAAAGAGACAAAGGGCTAATTCATCAAGAAGCTATAACACTTATAAATATCTATGCATCCAATGCAGGAGCATCCAGATATGTGAAGGAAAGACTACTAAATCAAAAAGGAGACATAAATTGCAACACACTAACTGCTGGGGATCTCAACACTTCATTCTCTCCTTTAGATAGATCAATGAGACAAAAAATGAGTAAAGAGATTAAGTACCTAAATGATACCATAAATCAGATGGACTTGACAGACATCTATAGAACTTTCCACGCAAAAAAAAAAAAAATTAAAAAAAAATATATATATATACACACATTTTTCTCACACCTACATGGTACCTTCTTGAAGACTGACCACATGATTAAACACAAAACCAGCCTTTACAGATTCAAGGTATAGAAACTATATCCTGCATCTTCTCTGACCATGATGGAATTAAAGTGATATCAGTTTCAGAAAAAAACCTTGAAAATACACAAATATATAGAAACTAAATAACATACTCCTTAATGACTTCATTACTACTGAAAAGATCAAGACTGAAATCAAAAGATTTATAGAAATAAATGATAAGTGTATGAGATTTCATAATCTATTGGACAATGCAAAAGCAGTCATAAGAAAGAAGTTCATAGCAATTAGTGCTCATAAGAAAAAAATGGAGAGGTGGCACATGGACAACCTAACATCATGTCTTAGACAACTGGAAAAAACTACAACAAAATAATCCAAAAATGCCAGGAACAAAGAAACAATAAAGATTCTAACAGAAATAATTTAAAGAGAAAATAAACCTATACAGAAAATAAATTAAAGCAAAAGCTGGTTCTTTGGAAATATAAACAAGATTGATACACCATTAGCTAGACTAATTAAGAATGAGAGAAAGGAACCAAATAAATCAAATTTGCAATGAAATAGGCAGTATTGCAATGGACATATTAGAAATAAAAAACATCATTAGAGGATATTATGAGTGATTATACACCAACCAAAAAGAAAACCTGGATGAGATGAACAAATTCCTACAAACATATAATCTACCAAGATTGACTCAGAAGGATATAGAAAGCCTAAATGGACCCTTAACAAGCAATGAAATAGAATCGGTAATAAATAACCTCCCAACAAAGAAAAGTCCAGGTTCTGATGGCTTCACTTCTGAATTCTACAAAACTTTTAAAGAAGAGATAACTCCTATTCTACTCAAAATTATTTCTAAAGATCAAAATGGAAGGAGCCCTTCTAAATTCATTTTATGAAGCCTCTATCACCCTCATTCCCAGAACTCATAAGGATATGACAAGAAAAGAAAACTACAGATCAATATTTCTTCTGAATATAGATGTAGAATTTCTAAACAAAATACTAGCAAATAGCATCCAACAACATATAAAAAAATTTATCACAATCAGGTAGGCTTTATTCCAGGGATGCAAGGTTGGTTCTACATATGCAAAACCATTAATGTAATACATCATATTAACTGAAAGAAAGATAAAAACTACATGATCATTTCAATTGATGTAGCAAAAGTATTTAACAAAATACAACATTCTTTCATGATTAAGACTCTCAGCAAAATCAGCATAGAAGAATCATCTCTCAGCATGATAAAAGTGATCTATGAAAAACCTATAGCTAACATTAAACTGAATGAGGAAAACTTACAAAAGCTGGGATAAGACAAAGCTGCCCACTATCTCCACTCCTTTTCAATATAGTGCTGGAAGTCCTCGCCATTGCAATCAGACAAAAGTATAAAATAAATGGCATTCCAAGAGAGAAAGAAGAGTTGAAATGATTTGTTTTCAGATGACATGACTGTATACATAGAAGACCCAAAGTTATCCATGAAAAAACTTCTCAAAGTAAGAAATGAATACAGTAAAGTGGCAGAATACAAAATCTACTTACAAAAATCTATAGAATTTCTATATACAAAATAAAAAAAACAAGCAGATAGCGGCAGAACTGAAGAAAGTAATCCCATTTACAATAACCACATAAAGTATAAGATACCTAGTAATAAATCTAACCAAGAAAGTCAAATACCTCTACAAAGAAAACTATAAAAATCTTAGAAAAGGAATTGAAAATGACACAAAAAAAGTGGAAGGACATCCCATGTTCCTGGACTGGGAAGATTAAGAAGATCAAAATGGCAATTCTACCCAAATTAATCTTCATATTTAATGCAATCACTACAAAATTACAAGAGACATTCTTCACAGATCTAGAAAAGACAATCATTTGTCAGGAATTTGTCTGGAATCATAAACGGCCCCTTACTGCCAAAGCAAGAGTGGAGTGAGAAGCATCTCACTCCCTGACCCCAAAAATTTATTAGAAATCTGTGATAATCAAGACATCATGGTATTGGCACAAAAACAGATATGCAGACCAATGGAACATAATAGAGACCCCAGAAAGAAACCTCTAAACATACAGCCAACTGATCTTTGATAAAAGGTGCCAGTCAATCAAGTGGGAAAAGGAAAATCTCTTTAGTAAATGGTGCTGGAAAAACTGAGTATCCACCTGCAAAAAGATGAATGTGGATCTCTATCTCTCACAATTAACAAAAATCAATTTAAAGTGCTCAAAGTGGATCAAAGATCTAAGCTAAAACCTAAAACTATAAAACTACTGATGAAAGACCCTGGGGAAACTCTCAGAGACATTTGGGTGGGCAAAGACTTCTTAAATAATACCCCCAAAGCACAAGCAATACTCCAAAAAATAAACAAGTGGAATTACATAGGATTAAAAAATTTCTGCACAGCAAAAGAAACAGTAATCATATGAATCTACAGTCTTCAGAATGGAAGAATAAATTTGTAAATTATACCCCAGATAAGGGACTGATAATCAGAATACACAGGGAACTCAAGCGGTTTACCAGGAGAAAAAAAAAATGATTAACCCAATTAAAAGATGGGAAAAGATGCTGGAAATAACACTCTCAAAGGAAGATGTATGAACAGCCAAAAAGCATATGGAAAAATGCTCAACATCCCTCATCATAAGGGAGATGCAGATCAAAACCACAATGAGATACCAACTAACCCCAGTCAGAGGCCAAAAATTAAAAAAATAAAAAATAATAACTGCTGGCAGGTATCTGGTGGAAGGAGAACTCTCCTACACCGTTAGTGGGAATGTAAGTTGGTCCAGCCACTGTGGAGAGCAATATGGAGGTTACTCAAAGACCTACAATTATAACTACCCTATGATCCAGCAATTCCACTCCTGGGTATCTACCCAAAGGATAGGAGGACACTTAGTCAGAAATGTACTTGCACATCTATATTTATTGCAGCAGCATTCACAATTGCTAAGACATGGAACCAACCCAAATGTCCAAGAACAGAGAAATGGACTGAAAAAGTGTGACACATATACTCCATGGAATACTACTGAGCCATAAAAAAACACAAGTCTCTGGCATTTGATAGAAAGTGGATGAATATGGAAGACTTATTGCTGATTGAAACAAGTCAGGCTATGAAAGAGAGACATTGTATGTCTCCACCTAACGTATACCGACTGTTCACGCACTATGGTAGAGACAGAAAGATTGGAGGACATGAAAGTGTTGAAAATAGTTGTAAACACTGAAGACAGTGTGGAAGGAGGGCAGGAGAGGGGAAGAGTGTAGGGAAGGAAATTAGGGAGAAAAAAATAGAGAGGTAAGATATTTGTGGGACACAGAAATGCTTTATTATCTATTGGTGATAACGTGTATTGTATTCTCAACTGAACTGATCTGAAGTGTATTTCATGTTGGGTAAGCTCTCTTAACAAGATAAATGATGTATACCAATTGAATGTATAAAAAAATAATAGTAATAGGTGACCAGCAGATGGTATTGTGGTTACATCATTGTACTCCCTTATAGTTGACCATGGTTTGAGTCCTGGACCCAAAGGTTTCTAACTAATGCCAGACATGTGTGTGTGTGTGTCCAAAATCCCAAGAGGAGAATGGGGGAGAAGAAATTGTGGTATGGCCTTCCCCCCCAGGGGGTGATTTCTTGCTTTCTGTCTCTCAGTCTCTCTCTGTCACGCCAGTGAGTGCACGTGCTCTACAGAAAAAAGAAAAAAAAAACCTCTTAAAAATAAATCATAATAAATATAAATAAATACATATAACTACAACTCAACTTGAACAATAATAAAACAATTTCTTTCTTTATTTATTTAATCAATTTATTTTTAGAAGCTTTTGCCTTAGGGCTCATGTGCTCATGAGAGAGAGAGAGACACTAGGAGGGAAAGTTAGAAATCGCTCCTCCCCCAAGGGGATGGCAACACTACAATTCATTCTCCTCCATTCTCCTCCTAAGATCTTGAGCACACACATATGTGCTTGGCTTGATTTTCAAACCACAAGGTCCAGGACTCAAACCACAGCCAGCCATGTCAGAGTCCAGCAACATAACCACTACACCATCTGCTGGCATGACAAAAAAAAAAGTTTATAAAATGGACAGAGGGCTAGCTAGATAGCATGGTGGTTCAGGTGGCTGGATGCCATATGGGTGACTGCAAGGTACATGTCTCCCAGTGGCTTGAAAACCACACCCAGATGCATGTGTGTACATGCCCAAAATCCTGAGAGGAGAGTCGAGGAAAAGGAATTGCAGTGTGACCATCCCAACTGGGAGGTGCTTTTTGATTTTCTCTCACTCGCTCCCTCTCTTTCTCTCTCCAGTGAGCCCATGCACCCTATAGCAAGTATTTTTTTTTTAAATGGGCAAAGACCATCAAAACAAGCAATCAATAGAATGAAGACACAACCTATAGAACTGAGAAAGTATTTCCAAACTATAAACTCCTTATTTCAAGACTCAGTTCTATTCCTATGACTAGGTTGTTAAGTGAATTGGTCAATAAACAAGGAGCTTAAAGGCAGGTATCTTATGGTGTGCTGTGGTTCCACAGGGTATGTATTTTTTGATAGATATCATATAACACTACAGTAGAATGATATTCTAACCATACCAAAAGCATACATTAGATAAGTGCCAGAGAGTGACAAGACACACCACAACACAATAATATAAATCCAGTATAAGCATTTTTATTTATTCTGAATGTTACTCTGGGTTCACAATAAAGTACAAATGGAATATGTAGTCTTGCATGATTGTGAATACTTTGTGCGTTAAACACTAACCAACACTGGGAATGAGACAAAGACTGAAAAAGAGGATTACCTGTGCTAAAGAACTGGTCATAAGTAAGAGTAGTCATTAAACAGGTAGATCGTTAAGTGAGGTATGGTTGTATATATCTGACAAGGGATTAATAACCAGAATATTTGAAGAACCAAAACAATTCAATGGAAAATAATAATTTTATAATAATCTGGTTTAAAATGGAGTGATCCAAATAGACATCTGCCTTCAATCATGGTCATTTGTGTGTATATATATATATAAATTGGAAATTACTCAAATGCAAAGACCATGTAAAAATAAACTCCACAGCACAACTACCAATGCCGGGGACCAGCCTCGGAGCGGGGTGGGTTGACTCGTTGAAGGCAGCGAAGGAAAGGAAGACAAAGGCCTCGTGCTTTTTCATGCACGTTCTGAGTCGGACACTCCTCTGGGATCTCTCTCTGAGGAGTGACAACTGCTAGGAATCATCGTGCCTTTTTATTGAAAATGTGATACATGCAAGTGAACGGGAGATGGGCTACATGTTCTAATTATCAATTCATGAAGTTTTAACAATAGAGATGAAAGATTGTATTCAGGGTTTGATTAAGGGCGGGACTATTAATCATCGATACAATTCAACAATTATTTGATTGATGTAAGCAAGCTTTTGGGAACTTCTGTTCTGGGAGTGTAGTTTCGGAGAATAGCTCCAGCAGGCAGAGTTAATTATCAGCCAGTACTTAGAGGCAGCAATCTTGCAGTTACTGGTTGTGATTCTAAAAAGGAAAATCTCAAGTACAGATATTAGTTCTTATAAATCTCAATAAAGAATGATATTTATATAATCTTATAGAGATCTAAAGTTTTTTTAAAGGAATCCTAATTTATTTACCTATCCTGAAAGGGTGAAGTTAGTGTTCACTTGATGAGGGCGGGGATACAGCCTTTTCAGCTGGTGGTGAAGTGACTAATGAGTTAACAAAAAACTTTGCGGCACACCTAGGCATTGTATTGTGCTTGTGGTGCCACCGTCATGTACCTTGTCAGAACATTAGCTACAGTGAGGCGGAGGTGTCCTGGGTCAGTTTCTGCCTAAGAGGTAATTAAGTTTAAATGTGTCTTGAAAGAAAGGCCCTCCAAAGATCAAGAAGAACTTTAGCACACCCTTTATTGTGTCCAATGAAGCGCTATAATTAGCAGTAAGTGATTAGAGTAAAGGGAGCGGTTGGGGGATTTTGGGGAAATCTTACTACAAAGATGTATGAGAAAACTATATTAATTCTTTTATAGTAATATATCGGGGAGTCAGAGGGGGGTCACTTCCCAGCAAGGCTACTACAGTCCCAGAGCGGATAGCAAACGGCCTTGCCAATATGCTAATTGATCCAAGCTTGTTCCAAGGTTGGGGGGCATACAGTAGTGGCCTTGCCAACGTACTGAACCAACCGGAAGCGATGCTCAAAGATCAAAGGGCTCAGACGGGTCCTGGAGCCCCACTGGGTTGGACTCCTCCATACCAACGTACTTTATCCATGTAATTAAAGAAAAAATATTTGCTATAGGCACATGCATTTACTGGAGAGACAGAGAGATAAAGAGAGATGCAATTTCTTCTCCTCCTTCCTCCTCTCAAGGTTTTGGTCATACACATACATATATTCAGCATGTTGTTCAAGCTGCCAGGTCTGGGACTTAAACTGCACAGTTGGCCATGTGGGATCCAGCTATCCTAACCACCAATCATCAGCTGGCCCCCATCCATATAGTTGTTCTTTTTTTAAACACTTATTCAGTTTAAATTATATTGAATGGGCCAGGCTATTAGATGACTGGATCCCACATGGTAAGCTGTGCAATTCTAGTCTCAGACCTGGAAACTTGAGAAATACATGGGGTACATGTGCGTGTATGCCCAAAATCCTGAAAGAAGGGAGAAATTAAGGAGAAGGAATTGTAGTGTGACTATTCCTCTTTGGGAGTTCTTTCTAACTTTCATCTTTCTCTCTCTGCGTTTCTCCAGCAAGTGCACATACGCTTTAGCAAATTAAATTTTTTTAACTTATATTGAATTTTGTTGAATTTAATGCAAGCATTTAGGTTGTCGATGAATTGTAAGGCTTGGTGGAGAGTATCCAATCCTACAGAATTCATCAAGCAGTGCTAATTAACAGCTAAACGCTGAACTTGATCTTATCCTAGGGTCTTTGAACTTGCTTTTTCTCTTCCTACAACACTTTCCCTTCAGACTATGACTCTGCCTTAGTATGGCTCAAAATGTACCCTCCTCAGGGACCAGAAGATGGCATAAGGGTTATGTTGCTGGACTCCCATGTAGTTGACTATGGTTTGAGTCCTGGAACTGCCAACTTAAAACTCACACCAGGTGCATGTGTATGTGTGCCCAAAGTCCTCAGAGGAGAATGAAGGACAAGGGATTACACCATAACCATCACCCCTGATGGGGTGATTTCTCACTTTCTCTCTTTCTCTCTCTCTCTCATGAGCATGCATACCCTATAACAAAAATCTCTCTAAAAAAAAGTACCCTCTTCAGAGACCTTTCCTGAACATGCAAAATAAAAACAAATACATAGTTCACCATAGGCTATCTCCTTACCCTGTTTTAATTTCTTAATAAAACTTAACTGTTATATAAAGTTGTATTAAATTATTCATTAATTTATACGTTACTTTCTGTATACCCACACTAGATTCCAAGACAGCATGAAACTTGTCTGTATCTTCAGGTGCACAATAAAATTTCTTAAATAGATAGTATATTAGTCAGGTTCTTCCTGTGAAACAAAGCCAATAAAACAGTGTGTGAATTTGTGTGTGGGGAATAGGGATGCAGTTTGTTTTTAAGAAATAGGCTTATATGATTGTAGAGGCTGGTAAGTCCAAAATTTTCAGGGTGGGCCAGCAGGTTGTACCCTCATGGGAAGTACTACAGTTTGAGGCCAAAAGCAGTCTGCTGGCATGATTTCCTTTTCATCCACAAATGCATATTTTTCTTTTTTATATATATGTTTAATTCAACAGAGAACTTTACATTGTTCTGTCTGTTAAATCTTTCCTTCCTTGCACCTCACACCCACCCTCCACCATCTACTCTATACCAACCACTCTTCCCAAAAAAATCTCTAAAATTTATACCCATCCTCTCCACTATCACATCTTCAGATCCCTCAACCTCTGCTATAGCACTCAATACAAATTAAGTGGGGACATACAATGTGTATTCTTCAAAGTCTGGCTCACTTTGTTCAACACTAAGTCTTCCATATTCCTCCATTTTTAGTTGAATGATAGGATCTCACTGTTTCTTATAGCTGTGTAATATTCCATAGTATATATGTGCTGCATGTTTTCAACCCAGTCATCAGAAAGGCACCTTTTTCTTTCTCTTTTTTTTATTTATTTTATTATTATTATTATTTTTTTTAGGTTTTGTCATAGGGCATGTGTGCTCACCAGAGGGGAGAGAGACAGAGAGAAGGAAAGTGATAAATCACCACCTACAGAAGATGGACACACTGCAATTCCTTCTTCTCCATTCTCCTCTTGGGATTTTAAGCATGCATGTATATGTGCCTCATGTGATTTTCAAGCTACCAGTCCTGGGACTCGAACCTTGTTCTTCCACGTGGGGATCCAGCCAACTTAACCAGCACACTACCTGCTGGCTTGAAAGGCATCTTTTTCTATTAAAGTTTTCAACTGATTGAGTGATACTGCCCATGTTATTGAGGGTAATCTACTTTGCTTGAAATCTACAGTTTATATACTAATCTTATTCAAATACTTTTGCAGGAATATCCAGAATAATGTTGACCAAATACTTGAGTACTGTGGACCAGTCAAGCTGACATATAAAACTAGCCATCACTGATGTATAAGCAATATATCTGTGAAATCAGATCAAGTTCCCTTAGAATTATAGTTAACTCAACCATAATCCAAGTCATAAACCTAATGATGAGATGAACTGATTATCAGTACCACTTTAGGCAAGTCACAGTGCCTATATACTTTCAGTTTACCTACATATAAAATGGAGGACTCTGATATCCCTGACAATTTGGGCATTTAATTGTATAGAACCCTTAAAACCTCATTTTAGACCTGAGTATTGCTGATGTTCTCTGTTCTGAAAGGAGAGATGTTATTCAATTCAAGATGTTATTCAATAATCTAGGACATATAGAAAGTTATAGACTTCACAGAACATGTTAAGCTTTCCTTTGGTCCTAAGGAATATCTGGTCCTATTACTGGCCCTAATGACTCATTTCTTCTATCCTGTAGTGAGAGTTCTCCTGGTTTGAAGTTAGGGCAGCAGAGGGATCAGGTCAGAAGGAATTTCAAGCTCTGTATTTCCTTTGTGGGTTGATGACCTAGAAGGCCCATAAATACAGACAGTGATGAACATTTATGGGTTACAGCACCAGTGAGCCTCAATTTGAGAGACCTGGGCAGGCCCAGGAAGTGACTGTCTTGTTTTGTTTTTAGGTTTTTGCCTAGGGTGCATGTGCTCTCTGAAGAGGAGAGAGACAGAGAGAGGGAAAGTGAGAAATAACACACCTCAGGGGAGATAGCCACACTACAATCACTTCTCCTCCATTCTCCTTTTGATTTTTTTTTGCACACATGCACACACTCCTGGCATGTTTTACAAGCCATTTGGTCTGGGACTAAAACTGTGGTCAGCCAAGTGAGAATCCAGCAGCCTTAATTACCACACCATCTCCTGGTCCCAAAAGTGATATTTTTAATTAAATAAATCATTCTTGGAAAAATATTAATGTCTTCTTTAGCACTGCAAAGGTCATTGAGAGTGGAGATCTATGTTCTGTTTTGAAGAAAACAAGTCCTTGGAAGTATGACTTTAGAAATTTACGCAAAAACCCTCAGAACACTCTCTGCATTTTAGCTCAAGCTTCATCAAGTCCATGGATAATACTTTTTCCCCAGAACTTTAAGCACAGTAATCTGGCCTCTTTAAATTAATAAATCACATGAATTACTTATTCCTGAAGCCCTTTGGGACAATGACAAGTAGGTTTTTTTCTAGATATTAACTGACCTCGGCAACAAAATCTATTTTATTAAGAACTAGAGCTTCAAAGGCAAGTTGCCCTCTTTTCCCACCCCATACACAACTCAAGTCAAAGAAGTTTTTTTTAAAAAAAGAACAGTGTAAATGTACCCAGTATAACTGGTTTAGAGAGGAGGAGTTTAAACGTTTATATTTTTATTAGAGTTGATTCAAATCAGTTCCATTTTTTTCAAATTGAGTGTCATACTTACATTACATTCCACTATTGAGCTTTCTTGCTTTGAATTAAGGCACTGTTATATCTACAAGTTATAAGTTGTTAGAATAACAAATGAGTCCTTATCAATTATTGCCCCCTTTTCCCACTGGTGTCCTCTATCTTTGTTCCATGAACTATTTCCCTGCACACACACTCTTGTTTTTAAACAGGCTGAGAGCTCTTTTGCTTAAAGCAAACTAACAAATGTAACAAACTCAGCTTGAGTTTTGAAATTCTTGACCATTTTTTTCATATTCTTTCCCAGTCAGATTCAGAGAATCCATGGTTTGCATTATTTTCACTTTGTAATGTCCCCTTTCCCTTTTAATTTCTTGCAATCTGGCTTCTTCTGTCACCTTCTTTATCCTCTTAGTCCACCATTCCACTCCTTTTCCCAACCTGTTCTCTCTAAAGTCTCTAATACTTTCCTCTACCATAACCTATGGTCTTGAATGACTCATTATCCTGGATTTTTTTAACACTTTTTATACTACTTATTGGCTCAATAAACACATAGTCAGTGCTCACTATGTGCCAGACATTCTCCTCACTTTTAAAAGTTTTTATTGTTTCTTCCTTCCTTTCTCTGTTTTTCCTGTCCTTTATTTTTTCCTTCTTTCTCCTTCTCCCTCCTTTCTTTCCCTCCCTCCTTAACTTTCTTACTTCCCTCCCTCGTTCTCTCCTCCTTCTCATTCTGTTCCTCCCCTCCTCTTCTCATTTTCTTCTCCTCTCTCTCTCTTTCCAAACTGTACTACTACACCAATCATGCATGTGTCTCCAAAGATCTGTAAGACAGGTATACTTAGGAACCTAGTCATCAATTCCATAAAGGATTAATATTCTTTTTCTTTGGTCAAAAAGCTGAATTTATATCTCCACACTCTATATCTGCATACATCCATTTTTCTTCTAATCCCCAAGTTTAAAAATCTCAGGCTGCTTTTTAAAAATTTCTTTTTTCTTTCATTCCTTGTCACCAACATGACAGACTCTATATCTTCTTGCCTCTTACTATGAAATATCTTTTGAGTTTGCCTACTATGAAATGTCTTTTGAGTTTGCCTCTTGCTCTCCTTTCTCACTGCCTCTTCAGGTACCTAGTCCTTCCTTCATAAGTCCATATTTGAAATATTTATAGCAGTCTTTTGGCTCTCCTCTCTGACCTCACACATTGGCTTTTATAATTCTTATATATCAGTAACCGACTGATAAATTTTCTATAAATTTAGCTTTCACCAGGTCAATGTTGTATTCAGGTACCAATGGCTCCTTACTCCTTATTATATCAAGTCACAACTCCTTTGTCTGCTTTTACTAGACTGTTTCACCCATGTCCCAAATACCATTCTTCTATTCCTATCCAAACATTCCCCTTATACTCAGCATCATCTCATTGCTGTAGACATACTTCATGTCCAATTTATTTGATTCATTCACACTGTTGCTTCATCATAGAATATCCACTGTCCTCCTCTCTATATATCTTGATATTGTTTCCTGAATGCCATACCAAGTCCTTCATCCTCTGTGCAAACTCTATTGCCTTCACTATCTCTTCTTTCATACTGTGTGTGCAACGAATATTCAATTCTCACACTTGACTCTGTTTCTTACTCAAGATTCTAAAGGAATCAACTGTGAACTATTCATTAAGTTATTTTTTAAGCACTTAGTTAGTGCCTGGGATGCAGAAAGTACTTTATAAGTATTTGTTGGGTAAATTGAAGAATTCATAGTACATATAGAGCTGGCTTTGTTACTGACTTAAACGCTTACTGAAAACTGTCTGATAACAAAATGGCAAAAGAATACCCGATGCTCAGAGTAAAGCTCTTTGTCTTACATAGATTTGAATGCTTTTCAGTGCATAGCACAACAAAGTGTAGTCAGCACTCAAAAATTACTTGCATTTCTTTTTAGACATCTATGTAGAAATGCAACTGATGTGCAAAAAACATCCATACATATATAATGCATGCAATTTTATGAGTTTGGGCATATGTGTGACCTGTGCTATCATCACCACAATCAAGATAATAAACATATATACCACCTCCAAGAATCTCCTTATATGCTTTGTGATATGATGTGATTGTGTATGTGTGTGTGTGTGTATGTGTGTTAAGGACACTACAGGTGATCCACTCTCTTAACACAAACACATACATGCACATGCATACACACTTATATGTGATATTTTTGCCATAGGTTACATGTGATTGCCAGAGTCAGACACAGAGAAACTGAGAGGGAAAGAGAAATCACCCTCTGGAGGGGTACCAGCAGTTAGCATAATGGCTATGTCGCTGGACTCCCACGTAGTCGACCACGGTTCGCGTCCTGGACCCGGTGGCTTAAAACTCACGCCGGGCGCGTGTTCGTGCATGCCCAAGATCCCGAGAGGAGAATGGAGAAGAAGGGATTGTGGCATGACCATCCCCCCTGGGGGGTGATTTCTCGCATTCTGTCTCTATGTCTCTCTCTGTCTGTCTGGCGAGCGCACGCGCCTTATAGCGAAAACCTCTCCCCCCCCCCCCCCCAAAAAAAAAAGAAAGAAAAGAAATCACCCTCTGGGCAGGAAGATGGCCACACTGCAATCCCTTCACTTCTGTTATTCTTCCAGGGATTTTGGACATGCACGCGCACACACACACACACACACACGTCCAACATAATTTTTAAGCTGCCAGGTCTGGGACTCAAACCTTGTTCAGCTATGTGGGAGTTCAACACCTTAGCCACCATGCTGCTTGCTGGCCCCTTTTAACGAATTTTTTAAGAACACAATATCATATTGTTAACTATAGGTACTATGTTGTACAGAAAACCTCTAGAACTTATTCATCTTGCCTAGTTAAAATTCTATACACATTGAGCAACAATTTATCTTCCCTCTAGCCCCTGGAACCTGTCATTATATCCTCTGATTCTATAAGTTTGACTATTGTAGGTACCTCATATCAGTAGAATCACTCAGTATTTCTCTTTTTGTGCCTGACTTATTAACCTAATGCCCTCCAGGTTCATCCATGTTGTTGCAAACAATAACAAAGAATTATCAAAACCAAGAACTTTTGTTTTGAGATAGAATATTCTTCCATTTTATGTATATATCACATGTTCTTTATTCATTCATCTGTTCATGAACATTTGCATTGTTCTATATTGTCAATAATGCTGCAAAACACCTGGGATTGAAGATACTTTCCAAGATCCTCATTGCAGTTCCTTATACAACCAAAAGTGGAACTGCTGGATTCTATTGTAGTTCTATTTTTATTCATTTATTTATTTGAAGAGCATACATGTTGTTTTCCATAGTGGCTACACCATTTTCTTTTCACACCAACAGTGTATAGGGTTTCACATTTTTTTACATCCTTGCCAACACTTATTGTCTTTTTGTTTTTGATAATACCCATGCTGACAAGTTTGTGATGATAACTCATTTTGGTTTTGATTTGCACTTCCCTGATGATTAGCAATGTTAATCACCTTTTCTTATACCTGATGACCATTTGTGTCTTCTTTGAAGAAATGAATCAAGTTATTCCACCATTTTTAAATTGTGTTCTTTGTTCTCTTACAGTTGAGCTGTATGAATTTCTTACATATTTTGGATATTAACCCCCTAATCAGATAAATCACAAATATTTTCTCTCATCCAGTAGGTTGTCTTTAAATTTTGTTAACTTTATCACTGGATTAGAATATGAGGAGATCCACAGTTTTGAGAGCTTTCTTATTGCACAAGACTGGGCTCACTCCATTATTTTTCCATTTATTAAATATAACTTATTGATTCCCTATTCTAATTTTATTTGCTGTTTCATTTTCCCCAATAATATCACACCTGACTTCCACCCCTTGCCAACACAGGAATAATAAGCGCCATACACTAGGGAATAAGATGTTTTGAAGAGGTTTTGTGTGACAAAAATATGTCCCCTGTGAATATTAATGTTATCTCAAATTTCACTATTAGAAATTCCTTCGGAACTTAAAAGGCTTTTTTTTGGAGAAGTTTTTTTGCTATAGGGCGCATGCGCTCGCCAGACAGACAGAAAGCGAGAAATCACCCCCCAGGGGGGATGGCCATGCCACAATCCCTTCTCCTTCGTCCTCCTCTTGGGATCTTGGGCACGCACGCACATGTGCCCGGTGTGAGTTTCAAGCCACTGGGTCCGGGATGCAAACCACAGTCAACTACATGGGAGTCCAGCGACATAGCCATTACACTAACCGCTGGTCCCAAACTTAAAAGACTTTTTATTTTCTTAGAGATTCTGGGATAGTGAGTGTTTGAAATTGTTTCCTTGTAATAGCCAGAAATTAAGTGAAGCTTTTTTTGAATAGGATGGATCTCTGAGAAAGATGGAACACAGAATTAATAAGAAGGAAAATATTCATGGAGGAGAAGGACAATAAAAAATTGGACAATGTAATATATAATCCATCCAGCTCTGTCCTCATCTTTCCACACACACTTTCTTGTAATTTTTATTTCATTAAACTGATTCTTATATATTTTTTCCTTACATTCTCTTCTATATCCTTTCTATACACTAGGTGGCAGTACAATGACAGAAGAAAAATAGAATCCAGAATCTAAATAGAACTGCATAGAGATTACCTGTTCCAGGGTCTTCATTTAACAAATGAAGAAACTAAAGACTCATTATGTAGGTAACCTGTTCAAAGTCACAAAGCAATTGGTGCTAGCACCCAATCATTTATTAATGCTCTTCAATCTTCTCACTTTCTCTAATCTCTTAGCCCCTGTGTTTCATAGTTCACTCTCAGGATTTTATTTCCTTCTCCAGCCAACCCAACCTCCTCTCTTGCCAGTACACCTAAACACTCTTCTTTATCCTTCTGTCCCACAATCTCTCCTCAGTACACACACAGCAACTGACTAAAACACTATTGGAGAAAAATCACCGAAAAGCACAAATTCTACCTCTGAAAACATACAGTCTCCTGTCTGTACACCTGAACTCTCAGGGCTAAGCAAGGATCCTCTTAGTTGTCTTCTGCCAATTGCTTCATTCTTCACAATGGAAATTAACCATGACTTCCCAAATACCCCAAAGCTCCAGCTTTCTGCAGACAATCTGACCTCATATTTTTCCCAGAGAAAAATAGAGCTATTGTGAAAGAGCATTTCATTCTACACACCTTTGCTTATTTATGACTGTATCTACCTTACTTCCTTTTCCCATCAGAAATAAATAACTACAGCATTCACTGCTAATCCCCTGTGTGATTTTATTGCTCTCCCTTCAAACTTCCACCAGAAATTAGACCTTACTTCACCTGTATTTCTCATTCAGCCTCTCTTCTCAGTCTTTAAATCTTTCGTCTCCTATTCTGTGGCCTATATACATAATCAGATTTCTTTATTCATTGAAATATCTTTCTCCTGAAATATAATGTTAACAAACCATAAAATATAGAGAGCACTTACAATGTGAACTTTTTTTCATTTTATTTATTACATTTAATCACATATATCTTTACAGTGTATACCATTTCTTTTTTCCAGCATGATTACCATGCATATCAGTCAAGACAAAGATATTACTATACACATCATCAGCAACAAATAACTTTTCATTTTTTTGAGTTCTGGACACCAGGCAGCCGGAGGCTGCAGGCCCGACCGCTCCAGCACTTCAGCATCCCCACCCTTCCTCCTGCTTGGACCGCAGGTTGGTTGTATGTAACTTTACGACGAACTCGCACTCCACCCCACCCACAAACCTGATCTTGCCGGCCAGCAGTTCTGGACACAAGGTGACCTGACCTGTCACTCATCCTCTGGGCCTTGCCCGCTTGCCCTTGGACTCTCTGAATTTTAGTGATTTGAATAGCGCACAGCGCGTGATTTCTTTTTTGTTTTGTTTTTCTTTGCTCTTGAGGTGTTGCTTATTAGGTCAGTTGGAGGCTCATCACTCCTTAGAAACAAGGAGGACTTTGGGCCATCCAGGACCAGTGGCAACAGTTAATGGTAACTGTGAGCAACAGGTAGGTCAACCATAAGAGAAATAATTAATTTTCTAATCCTGTACAACTCTTAACATTCAGAAAGACCTTAAATAAGTTAGGAAGGATCATAAAGATTACCTGATGACTAGGAACAATTGCAGAGGCTCAAGAAATATGAACAACCAACAAAAGGCCTCTCCCTCAAGGGAAATCCTCAAGCCCACATCACCTACAGTCAGTACAATGGATATCATGGACATGTCCGATAAGGAATTCAGAATATTTGTAGTGACCAAATTAACTGAGATGGAAGAGAAAAGAGACAAAGAGCTCCAGGAGATGAGAAAGTCCTTTCATGACTTGAAAGAAGAAATGGATACCTTAAACAAGAACCAGATGGAACTTCCAGGGTTGAAGAATGTGATACAGGAAATCAATATGTCCCTTGAAAGTATTAAAAGTAGGTTAGACCAGGCAGAAGATTGAAACTCTAACATAGAAGACAAAACATCTGACATAGAAAAAAGTATCAAGAAGATTGAGAAAACAACCATGAAAAGTGAGGATAACATACGAGGAATACTATATACCATCAAGCACCCCAACATCCAGATAATTGGTATCCCAGAAGAGGAAGAAAATAATAAGGGCTTAGATAATTTATTCCATGAAATCCTGGAAGAAAACTTTCCAAACCTAGAAAGGCATTCAAATATCCAGACCCAAGATATACATAGGACCTCAAGTAGAATCAACCCAAGAAGATCCTCTCCAAGGCACATCATAGCCAGAATGGCAAAAATAACAGACAAAGAAAAGATACTAAAGTTGGCAAGAGGGAAATGTCAACTTACTTACAAAGGTCACCCCATCAGGCTAACATCGGATCTCTCAACAGAAACAATGGAGGCAAGGAAAGAATGGGGAAGCATAGTCAAAGTGTCGAGTGAAAAACAATTTCAACCAAGAATACTATACCAGCAAAATTATCTTTCAAATGGGAAAAAAGATAAAAACATTCTCGAATAAACAAAATTTGAATGAAATTACCAACTCCAGACCGGCTGTTCAAGAGGTTCTGAAGGGAGTACTATACCAAGAAAACTAAAAAATCAGACAGACAGTTATATGAGAACAAAAAGCAACCAAGAAAATGGCTCACTTAACGATAGGATCAGGTACAGAAATATCTATAAATACATTGAATGTCAATGGATTAAATTCCCCAATTAAGAGACATAGACTGGCTGAATGGATGAAAAAACAGAAACCCTCTATCTGTTGCCTACAAGAAACTCACCTTATGGATAAAGACATACATAGACTAAAAGTAAAGGGCTGGAAAAAGATATTCCATGCAAATGGAAATAAATAAGGGCTGGAGTAGCGATAGTGATCTCAGACAAATTAGATTTCAAGACAAAGACTGTAAGAAGAGACAAAGAAGGGCATTATATAATAGTAAATGGGGAAATCCAGCTAGAAAACATAACCTTTATAAATATCTATGCACCCAACTGAGGTGCACATAAATATGTAAAGAAAAGACTGCTAGAGCTAAAAGGAGAGATAGGGAGAAATACTATAATTGTTGGCGATCTCAACACCCCATTATCTACTTTAGACAGAAAATAAATAGAGAGATACAGGACTTAAATGATACTATAAATCAAATGGGCTTGACAGATATCTATAGTACTTTCCATTCTACATCCACAATATATACATTTTTCTTACCCCGGCATGGAACCTTTTCAAAGATTGATCATATGTTAGGACACAAATCAAGCCTTTACAGATTCAAAGGCATGGAAACTATCCAGCATCTTCTCTGACCATGATATAATTAAACTCAAGATTAATTTCAAGAAACAAACACGAAAATACACAAACACATGGAAATTGAACAACCTACTTCTGAAGGATTTCTTCACTACTGAAGAAATTAAGGCGGAAATAAAACAATTTATGGAAACAAATGATAATGAGTACACAAGTGTCCAGAATCTATGGGACACAGCAAAAGCAGTCATAAGAGGGAAATTCATAGCAATTAGTGTGCATAAGAAAAGGATGGAAAGATGGCAAATAGATAACTTATCATGACGCCTCAGAGAATTGGAAAAACAACAGCAAACAAACCCCAAAAATGTCAGGTGAAAAGAAATAATAAAGGTTCGAGCAGAAATAAATGAAAAGGAAAATAAATGAACCATACAGAAAATAAATGAAAGCAAAAGCTGGTTCTTTGAAAAGATTAACAAGATTGACACACGATTGGCTAGACTGATCAAGAAGAAGAAAGAAAGAAACCAGATTAATCAAATATGTGGTGAAATAGGCGATATTACAACAGACATAGCAGAAATACAAAACATCATTAGAGGATACTTTGAGCGACTATATGCCAACAAACAAGATAACTTGGAGGAGATGGAAAAATTCCTGGATGCATATAATCTACCAAGATTGGATCAGGAGGACATAGAGAACCTGAATAGACCCACAAAAAGCCAGGAGATTGAATCAGTAATAAATAACCTCCCAACAAAGAAAAGCCCAGATCCAGATGGCTTCACTTCTGAATTCTACAACTTTTAAGGAAGAGTTAACTTCTATCCTACTAAAATTTTTCTAAAGATTCAAAAGGAAGGAAAGCTTCCAAATTCATTTTATGAAGCTTCCATCATCCTCAACCCCAAAAATAGACAAGGACATGAAAAAAAAAGGAAAACTGCAGACCAATATCACTGATGAATATAGTGGCAAAAATTCTCAACAAGATACTCGCAAATTATATCCAACAACATATAACAAAGATTATTCATCACGATTAGGTAGGCTTTATACCAGGGATGCAAGGGTCATTCAATATACCCAAGACCATAAATGTAATACACCACATTAACAGAAAGAAAGATAAAAACCATATGATCATTTCAATTGATGTGGAGAAAGCATTTGATAAAACACAACATCCTTTTATGATTAAGACCCTCAGTAAGATTGGTAGAGAAGGGTCATTTCTGAACACAATAAAAGCCATCTGTGAAAAACCTACAGCTAACATTATACTGAATGGGGAAAAGCTGAAAGCTTTTCACTAAAAACGAGTACTGAGCAAGGCTACCCACTTTCTCCACTGCTCTTTAATATAGTACTGGAAGTCATAGCTTATGCAATCAGAGAAGAGAACAATACAAAAGTCATTCAAAAAGGCAAAGAAGAGTTGAAAATATCTTTATTCGCAGATGACATGATGGTATAATTAGAAGACCCAAAGGTCTCCATGAAAAAACTTCTTGAAGTAATACGTGAATACAGTAAAGTGGTAGGATACAAAATCAATACCCAAAAATCTATAGCATTTCTATATATGAACAATAAGTTGAACGAAGTAGAGCTGAAGAAAGGTATCCCTTTCACCATAGCCACAAGATGTATAAAATACCTAGGGATAAACCTGACTAAGAAAGTCAAAGACTTTTATAAAGAAAACTACGAAAATCTTTAAAAAGATATTGAAAGTGACATAAAAAAGAGGAAGGACATCCCATGCGCCTGGATTGGAAGAATTAACATAATCAAAATGGCAATTCTACCCAAATTAATCTACATGTTTAATGCAATTCCAATCAAAATACCAGAAATATTCTTCACAGATCTAGAAAAGACAATCATAGAATTTGTCTGGAATCATAAAAGACCTCATATTGCAAAAGCAATCCTGCGCAAGAAGAATGGAGTGGGAGGCATATCACTCCCTGATCCCAAGATATACTATAAAGCTGTGGTCATCAAAATAGCATGGCATTGGCAGAAAACAGACATGTGGACCATTGTAATAGAAGAGACCCCAGAAATTACCCCCAAAGCTTACAGCCAACTGATTTTTTACAAAGGATATCAGTCAATCCATTGGGAAAACCTCATTAGTAAATGGTGCTGAAAAAACTGGGTATCCACCAGCAGAAAGATGAAACTGAACTCCCATCTTTCGCCATTAACAAAAATTAACTCAAAATGGATCAAAGATCTGAACCTAAGATCTCAAACAATAAAACTACTAGTGGAAAATGCTGAGGAAACTCTGGGAGACATTGGAGTAGGCAAAGACTTCTTAAATAAGACTCCTAAAGCACAGGCAATAATCCCTAAAATAGACAAGTGGGACTATATCAGACTAAGAAGTTTCTGCACAACAAAGGACACAGTAACAAGTGTGAACAGATAACCCTCAGAATGGGAAAATATTTTTGTTAAATATGCCTCAGACAAGGGACTGAGAACAAGAATACACAGGGAACTCAAGTACCTTATGCAACAACAACAACAAAAAGATTAACCCAATTAAAAGATGGGAAAATGAGCTGAACAAAAATCTCTCTAAGGAAGACATATGAACAGCCAAAAAGCATATGAGGAAATGCTCAACATCCCTCATCATAAGGGAGATGCAGAAAAATACCACAATGAGATACCACCTAACCCCTGTCAGAATGGCAAAGATTAAGAATATAAAAAGTGATAAGTGTTGGCGGGGATGTGGTGAAAAGGGAACCCTCCTGCACTGTTGGTGGGAATGTAAACTAGTTCAACCACTGTGGAGAACAATATGGAGGTTCCTCAAAGATCTACAAATAGAACTACCATTTGATCCAGCAATCCCACTTCTGGGTATCTATCCAAAGGACAGGAAAACGCCCAGTCAGAAAAGTGCTTGCACATCAATGTTTATTGTAGCATTATTCACAATTGCCAAGACATGGAACCAACCTCAATGTCCACATACTGATGAATGGATTGGAAAAGTGTGGTATATATACTCTATGGAATACTACTCAGCCGTAAAAAAATAACAAGACCCTGGCATTTGATAGAAAGTGGTCAGATATGGAGGATCTATTGCTGAGTGAAGTAAGCCAGGCTATGAAAGAAAGATATTGTACGTATCCACTCAATATATACCGACTATCCACACTCAATGGTAGAGAGCAAAAAATTGGAGGACATAAAAGCAGTGAAGGTACTTAATGATAATAGGACAGTGTGGAATGGGGGAGGTGAAGAAAAGAGGATAGAGAATGATAGCAAGAGAACAATAGAGATGCAGGACGTTAGTGAGAAACAGATATGGCTTATTAACTGTAGATAATGACATGTATAGTATTCTCAACTGGATTGGTCTGAGAAGTATTTCATGATGGGCAAAGTCTTTTTACAAGCAAAATGAAAAATAGTTATTGACTGTTTTAAAATAAATAATTAGAATAACAATAATAATGATTGGGGAAAACATAGAAAAGATATTGAATGTTGAAGCGGGGAGATTAATGTCTCTGTATTGACTGACATGCATGGCATTCCCTTTTGAAAAAGCATTGCAATACACTGTAAAGTTATATGTAATCTAATGTAATATAAAGAAAATTATGATGATAATAAAAAATAATAAAATTAAAAAATTAAAAGATACAGAGAGACAGAGATAGACAGAGAAACAGAGATAGAGATACAGAGGTAGCCATACCCACTAGAAGTGAATCTAGAGGGAGATGTCTCATCAGAAAATCTTCATTTTCTGTCAATGAAAACAATATTACCCAACTCAAGTTCAGTAGCTATTTCCTGTTTATTTGTTTTAATTTTACCAGAGAGAAAGAGAGAGAGAGAGAGAGAGAGAGAGAGACTCTAGTTCTGAGACTCGAACCACAGTTGGCCATGTTGAAGGCCATGTTGAAGTTTAGTGCCCTTTACCACTATGCCACCTGCCGGCCCCAGGGATGTTGTATTTTTCAAATGCTTTTTGTGCATCCATTGATATGATCATATGGTTTTTAATCTTTCCTTTTGTCAATGTGATATATTACATTTACTGTTTTCTGTATGTTTAACCATCCTTGCATCCCTGGAATAAATCCTACTTGGTCATGGTGTATAATCTTTTTAATATATTGCTGAACACAATTTGCTAGTACCTTTTTTTTAGAGATTTTTGTGCACTCACCAGAGAAACAGAGAAAGACAAAGACACAGAAAGCGAGAGATCACCCCTTAGGAGGTATGTCTATGTTGCAATCCCTTCTCCTCCATTCTTCTCAAAGGATTTTGGGCATGTATGTGCATATGTCCCACATGAGTTTTAAGCCCTTGGGTTTGGGACTCGAACTGCAGTCGACTCTGTGGGAGTACAGCAATTTGGTAGTATCTTGTTGAGAATTTTTGCATCCATATTCATCAAGGATATGAAACTGAAGTTTTCTTTTTTTGTCATGTCCTTGTCTGGATTTGGAATTAAAATGATGGAGGCTTCATAGAATGAATTCAGGAGGGTTCCTTTCTTTTGAATTTTTAGAAATAGTTTAAGGATAACTGGGATTAGTTCTTCTTTCCAAGTTTTGTAGAGTTTAAAAATAAAGCTATCAGGACCTGGGCACTTCCTTGTTGGGAGACTATTTATTACTATTTCATTCTCATTGCTTGTTATGGCTCTATTCAGACTTCCTACTTCTTTCTGGTTCAATCTTCTTAAGTTATACTTGTCCAGAAATTTCTCCATCTTATTTATATTTTCTTGTTTGTTGGCAGGTAGTCACTCATGGTACTGTTTGATGATATTTTGTATTTCTGTTATGCCCATTGTAATAATGCCTGTTTCCTTGCAGATTTAATTTATCTGGTTCCATTTTTAGTTCTTATTGATGTATTTAGCTAATAATGTGTAAATTTTGTTTATCTTCTCAGAGAACCAGCTTTTGTTTTTGTTCATTTTCTATATAGTTTTTTCATTCTCTATGTTATTTATTTCTGCTTGAATCTTTATTATTTTTTTCTCATTATTTTTTTCTTTTTTTCAGTTCCCTGAGTTGTTCTGTTAGATTGTTTATTTGCCACCTTTCTACTTTTCCCCAGTGGGTATTAATTGCTATAAACTTCCCTTTTATACGTGTTTTTGCTGTGTCCCATAGGTTGTAAAAACTTGTTTATTCATCATAATTGTTTCCTATAAACATTTAGATTTCAGTCTTAACTTCTTCTGTAGTAGTAAAGTCATTTAGAAGTAGATGATTTAGTTTCTATGTGTTTGTGAATTTTCAATGGCTCCTTCTGTAATTGATTTCAAGTTTGATTTCATCATGGTCAGAAAAGATGATAGGTATAGTTTCTATACTTTTGAATTTGCAAAGGCTTGTTTTGTGCCCTATCATGTGATCAATCTTCAAAAATGTTCCATGTGGGGGTGATAAAATTGTGTATTTTATGGTAGTTGGGTGAAATACTCTATAGACATCTGTCAAGTCCATTTCAGGTATGGTATCATTTAGATCTTGTATCTCTTTGTTTATTTTTTGTTTAAATGATCTATCCAGAGAAGTCAGTGGAGTGTTGAGATCCCCTATGACTATTGTGTTGCAATCAATCTCTCCCTTGAGATTAAGTAGTCTCTAATTCATGTATTTAGATGCTCTACTGTTGGTTGCATAGACATTTACTCGTGTTATTTTTTTTGGTGAACAAGTTCTTTTAGTAGTATATAAGGTCCTTTACATTTTCTTACGTATTTCATCTTAAAGTCTATTTTGTCTGATATCAGAATCACTAATCAAGTCTTCTTTTGGTTTCCATTTGCATGGAATATCCTTTTCCAGTCCTTCACTTTCAATCTATGTATTATCAGTGAAGTGTTTTTCTTGTAAACAACATATAGATGACTTGTGCTTTTGTATCCATTCAGCCAGTCTAAATCTTTCAATGGAAGAATTTAATCCATTAACATTCAATGTTATTATTGATATATATGTGGATTTATCCCTGTCAGTTTTGTTAGCCATTTCCTCAGTTGTTTTTTGTTCTTCTGTTTCTGTTTCCTGTTGGAGGGCTGTGTCTCCCAGGTCAGAGCAGTTATGGGTAATTTCAAGTGCTTGGCTCTTCTACAAAGCGTTCTTTAGGTGGTAATAAGCTAAGAAGTTATAACTTGGTGAAGACACAGCACATGAGCTGCTGTACCAAAAGTCCCAAAGTGTCTCTTAGGTCCCAAGCATGGACTCACCCTAAAGGCCTGCCCAGACTGGGTTCAAGACTCATGGTGGGCTGGCAGATTAGGCAAGCCCAGGCTGCTGGGACAGTGGGCAATGAAGTCCAGAAGTTCCAAAGTGGCTCCCAGGCTTTGAGCACAAACTCTGTTTTTTTTTGTTTTTGTTTAGCTTTTGCTATAGACCCTGTGTGCTCACCAGAGGTGCTCACCAGAGAGAATTAGAGGGAGAGGAAAAGTGAGAAATCATCCAATCATCCCATGGGGGTTGGCCATGCCACAATTGCTTTTCCTCTAAGAATTTTTGTGCATGCATGCACATACACCAGGTGTGATTTTCAAGCTACTGGGTCTGAGGCTTGAACTGTGGAGCTGACCCTGTAGGATTCAGCATGCTTAACCTCCATGTCATCTGTTGGCCCCTGTGACAAACACACTTTTAAATAATTTATGTAACCTATTTTATTTAATCATCACAACAAAGTTAATTAACTCCTCATATTATTTTGCAGATAAAAAAGGGAGGCACAGAGAGGTCAAGGGCCTTGCCCAAGATCACAAAGTTAGTAAATAGGAAAGCTTAGTTTCAATTCTATACTGTCAGTGTCCAGAGTCTATGCCAATGACCACTATTCTATTCTGCCAAGCTCGCCCAATGTCTATTATTCTTTTATAGCCAAACTTTTATATCCAAACTTTTGAAAAGAACAACTTATTTTTAACGTTTCCACTTTTCTACAACCCTTTCATTAATATCCCACTGTAATTAGGGGCATTCTCCCGTCACTCGATCAAAACTGTTCTGGCAGGTCATTGCTAAATCCATCAAATATTTTCCTATTATTGATTTTGACTTCTCTTTTGCATTCAGTATTATTGACCATTTCCTTATACAAGTTCTTCCTTTCTTTCACTTCCATGAGACTATTTTTTAAATTTCGCCCTTACCTTTCTGGCTGCTTTCTCATAGGCTCTTTTAGTTTTGTTTTTCCTTTTTTTTTCTTTTTCTTTTTCCTTCTGTTCATCATTTAAATATCAACATTCTGTCCTTCTGCATCACTCTCTATGTTCTCTCAATTTCTAGAATTAAGCATTAATTTTAAATTAAGTTTTAACATTAAGCAACTTTGTTACCCTGGGTAAATTACTTTCTCTCATGGAGTGATGTGAGAAATATATTATATAATGCATATGAAGTACATATATTCAAAGTATATTAGTGTTTTTTGATACTATAATTATCACTATTATTATGATTATCTCATTTATAGTTATAGGTTCTACTAAATCCTTTAGTATGATCAGTTCCATATATGTATAACCCTTCTCTAAATTCCAGGCCTATATTTTTGTATCTAACTGTTCCATAGACATTTCAAAACTCAACAAACCCAAAATTGCATATGCGATCTTTGTTATCCTTTAGGAATCCTGGCCCTCCTCTGTTGTGGATCTTAAAGCAGCAAATGACTCAAACCAAAATCTTCAAGCCTCTATATGCTTAACCTCTCCTATTCCTTCATCTCCCCACTAAATAAAGCTGGTGACCAAGTCTTATCAATTCTGGACATATTTTGTACTTCAAATCCATGTTAATTTACTATTTTAATAAGTGCTACCAGTGTAATACCATCTTGTTGGACTTAAATTATTCTTAAAAGGACTAATTTTTGGGAACCAGCAGTTAGTGTAATGGCTATGTCGCTGGACTACCACGTAGTCGACTGCGGTTCGCGTCTCGGAACCGGTGGCTTAAAACTCACTCCGGGCGTGTGGGCGTGCGTGCCCAAGATCCCGAGAGGAGAATGGAGGAGAAGGGATTGCGGCGTGACCATCCCCCCTGGGGGGTGATTTCTTGCTTTCTGTCTCTATGTCTCTCTCTGTCTGTCTGGCGAACGCACGAGCCCTATAGCGAAAACCTCTCCCACCCCCCCCCGCCCCCCAAAAAAGGACTAATTTTCCTTCAAGCTAGAGAACTATTATCTCAGTAATCATTTTAGCTAAAATATGTGATTATTTCTTGCTTTATAATTTGTGGACCTGAGCTTTTCATATCAGTATTATGTACAAGTATCAACATTTATATAATTGTCCTACTACTGACCAATGCTATATTCTTTTACCTCTTGTAAAGAAATAATCACAATTTGCAATTTTTAATTGAAATCTCTCAATCTTAGCATCATTGGGGGAAAATTGCTGTTGTTATTATAAGGTAATAACAACACTTCCCACTCAGCAATCTAAAGTTGCTTAGAACTGCCAGCTCACGCCAAGCTATTTATATTACATGCTAAAAAAAAAAAGGATAACTCATTTTCTGTGGGAAAATTTATTTTCCTTTTAAAGGAGTTCTTAGAGACTGGCCTCCACCTGCCAGCAGAGTCCCAGTTCCATCTCCAGCCCCATTGTTCGCAAGGGACTCTGAGGCAGGGCCACCACTAGCCCCAACCTAGCTACAGCTAGCTCTCCCCACACCATAGTCCTTCTCCTTCAGAAAGACTGACCTCTGCCCACCAGCAGAGCCCCAGTTCCATCTCCAGCCCTGTGGCCAGCAAGGAACTAAGGCAGGGCCACCACTGGCCACAGCCCCAACTCCAGATAGCTCTCTTCACCCCATAGCACTCTCCTTCAGAAAGGTAGGCAGTTTTTTTTTTTCTTTTTTCTTTCTTTTGTTAATTTCTTACTCCTCCTTTCCCCACAGACTGGCCTCTGCTAGCCAGCAGAACCTCAGTTTCATCTCCAGCCCGGTGGCGAAATCGCATGCTACGCATTAGACTTTTTTTTTCTTTATTCTCCTTCATACTTTCTTCCCTCTTATATTGTCCCCTAATCTTCATCCTCCATGACCCCAGAGGGGCTAGACAGGTCTAAAATCACAGTTCTGAAATACCTTAGTAATGTAAAGCTCCCTGGGAAACACAACAGAAGAGAGACTTCAGGACACATCAGTCCACAGCAAAAGGGAAACACAGTTGCTCCGAGTCAAAGAAACATTCTCCTAAAAGGTATTCAAAAGTGAATACATCTCCCAATGGCTAGAAGTAGAAGAAGAGCCTCAGGCCTGAATAAACCAGAAAATATGACTCCATCAAAAGAACAAAGTAACTCCCCTCCATCTCTCGAAAAAACAAAGGAAATTACTAAAATTTCAGAGAAATAATTTAGAACATTCATGGTGACAAAATTATATGAGTAGGAACAGAAAAGAGACAACAAACTACAGGAGATTAAGAAGCCTTTCCATGATTTGGAAAAAGAAATGGACACTCTAAGAAAGAATCACAAGGAACTATTAGAGATAAAGTCTGTAATACAGAAAAGTAAAAACTCTCTCAAAAGTATTAAGAGTTGATTAGACCATGCTGAAGATCAAATCCCTGATGTAGAAGATAAAATGTCTGACATAGGGGAAAAAAAAACAGCAAAAAGACAGAAAAGAACAAAAAATCAAGAGGATAATATACAAGAAATAGAAGATTACATTAGATGCCAAACATTTGAAGAATGGGTATCTCAGAAGGTGAGTAAACCAGTAACGGCATGGAAAATCTATTCCATGAAATCCTGGTAGAAAATTTCCCAAATCTAGAGAGGCAATCAAACATCTGGACTCAAGAAATATGAAGGAACTCAAATAGAATCAACCCACAAAGTTCTTCCCCAAGGCACATCTTACCCAAACTGGCAAAGACCACAGATAGAGACAAGATACTAAAATTGACAAGAGAAAAATGACAAGTGACTTACGAAGGTCATCCCATCAGGCTAACACTGGACCTGTCAATGGAAACAATGCAAGCAACGAAAGAATGGGAAGACATATTGAAAGTTTTAAGAGAGAAACTATTTCAACCAAGATTATTATATCCTGCAAAATTATTCTTCATAAGGGAAAAAATAGATTAAAATGTTCTTAGACAAACAAAACCTGAAAGGATTTGCCAAAAACCAGACCAGCTCTACAAGAAACACTGAAGAGAATACTGTTCCAGGAAAACTAAAGAATGAACAGCCAGAAATAAAGAAAGAAAAGGCAACCAAGACAATGGCCAACTGAAACGTCAGGACAAGTCCGGTAGTATCAATAATAACATTGAGTGTTAGTGGATTAAATTCTCCAATCAAGAGACACAGATTGGCTAAATGCATTGAAAAAACAGAAACTCTCTGTTTTTGCTTACAGAAAACCCATCTCATGGAAAAAGACATACATAGATTAAAAGTGAAGGGTGGGAAAAAGGTTTTCCATGCAAATAGGAACCAAAAAAGAGCAGGGGTCATGATACTAATTTCTGATAAAAAAGAACTGTTCAAAGAGACAAAGAAGGGCACTATATTGTAGTAAAAGGGTCAATCATTCAAGAAGATATATCGCTTATAAATATCTATGCACTTAACCCAAGGGCAACCAAATACGTGAAGGAAAGACTGTTAGATCTGAAAGGACAGATAGACTGCAAAACACTACACCCCACTATCCCCTCTGAACAGATCGTCTGGACAAAAAATAGGTAAAGAGATAAAGAATCTAAATGATACCATACATCAAATGGACTTAACAGACATCTATTCAACCTTCCATCCAAAAACCATGAGATACAATTTTTCTAACACCAACATGGAACATTTTCAAAGACTGACCACATAATAGGGCACAAGGCAAGCCTCTATCGATTCAAAGGCATAGAAACTATAATCCAGCAACTTCTCCGACCATGATGGAATTAAACATGATTTTAATTTCAAGAGAAATCCTCAAAAATACTCAAATACATGGAAACTAAATAACCTACTCCTGAATAATTTCACAACTACTGAAGAAATGAAGACTGAAATCAAAATATTCATGGAAGCCAATGACAATGAGGACATGAGTTTCCATAATCTTTGGGACACTGCTAAAGCAGTCCATTGAAAGATGGCAAATGGATCACCTAACATCATGCCTCAGAGAATTGGAAAAGCAACAACAAAAAAACCAAAAAACTTAAGGAGAAAAGAAATAATAAAGATCTGAGCAGAAAGAAATGAAATAGAAAATAAATAATCTATACAGCAAATAGATGAAAGTAAAAGTTGGTTCTTTGAAAAGATAAACAAAATCAATGCACCACAAGTGAGACACATTAAGAAGAGAGAAAGGAACCAGGTATATCAAATTTGCAATGAAGTAGCCAATATAACAACAGACGTAGTGGAAATACAAAACATCATTAAAGGATACTATGAACAAACATATGCCAAGAAACAAGACAATCTGGATGAGATGGACACATTCTTGGATAGATATAATCTACCAAGACTGAGCCAGGTGGATATAGAAGGAGTGAATAGACCCATAACTAGCCAGGAGACTGAGTCAGTAATAAATAACCTCCCAAGAAAGAAAAGCCTGGTCCCAGTGGCTTCACCTCTGAATTCTACAAAATTTTCAAAGAAGAGTAAACCACCCATTCTCCTCAAGTTATTTCTAAAGATCCAAAAGAGTGAATTTCTCCCTAATTTATTCTATGGTGCCCCCATCACCCTTATTCTTAAAACAGGTAAGGACAGGACAAGGATGGAAAATTATAGACCAATATCTCTGATGAATATAGTTGCAAAGATTCTCAACAAGATACTAGCAACTCATATCAAACAACTTATAAAAAAGTTTATACATCACGATCAGGTAGGCTTTATTCCAGGGATACAAGGTTTGCTCAACATACACAAAACCATAAATGTAATACAGCATATAAACAGGAAAAAGATAAAAAAAAACATATGATCATATCAATAGATGCACAAAAAGTATTTGATAAAATACAACATTTCTTCATGATCAAGACTCTTGGCAATATTGGCATAGAAGTGTCATTTCTCAACACAATAAAAGCTATCTATGAAAACAACAAAGCAAACATCACCCTGAACAGAGAAAACCTGAAAGCTTTTCCACTAAAAACAGGTTCAAGACAAGGATGCCTATGTTCTCTACTCCTTTTCAATATAGTACTAGAAGTCCTCACCAATGCAATCAGAAAAGAGGAAAAAATAAAAGGCATTCAAATAGGAAAAGAAGAGGTGAAACTGTCTCCATTTGCAGATGACATGATTGTGTATGTAGAAAACCCAATGGTTCCCATGAAAAAAATTCCTGAAAGTGATACATGAATACAGTAAAATTGCAGCATACAAAATCAACACACAAAAATCTATAGCATTTCTATATATGAAAAGCAGGCAGACTGCAATAGAAATGAAAAAAGTAATTCTATTTACCAGAGCCACAAAAAGTATGTGATACTTAGGAGTAAATCTAACCAAAGAAGTTAAAGACTTCCAGAAGGAAAATTACAAGAAGCTAAAAAAAGAAATTGAAAATGACACAAATAAGTGGAAGGATGTCCATTGCTCCTAGATTGGAAGAATTAATATAATCAAAATGGCAATTCTACCCAAATTAATCTACATATTTAATGGAATTCCAACCAAAGTACCAGACACATTCTTCCCAGATCTAGAAAAGACAATCATATAATTTGTCTGAATCATAAAAGATCCCGTATTGCCGAAGCAATCCTGCACAAGAAGAGTGGAATTGGTAGCATCTCATTCACAGACCCAAACATATACTACAAAGCCGTGGTAATCAAAACAGCATGGTACTGGCACAGAAACAGACACGTGGTCCAATGGAACAGAATCGAGTCCCCAGAAATAAACTCCAAAACATACAGTGAACTGATATTTGACAAAGGATACTAGTCAATCCAGTGAGAAAAGGAAAATCTCTTCAGCAAATGGTGCTGGCAAAACTGAATATCCACCTTTAGAAAGATGAATCTGAACCCCTACCTCTCACTATTGATAAAAATCAACTAGTGGTGGATCAAAGATCTAAACCTAAGACCTCAAACTATAAAACTGCCCCTGGAAAACAGTGGGGAAACTCTGGGAGACATTGGGGTAGGGAAAGACTTCTTAAATAATACCTCCAAAGCACAGTCTATAATCCCTCAAATAGACAATTGGGATTACATCAGACTAAGGAGTTTTTGCATGGCAAAAGACTTACTAATTAGTGTGAATCTACAGTACTCAGAATGGGAAAATGTTTTCGTAAACTGTATGTCAGATAAGGGATTTATAACCAGACTACAAAAGGACCTCAAGCTCCTGTTCAAAAAAAAAGATGATCAACTCTATTAAACAATGGGAGAATGAGTTGACAGAACTGCTCTCTATGGTTGAAATATGAATAGCCAAAAGGCATATAAAAAAATGCTCAACATCCCTCATTTTAAGGGAAATGCAGATGAAAACAACAATGACTATGCCCAGTCACAATGACTAAGATTAAAAAAGCAAAAATGATAAGTGCTGGCGGGAGTGTGGGGAAGGAGGAACTCTCTTACACTGTGGTGGGAATGTAAATTGGTTCAGCCACTGTGGAGAACAATGTGGAGATTCCTTAAAAATCTACAAATAGAACTACCATATGATCCAGCAATCCCATACCTTGATATCTACCCAAAGGACAGAATTCTTCATTGGAAAAGTGCTTGCAAATCAATGTTTATTGTGGCATTATTCACAATTGCTAAGACATGGAACCACCCCAAATGCCCATGAACAGATGAATGGATTGAAAAACTGTGGCACATATACTCTATGGAATACTACTCAGCCACACACACACACGCACACACAACAAAACCATGGCTTTTGACAGAAAGTGAATGAATGAATATGAAAGATTTACTGCTGAGTGAAGCAAGCCAGGCTATGAAGGACAGACATTGTATGTCCCCACTTAATATATACCAAGTATCCACACTCTATGACTGAAACTGAATGACTAAAAGATATAGAAACATAGTAAATGGTTGTGAATACCAGATATAGTGTGGAAAGAGGATGGGTGAAGAAGTAGTGTCTGAGGAAGGACATTTAGAAGAAAACCGAGAGACTTAGCATTAATGAGACAAAGAAATGTTGAAGATAACTTTATACTATTATTACCCAGACTCGGGAGAAATGTACAAATGTTGGAATATTCACTGTGCAAGCTAAATAATGTGATTGAATGTACAAAAGAACTTGAAATAAAAATAAATAAATTTTTAAAATAGTGTTCTGAGAGGAACATTTAGTCCAAATATGTACATTATCACCCAGCAAGTGTAGTGTGCTAAGTTATGCTACAGGAAGGCAATGTCAGGGAATATAAAAATGATTTTAATGAAAGCTCTACCCTGGAAGCACTACCAGTCTAGTAAAGGAGTGAGGAAATGTTCATATGGGATGAATAATGAAAAATTCATTCACCTTCTACATATCATGGTGAATCAGTGCTAAACTCTAAGGGAAAGGATGCTAAAAATGTTAGATCCTTTTAAGAAAGTGGGATTAATGAGGTCAGAATGACTCAGAGATAGATTCCCAAATCAGTAAGCTACTTTGAACAACACATGTTTGTGGTGCTGGTAATTTCTTTTCCTTTAAGAATGTCTGAACAATACCGAAATATGTTGAACAGAAAAGCTAATTAGTGAGAGGGAGGTGAATAAGAAGAAGCACTCAAGATTCTATTTTTGATTTTGCTATATACTGCAGCAAATCACTGAATTTCTCTGGGTTTCACTTTTACTTATCCAAAAATAGAGGCAATAACATGGAAATAATAAGCTCCGTCTGCTTACTTCACAATTGACCAAACTTGTTTCCCTCAAGAAACTCATTGTAGTGATGACAGGCTCTTGAAAATATCTCCTGGTTTCTTCTTTATAATAAGATTCCTCAACCAGCTAGATAAGTATGATAGTATTGGACAACTAAACTGGAGATACAAGTGAGAGAAAGAATGGTTTAAATGGGAAGAAACTATGAAGGAAAATTATCAGAGTCACTTGATCCAGAAAGTTATGTTATCAAGGCTTTATTTGGGAAAGGTTTTCTGGTGAGAATTAAGGGGATATATGATAAAGAAAAGTAGTCCAGGAGTAAAAGCTTTTATTTTATGTTACAGTTAGACTGGAGTTCAACGTTTTATAGTCCCACCTCCTATCAAGTGCAAGAATTATATCTACAATCTTCATGACCAAAACAGGGCCATCATTTTTAGAAAACAAGCTCCATGAGCACAAGAATATTTTTACCTTTTCACTTGTGTTTACATCCCCAATTTAACACAGAATTTGATGCATAGTAAAGATACAATAAATATCATTTATAAATTAATGAATGAATCTAGTCAGTGCTTGCATACTTATGATGACAGTGTTTACTAGTTCAAAATTATCCCACTAGGAATTATCTATGTTTGAAAATCAATCCATGTTACGAGACAAAAACCTGTCTTCCCAATAGTTTACACACAATGGCTTTACTTCTGTTCCCCTGACTCTATATAAATGAAAGCAATAATTGCCATCATATATTTTTATTAATATATTTTATTTTATTTTAATTTCTTTTATATATTCAATCACATACATCACTTTGCTTGTAAAGTGAATGTTCCGACCTAAATACATTTCTCACCAGTCCAGTTGGGGCTACTATATATGTTATCATCAACAGATAATAACCCATTTCTTGGTCCCATAAATGTCTTGCCACTGTGTTTTTCTACTTACTGTCTTTCCTCAGACTCTCGTTCCTCTATCACCCACTTTCCACACTGTATTTCGTATCTATAACAATTTTCTGTTTCTATATCTAGTCTTCCAGTTTAGGCTATAGAGAGTGGACAGTGGGTATATATTAAGTGGGGACATACAATGTCTCTTCTTTACAGACTAGTTTGCTTCACTCAGCAGTAAATCTTCCATATTCATCCGCTTTCTGTCAAAAGCCAGGGTCTTGTTACTTTTTTATGGCTGAGTAGTATTCCATAGACTATACGTGCTACACATTTTCAATCCATTATTCTGTTTATGGACATTTGGGTTGGTTCCATATCTTAGCAATTGTGAATAATTCTCCAATACACATAGATGTGCAAGCACTTTTCCAACTAAACGTTCTTCTGTCCTTTGGGTAGATACCAAGGAGTGAGATTGCTGGATCGTATGGTAGTAGTTCTATTTGAGATCTTTGAAGGATCTTCATATTGTTCTCCAAAGTGGCTGGACCAATATACATTCTCACCAGCAGTGTAGAAGAGGTTCCCTTTCACCACATCCCTGCCAGCACTTAGTATTTTTTTGATTTTTTAACCCTAGTCATTCTGACTTAGGTTAGGTGGCATCTCATTATTGTTTTGTTCTGCATCTCCCATATGATGAGGGATGTTGAGCATTTTTATATGCTTTTTGCCTCTTTGTA
Organism: Tupaia tana; assembly: GCA_026018925.1. Classification (NCBI taxonomy): domain Eukaryota; kingdom Metazoa; phylum Chordata; class Mammalia; order Scandentia; family Tupaiidae; genus Tupaia; species Tupaia tana. The sequence goes on along the minus strand of JAKSZU010000009.1, from coordinate 82,462,920 downwards.
TGCCTTCCTTAGAGAGTTATTTATTCAGCTCATTTTTCCATTTTCTAATTAGGTTGATTTTTTTTTTTTTTTTGGGGGGGAGGTAAGCCTCCTGAGTTCCCTGTGTATTCCGGTTATCCGTCCTTTATCTGAAGCATAGTTTAAAAAAATATTCTCCCATTCCATGAATTGTCTATTCACACTAATTACTGTGTCTTTTGCCATCCAGAAACTTCTTAATCTGATGTAATCACACTTGTCTATATTTGCGATTTTTGACTGTGCTTTAGGGGTTTTATTTAATAAGTCTTAGCTTACCCCAAATGTCTCCCAGAGTTTCCCCAGTGTTTTCCACCAGTAGTTTTATAGTTTGAGATCTTAGGTTAAGATGTCTGATCCACTATGAGTTGGTTTTTGTCAATGGTGAGATTGATTCAGATTCATCTTTCTGCAATTGACATGTTCTTTTTTCAGCACCATTTGCTAAAGAGGTTTTCCTATTCCCACTGGGATAACTAGTACCCTTTATCAAAAATAAGTTGACTGTATATTTGGGGGTTTATTTCTTTGGTCTTTATTCCAATCCATTGGTCCACATGTCTGTTTTTGTGCCAATATCATGCTGTTGTAATTATCAAAACTTTATGTTGTATTTTGGGGTCAGGGAGTGAGATGCCACCCACTTCAGTTTTCTTGAACAAGATTGCTTTGGTAATATGAGGTCTTCTATGGTCTTTTATGACTCCAGACAAAATCTATGATTTTCTTTTCCAGATTTGTGAAGACTGTCTATAGTACTTTGATTGGGATTACATTAAGCATGTAGGATAATTTGTATAGAATTGCCATTTTGATTATATTAATTCTTCAATCCAGGACCATAGGATGTCCTTCCACATTCTTGCATCATTTTTCCATTTATTTTTTAATTTCTCATAATTGTCCTTGTGGAGGTCTTTAACTTTTTTGGTTAGCTTTATCCCTAAATATCTTATAGTTTTTGTGGCAATTATAAATGGAATTACTTCCCTCAGTTCTATCTCAGTCTGCCTGCTGTTCTTACATAGAAATGCTATAGATTTCTGTGTGTTGATTTTGTAGCCTACAAATTAGCTGTATTCTTTTATTACTTCCAGGAGTTTATTCATGGATAACATTGGGTCTTCTATGTATACAATCATATCATCTGCAAATAGAGATAATTTCACCTCTTCATTTCCTATTTAAGTGCCTCTTATTTTATTCTCTTTTCTGATTGCATTGGCAATTTTCTAGTACTATATTGAAAAGTATTGGAGAAAGTAGGCATCCTTGTCTTGTACCAGTTTTTAGTGCAAATGCTTTCATCTTTTCACCATTAAGGATGATGTTAGCTATGGGTTTTTAATAGATAGCTTTTATTGGGTTGAGGAATGACCCTTCTATGACAATTTTTATGAGAGTCTTGATCATAAAGGATGTTGTATTTCATCAAATGCCTTTTCTTTCTTTTTTTAAAAAAATTTTATTGGGGGGAGAGGTTTTTGCTATAGGGAGTGTGTGCTCACCAGAAAGACAGGGAGAGACAGAGAGACAGAAAGCGAGAAATCACTCCCCAGGTGGGATTGCCCCACCACAATCCCTTCTCCTCCATTCTGCTCTCAGGATCCTGGGCTTGCATGCACGCACACATGCCTGGAGTAAGTTTAAGCCACTGCGTCAGGTACTCAAACTGTGGTAGACTACATGGGAGTTCAGCGATGTAGCCCTTACAAAGTGTGCTGGTCCCACAAGAAATGCCTGTTCTGCACCAATTTATATGATTGTATGGTTTTTGTCTTTCCTTTAATATGGTGTACTACGTTTATGGTTTTGCATATGTTGCACCATTCAGGCACCCCTGGAATAAAGCCCACATAGTTATGATGTGTTATCTTTTTTTTTTGAGAGAGTTTTTTGCTATAGGGTGTGTACACTCACCAGAAAGACAGAGAGAGACAGAGAGACATAAAGAAATTATCCCCCAAGGGGGGATGGCCACGCCACAATCCCTTCTCCCCCTTTCTCCTCTCAGGATCTTGGGCATGCACCCATACATGTCTGGCGTGAGTTTAAGCCACCAGGTCCAGGACTTGAACCATGGGTGACTACATGGGAGTCCAGCAACATAGCCATTACACTAACTGCTGGTCCTGTGATGTGTTATCTTTTTCATTTGTTGTTGGAAATGTTTTGCTAGTAATTTGATGCATCTGTACTTATCAGAGATATTGATCTATCGTTTTCCTTCCTTGTCATTTCATTGTCTGTTTTAAGGATAAGGGTGATAGAGGCTTCATAGAATGAATTTGGAGGAGTTAAATCCTTTTGGATCTTTAGAAATAACTTGAGTAGAATGGGTGTTAACTCTTCTTTAGACGTTTTGTAGAATTCAGAGGTGAAGCCATCAGGATCAGGGCATTTCTTTGTTGGGAGGTTATTTATTACTTATTCAATCTCATTGCTCATTATGGGCCTATACAGAGTTTCTCCTGACTCCATCTTGGTAGATTATATGTGCCCAGGAATTTGTCCATCTCATCCAAGTTTTTTGTTTGTTTGTTTGTTGGCAAATTGTCATTCATAATATCTTGTAACAATATTTTGTGTTTCTATTATGTCTGTTGTTATAGTGCCTACTTCATTGCGAATTTGATTTATTTGGTTACTTTCTCTCTTCTTCTTAATTAGTCTAGCTAGCGATGTGTCAATTTCATTTATCTTTCCAAAGAATCAGCTTTTACTTTCATTTATTTTCTGTATATCTTATTTATGTTTTATTTCATTTATTTCTGCTTGAATCTTTATTATTTATTTTCTTCTGATATTTTTTGGATTTTTTTGTTGTTACTTTCCCAATTCTTTGAACCCTGATGTTAGGTTGTCCATTTGTCCCCTTTCTGTTTTTTTCTTATCAATGCTAATTGCTGTGAACTTCCCTCTTATGACTGCCTTTCCAGTGTCTTCAAGATTTTGGAGACTCATGTATTCATTATCATTGGCTTCCATGAATCATTCAGGAGTACGTTATTTAGTATCCATGTATTTGTGTATTTTCAAAGGTTTTTTCTTGAAATTCATATCAATTTTAATTCCATCATGGTCATAGAAGATGCTGAATATAGTTTCTTTTTAAAAAATATTATTTATTACAATCTACATTTTATCAAGTCTTTACAGTATACATTCTTTTTCCAACACAAAAAATATACATGTCAGTCACGACAAGGATATTACTATATAAATTATCATCAGCAAATAGCTTCTCATTTTTTGTCAATTAGGCATACTTATACCTATTTTCACCTTCCCCTTTTTTCTCCCTCCCTTCCATACTAAACTTTTTTTTTTCATGTTTTAGTGATTCACAAAAGATCTTAAAGTACGGACAAAACTAGAATATAGTGACAAGTGCATTGTAATTTTCTTCTGAAACAATTTTTTCCCTCTTCCCATGGCCCCTTTTACTAAAGAGAGGTATAAACTAACATATTGAAAACAAAAAATAGGTTAATCTCAATTTGGTCTGTTATTTGCACGAAACCCCATAAGAATTCAATTTCTGATGCAAGAGAACAGATACTATTATATTATTGAACTAATGCAAATAAACATTCTGCCACAAAATAAGAATGCTTTTAAATATTTTCCAATTGCAAAGGGATCAGGAAGGGAGAAAAGTTTATATTTCAATATAAAAAATTCTTTAACAAATTGTCTAACCAAACAACTCAAAAGAAAACAAAAATTCTTAAATCTGGAAGACAAAGCATAGAAGAAAATCAGTAGTGTTTTAGGAAAAAAGTCATAGAATTCTATTTCACCAGTTCATTCTCATGTCATCTCTTTGTTGAATTTACAGTGTTACTGTGGTCTGATCTTTTTGTTAACATTCACATTAGTATTGACATTTCAGAACTTGTCTCTACCATTAAGATGGCCTTTCTTTTGGTCATTTTTTGTTCTCTTATGTGTCTGTTTTTAGTTTTCCTGGTATAGTACTCCCTTCAGAACTTCTTGGAGATCTGGTCTGGTGTTGGTAAATTCTTTCAAGTTTTGTTTATCTGAGAATGTTTCATCTTTTCTTCTCATGTAAAGGATAATCTTGCTGGATACAGTACTTGTGGTTGAAATTGTTTTTCACTTAACACTTTGAATGTATTTTCCCATTATTTCCTTGTTTGCATTGCTTCCAATGAGAGGTCTGATGTTATCCAGATGGGATATCCTTTGATATCTCTTGTCAATTTTATTATCTTATCTCTGTCCATGCTTTTGTAAATCTGACTATGATGTGCCTTGGAGAAGATCTTGTTGGGTTGATTCTATTAGGGGTCCTTTGTATTTTTTGGTATGGATATTTGAATGCCTCTCTAGGTTTGGAAAATTTTCTTCCAGGATTTCATGGAATAGATTACCAATGCCCTGATTAGTTTTCTTCACCTTCTGGGATACTGCTTATCCAGGTGTTTGAGTGTGTAATGGTATCTAGTATTTCTCATATATTATTCTCATTTTTGGATTATTTTCTCAGTCTTTTTGGTGAATTTTTCTAGGTCAGTAGTTTTATCTTCTACATCTAAGATTTGATCTTCTGCACCATCTAATCTGCTTTTAATACTTTCAAGGGAGGTTTTGATTTCCTGGATTACAGCTTTCATCTCTAATTGTTACTTTTGATTCTTTCTTATGGTGAGTATTTCCTCTTTCAGATTGTGGATGAACTTCTTCACCTCCTGGAACTTATTGTCTCTTTTTTCCTGCATTTTCTGAAGTTTGTTGTCTCTCTTCTCTTGCATTTCTGTTAGCTTTGTCACTATGAATGTCCTAAAATCTTTATCTGACATTTCCAGAAGTTCTATTTTACTGTCTGTGGATGATGAAGGGCTGTTCTTTCCCCTTGGGGGAGACATATTTATTGATTTCTCATATTTCTTGTGCTTCTGCAATGGTGGTTTCTGGACATCTGATGGATTATACGTTACTTCCTACCTTCTTGGAATTAACTCTGAATGTTAGAGGTGTGAGGAAGGAGATGGCCTGCAATTTTTCTATAATATAATTTCCCTAATCCTCACCAAGCAAACTGCACTTTTGTCAATGGAACAGGATATTACAAAGGCCTCACACTTTCAAGGCAATAGGGGCACATGGGCTGAGCTGCGGGGTTTAAAGTATTCAGATGTTTCACCACTGTGTACCTATACCTGCCTAGTTACTCAATATGTGGAAGGTGAGAATCAAGGTAAGAAAGTCAGGTAAAAGAAAGCAAACAAAGGGAAAAAGAGAAAAAAAAAAAGGAAAAACAAAACAAAACAATGAAAAGGGTAAAAAAAATATTAAAAAATAAGGCTGGGATCAACAGTTGGTGTAATGACTATGTCACTGGACTTCCATGTAGTCAACCGTGGTTCAAGTCCTGGACCCAGTGGGATAAACACACACGGGGCTCGTCTGTGTGCATTCCCCAGATCCTGAGAGAAGAATGGAAGAGAAGGTATTGTGGCGTGGCCATCCCCGGGGGGGGGGGGGGTGTGATTTCTCACTTTCAGTCTCTCTGTCTCTCTCTGTCTTTCTGGCAAGTGTACACCTCTTATAGCAAAAACCTCTACAAAAGAAAAAAAAAAGACAAAAAATTAGGGGCAGGGAAAGCCCACCTCAGATGCACATGAATTCTGAAATTAGCAAGAGAAGAGATAGGTCAGAGGCAAGAGACAGTACCTACAGATTAGAACAAACAAACACACAAACATATTTATCATAGTGAAAATTTTCAAGAGAAAGGAAGAGGGAGAGAGAGACAGAGACAGAGATAGAGATAGAAAGAAGACAGAAATCACCCTACCTGGCTTTTTGCTGGGTGTTGGGCTGGAAGAAGGGCTTTGGGGTAGAGTTTTTTTCTAGTTAAAGGGGCAGGGAAAGTCGACCTCAGATGCTCATAGATTCTAGATTTTTGCTGGGTGTTGGGCTGGAAGGGAGGCTTTGGGACAAAGGCTTTTTCTGGTTAAAAGGACAGGGAAAGCTCCACCTCAGATGCACATGGATTCTGACGTTTCGCTGGGTGTTGGGCTGGAAGGAGCCAATGCTGGATATAGTTTCTATGGCTTTGAATATATAAAGGCTTGTTTTGTGCCCTATCATGTGGTTAGTCTTTGAAAGGTTCTATGTGGGTGTGAGAAAAATTATATGTTGTGGTTTCTGGGTGGAAAGTTCTATAGACGTACGTTAAGTCCGTTTGATTTATGGTATCATTTAGATCCTGCATCTCTTTGCTAACTTTTTGTCTAGATGATCCATTCAAAAGAGATAGTGGAGTGTTGAGATCCCCAACAATTAACATATTGCAGTCTGTCTCTCCTTTTAGACCTAACAGTCTTTCCTTCGTGTATTTGGATGTTCCTGACTTAGGTGCACAGATATGTATAAGCATTATATCTTCTTGATAAATTAGCCCTTTTACTACTATTTTATGCCTTTCTTTGTCTCTTCTTACTGCTTTTGTTTTAATGTCTATTTTGTCTGAAATTTATATCGTGACTCCAGCTTATTTTTGGCTCCTATTTTCATGGAATACCTTTTTCTAGCCCTTCACTTTTAGTCCACGGATGTTTTATCCATGAGATGTATTTCTTATAGGCAGCAGATAGAGGGTTTCTGTTATTTTACCCATTTAGCCAAGCCTTGTCATTTGATTAGAGAATTTAATCCATTAACATTTAAATATTTTCATCAATATTTCTGGATTTGTCCCCGCCTTTCAGTTGGCCATTGTCTTGGTTGTCTTTTTTCCCCTTATTTCTGTCTTTTCATTCTTTAGTATTCCTGGAACAGTACAATCTTCAGACTAAATCTCCAGATTTTAGTCTTTTTATCCCTATGAAGAATAATCTTGCTAGATATATTAATCTCAGTTGAAATTGTTTCTCTCTTAGCACTTTCAGTATTCTTTCCTTGCTTGCATTGTTTGTATTAAAAGGTCAGGTGTTAGCCTGATGGGATGATGTTTATAAGTCACTTGTCATTTCTCTCTTGCGAGTTTTAGCATCTTATCTTCATCTGTGGTCTTGGCCAGTCTGGCTAAGATGTGTCATGGAGAGGATCTTATTGAGTTGGTTCTATCTGGTGTCCTTTGTCTTTCTTGAGTCTGGATGTTTGAGTGTTTCTCTAGACTTGGAAAGCTTTTTTTTTTTTTTTCTTTTTTTGGAGAGGTTTTTGCTATAGGGCGCGTGCGCTTGCCAGACAGATAGACAGAGACAGAGAGACAGAAAGCAAGAAATCACCCCCCAGGGGGGATGACTACACCACAATCCCTTCTCCTCCATTCTCCTCTCGGGATCTTGGACACGCACACACATGCGCCAGGCATGAGTTTAAGCCACTGGGTCCGGGACTCGAACCGCAGTCGACTATGTAGGAGTCCAGCAACATAGCCATTACGCTAACTGCTGGTCCCAGACTTGGAAAGTTTTTTTCCAGGATTTCGTGAGTTAAATTTTCAATGCCCTTATTAGGTTCTTCACCTTCTGGGATACCAATTATTCAGATTTTTGGACATTTAATGGATTCTAGTATTTTTTGTATATTATCCTATTTTTTTGGTTATTTTCTTAATTTTTGGTGTTTTTTTGTAGGTCTGAGGTTTTGTCTTCTACATCAAGATTCAATCTTCAGCATGGTCTAATTGGCTTTTAATACTTTCAGATGAGGTTTTGATTTTCTATATTAGAATCCTCATCTCTAATAATTCCATTTGATACTTTCTTATGGTATCCATTTCTTCTTTCAAATCATGGAAGGACTTCCTCATCTCCTGGAGTTTGTTGTCTTTTCAGTTCCAACTCATACAGTTTGTCACTATGAATGTTCTAAATTCTTTCTTTGACATTTCAGTAACTTCTGTATTTCTAAAAGAAGGAGGAGAGTAATTGTGTGCTCTTGATGGAGACATAATTTCTGTTTTTTTTTTTTTTTTCAAACTTGGGGCTCTTTTGTGACTTCTAGACATTGGGTGATATACTCACTTTTAGACACCATTTTGGAGAATGTTTCTGTCACTGGGAACTAGTTTGCATCTCTGGGTCATCAATTTCTTCTGTACCAACGTCTCTCCTTTACTATGGTTAGGAATGTGGTCCCCATGGGAGGAGTTTTATAGTCAGGTTTCTGAAGAGCAATTTCTACATTTTTGTAGGTGGTTCAGTCAAGAGCAAATATCCCTGGGAGCCTCATGATCAGAGAGTGTTTGAAGTCTATAATTATAGACATTTCTAGTTCCTCTGGAGGTGTGGAGGATGAGAGAGGATGACATTGAGAGAAAGAAAAAAGGAATATGAAATAGGCAAAAAGAAAAAGTCGGCAAGCCGCTTGGTGCACAAATTAGGCAAGGTGCAACAGATAGAGGCGGGCTCTACTTGGGAGCTGAGTGCTACCCTATGGGGAAGAAGTAAAGAATTACCAAAGGAAAGAAGGGGCAAAAAGGCTTAAGTTTCTGGTGGAGAGGAGTGGGGTCTCTGAGGTTGATATCTGGGGCTGGGACTGGGACTGGTGCTGAGGGCTGATGAAAAGCCCTGATTCAGTTTCCCTGACTAGGTGGGGGGCTAAAGAAGCAGGTGAACTCTGCTTGGGAGCTGAGAGCTGCCCTATAGGGGAAGAAGTAAAGAATTAGCAAAAGAAAGAAGGGGGGGAGGAAGACCTTTCTGGCAGAGAGGAATGGAGGTTGGGTTGGGAGCTGGGGCTGGGATTTGGACTGGGGCTGGGACTGATGGACATCCCTGCCTCAGTTTTCCTGGCTGGGCAGGGGGCTTCAGATGAAGGTGGGCTCTGCTGAAGAGCTGAGAGCTGTCCAATAGGGGAAGAAATAAAGAATCAGCAAAAGAAAGAAGAAAAAAAAAGCCTGTCTTTCTTGGGGAGTAGAGGACTGGTGATGAGATTGGTGGCTGGGGCCGATACTAGGACTGGGACTGGGGGCTGATGGAGAGCCCTGCTTCAGTTTCCCTGGCTGAGAACAGTGTTGTAGATGGAGGTGGGCTCTTCTTGAGAGCTGAGAACTGCCCTATGGGGGAAGAAGTAAAAAATTAGCAAAAGAAAAAAAAAAGGCTTACCTTTCTGCAGGAGAGAAGGTGTGGCTCTGAAGTTGGGAGCTGGGGCTGGGACTAGGACTGGGGCTTGGGACTGATAGTAAGCCCTGCCTCAGTTTCCCAGTTGGGCAGGGGACTGCAGACGGTGGTAGGCTCTGCTTGAAAGCTAAGAACTGCCCCGTGGGGGAAGAAGTAAAGAATTAGCAAAAGAAAGAAGGGGAAAAATGGCCTACCCTTCTGGCAGAGAGGAGGGGATCTCTGAGGTTGGGAGCTGGGGCTGGGACTAGGGCTGGGGGCTGATGGACAGCCCTGCCTCAATTTCCTTGGCTGGGCAGGGCACCGTAGATGGAGGTGGGCTCTGCGTGAGAGCTGAGAGCTGCCCTATGAGGGAAGAAGTAACTAGCAAAAAAAAGAAGGAAAAAAATGCCTATCTCTGAGGCTGGGGAGCTGGGGCTTGGACTGGGAGTGAGGATGAGGGTTGATCGACAACCCTGTCTGGCGAGCGCACGCACCCTATAGCGAAAACCTCTCCAAAAATAATTTTTTTTTCTTTTTTTTGTAGTTCACACATATTTTCTTTTATTATTATTATTTATAATAATTATTATTTGTACATTCAATCACTATACATTATTTACATTGTAAAGAGAATTTACCCAACATAAAATACACCTCAGACAAGTCCAGTTGAGAATAATATACATGTCATCATCAACAGGTAATAAACCACTTATGGGTCCCACAAATGTCTTAACTTTCTATTATTTTTTCCAAAATTTCCTTACCTACACTATTCCCCTCTCCCACTCTCCTTCCACTTTGTCCTCAGTGTCCGTTACAATTTTCAATGCTTTTATATCCTCCAGTTTTACAGTCTCCTCCATAGACTGCAGATAGTTGGAATATGTTATGTGAAGACATACAATGTCTATCTTTCATAGCCTGACTCACTTCACTCAGCAATAAATCTTCCGTATTCATCTACTTTGTATCGAAAAATTAAAAAAGAACAATAGAAGTAAAAGAAAAATCCAAGATAATGCCAGGTCATAGGAAATAAGTTAGAAACTGATTTCTAGAATTTCAAGAACAGTCACAAATCATTAAATAGGTATTATTGGAATAGACTAAAAGTCATTGACCTCTAAAAATGTTATTGGAAGACAGTATAGCATAGTGGTTAAAATCATCTGGCTGGCTTGAGGGTGCCTCAAAAATGTGCTGCTCAAACAATGCTGTATCCATATGGAAGATTACAGATTTGATGTCCTATACTCATCAAACATGCATACCCATGATCCTTACTGGCTAGGAAAGCTGGAAGGGTCTCAGAGTACTTGTCTCGAATATACTTGTCTTTTTCTCTCTTTTTTTTTCTTTTTCTTTTTCCTTCTTCCTCTGTCTCTCACTCTCATGAAAGAAATAATTTTTATAAAGCAAAGAGGGGCTGGCAGGTTGGCATATTGGTTAAAGACACTGGACTTTCACATGGTTGACCACGGTTCAAGTCCCAGACCACCCTCACTCTCTCTCTCTCTGTCTCTCTCTGATCAAATTCAATAATTATAATAATAAATAAAGTTAAATAAATATAATTCTTTAAAAAAACAAAGCAGAAACAGAAGAAAGGAAGAAAGGAATAAAAGAAAGAAAGAAAAAGAAAGAAAGAAGAAAGGAAAAAGAAAGAAAAAGAAAGAGAGAGAAAGAATGGCTCCAACTCTGGAGTCATACTACCTGGGTTTGAAACCAGCTCTGCTGCTTACAATCTGTGTGACTTTGGACAAGCTGCTTGGCATCTTCTGACTATGTTTCTTCATTTGTGAGATTGGTAGGGTAATAATAAATAGTAACCCTCTTGGGGTTATTGTGAAAATTGAATGACTAATGTAAAGCAATCAGTAAACATTAGCTATGATTACTATGTAGACAGTGAGGAAATGGGAGCAATGAGTATTTTGGGAAGTAAAAATTGGAAATAATGAGTGTTTAGGCAATGAAAGAATGAAGGAAGCAGAAAACCGAAGAGATATAAGGAAAATTTTGAAGGTAACAAATATATTATTTACCTAGATTATAGTAATGGTATCATCGGTATATATTGGGTTATTGGAAAAGTTGTAACATATTTTTCTATGTAAAAATGCATCATGACTTTTCAAATGACCCAATACATATGTCCAAACTTAGTAAATTGTATACATTAAATATATGCAGATTTTATATATCAATTATACCTCAATAAACATAGAAAAATAATGAAGGGGACTAGCAAGAGAACAAAGGAAAACAAGAAAAGTGAAACCTTTTTTAGGATGTGGGATAATGGAGCATGCACAGAGAATAGAGGCTAAAAAGTCTATGTTGAGAGGAGAAGTGAAATCAAAGAAGGTATGAGATTAATGATGTAGCTCTATATATTATCTTGGAGGAGGAGGAGTAGAGACAAAAGAGAAAGAGAAATACTGGGGTTATTTAAAAAGTAAATTTTATATTATTTGAAAGTCGTTAAAATATGTTATTTAAGTAGTGAAGGTATGTTATCAAAGATGCTTACAGCAAATGCCCTCAGTTTTTTCCAGAAAAAGAAAAGTTAACTATAAAAGGGAAGGGATTAGACCTTGATGACCAGAGGCTTACAATGACTAGATAGGCACAATGAGGCAGGTTGCATTAGAGAAGCAAAGGTCCTTGTTGGTACCCACAACTTACAATGAGTGGCTGCTTGCTCACTGATTTTTGGCTTAAGTAGAGCCCTAGGTTTGCATGCCCCCCAAAAAATCTGGGGGGAGAGATGGTTATCCAACTGCTAAAAATTCATATAAAAGGACACTATAATGTTTCTTTGTATAGTAATTCATTGCATATGTCAAAGCGAATCTTAAACCAGTCCAAGAAGACTGAATTAAAACCATATGGCTCAGGCAGTAAGAAACAATTGGCAGTTTCTAAGTGAAATCTAGGTGTGTTAATTACCCTTGTCAGAACTCCACCACTGTGGTCACTTCCTGGAGGAATTTTTGAGAGGACATTTCAAAAGCTCAATGTGTGAAAAAAAAGTACTTTTTTCTCTTTCTTCTTTTTCTCTTTCCTTCTTTCTTTTTCTTTTTCCTTTCTTTATTTCTTCTTTTCTCTTTCTTTGTTTCTTTCTTTTCTTTCTTTTTCTCTCTCTTTTTTTTAATTTCCTAATTGTTAGTTGATTGTTGCTATTCTCCCTTATTTCCTAAATCAGATTTTTCCACCTGTCAACCGCAGACAAAAAGGCACAATAGTTATGCATTTCTACAGCAACAATTTTATGGAAAACACTACAATATATTTAGGTGGGTGTGGGAATACATTATAAATATTTCTCCTAGAATAGAATTTTCAATTCAACCACACCAGCATGCAATGACAGGATGAGATTATGGCTTATGCACACACTAATTGTTTCTATTTTATAAAGGACAGAATCAGTGGCTCATCATGTCCACAATTTAATCTTAGTTGATGGAATTAATTTCTCTAGTCAATGTCAATGCCATGTTCAAAATCATTCAGTGGCCCTCTATTTCATAGACCTTAGCCTGACAATCAGGGCCTTCACAATCTGGTTCCAGATCATTTTAAATCTTACTTTCCCCACTCGTCTTGCATGCCATCTTTTCCAAACTAAAGGATTCAATATTTTCCACACATGCTGCAAACTTATTTTCCCATAATTTTACTTAGGCTGTTCCTCTGTCTCAAATCTTACTCCAGCCCCTCAGCCCTGTTTCTGTATGTTCCAACTCTCCTATTATTTATAACACAACTCTATTGCCACTGTCTAAATAAAGCTTTCTCCAATTGTACTTCTATTGATTCTCCACAGACTAGACCTCTTTTTCTCTCCCTCCTTCCTTCCTTTTCTCATTCTCTCTTTCTCTTCAGAACTCTAAGAACACTTTCTATGCAGAACCTCCTGAACTTAACACAGTTTGAGAAAAGCAGCCTGATTTATGTTAAGCTTAATTGCTTTACACACAGATACAGTCTTCTCCACTCCACTGCAGTTGACATGAGAGGTGCCTGAATTACCTCTGATCAAAAATCAATAAAAAAACCCACAAAATAAATCCCTCCCTGACCTCCCTAATTGCACAATATCCTCATCTTCAAACATTTCAAAAGAAGTCCTGTGAAAATACTAATGTCAAATACAGCTATAAATTTCTTTAGCAAATTACCTGTATCTGCTATCTCAATTAATGTCATTCCATTCACCCAATTACTAAAGCCAGAAGCATGACAGTTATTTTTTACTTCACCCTCTCCCTCATTCCCTACACCCAATCCATCAACAAGTACTTTTGCTTTTACATTCTAAAATAACCTTTTTCTTCTTTTTTTGGAGAGGTTTTTGCTATAGGGCGTGTGCGCTCGCTAGACAGACAGAGAGAGACAGAGAGACAGAAAGCTAGAAATCACCCCCCAAGGGGGATGGCCACACCGCAATCCCTTCTCCTCCATTCTCCTCTCAGGATCTTGGGCACACCCGCACATATGCCTGGCGTGAGTTTTAAGCCACCGGGTCTGGGACACGAACCATGGTCGACTACGTGGGAGTCCAGCAACATAGCCATTATGCTAACTGCTGCTTCCCTAAAATAGCTTTTCAAATCCGTTTGTGACTCTCCTTGTCCATGATAGTCATGCTGATTCAGATTGTCACTGTCTCTAACCCAGTTACTATAATGATGGTTTCCTGATTTATCTCTGTGATTCCACTCATTATTTTATTCTATCCATTCTACATAATGTATGAGAAGGGATATTTATAAAATATGAATCTAATTATATAATTCGTTTTCTTAAAAAGGCATCAGTGGCTTACTACTACCATAAGTGTAGCCTCCAAACCTCCTAACATAGTCTACAAGGTCCTACATAATCTGTATCCTTCTTCTCAAACCCTATCTCTTCTACTCTCTACTTTGAACTCTTTGTCATAGTAACAGGAAACTGCTTTTTAATATTTTAAAAATTATTCATTTTATTTATGAATTAGTATGCATGCATATGAAAGAAAGAGATAAATAATGAGACAGAAAGAGAGAGTAAGAGAAAAAGCACTATACCCAAGGTTTAGTCTCACAGCAATCCCCTTTTCCCAGTCCTCAAATTTATCTGAATCTCAAGCATGTGCAGATATGTAGCATGTTTCAAGTTAATTAAGCTGGGGATTCAAATCTGTAGTCTGTCAGTCATGTGGTTTAGAGCACAGCAGTTTGATATGTTACTGACTGGGTCAAGAAGGAACTACTTTTAATTTCTTGTATGTGCCATGTTCTATTTTGCGACATGACTTTGCATTCACTATGTCCTTAGCTTAAACCTTTTCTCCTCTCTCTAGATCTCAGTCCTTAACTTCTGGCTAATCCCTAACTCTTCCCTCACACGAGACCTTAAACTTTAGTTCTTCTAAGAAGGCTTTCTTGATCACAGTCCTCACATCCTGCCTCACTTTGGTTAGGTGAACCTCTTGTCTTATCTCATATCCATCATATTTTCTTCTTAGTTTTTAAAAGTTTTAGTGTGATTATTGGTTTACATATATTCAATGCATTCATACTTTCTTGCTAACACCACTTAGCTTAATGGCTTGCAATTGTCTATTTTTTAATTTATTTCTGCATACTCCACCTGGATGTAAGTTCTTTATAGACAGAGATCACATCTCTTCTTTTCACAATTCTATCTCCAGCTAAAAGGAAAATATAAGTATGTGCTTCTGGCACCTAACAGGTAAGTGATAAATGTTTGTTGAGTGAATTAATAGATTAGCAGAAGTGTGGTGATGATGGAAAGCAAAAGGATGGAATCTAATGGGAGGGAGTATAGGATGGGAGACAACGACATCAGGTATTACATGAAGTGGGACACCTTGGGTAGCCTGAAACCTTGAAAACTGGTTTCTTCAAATTAAACCATATCCCTGTATTACTTAAGGTTGCCTCTTTACTTGTGGACTGATAGAACCAAAGGAAATAAAGGCCCACTTTCCTATATACTGCAATCTAGTTGAAGAACTGGAGATAGCAATTATCTACTGTTAATTGATGTCTATGTGGTGCCCTCTTCATCTCTTTGTGCAAGTATACTTTAATCTCAATATGGGAGTTACTTGATGATAGATGAAGCCAAACAGGTACTTAGGCCCTTTATCCTGCTTTAAATCACCTTTCCAAATCCCCTTTTTCTCTTCCCTAGATTCAAGTTTTTATCTTGAACAAGTGTTCAATACTCTTTACTCCTCTTCCTTATCTAAACCTACCATCTAGCCAAGATATTGCTATCATCCATTTATACCTTTTTCTGATTTTAAATTTATTTATTTTACATTCAATCACTGTATATCATTACAGCATAAAAAGTGAGTTTTCCCACTCAGAATACACTGTATATTGGCTCAATCAGTGACATTACCATACATGTTATTGTCGACAAAAAAATTTCCATTTCTTGCTTCTTTTATATTTTGCTTCTTTTTTCCACTCTTGATTCCCTCCCTCTCACTCCCTGCCATTTCCCACCCTCTTCCTACACTGTCTCTGATATATACAATTGCTTTCCATGCCTTTTTTTTTTTTACTTTTTATTGATTCATAAAAGATCTTAATTAATCTTAATCCTTGCAATAGCAAGTACAGCTGATATATACATATCTGTGAACACATGTCTGATTTTAGGCATAAAATTCAGTGAACAGAGTTAACATACTACAAAATATCACCTAACCTAGCTGTGTTCATTAAATAGGTATTTTTAAGTGTATTTTTTTAATTTTGAGAAAAGTAGTTTTAGCATTAATAAACCAAAAATTTAAAAAAAAAATTAAGAAAAAATTTGCTTAAGACTTAAAACAAGGAAAAAGGTTAGGATTCTGTTGAAACATCAGGTAGATAGTAAAAACTCAGAAAACAGATATGGACAAAGCTAAAATCTAGTAAAAAGTGCACTGTAATTTTCTTTTAAAACATTTTTTCCTCTATCCATTCCTCCTTTACCAAAGAGAGGCATAAACTAGCTTATTTGCAAAAAAAAAATAGTCTCAATTTGGTTCATATTTATTAAGAGAAGTTTCTACATTTGTGCAGCAGATTTTGTGGGAATTGAGAATTTCTCTGACCCCAAAAGTATTCAGATGTTTGGCTGCTGTGCTCCTAGACCTGTCTTGACATTCAGTGTGTGGGATGGAGCAGCAAATAGATAAAGGTAAAAAGAAAAGGAAAAGAAAACAAAGGGATAAAAAAAGGCACAAACAATAAAAAAGTAAAAAGATTTAAATCAAAAGATAAAAACCATGGAGCATGCAAACATGCCATGCAAAAGGGGCAGCGCAGAACTCAGGTGTAGATGGCTTCTGAGAGGGCCTGATATTTGCCTGTCCTATGTGGGAGGGGTAAAAAGGTGAGATTTAGAAAGATAAAGGGTAAATCAAAGAGGCAAGAAAAAGTACTTTACTTAAAAAAACATAGAGAGACAGAGAGAATACAGTGGTTGCTGTATCTGTCTAGATTTTTGGGTCTGGAGGGTGAAGTTGGAGCAGAAAACCTTCAGTTATCCTAGTTCTTGAAAGGGGCAGCTCACAGCTCAGATGTAGATGGTTTCTACATCCATTAATCCTTTAATGTAAATGAAAATAAAGGATAAAGAAAATATAGTGCCTATATACAACGGAATACTACTTAGCCATACAAAATAATAATCCTTAGAATTTGAAATAAATTAGACAAACCTAGAAGATATAATGCTAAGTGAAAAAAGGCTATGAAAGACACAAATACTATGTTCCCACTTAACATACACTAGATATCTTCATTTTTTAGTGGAAGCTACAGGACTCAATACCATAAAAATAGAGAGATTAATCATAGTTATTAGAAGCTGCATGGTGGGAGTTTCAAGAAAATGGATAGCAGACACAAGAATGTTTGTGTTTGCATGCATTCAAGTGGAATAGGTTACAGAACAGTGTACCAAGCAAAGTACAGAATGTCATCGACAGCTCAATATATACTCTTCCTCAAAGAACAGTGAATAGGAAGAATATCAAATGTGCACAACATAATGTAATAGTAAATGATGAAGATAAATATATTTTTATCCTTTATTTGATTATTACACACTTTATACATGCTTTTACAAAAACCATAGTGTACCCCACAAAGATATACAATGATTATAAGAAAACCAAATCTTACAATTAAAATAACACTCAAGTGTTATTTTAACACTATGCACTAAGCACTGTAGCAGGTGCTTAGGATATATAAACTTGTTCAGTTCTCAATAACCCTGTGAGAAAATTGCTATTGTCTCTATTTTACATGGGATATAGATAAAACTTTTCTAAAGTCATATTTCCAACAAGGTAGAGCTGAGATTCTAACTCGAATTTATTTGACCCCAAAACTAGGTTCAAAAAAAATGTTGTCTCTCAGATAATTGTTACCACATTTCCCAGATCAAGACTGTGCTTGTTTGATTGCTCTAAACCTTCCTGCCACTAAATAAACCATGAAGATTCATAAAATAAGAGTCAAGTTTGAGAACAGGCAGGAGGTCTTTGGAACTACTCATTTATACATAGCTTACACATAGACTCTGCCCTGAAGGCAACCTAAGAACTGAGAAGCCTAGGTCTGGAGCAAGGAAAGAAAGTGTAAGTGAAAGACAATAATCCATTCAATATGAGAGCTTCTCATCTGGGTAAAGTATACGTGGTATGACTATAGTATTTTGTGGCTAGGCCAAGGAAAGAGGTTTATGCAGTGGCCCAAATAATTCTTGGTAAATTAACCTACAGGTCTCTAATATCAAATATGATTGATAACAGGAGTAGGGGAGGATATTGAAGGTAAGAATCATCCCTGATTACAATAATTGAAATTAGAATTCAGCACAAACCAAGGGAGGCTATTGTTAAGTATCATTAAAGTTGCGATATGCTTAATGGTTCATTAGGTGAAGAAGAAAATATGAACAACATTGGAGTGTGATTTGACTTCTCTGAGAACGTAGAACCTTATCTAAATCTTGAAAACTGGATTGAGCTGGGTTGGAAGAACAGTACAGGTAATGAGAGAGCATTTCAATAGGAAAAATAAAAATTAAAGAAACTCCCAGAACTGTGACTAGAAAAATAATAAAAGATGGAGTTAGAGCTGCAAGCTAGTGTCTTCAGGGAAATAGTATGGAAAGGACAGAAATACTTACTGTGTTTATCATACCTTGAGTCAGCTCATTCTTACATGTTTGCAGATACTCTTATTTATCCTTAGAACTCTGAAAAGCAGCAGTGGACAAACTAGGAATATTCTTTAATACGATGTATAAGCACACTTTTACCAACACAAAAGACTCAGGGGAGAGACAACGAGCACACTCTGAAGCCTTCTGACGAAGGGCAGCACACTCTCCACCAAAGCCTACACATGTACTCCTATCCAGTACAAAGGCATGAAGAACTCCTCAACTGCAAAGAGTCAGCACAAGAAATTGTCTCACCAATGATTCTGATATTCAGGAGAGAATCCCATAATATTTCTGGGTAATAGGAAACTATGCCCAAGGTGAGAACATTTACTTGAGATGACATATATGAAGAAGAGTGGAAATCTATAGATAAGGAAAAGGAAATCAATAATTATTGAATGCCTACTCCAAGACAGGTTCCACATCCCCTACCTCCACAACTGTCATCTCATTAAATCATTGTAACATTGGATGGAATATGATATTATCTTAATTTTATTACATAATGAAATAAAGGCTGGAAGAGGTTTAGCAACTTGCCTATGATGGAATCCCTAGTAAATTGAACATTAGAGATCAGATTTGAATTCAGTCTATTTGGTATACTAGGATGACTAACTTATATTGGTTTGTCCTTCACTGTTCTGCTTTTATAACTAAAAGTCCTGTATGTTGAAAACTTCCTCAGTACCAGGTAAACTGAGTTGTTTGGTTGCCCTAAGAGAGAGATAAAAGTATTGCTAACCTTGAGCAAGTCACATAACTTCACTGAACCTCAGTGTTCGCCTATGTAAAATACCGATAATAATTGATTTGAGGAACTCTGGGTAGATTACCTACCTTTAAGTATCCAATGTCCTTATCACAACTCCAACCCCATATTTGTCACTATGCATATTAAACATTCCACACTTATTGCTTTGTGTCTAGGAGTCACTTACATTTTAAGTCTTATATTAAAATGCAAAATTCTTTAACATTTTGCCAATTATTTATAACAATAAGAAAAAATAAATAAATTATACAATTACTCAGATCCAAGGCCATGTGTTGTAGTTTGTTTTCACTCCTGCATACCTACTAACACAAATATATTTATGTAGTAGAATCTTAAATATTGTACAGAGCTAGCTTTAAAAGTCCTCTTAGAGTAACTTAATTCATCGCCTTTTAGAATGAAAGCTGAAATCCAAAGAAGGTAAGCAACATAGCCGAGGACCCTGTAAGTCTAAATTATATATATATATATATGTGTGTGTGAGTGTGTGTGTGTGTGTGTGTGTGTGTGTGTGTGTGTATGTATGTATACGTATAAAGAGACTTTAGAGAGACTGTATGTTTTGAGATGTTAAATAAAGATTTAGGCAATGATAAATCTGTAATGAGAAAGCATGTTCTTTTGACATCCAGTTCAATATTTCACCAGTTATACTATTAGGTTGTCGAGAAAGTCACGATGTATTTTTATATGTTTTTCTATGTGAAAATGAGTCATGACTTTCTTGACAACCCAGTACAATACCTAGCTGTTCTGCTCATAAATGAACAATATTCCTAGGGGCATAGGGCTGGGATGAGATTAAATGGTGTCCTTACTAAGTTTAAGGGCCATGATCTTCATTCCAAATAGGCTTAGTTGTTTAGTAGACCATGACATAATCTTCTCCTTCAGACTGTATCTATCCTCCCCAAGATACAGGTCTCCCGCCCCCTGCAACAATTGGAGAGCTGCTTTTCTGGTCTTTTTGTTTTCACAGATGAAGCATGAACAGAAACCCCTCTGCCACTGTGACTTAACAATATAAGGCTCTGACTAGACCATTATGCCATAAATTCCATGAAACAATAATTCCCCATCCACCCTAGAAGGACCTCCTGGGACACTCAACTCAACCTGAGCCTTTCTACAGTTACCAAGAAACACATTGTCTCCAAGACTTTGTAGCAGTCATTGACTTTCATATCCTGCTCACAAAAAGAATAAAATTCAGACATATATATATATATATATATATATATATATATACATATATATTTATATATATATATATTTATACATAAACATTCTGGGTCAGTTGACCTAGCGCCTTGCCATACCACAGGAGGTCCCCTCCCTGCTGTTATATTTTAAAAAATCTGACTGCTTTGGGAAAATCTCTAGGTGCCTAATCATAAGAGGGGGGAAAAAGGAAGAAGCTGTTAAATGCAGGAACAGCTTAAGGAGGGTGACTGGGGCCTACTCTCAGGCAGGAGTGCCTCTCGTGATACACTGAAGCAAAAATTTATTCTCTTACACTGCTCCATTGTTGTTTTCACTTCATTTTGTCACATAATCAGAAAATCTACCAATTGAATAGTCATATGGGTAATAAAGCACTTTTTTATAGTTACTTCTGAGAAGGTTCAGGAACTATTTTTCGTTTACTCATATTTAAGAATAAAACACATTGCTTTTGGGACCAGGAGATGGTATAATGGTTATACCATTGGACTTCCACATAGCTGACCATGATTTGAGTCCTGGATCCGGCAGCTTAAACCTCACACCAGGCACGTGTGTGTTCATGCCCAAGATCCCGAGAGGAAGAAAAAGAAGGGATTGTTGTGGCAATCCCCTGTGGGGGACAATTGCTTGCTTTATGTCTCTCTGTCTCTCTCTGTGTCTCTGGCGAGCACACACGCACAATAGAAAAAATCTCTCTTAATGAAAACAAACATTGCTTTCCTTAAATCCACTTTCTTCAGTGAGATTTGTCATCCTGAGGGCAGAAAAGTTAGGGACGTGTAGGGAAAATTTTGAAATTCAAAAGAGAGGTAGATGAAATTCTGGAATATAGAGACTTCAAGTGTGAAAAGAGACTTATTTATTTCTTCCCACCCCCGAGTTCTACCCTGTCGGGAGTTCTAAATAGCATAATGATGCAAGACTCTGAAGAACACAGCAGGGAGCCAGGGCAAAGAACATACAAAAGAGTAGAGACCAAAAAGCAAATATATATATATTGCCAAAATTTGCCTAAGGCTAGTCTTCCCATCAGAACAGGATGTTGGCTTACTTTTAGTTTATGTTTAATCATTGTACATCTTTACAGTATAGGATATGGGTTATCAAAGCATAAATGCATTGCATGTAAAGAGAGTCAAGGATATTATCATATATAATAAATTTCCATTCCTATGACTGTTAAATGCTTTTCTCCTAAGCCCCTCTCTCCCAGCCCCAACTGTCCACTCCCTCCTATATAGTCTCTAGTGTCTACACTTGCTGTCTCTGCTATTATTCTTCCAATCATTTAGTTTCTGTAATAACATACAAACATTCATACATATCCAGCAAGGGCATAAAATGTCCGACTTTCAGAGTCTGACTTATTTTCCTTAGCATTAAATCTTCTTTAGTCATCCACTTTGTATCAAATAACAGGATTTCATTCTTTTCTATGGCTGAATACTATTCCATAGTGTATATGTGCCCATTTTTTTTTTCAATCCACTCATCTTTTCTTGGGTATATAGTTTGATTCCATGTCTTAGCAATTGTGAATAATGATGCAATAAGCACATATGTGCAAGTGTCTGAGTGTTTTCCTATCCCTTGGGTAAATACCCAGAAGTGGTATTACTGGGTCATATGGAATTACTATTTGTAGGGTTTTTAGGAGCCTCCATATTGTCTCCACAGTGGTTGTACTAATTTATATTTCTAACAATACTGTAGGATGGTTCCCCTTTCAGCATGGCCTCACTAGCACTTGTTCTTTATTTTTTTGATCATAGTCATTCTAATTGTGGTTAAATTATATCTCATTGTGGGTTTTATTTGCATTTCCTTTATGATAACAGATATTGAACATTTTTTTCATATGCCTTTGGCTATTCATAAGTCTTTCTTAAAATGTTGTCTATTCAGGTCATTTGCTCACTTTTTTTTTTAGGAAACAAAGTTATGAAAGTTTTATTATTCAAAGTGTCACATTTCAGAAAGAATAATTGATGCCAATAAAAGCTAATAGTCAGTAACTCAATATCTTAAGATATATTTTAACTGATTTTATGCAGACCTAAATGAGTACATCTGAGACCATTAAACAGTTTCAAGACAAATCTATGCTATGGTTACCTGGGATTACATCAGACTAAGAAGTTTCTGCATGGCAAAAGACACAGTAATTAGTGTGAATTGACAGCCCTCAGAATGGGAAAATATTTTTGAAAACTATGCGTCAGCTAAGGGACTGATAACCAGAATACACAAGGAACCCAAGCAGCTATTCTGAAAAAAGATGATCAACCTTATGATCACATTTTAATTGAAATGAAATTCAACCTTTTTTACAAGGCATTCAGCTGAGTGAATTTATTTGCAATCATGTTTATCATGATGAAATATTGGTAAAATATTCTTTTTTACTTTACTATTATTTTTCTTTTCTTCTTCTCTTTTCTTATTTTTATTGACATTCAATTACTACACGTCTTTACTGCATACAAAATGAATTTTCCTAGCATGAATACATCATATTGTAGTACAGTCAAAGATACTATCATTACACATTACCATCAACAGATAATTTTCCATTTTTGTGTTTATTAAATGTTTTGCTTCCTTTTTTCTTTTGATTCCCTCTCTCCCTCACCCCCATTTCACACCAGACTTCCATACTGTCTGTAGTATCCATTGTACTCTCTAACTCCAGTATATATTATATGGGGACATGCAATGCCTCAATTTCATAGTCTGACTTGCTTTGCATTGCATTAAGTATTCCATATTCATCCACTCTCTATCTAATGACAGGATATTATTGCTTTTTATGGCTGAGTTGTATTCCATAGTGCATATGTGCCACACTTTTCTAATTCTTTTTATTTGTTTTTGATTTTTTGGGTTGATTCCATGTTTTACCAATTGTGAATAATACTCCAATAAATATGGATGTGCAAGTGGTTTTTTTTTGTTGTTTTGTTTTTTTTTTTGCTATAGGGCGCGTGCGCTTGCCAGACAGACAGAGAGAGACAGAGAGACAGAAAGCGAGAAATCACCCCCCAGTGGGGATGGCCACGCCACAATCCCTTCTCCTCCATTCTCCTCTCGGGATCTTGGGCATGCACGCACACGCGGCCGGCATGAGTTTTAAGCCACCGGGTCCGGGACACGAACTGCAGTCGACTACGTGGGAGTCCAGCGACATAGCCATTACGCCAACTGCTGGTTCCCTGCAAGTGTTTTTTCATCTGAGTTTATTCTTATCCTTGGATAGATACCCAGGATTTGAATTGCCGGATTGTGTGGTAGTTCAATTTGCAGGTCTTTCAGAAACTTCTATATTGTTCTCCACAGTGGCTATGCTAATTGACATTCTTACCAACAGTGTAGAGGGTTTCTCTTTTCACTACAGCCTCACCAGTAGTTATCATTTTTTATTTTTTTAATCTTAGACATTTTGACTGGGATTAGATGGTTTCTCATTGTGGGTTTGATTTGCATATCTCTTAGAATAAAAAATGTTGAGTGCTTTTTTTTTTGAGAGGTTTTTTCTTTTTTTCTGTAGGGCGCGTGCGCTCGCCAGACAGAGAGAGACAGAGAGATAGAAAGCGAGAAACCACCCCCCAGGAGGGGTGGCCACGCCTCAATCCCTTCTCCTCCATTCTCCTCTCGGGATCTTGGGCACGCATGCACACGCGCCCGGTGTGAGTTTAAGCCACTGGGTCCAGGACTTGAACCGCGGTCGACTGCGTGGGAGTCCAGCGAAATAGCCATTAATCTAACTGCTGGTCCCTTGAGTGCTTTTTAAGATGCTTTTTTGCTGTTCATATTTCTTCCTTGGAGAGTTGTCTGTTTAGCTCATTTGCCTATTTTTAAATTGGATTAAGTATGTTTTGTGGATAAATTGCTTGAGTTCCCTGCATATTTTGGTTATCAGTCCCTAAACTGAGGCATAGTTTCCAAATATACTTTCCCAGGGACCAGCAGTTAGTGTAATGGCTATGTTGCTAGACTCCCATATAGTCGACCATGGTTTGAGTCTTGGACCTGGTGGCTTAAACTCATGCCTGGCATGTGTGCGTCCATGCCCAAGATCCCAAGAGTAGAATGCAGGAGAAGGGATTGCGGCATGGCTATCCCCCCTGGGAGGTGATTTCTTGCTTTTTGTCTTTCCGTCTCTCTCTGTCTTTCTGGTGAGCACATGCACCCTATAGCAAAAACCTAACCAACAAACAAACAAAAAACAAATACAGTTTCCCATACCAAGGGCTGTCTCTTTGGTCTCCACTTATTCTTTCGTTTGTTGTGCAGAAGCTTTTTAACCTGATATAATCCCACTTGTCTCTTTTTAGGATTGTTGCCTATACTTTGGAAATCTTATTTAGGAAGTCTTTGTCTATTCTGATGCCTTCTAGAGTTTTCCCTGTATTTTCCCCCAGCAGTTTTATACTTTGAGGTTTTATGTTCAGTTATTTAATACATTTTTAATTGATTTTTGTTAATGTTGAGAGACAGGGGTCCTATCATCATTCTGCAGATGATGTTCAGTTTTTCCAGCACCATTTGCTGAAAAATTTTTCCCCACACTGGGTCATCTTTTTGCCCTTTGTGAAGAATCAGTTGGCTGTATATCTTGGGATTTATTTCTGGGTTCTCCAGTCTGTTCCATATGTCTACATGCCTGTTTTTGTTCCAGTATCATGCTATTGTGATTATCAGAGGATTGCAGTATATCTTGGAGCCAGTGAGTGAGATGCCTCTTACTTTATTCTTTTTGTGTAGTATTGCTTTGGAAATATGGGGTCTTTTTTGATACCAGAAAAAAATTATGATTTTTTTTTCTAATATTGCAAAGAATATCTCTGGTAATTTGATTAGAATTCCATTAAATCTGTGAATTATTTTGGTAGAATTGACATTTTAATTATATTAATTCTTCCAACCTAGGAACATGGGATGTCTTTCCATTTTTTTGTATTTAATTTCTTTTTTGAGTTTTGGTAGTTTTCCTTTTTACTTATTGTTTTTAAGAATTATTTTATTAACTTTATTTATTTATTTATTTATTTATTTATTTATTTTAACTTGACCAGAGAGGGATAGAGTGAGAGAGAGGGAAAGTGAGAAAGCAAGGCGCCAGGTCCAAGACTCGACCACGGTCAGCCATGTGGGAGTCCAGTGCCCTTAACCACCACGCCACCTGCTATTCCCAAGATTTTTACTTCTTTGGTAAGGTTTATTTTAAGGTGTCTTACTGATTTTGTGGGAATGCTTTCTTAAAGTCTATCTCAGTCTGTTCATTGTTGGTGTATAAAAAATGATATAAATTTTTTGGGACCAGCAATTGGCATAATGGCTTTGTCACTGGACTCTCATGTGGTTGACTAAGGTTCAAGACCCAGACTCGGTGGCATAAACTCATGCTGGGTGCATGCGCATGCATGCCCAAGATCCTGAGAGGAGAATGGAGAAGGGATTGCACTCCTGGGGATAATTTCTTGCTTTCTGTCTCTCTGTCTCTTTCTGGCAAGTACACACGCCCTATAGCAAAAACCTCTCAAAAAAAAAAAAAAGATATAAGTTTTTGTATGTTGGTTTTGTACCCTGCCACTTTACTGTATTCTTTTATCACTTCCAAGAGATATTTCTAGATTCCTTTGGATTTTGTATGTATATAATCAAGTCATCTGCAAACAAAGTTGATTTCACATCTTCTTTCTCTATTTGAATATCATTTATTTTTTTTTTCTCTTATGTGATTGCATTGGCTAGAACTTCCAGTACTGTAATGAGAAGGAGTGGATAAAGTGAGTAGCTTTGTCTTGTTCCAGTTTTTAGTGGAAAAGCTTTCAGTGTTCCCCCATTCAGTATGCTAGCTATGGATTTTTTATATATGGCTTTTATTGTGTTGAGCAATGTCCCTTCTATGCCAGTTTTGCTGACAGTCTTGATCATGAAGGGATGTTGTATTTTATTGACTGCTTTTTCTGCATCCGTTGATATGATCATATGTTTTTTAATCTTTCCTTCTATTAATATGATGTATTACATTTATATTTATATCAAACTGCTCTTGCATTCCGGGAAGAACGCCTACCTGGTCATGGTGTATAATCTTTTTTTTTTTTTTTTTTTTTGAGAGGTTTTTGCCACAGGGCGCGTGAGCTTGCCAGACAGAGAGACAGAAAGTGAGAAATCATCCTCCAGGGGGGACAGTCACGCCGCGATCCCTTCTCCTCCATTCTCCTCTCGGGATCCTGGGCACGCACACACACACGCCCAGCGTGAGCTCTAAGCCACCTGGTCCGGGACTCGAACTACGGTCGACTACATGGGAGTCCAGCGACACAGCCATTACACTAACCACTGGTCCCTCATGGTGTATAATCTTTTTAATGTGTTATTGGATACAACTTGATAGTATCTTCTCTTGGTATTTTTGTTGTTGTTTCTCCAGTCCCCTGAGGTTTGCTGCTAGGCTGTCTATTTGCCATTTCAATTATTATTGTTATTTTTTTTTTTTGGAGAGTTTTTTCGCTATAGAGCATGTGCGCTCGCCAGACAGACAGAGAGAGACATAGAGACAGAAAGCGAGAAATCACCCCCTCAAGGGGGGTGGTCACGCCGCAATCCCTTCTCCTCCATTCTCCTCTCGGGATCTTGGGCACGCACGCACACGTGCCCGCGCGTGAGTTTTAAGCCACCGGGTCCAGGACGCGAACCGCGGTCGACTACGTGGGAGTCCAGAGACATAGCCATTACACTAACTGCTGGTTCCCATCATTTCAATTTTTTATTGTAAGTAATAATTGCTGTGAACTTTTCCCTTATGACTGCTTTTGCTGTGTCCCAGAGGTTATGAAAACTTATGTACTCATTACCATTGATTTCAATGAATTTTTAAATATCAGACTTAATTTCTTCAGTTGTGAAATTATTTAGTATTACATTGTTTAGATTTTTGTGTATTTTTGAGGGTTTTTTCTGCAGTTAATTTCAAGTTTAAGTACATTATGATCAAAGATTATGGTGGCTATAATTTCTATACCTTTGAATTTGTAATGACTTGTGTTGTGCCCTATCATGTGGTCAGTCTTTAAAAATGTTCCATGAAGGGGTGAAAGAAATATATATTTTGCAGTTGTTAGGTGGAAAGTTCTATAGATGTCTGTCAAGTCTATCTGACTTATGATATTGTTTATATCCTGTATCTCTTTGCTCATTTTTTATCTAGATGATCTGTCCAAAGACGACAGTGAGGTGTTAATTCCCCAACAATTAGTGCATTGCTTTCTATCTTTCTCTTTAGATATAGCCATCTTTCTTTCACATATTTGGGTGCTCCAGTGTTTGGTACATAGATACTTATATGTTGTATCTTTTTTGGTGAATTATTCCTTTTAATACTATATAGTGTCCTTCTTTGTCTTTCCTTCCAGTTTTTATCTTAAAGTTTATTTTGTCTGATATCAGCATCACAATTCCAGCCTTTTTTAAATTTCCATTTGCATGGGATCTTTTTCTACTCCTTTGTTTTCAACCTTTGTATGTCTTTATCCATGAGATGCATTTTGTAGACAGCATATGGAGTACTCCTGGGTTTTTTTGTTTGTTACTTTTTCATTTTTGTTTTTATTTTAAATCCATTCAGCCAGTATGTGTCTTTTCATTGGATAATTTAATTGATTAACATTCAATGGTACTATAAATGTTTACGAACTTAGACCTATCATTTTGCTAGCCATTTTTTGGTTGTTTTTTTAAATTTTTTTTGCAAATAATTATATTAATTTTAATTTTTCTCTATCTAAGATTAATACATATTTATGGTACAAAATTATTTATCCAAAAGCAGAAAATAGAAAATTAAAATCTAATAATAGTAAAACTCAAAGAAACTATTCCATTGATAGCTCTGCATATTATAGAATAATAGTCACATGTTTTCTTTAAAAGGCAGAAAAAGGATATATGTATATATTTATGTGTGTGTGTGTGTGTTTATACCACATACTACATATAAAGCAATGTTTATATTCAAAAATTTTCTATGTAAAGTAATACAAACTGATGCAAATTGACTGATATGTACTTATTAAGTCACTTCATACTTTTGTTTATTCTTCTATATTTTGAGAGCCTCTCAACCTTTCCCTTCAAGTTACTATCTTGATTTTCTGCAGAGTCATTCTATTTTCTACTTCCTCCAATAATGATTTTAATTATCTTTTTAGAAAGTAGCTTCTTTATGTCAACCATCTCTTTACTATTTTTTTCTCCATCTATTTGTGTTTTACTGTTTTTTGATCACTATTCAGAGTTGTTTGTTTGTTTTTGTTTGTTTTTTAAATTTTTAAATTTTTTTTTACTTTTAAGAAAGGCAGTTTTAGCTTAATAAATCAAAATTTTTAAATGTTAAGAGAACTTTGCTTAAGACTTAAAGCCAGCAAACAGGTAAGTATTCTGTTCAAACAGTAGGTACACGGACCTGTCAACAATTCTTATTTCTGTTGTTGCTCTTTAATCTTCCTGATTTAATGCTCCTTCAGTATTTCTTGATGAACTGATAAAGTGTTGGTAAATTCTTTTAGTTATTGTTTGAGATTTAATTTATTTCATCTTCCCATTTGAAGAAGAATCCTGCTGCTATAGTATTCTTGGTTAAAGTTGTTTTTATTTTAATATTATGAATATTTATTTCCCTTCTTTCCTTGTCTGCATTGTTTCAGTTGAGAAGTATGATGTTACCATAATAGGATAATGTTTGTAACTAATTTGAGACTTCTCTCTTGCCAATTTTAGAATTTTATCTTTGTCTTTGATTTTGACCTATCTGGCTATGAAGTTCCATGGACATTATTTTCTTATGTTGATTCAATGTAAGGTGATGGGGCCATGCAGACAACACAAGCTGGTCAAGAGGCTGTCTCCCATGGCCTGGCCTGGGAAGAAACGGCAAGACAAGGCCAGTGGTTTACTAACCCTCCTTGTGTCGTTTTACTGGCCTGTAGTTAATTTCTCTGCCATGAGCTTTACTGACAGTACCCCATAAGGGCAAAATAACACCCCCAGCCTTACTATAATTTTTACAATAATCCTGAAGGAATGTGGATCCCTAACACTAGCAAATGGAAATTATCTCCTGAAGTCCCCCCCACCTGCCTGGAAAATGTCAATAAAGAGTGCTGCAGTCACCTCTCCTACTGGGGATTTCATAGATAACATTAGAAAGGTTTGGGTTAATGGAAAGCTACTAAACTGGTGAAACAAACTCAGTAGCTGGGGGAGGCTTAGGGGCTCATCCGTGAGGCACTGATACCCCAAACAAAGACCATGAGCCACCTTTGATCTCAGGACAAGGAAAGATCACTGTTCCCTAAGCCACAGCCATTGTATAGAACAGCAAGTAGAGGGTCCCAAGTACACAATAACCTTTAGGTAAGTCATTAAGTTGCTAGTAAGACCACATTCTTTTCCCATGTAGGCAATAGGCTCACCCCCTTAGCTGTAAATTACCCCAAAAGCAATATAGATATTTCACTTTAGTATATATTAACCGTGTCTTTACTTAACAAGACAAGATTTCTATCTAGGTCTTTGCAACCAGCAATGTTACTGCCCTGGCCTGGGACTGAAGTTACCAAGCTTCCTCCAAGCCCCCTCTTCAAAAGACCCTGTCCAGTGGTAATCAAGACTGAAGAAGAAAACGCACCAGACAAACTGACTCCTTTGTTCTGAGAACTGTGTTTGGCTTCACCTGTTCAAACAAGACAGGCATCATGTTTTATGATCATTGTTCCTGTGCTTTGAATTCTCTGTTTCATAGAGTAAATCTTTTATTTCCCCCTCACCCCTCCTACTCCTGTAAGATCCCTCAATAAATACGCATGTCCTAATAGCCACGGTGCTGCAGCCTGGAGCTGGCTCTGGCTGTGGCTGACTGAGAATATGTAAAAGGGCAATGAGGTCTCAGTCTAATTTTTGTCTTCTGTTCACCTGCACCGCCTCCATCGCGTCAATCCACCCCCGCTGAGGCTGGACCCCGGCAGTAAGGTCCTTTTTATTTCTAGAGTCTGGATGTCTGGATATTTTTCTAGGATTGAGAACTTTTCTGCAAATACTTCATGGGATAGATACACTACACTCTTGTCAGATTTTTCATCTTTTGAAATACCTACTTGGATATTTGAGCATTTAATGGTGTCCAGTATTTCCTGTCGATTGTCTTCATTTGGGGGGGGGCATTTTATCATTCTTTTTGGTGGTTTTATCTTAGAGCTTTTGTCTTCCACATCAAAGATTCTATCTTCTGTGTGGTCTAATATACTATTAATACTTTCAAGGGAGGTTTTGATTTTCTACAATACAGTCTTCATTTCTAGAAGTTCTGTTTGATTCTTTTTTATGGTGTCTATCTTCTCTTTCACATTCTGGGAGAATTCCTCATGCCTGGAGTTGACTATCTTCTTTTTCTTGCATCTAATTTGGTTTTGTCACTGAATATTCTGAATTCTTGTTCTGACATTTCAGTGATTTTTTTTTTCCCAAAGTTGGAGATGAGTTTTTGTGTTCCTTTGTTGGGGATGTATTTCCTGTTTTTGTTTTTGTTTGTTTTGCTTTATTTTTTCATAATTGAGGATCTCCTGCAATTTTTAGTCATTTGGTAGTATATTCACTTCTTGCTAATTCTTTTTTTTTTTTATGGTGGCACTTGAATTTATCAGGATGTGCTTTAACACAGATGCTGAGGCTTGCCCATGGTGCTCTTGATGTACAAAGCCCAGACATTCTACCGATCTTCTTGAGTAATGATGCCAGGAAGTTAACAACCAAGCGGATGTTGTACCTGAGCTCATCATCTGTAATCTTCCATGGCCAACAGCCACAACTAGACACAGCACCTTATTCATCTGGAACTTGATTGTAAATTTCACCTCATGAACTTTGGCCACCATTATGTGTCGACAGGGAAGGGAAGTTTCCAGCCTTATTTCAACCTTTGCCTAGGATTTGTGGGATTTGCTTGATCAGAGACACTGAGGCCAAAAAGGCATCATAGTTCTTGGTCAGCTTCTTGATCAGATTTTTATTCTTGTTGAGTTTTTTCAGCACCTTGATATCCTTGTGGCGAATATTCATAGCCTGGGCCTTTCTGCAGTGCTACTGGTCCCCAGAAATCAGGTGGAGAACTTGGAGAGAGGAGTGGACTTAAGCCTGATGGTGTCTGAGAAGTGTTTGCCCTTTGAGAGTCATAGCTTTTCCAAGCATATCTGTATTTCCTCTGTTTCCAAAAACTTCCAGCTCTTGCACCAATTTCAATGCAGGACTTCCTGCCCTGCCTCATAGAGGATGCCCCAAAAGACTTCGCTGCTCATGGTGCTTCATGCTGCAGTAACCCAAAAAGAACCACTTATTGCTAATTCTTTGTAGTTGACTTATGTAACTGTTTGCTATGTGCTTCCCTGTGTTGTGAATTAGTTCTATGGCAATTTCTCTTTCTACTGTGTTTTACAATATGGTATCCACAGGAGGAGTCTGGGGTTCAGATTTATGAAGAGGAGTTTCTTTCTTTTTACTGTTTGGTTCAGTGTGTGGGGGGAGTGGATTTCTCCAGAGGCTTAGTGTTCAGATATTTGGCTCCCGTATAC
This sequence comes from Tupaia tana, assembly GCA_026018925.1. Classification (NCBI taxonomy): domain Eukaryota; kingdom Metazoa; phylum Chordata; class Mammalia; order Scandentia; family Tupaiidae; genus Tupaia; species Tupaia tana. The sequence goes on along the minus strand of JAKSZU010000009.1, from coordinate 82,430,932 downwards.
CTAGACCTGTCTAGTCCCTATGCGGATGGGGGCTTCCAGCTCTGAAATTGCCAGATCAAGTTGTAGGAACTAACACTGGCCAGACCTGAGACTGGTCAGGGTCCTTCAGGTGGAGAGTGGCTACTTAAAAGGCCATTTATTTCTCTGTCATTCTGTCTCTAAAACTGCAGGATTTGATTGAAGATTCCTGGGTTGACTCAACTCTAACTTCTGGACCCTAGTCTGGGCAGTTTTTTATTTACTTATTTTAATTTACATTTAATCACTTTACATCTACAGTATAGAACATGGTTTTTCCCAGCATGAATAAAGTGTATATTAGTCAAGTCAGAAACATCACCATATATATTATCATCAAGAGATAACATTTCACTTTTGGATCTATTAAGTGTTTTGTGTGTATTAAGTGTTTTGTTTGTTTATTCCCTGCTCCTCTCTTTCCCACTCCCTATTTCCCACCCTCTTCTATACTAACGCGAGTATCTGCAGTTTTCCTCCCTGCTATTATGCTTTCCAGTCTTTCAACTTATACTATAGAGTGAAGACATTAAGTATAGATTAAACTGGACATACAATGCCTGTCTTTTAAAGTCTGACTTGTTTTGCTTCACATTAAATTTCATATTCATCCACTTTGTATCAAATATCAGGGTCTCATTGCTTTTTATGCCTGACTAGTATTCCACACAGTACATAGGCCACAGTTTTTAAATCCACTTGTCTGTTCTTGGACATATGAGTTGATTCTATGTCTTAGCAATTGTGTATAATTCTATTGTTAATAATAAACATTGATGTGCAAGTGTTTTCTAACTGTGGGTTTTCCTATCTTTAGATAATACCTATGAGTGGAAATAATGGGTTGTAAGGTAGTTCTATTTGTAGGATTCTGAGGGACTTCCATATTTTTCTGCAAAATGGCTGTACTAATTTATATTCCCATCAATAGTGTAGGAGGGTTCCCTTTTCACTTCATCCTCACCAGCACTCTACATGCATTATTTTTTAATCTTATCCATTCTGATTGTGGTTAAGTGGTATCTCATTGTCTTTTTAAAATTTTTTTAAGTATATAAATATATTTATTTAATTATATATTTTTATTTTTCTAGAGGATTCAGTTCTTTTACAAAAAGTTTTTTTCTTCTATGAGAGAGACAGATAGCACCCTCAGGAGAGTCTTGGTATCATGATTAATTCTCACACTCAGCCAGCCTTGAACCACAGCACACATATGCTCAGCATACCCAAGTAAATCTCTAGCCATAAACCCCAGAAATATTTCCATATAAGTCACCTTCATTGAGCATTCTGTTTTACTGCTGTTCACCATCTGTACCCCCAATGTAATATTTCTAAACAGCTCATATATGGTGTTGTGTTTACTATTAAGATATTTAAAATTTTTTAAAGATTTTGCTATAGACATGTATGTTTACTTATGAGACACAGTGAGGTAAAATGAGAAATCACTCCCCAGAGAGGATAGCCATCCCTATTCTCCTGAGGATTTTGGGCATGCAGACAGAGGTACCCAGTGTAGTTTATAAGCTGCTGGGTCTCAAACTTAAACTACAGGGTTAGCTGTAGGATTGTTTCAAAATAGTTTTTTTTTTCCTTTTTTTTAAAAATACATTCAATCACATTATTTAGCTTACAAGGTGATCATTTCAATATAAGAACATTTTTCCCCAGTCGAGTTGGTAAAAATATAACAACACTACCTCCCTGTCTCAACAATGCTGTCTTCGTATTCCTACTCCAAATGTTCTTCCCCAGGCCCCACTCCTCCACACATACCACATCTGGCATTCACATCCACCTCTTGTGTTTGTACATCCTTTAGCCCGTCAGTTTCAGTTATAGAGTGCGGACATTCGGTATATATTAAGTGGGGACATACAGAGTCTCCCCTTCATAGCCTGGCTTGCTTCACTTAGCAGTAAATCTTCCATATTTTTCCACTTTCTGTCAAAAGCCAGGGTTTTGTTGTTCTTAATGGCTGAAGAGTATTCTATAGAGTATACGTGCCACAGTTTTTCAATCCATTCAGCCATACGAGGGCATTTGGGTTGGTTCCATGTCTTAGCAATTGTGAAAAGTGCCACAATAAACATTGATGTACAAGCACTTTTCCAATGAAAAATTCTTCTGTCCTTTGGGTAGATGCCAAGAAATGGGATTGCTGGATCAGATGGCAGTTCTATTTGTAGATTTTTGAGGAATCTCCAAATTGTTCTCCAGAGTGGTTGGACTAATTTACATTCCCACCAGCAGTGTAAGAGAGTTCCTCTTTCACCACATCCTCGCCAACACTTATCATTCTTTGTTTTTTTTTTTTTTTTTTTTTTAATCTTCGCCATTCTGACTGGGGTTAGGTGGTATCTCATTGATGTTTTGATCTGCATTTCCTTTACAATGAGGAATGTTGAGCAATTTTTCATATGCCTTCTGGCTATTCTTATGTCATCTTTAGTGAGTGTTCTTTTCAACTCCTTCTCCCATCTTTTAATAGGGTTCATCATCTTTTTTCCAAACAGCTTCTTGAGTTCCTTATGTATTCTGGTTATCAATCCCTTATCTGATGCATAGTTTACAAAAATATTTTCCCATTCTGAGGGTTTTCGATTCACACTAATTACTGTGTCTTTTGCCATGCAGAAACTTCTTAGTCTGATGTAATCCCACTTGTCAATTTTGGGGATTATCAACTGTGTTTTTGGAGTCTTATGTAAGAAGTCTTTCCCTACCCCAATGTCTCCCAGAGTTTCCCCAGTGTTTTCTAGAAGCAGTTTAATAGTTTGGGGTCTTAGATTTAGATCCTTAATCCACCTTGACTTGATTTTTGTCAAAGGTGAGAGGTAGGGGTTCAGATTCATCTTTCTACAGGTGGAAATCCAGTTTTTCCAGCACCATTTGCTGAAGAGGTTTTCCTTTTCCCACTGGATTGACTGGTACCCCTTGTCAAAAATAAGTTGACTGAATGATTGGGAATTTATTCCTGTGGACTCAATTCTGTTCCATTGGTCCTCATGTCTGTTCTTGTGCCAGTACCATGCTGTTTTGATTACCACAGCTTTGTAGTATATTTTTGGGTCAGGGAGTGAGATGCTGCCCACTACACTCTTCTTTTGTAGAATTGCTTTGGCAATGCGGGGTCTTTTATTATTCCAGATGAATTTTATGATTGTCTTTTCTAAATCTGTGAAGAATGTGTCTGGTACTTTGATTGGCATTGCATTAAATATGTAGATTAATTTGGGTAGAATTGCCATTTTGGTTATATTAATTCTTCCAATCCAGGAACATGGGATGTCCTTCCACTTTTTTGTGTCATTTTCAATTTCTTTTTTTAGCTTCTCATAGTTTTCCTTGTGGAGGTCTTTAACTTCTTTGGTTAGATTTATCCCTAAGTATCTTATACTTTTTGTGGCTATGGTAAATGGAACAACTTTTTTCAGTTCTATCTCCATCTGCCTGTTGTTTGTATATAGAAACGCTGTAGACTTCTGTATATTAATTTTGTATCCTGCAACTTTACTGTATTTGTGCATTACTTCCAGAAATTTCTTCATGGAAATCATTGGGTCTTCTATGTACACAATCATGTCATCTGCGAATAGAGAGAGTTTCACCTCTTCTTTTCCTATTTGGATGCCTTTAATTTTTCCTCTTTTCTGATTGCATTGGCGAGGACATCCAGTACTATGTTGAAAAGGAGTGGAGAAAGTGGGCATCCTTGTCTTGTACCCGTTTTTAGTGGGAAAGCTTTCAGCTTTTCTCCATTCAGGATGATACTCGCGATGGGTTTTTCATAGATAGCTTTTATTGTGTTGAGAAATGACCCTTGTATGCCAATTTTGCTGAGCGTCTTGAGCATAAAGGGATGTTGTATCTTGTCAAATGCTTTTTCTGCATCAATCGATATGACCATATGGTTTTTGTCTTTTTTCCTGTTAATATGGTGAATTACATTTATGGTTTTATGTATGTTAAACCAACCTTGCATTCCTGGAATAAAGCCTACCTGATCATGATGTATAATCTTTTTTATAAGTTGTTGGATACGGTTTGCTAGTATCTTGTTAAGAATCTTTGAGTCTATATTCATCAGAGATATTGGTCTATAGTTTTCCTTCCTTGTCCTGTCCTTATCTGTTTTGAGGATAAGGGTGATGGAGGCTTCATAGAATGAATTCGGGAGAGATTCACCCTTTTGGATCTTGAGAAATAACTTGAGCAGAATGGGGGTTAACTCTTCTTTGAAAGTTTTATAGAACTCAGAGGTGAATCCATCCAGGCCAGGACTTTTTTTTGTTGGAAGGCTATTTATTAGTGATTCAATCTCCTGGCTTGTTATGGGCCTATTTAGGCTTTCTATATCCTCCTGGCTCAATCTTGGTAGATTATACATGTCCGGGAATTTGTCCATCTCGTCCAGATTGTCTTGTTTCTTGGCATATAGTTAATTATGTTCTGTATTTCTGCTTTGTCTGTTGTTACATTTCCTGCTTCATTGTAGATTTGATTCACCTGATTCCTTTCTCTCTTCTTCTTAATAAGTCTCGCTAGTGGTGTATCAATTTTGTTTATTTTTTCAAAGAACCTGCTTTTACTTTCATTTATTTTCTGTATAGTTTGCTTATTTTCTATTTCATTTATTTCTGCTCAGATCTTTATTATTTCCTTTCTCCTGGAGTTTTTGGATCATTTTGCTGTTGCTTCTCCAATTCTCTGAGGCATGATGTTAAGTGATCCATTTGCCTTCTTTCCGTCTTCCTCTTATGAGCACTAATTGCTATAAACTTCCCTCTTATGACTGCTTTTGCAGTGTCCCAAAGATTATGGAAACTCATGTCCTCATTGTCATTAGCTTCCATGAATCATTTGATTTCGGACTTTATTTCATCAGTAGTTGTGCAGTCATTCAGTAGTAAGTTATTTAGTTTCCACGTATATGAGTATTTTTGAAGATTTCTCTTGAAATTAAACTCAAGTTTAATTCCATCATGATCAGAAAAGTTGCTGGATATAGTTCCTATGCCTTTGAATCTGTAAAGGCTTGCTTTGTGCCCTATGATGTGATCAATCTTCGAGAAGATTCCATGTGGGGGTGAGAAAAAAGTGTATCTCATGGTTTTTGGATGAAAATTTCTATAGATGTCTGTTAAGTCCATTTCATTTATGGTATCATTTAGATCCTTTATCTCTTTATCTATTTTTTGTCTAGATGACCTGTCCCGAGGGGATAGTGCCATGTTGAGGTCTCCAACGATTAGTGTATTGCAGTCTATCTCCCCTTTTAGATCTAACAGTCTTTCCTTCACATATTTGGGTGCTCCTGTGTTGGGCGCATAGATATTTATAAGGGTTATATCTTCTTGATCGATTGATCCTTTTACTACAATGTAGTGCCCTTCTTTGTCTCTTCAAACAGTTTTTGCTTTAAAGGCTATATTGTCAGAAATTAGTATCGCTACTCCAGCTTTTTTTTGGTTCCCTATTGCATGGTAAACCTTTTTCTAACCCTTCACTTTCAATCTATGTATGTCTTTATCGATGAGGTGGGTTTCCTGTAGGCAACAGATAGAGGGTCTCTGTGTTTTTTTTGTCCATTCGGCCAGTCTGTGTCTCTTGATTGGGGAATTTAATCCGTTCACATTCAATGTTATTATCGTTGTAACTGGATCTGTCCCAACGTTTAACTCAGCCATTGTCACAGCAGCCTTTTATTCCTTTGTTTCTGTCTGTTAGCTCTTTAGTTTTCCTGGAACAGTACTTTCTTCAGGGTTTCTTGAAGAGCTGGTCTGGTGCTGGCGAATTCTTTCAGGTCTTGTTTGTCTGAGAAGATTTTAATCTTCTTTTCCCATATGAAGGATAATCTTGCAGGATACAGTAATCTTGGTTGAAATTGTTTCTCTCTTAGCACTTTCAATACATCTTCCCATTCTTTCCTTGCTTGCATTGTTTCCGTTGAGAGGTCAGGAGTTAGCCTGATGGGATGACCTTTGTATGTCACTTCTCGTTTCTCTCTTGCCAGTTTTAGTATCATGTATTTGTCTGTGGTCTTGTATAGTCTGGCTACGATGTGCCTTGGAGAAGATCTTCTGGGGTTGATTCTAACTGGGGTCCTTTCTATTTCTTGGGTCTTGATACTTGAGTGCCTCTCTAGACTAGGTAAATTTTCTTCCAGGATTTGATGGAATAGATTTTCCATGTTGTTATTGGTTTCTTCACCTTCTGGGATACCAATTATTCTGATATTAGGGCGTCTTATGGAATCTAGTATTTCTTGTATATTATCCTCGTGTTTTTTAGTTATTTTCTCGATCTTCTTCGTGGTTCTTTCTAGGTCAGAGGTTTTATCTTCTGCATCAGAGATTCGATCTTCAGCATGATCTAATCGACTTTTAATACTTTCAAGGGAGTTTTTGATTTCCTCTATTCCAGACTTTATCTCTAATAGCTCCATCTGGTTCTTTCTCAGAGTGTCCATTTCTTCTTTCATATCTTGGAATGACTTTCTCATCTCCTGTAGTTCGTTGTCTCTTTTCTGTTCCAATTTGAAGAATTTGTTCACCATAAATGTTCAAAATTCTTTGTCTGACATCTTGGTAACATTGTCCATTAGCCCTTAAAATGGAGGGAAGTTACTCTGTACCTTTGATGGAGATGTATTTCCTTGTTTATTCATACCGGAAGCTCTTCTTCTACTTCTAGCCATTTGGAAGATGTACTGACTTTTAAGTGCCCGTCAGGCCAGTGCTTTCACTGGCTAGGAGTGTCTTTCCCTTTTGTTGGGAATTGACGTCTGCTGAAGTCTCTGTTCTGTTGTTTTTAGTAATGTGGTCTCAAAAAAGATACTATAGTCAGGTGTCTGAAGAGCAGAATCTCCTTTTTCACAGTTGGTTCTGTAAAAATGAGAAACCAATATAACTTTATATGACTAGAAAAGTTCAGATCTCCAATTCTAGGATGAGCTAGTCCCTCTGGCAAAATGGAAGAAGGAGAGGAGATAATATAAGAGAAAAGAAGGAATAAGATAAGGAAATAAAGAAAAAATGGAGGAACTTTCTACCTGCCAAGCAGCTGCTGCCAAAGGCACAAGCTAGGGGTCTTGGTGGGTCCTGGGCTGGGGGTCTGGATGGAAGCAGTGGGCGCAGCATGTCCCCTTGCTCACCAGGTGCCTTCAGATGTGCCCCTTTTTTAAATTTTTATTTATTTATTTATATTACATACTTTCACAGAACATCACCACAGCCTACCAAATTCAATTTTCCAGCCAGAATACACTGTAAAGTGGATTAATCATACATGTTATCATCCACAAATAATTTTCCATTTCTTATTTTTTGTATATATATATATTTTTTCTTCCTACTTCTCACCCTCTGCCATTTCTCATCCTCTTCCCACCCTGTCTCTGATATCTGCAGTTGCTTTCCATGCTTTATTCTTTCCCGCATTGTATTGATTCACAAAATATCTTAATTAATCTAAATAGTTTCAATATTAAGTTCAGCTGATATATACATATCTGTGAACAAAAATTGACTTTAGGCATGAAATTCTGGGTGTAATGAATATACTATAAAATAGCACATAGCTGAGGCTATATAGCTTACTGTGTTTACTAAACAGGTAATTTTTAAATATATATTTTTTATTTCAAGAAAAGCAGTTTTAGTTTTAATAAATCAAAATTAAAAAAAATGTTAAGAGAACTTGGCTTAATACTTAAAGCCAGGAAACAGGTTAGGATTCTGTTCAAATAGTAGGTACATGGACCTGTCCACAACTCGAGAGAAGACAAAACTCCTTAACACTGGAAAACAAAGCATAGAAGGTCAGTAATGTTTTAGTCAAAAGTCATACAATTCTATTTCATCAGTTCAAATTTATGTATTTTATATTCTGTTGTGGTCCGATCTTTCTGTTTAAATTGTGGAAGATAACGTTCAACTCTAGACTTTTCCTTACCACGAAACTGGCCATTTTCTTAGGTGTTTTAGAACTCTTATTTCCGTGTGTCTGACTTTAGTTTTCCTGGGATATCACTCCCTTCAGAACTCCTTGGACAGTTGGTCTGATGTTGGTAAATTCCTTCAGGTTTTGTTTATCTGAGAATGTTCTTGTTTTCTCTTCCTATATGAAGGATAGTCTTGCTGGATATAGTATTCTTGATTGAAATTATTTTTCACTCAACATTTTGAATACATTTTCCCATTCTTTTTTTGCTCACATTGTTTCCAATGAGAGGTCCACTGGTAGCCTAATCGGATATCCTTTGTAGTTAAATTGACGTTTCTCTCTTCCAGTCTGAGTATCTTGTCTTTGTTTGTGGTTTTGGTCATTAAGGTTATAATGTGTCTTGGAGATCTTCTTGGGTTGATCCTATTTGGGGTCCTTTGTATTTCTTGGGTTTTGATCTTTGAATACCTCTCTAGGTTTGGGAAGTATTCTTTCAGGATTTCATGGAATGGGTTGTCAATGTCCTTATTAGTCTCTTCACATTTTAGGATAACAATTATCTGGATGTTTGGACATTTAATGGTATCTAGTATTTCTCATATATTATTCTCATTTTTTTTAGCTATTTTCTCAGTCTGCATGGTGGATTTTACTAGTCTAGCAATCCTGTCTTCTACATCTGAGATTCAATTTTCTGTATGACCTAACCTGCTTTTAATACATTCAAAGGAGGTTTTGATTTCCTCTATTATAGTCTTCATCTCCAACAGTTTCATTTGATTCTTCTCTATGGTGTGTATTTCCTCTTTCAGCTCTCGCAAGAACTTTCTCACCTCCTGGAACTCATTGGACTTTTTCTTCTGGTGTTCGTTGTCTCTTTTCTCTTCCCTCTCTGTTAGTTTTGTCATTATGTATACTTTAAATTCTTTATCAGACATTTTCACAAATTCCCTTGTCTATGGATGAAAAGGAGTTATTCTTTCCCCTTGGGAGTTAGGTATTTTCTTGCTTTAACATATTTCTTGTGTCTCTGCAATGATTTTTATTCATTTGATAGGTTATTCATTTTTTCCTAATTTCTAGAAGATCAATCTGAGCGATCAGAGGCACACTGTAGGATGTGGTTTGCAAACTCTTTAATTTTGTTTTTTTCTCCCTTTGTATTGCAGATTCAGTGGGAGTTGAGGAATATGAGGACCCAAATAGTATTCAGATATAGGCAACTTTTCACTTAGACTTGTCTAGACACTCTATGGGTGGAGGCTGAGCAGCAAAGTGATGAGGTAAAAGAAAAAGGATAAGAAAACAAGGAAAGAAAGAAAAAAAGAGAAAAATAGAAAAAGCAAGTAAACAACCAGACAATTATTTATGTATTAATTTTACAAAACACAAAGTGAAAACCATGGGGTGTGCAAGCACTGTGCAAAATCACAAGATCTCTGCTCTGATGGCAACTCAGTCTTCTTCTGGCCTGTTCTTTCTCTTTCCTTAGGTGGGAGGAGGAAAAAGGAAGGGATAATTACCAATATAAAGAGGATTTCAGGGCCAAGATAAAACTTTACCTTAAAAAATTTTTAAAAAGGAAAAAAAATTTAAAAAGTGAAAAGACAGAGACAGAGAGACAGAAAGAGACAGAGAGAAACAGTGAGAAAGATAGAGGAGCTCAACCAGGATAAATTCACAGCGGAACATCTTCATTGCCTTATCTCTGAAATCACTAGATCTCAGCTCTCATGGTGGACTCTTCTCATTGTGATTTAGATTTCCATTTCCCTTATGATAAGTGATGTTGAGCATTTTTTTCATGTGCTATTTTGCCATTCATATGTCTGTCTTTGAGAGTTGTCAGAATAGCTCGTTTGTCCATCTTTTGATTGAATGGAATATTTATTTATTTATTTTGCAGGCAAGCTCCTTGAGTTCCCTGCATATTCTCACTATCAGTCCCTTATCAAGACATACTTTATAAATATATTCTCCCTCTCTGAGAGTTCTCTCCTCACTGTAATTATTATTTCTTTTGCTGTACAGAAGGTTTTTAGTCTGATGTAGAGTCACTTGTCTATTTTAGGGATTATTGTCTGTGCTTCTGGGATCTTATTTTAAAAGTGTTTGTTGGGCTGTGCTGGGGTATGCAGTACTGGCTAGCATGTCTCCTGCACCCTGCACTGCCCAGCTCCTTCCTCTAACTCCTTGGTGCCTGTTCACTGTCCCTACAGTGCCTCTGTGGTGACTTACTTATAATGAACACATAGTATGAATATTCCGGAGCTGTAGATACAAGGAAATGAACCTTGATGGAAACCACAGGAGGGTCAGACAGTGGTGCAGCAGGAACAACATTCTGTGAGGGTGTCACACAGATGCCAAGCCAAGAAAAGGTGGAAAGATTAGAATACTGCCCACATGATATTTGGCTCATTGCCAAAATAAAGAATCTCCGAATGCTCAGAACAAACTCCAAGAAATTAGGAAGAAACATATGATCCATCATATGATCAAAAACCATCACAGAGGCACAAGAAATATGAGAAACCCAGAAAATATCTCTCCACAAAAGGAAAAGAACTATGCTTCATCATCCACAGAAACTATAATTGAACTCATGGAAATATCAGATAAAGAATTCAGAATTTTCATAGTGATGAAGACAACAAACTACAGATGATACAAGAGAAAAGAGACAAAAAGTTCCAGGAGATGAAGAAGTTCTTCAGGTATTTGAAAGAAGAAATACACACTGTAAAAAATCAAATAGAGCTGTCAGAGATGAAGGTTGTAATATAGAAAATCAAAACCTTCATCAAAAGTATTACAAGCAGATTAGATCATGCAGAATGTTGAATATCAGATGTAGCAGACAAAACCTCCAACCTAGAAAAAAATCACCAAAAAGACTGAAAAAATAACCCAAAGAAATAAGAATAATACATGAGAAATACTAGATACCCTTAAACACCCAAACATATGGATAACTGGTATCCCAGAAGGTGAAGAAACTAATAAGAGCACAATCCTGGAAGAAAACTTTCCAAATCTAGAGAGGCATTCAAAGATCCAGACCCAAGAAATGTAAAAGACCTGAAATAGAATAACCCAAGAAGATTTTTTCCAAGGTACATCATAGCCAGATTGACCAAAACCTCAGAGAAAGACAAGATACTAAAATTAGCAAGAGAGAAATGTCAAGTTACTTTCAAAGGATGTCCCATCAGGATAACATCAGATGTTTCACTGGAAACAATGCAAGCAAGGAACAAATGGGAAAGTATACTCAAAATGTTAAGGGAAAAACAATTTCAATAAAGAATACTATACCCAACAAGATTATCCTTCATATGGGAAGAAAAGATAGAAACATTCTCAGACAAACAAAACCTCAATTTCCTTTTTTTTTTTTTTCTGAGAGGTTTTTTGCTATAGGGCATGTGCACTCACCAGACAGACAGAGAGAGACAGAGAGACAGAAAGCAAGAAATCACCCCCCAGGAGGATGGCCACGCCGCAATCCCTTCTCCTCCATTCTCTTCTCAGGATCTTGGGCACACACACACACACGCCTAGCGTGAGTTTAAGCCACTGGGTCCGGGACTCAAACCGTGGTTCACTACGTGGGAGTCCAGCGACATAGCCATTACACTAACTGCTGGTCCCCAAAACCTAAATTTCCAACACCAGAACAGCTCTTCAAGAGGTTCTGAAGGGAGTGCTATACCAGGAAAACTAAAGACAGACAGAAATAAAAGAATAAAAAACAACCAAGAAAATGGCCAACTTAATGATAGATAAGTCCAGAAATATCAATAATAATATTGAACGTTAACTTCCATTATTTAAACAGAAACATCAGACCATAGTAACACTGCAAATTCAACAGAAGAGAGATTAATTACATGAGACTGAACTGGTGAAATAGACTTGTATGACTATTGACTATAGCATTACTGATTTTCTTCCATGCTTTGTCTTCCAGATTTAAGAATTTTTGTTTGCTTTTGAACTGTTGATAGGTTCAGCAATTTGTTGTTTTCTTTTAATTGAAACATAAACTTTTCTTCCTTTCTGAGACTTCTCTGGAATTGGAAACTATTTGTGAACATTTTTATTTTGTGGTAGAATGGTTATTTGCCTAAGTTCAATAATATCTGTTGCCTTGTATCAGAAATTGAAAATACTGGATATTGCCAGGACTTTGGAAGGTCATTTCTGAAGATGTGACCAGAAAACTAAGGAACTAAGGTAGATCTCAAGAAAGCCAACAGAAGCTCTTGGAAAGATTGCCTGGTACCATAAACAGTTCTGCCTGGCAGTTAAGTAAAGAATGTCACCTCCTGACAGGCCCAAAAACTCTCAAGCACAAGTACTTAAAGGTACAGTCAGATGGTGAATTCCTGACTTGGCTCAGCAGCCTTGGAAGGTTTGTCTAAAGAGTCTAATCTGAAGCTCTTCATAAACGTTTCCAGCAAAGCCAACTAAATTGATGAGTATTCTCATGGGGTTTTGTGCAAATAACAGACCAAATGAGACCAAATTTTTTTTTTTTTTTTTTTTTTTTTTTTTTTTTTTTTTTTTTTTTTTTTTTTTTTTTGTAAATAAGTTAGTTTATGCCTCTCTTTAGTCAAAGGGGAAATGGGGAGAAAAAAAATGTTTCTGGGGTCAGCAGATGGCATAATGGTTATATTTCTGGACTCTCCTGAATAGTTGAACATGGTTGGAGTCCTAGACCCGGCAGCTTGAAACTCATGCCATTCGTGTATGTGTGCATGCCCAAAATCCTGAGGAGACTGGATGAGAAAGGATTGTAGCATAATCATTCCTCCTGGGTTGTTATATCTTGCTTTCAGTCTCTCTGTCTCACTCATCCTCTCTGGGAAGCACACACACCCTGTAGTAAAAACCTCTCTAAAAAAAAAAAATTCAGAAGAAAATTGCACCTCACTTGTAACTCAATTCTAGCTTTGTCCACATGTGTTTTCTGAGTTTTTAGTATCTACCTACTGTTGAAACAAAATTCTAAACTTTTTCCTGACTCTAAGTCTTAAGCAAATTTTTCTTAACATTTTTTATTTGGATTTATTAAAACTAAAACTACTTTTCTTGAAATTAAAAACATATACATATAAAACAAGCAAACAATAAAAAAAAACTAATTAATCTCCACTGTAAGTTATATAGCATCAGCTAGTTGCTACTTGATAGTGTATGTTCATTCTACTCACTGAATTTTATGCCTGAAGTCAGACATGTGTTCATAGACATGTTTATATCAACTGTACTTACTATTGAGAGTATTTAGTTTAATAAAGAGCTTTTGTGAATCAGTAAAATGTGAAGAAAAAAACAAGGAAAGCAATTGTTGATATCAGAGACTATTTGAGAGGAGGGTGGGAAATGGCAGAGGGTGAGAGGTAGGGAATTAAGGGACAAAAAGAGAAGTAAAATATGTAAGAAACAAAAAAATGGAAAATTATCTGTTGAGGATAACATGTATGGTAATATCTTTGATTGACCCAATATACAGTGTATTCTGGATGGAAAAACTTATTCGGTATGCTACAACGATATACAGTGAATGAATGCAAAATAAATACATTTAAAATATATTTTAAAATGCTTTCAAATAGCGGGAACCAGCAGTTAGCATAATGGCTATGTCGCTGGACTCCCACGTAGTCGACTGCGGTTCGCATCCCGGACCCGGTGGCTTAAACTCACGCTGGGCGTGTGTGTGTGCATGCCCAAGATCCCGAGAGGAGAATGGAGGAGAAGGGATTGCGGCATGACCATCCCCCCTGGAAGGTGATTTCTAGCTTTCTGTCTCTATGTCTCTCTCTGTCTGTCTGTCTGGTGAGCGCATGTGCCCTGTAGTGAAAAAACCTCTCCAAAAAAAAAAAGCTTTCAAATAGCAAAAAAAGAAGTGTTTGCGTAGTCTGATGTCTCTTGGAGTTTACCCTGTGTTTTTCATCAGTACTTTCATAGTTTGAGGTTTTATGTTTAGATCCTTGATCCATTCTGAGTTGATTTTTGCTAATCATGAAAGATAGAGATCTAGTTTTATTTTTCTGCAGACAGATTATTCAGTTTTCCCAGCACCATTTGCTGAAGATATTTTCTTTTCTTCACTGGGTTGTCTTCTGACCTTTGTCATTAATCAGTTGGCTGTATGTTTTGGGGTTTACTTCTGGATTTTAATTCTGTTCCATTGGTATACGTGTCTGCTCTTGCACCAATAAAATGTGATTTTAATTATCACAGTTTTGTAATATATTTTGAGGTTAGTAAGGGAGATGTCTCCTACTCCACACCTATTGCACAGTATTCTCTTGGTGATATGGTCTTTTATGATCCCAGATAAATTTTATGTTTTTATTTCTATTTCTGTGGGGAATATCTCTGGTTGTCTGATCAGAATTACATTGAATTTGTTAATTAATTGGGTAGAATTAACATTTTGATTATATTAATTCTTCAAATTCAGGAACATGTGATATTCTTCCATTTTTTGTAATCATTTTCAATTTCCCTTTTTAGTTTCTCATAGTTTTTCTTGTAGAGGTCTTTCACTTCTTTTTTTTTAAATGTATTATTCTTTTTAAATAATTATTTTTATGTAACTTTCTTTATTATATTTATTATTTTCCAGTTTGACCAGAGAGAGACATAGACAGAGGGAATGTGAGAAAGCAAGCCACCAGATTTGGAACACAAACCATGTTCAGACATGTGGGAGTTCAATGCCTTTAATCACCACACCACCTGCTGGCCCGAGAGGTCTTTCACTTTCACTTGTTTGATCAGGTTTTATTTGTAATTATCTTATATTTTTGTATAAGCAAGTTTAGGAAATGTTGTATGTTTTGTTGTTGAATGTTATTGAATGTTTTGTATGTTAATTTTTTCATCCTGACTCTTTACTATATCATTTATCACTTTCATGAGATTTTTGTATATTCTTTTGGATTTTCTATGTATATAATTATTTCATCTTCAAATAGAGATAATTTCATTTCTCCTTTTCCTGCATGAATGCCTTTTATATCTTGTTTGATTTTACTGGCTAAGACTTCAAATACTATGTTGAAAAGGAGTAGAAAAACTGGGCAGTCTTATCTTGTTCTTGTTCTATTCAGTACGATATTAGCTATGTATTTGCAATATATGACTTTTATTGTGTTGAAAAATATCCCTTCTTGGGACCAGCAGTTAGCATAATGGCTATGTCTCTGGACTCCCACGTAGTCGACCGCGGTTCGAGTCCCGGACCCCGTGGCTTAAAACTCACGCTGGGCGCGTATGCATGTGTGCCCAAGATCCCGAGAGGAGAATGGAGGAGAAGGGATTGCGGCGTGGCCATCCCCCCTGGAGGGTGATTTCCTGATTTCTTTCTCTCTGTCTCTCTCTGTCTGTCTGGCGAGCACACACGCCCTATAGCAAAAACCTCTCCAAAAAAAAAAAAAAGAAAAAGAAAGAAAAATATTCCTTCTCTACCAGTTTTGCTGGAGTCTTAATCATGAAGGGATGTATTTTATCAAATGCTTTTTCTGTTTTAATTGATATGATCACATGGTTTTTATCTTTCCTTCTGATAATGTGATGTATTACATTTATTGTTTTGTGTATATTGAATAACTCTTTCATCTCTGAAATAAAGCCTACCTGGTAATGGTGCATAATCATTCAATGTGTCATTGGATATGATTTGCTAGAATCTTTTTAAAGATTTTTGCATCTGTATTAATCAGGGATATTAATCAGGTTTGTAGTTTGTTTGTTTGTTTGTTTGTTTTGTTTTTTCTTATGTTTAATTTTTGCCCTTGTCTGTTCTGGGGATCAGGATGATAGAGATTTCAAAGAATGAATTTGAGAGTGTGACTTCTTTTTGGATATTCGTCATAGTTTGAGTAGAATTTGGTTATCTTTTCCTTTAGAGTTTTGTAGAATTTAGAAGTGAAGCCATTGAGACCTGAGCTGTTCTTTATTTAAAATTTTGATTTTGAATGGAAATTTATTTATCTTATGTAACTATATTTTGTAAAATTGCTATTTTAATCATATTATAGAAGGATGAAATTTAATTTTAAAAATCTTAGTTTATACCTGCAAGCTTGGTTTGTTAACATTTTTTTGTGTTAGGTAAGAAATACTTTTAACTTTGCACATTATAAAGTCTCTATTGCAACTACTCACCTCTAGTGTTAGCAAGAAAGCAGTCACAGAGCATATGGAAATTAATTACCATGTATATGTTTCTGTTTATTTATTTTATACATTCAACCACTATACATCACTTATAACTTGTAAAGTAAATTTACCCAACATGAATACACTTCACATGAATCTAGTTGGAGATATCATACATGTTATCATCAACAGATAATCATCCATTTCTTTGTCCTATAAATGTATTGCCTCTCAATTTTTTCCCTTGATTCCCTTTCTCCCTCTCTCCTGGTTCTCTCATGCTCTTTCCACAGCATCTCCAGTATCCATAACTATTCTCCATGCTTTTATAGACACTAATCTTTCAGTTTCCCCCATATAGTGTGGACAGTTGTTATATATTAAGTGGAGACATACAATGACAATGTCTCTCTTTCATAGCTTGGCTTACTTCACTCAGCAGTAAATCTTCCATATTCACCCACTTTCTATCAAATGCTAGGGCCTTGTTTTTTATGGCTGAGTAATATTCCATAGAGGATATGTGCCACACTTTTTCAATCCATTGATCTATTCGTGGACATTTGGGTTGGTTCCATGTCTTAACAATTGTGAATAATGCCACAATAAACACAGATTGCACTTTTCCAACTAAGCCCTTTTCTATACGTTGGGTAGATATCCAGGAGTGGAATTGCTGACTCAAATGGTAGTTTTATTTGTAGATCTTTGAGAAACCTCTGCATTTTTTTCCACAGTGGCTGGACCAATTTACATTCCCACTAACAGTGTGGGAGATTCCTTTTTCACCACAGCCTCACCAGCACATATCATTTCTTTTTAATCTTAGTCTTTCTGACTGGGATTAGGTGGTATCTCATTTTGGTTCTGATTTGCATCTCCCTTATGATGAGGGCTGAGCATTTTCTCATATGCTTTTTGGCTGTTCATATGTTTTCCTTAGAGAGTTATTTGTTTAGCTCATTTTTCTATCTTTTAATTGGGTTGATCTTTTTTTTTTTTCTCTTTTGGGTAAACTGCTTGAGTTCCCAGTGTATACTGGTTATCAGTCCCTTATCTGAGGCATGGTTTACAAAAATATTCTTCCGTTCCGAGGGTTGTGGGTTCACACTAATTACTGTGTCTTTTGCTGTGCAGAAACTTCTTAATCTGATATAATCCCACTTGTCTATTTTGGGGATTATTGCCTCTGCTTTGGGGGGTCTTACTTAAGAAGTCTTTACCTATGCCAATGTCTCCCATAGTTTTTCCAGTATTTTCCACTAATAGTTTTATACTTGAGCTCTTAGGTTAAGATCTTTGAGTAACTTTGAGTTGATTTTGTCAATGGTGAGAGATAGGGTTTTAGATTCATCTTTCTGTAGGTGAATACCCAATTTTTCCAGCACCATTTTCTAAAGAGGTTTTCTTTTTCTCACTGGATTGACTGGTGCCCTTCGTCAAATGTCAGTTGGTTGTATATTTTTGGGTTTGTTTTTGAGCTGTTCTTTATTGAGAAACTATTTATTGCTGATTCAAACTCTGTACTTGTTAATGGTTTATTCAGACTTTCTATTTCTTCCAGCCAAATCTGGGTAAATTATACGTTTTTATAAATTTGTCCCTATCAATTAAGTATTCTTGCTTTTTGGCATATAATTTCTCATAGTATTATCAAATGATTTTTTTTGTATTCCTGTTATATTCATTGTAATATTGCCTGTTTCACTTCTGTTTTTATTTATCTGATTCGATTCTGCTTTTGATTAATTTAGTTAATGGTGTGTCAATTTTGCTAATCCTCTCAAAGAACCAGCATTCCGTTTTATTTATTTTCTATATGGTTTTTAAAAAATTGTCTATTTAATGTATTTCTGTTTTGATCTGTATTATTTCTTTACTTCTTGGATTTTTTTTTTTTTGCCAGTTCCTTGAAATTTATCATTAGCTTGTTTATTTGCCACCTTTTGTTTTTTCATGTGAGCACTAATTTCTGTAAACTTCCCTTTTATGACTGCCTTTGCTGCATCCCATAGGTTATAGAATCATGTGAGCTCATTGTCATTAGTTTCAATGAATCATTTATTTGATTTCAGCCTTAATTTCTCCAGTAATTGTGAAGTTGTTCAAGTGTAAGTTCTTTAGTTTCCATGTATTTGTTTGTTTATGAGTGTTCTTTCTGTAATTAATTTCAAGGTTAATTCTATTTTTGTTTGAAAAGTTGCTCAATATAGTTCCTATACTTTTAAATTTGTAATGATTTTTTATACATTCAATTATTGTACATCATTCAGCTTGCATAGAGAATTTACCCAACATGAAATACACCTCAAACCAATCCAGTTGAGAATACTGTGCATATCATCAACACATAATAAAACATTTCTGTATCCCACAAATGTTTTACCTCTCTATTTTTTCTCCCTAATTACTTGCCCACACTCTTCCCCTCTCCTACCTTCTTTACCACCATCTCCAGTGTTCATAACTATTTTCAATGCTTTCATGTCCTCCAATATTTCAATCTCTACCATAGAGTGCAGTCAGTATATGTTAAGTGGAGACATACAATGTCTCTCTTTCAAAGCCTAACTTGCGTCACTCAGCAATAAATATTCCATATTCATTTACTTTCTATCAAATGCCAGGGTCTCAGATGACAGAATAGTATTCATAAAATATGTGCCACACTTTTTCAATCCATTCATCGGTTCATGGATTTTGGGTTGGAGGTGGGCTTAGCAAGCATGAATAATGCTACAATAAACATATATGTGCAAGCACTTTTTTTTTTCACTCTAGTTCCATAAAGGATTTTTTTTATTATCATCATATTCTTCTTTATATTACATTGAATTACATATAACTTTACATTGTATTACATTACTTTTTCAAAAGGGAATGCCATGCATGTCAGTCAGTACAGAGACATTAATCTCCCCACTTCAACATTCAATATCTTTTCTATGTTTTCCCCAATCATTATTATTATTCTAATTATTTTTTTAAGACAGTCCATCGCTATTTCTCATGTTGCTTGTACAAATACTTTGCCCATCATGAAATAATTCTCAGACAAATCCAGTTGAGAATACTATACATGTCAACATCAACAGTTAATAAGCCATATCTGTTTCTCACTAATGTCCTGCCTCTCTATTGTTCATTTGTTATCTTTCTCTATCCTCTTCTCTTCACTTCCCCCATTCCACACTGTCCTATTCTCATTAAGTACCTTCACTGCTTTTATGTCCTCCAATTTTTTTTCACTATCATAGAATGCTGATAGTCGGTATATATTGAGTGGATACATACAATATCTTTCTTTCATATCCTGGCTTACTTCACTCAGCAATATATCCTCCGTATCTGACCACTTTCTATCAAATTCCAGGGCCTTGTTATTTTTTATGGCTGAGTAGTATTCCATAGAGTATATATACCACACTTTTCCAATCCATTCATCAGTTTGTGGACATTTAGGTTGGTTCCATGTCTTGGCAATTGTGAATAATGCTGCAATAAACATTGATGTGCAAGCACTTTTCTGACTGAGCGTTCTCCTGTCTTTTGGGTAAATATCCAGAAGTGGGATTACTGGATCGAATGGTAGTTCTATTTGTAGATCTTTGAGGAACCTCCATATTGTTCTCCACAGTGGTTGAACTAGTTTACATTCCCACCAACAGTGTAGGAGGGTTCCCTTTTCACCACATCCCCGCCAAAACTTATCACTTTTGATATTCTTAATCTTTGCCATTCTGACAGGGGTTAGGTGGTATCTCATTGTAGTTTTTATCTGCATCTCCCTTATGATGAGGGATGTTGAGCATTTCCTCATATGCTTTTTGGCTATTCGTATGTCTTCCTTAGAGAGACTTTTGTTCAGCTCATTTTCCCACCTTTTAATTGGGTTAATCATTTTTTTTTCACATAAGGCACTTGAGTTCCCTATGTATTCTGGTTATCAGTCCCTTGTCTGAGGCATATTTAACAAAAATATTTTCTCATTCTGAGGGTTGTCAGTTCACACTTGTTACTGTGTCCTTTGCTGTGCAGAAACTTCTTAGTCTGATATATTCCCACTTGTCTATTTTAGGGATTATTGCCTGTGCCTTGGGAGTCTTATTTAAGAAGTCTTTGCCTACTCCAATGTCCCCCAGAGTTTCCCCAGCATTTTCCACCAGTAGTTTTATTGTTTGAGGTTTTAGGTTAAGATCTTTGATCCATTTTGAGTTGACTGTTGTTAGTGGTGAAAGATGGGGGTTCAGTTTCATCTTTCTGCAGGTGGATACCCAGTTTTTCCAGCACCATTTACTAAAGATGTTTTCCTTTTCCCAATGGATTGACTGATATCCTTTGTCAAAGATCAGTTGGCTGTAAGCTTTGGGGGTTATTTCTGGGGTCTCTATTCTCTTCCATTGGTCCACATGTCTGTTTTTATGCCAATACCATGCTGTTTTGATGACCACAGCTTTATAGTATATCTTGGGATCAGGGAGTGATATGCCTCCTACTCCACTCTTCTTGCGCAGGATTGCTTTTGCAATACGAGGTCTTTTATGGTTCCAGACAAATTCTATGATTGCCCTTTCTAGATCTCTGAAGAATATCTCTGGTATTTCGATTGGAATTGCATTAAACATGTAGATTAATTTGGGTAGAATTGCCATTTTGATTATGTTAATTCTTCCAATCCAGGAGCATGGGATATCCTTCCACTTTTTTATGTCACTTTCAATGTCTCTTTTAAGATTTTCGTAGTTTTCTTTATAAAGATCTTTGACTTTCTTAGTTAGGTTTATCCCTAGGTATCTTATACACCTTGTGGCTACGGTGAAAGGGATTCCTTTCTTCAGCTCTGCTTCGTTCAACTTGTTGTTCATAAATAGAAATGCTATAGATTTTTGGATATTGATTTTGTATCCTGCCACTTTACTGTATTCACTTATTACTTCAAGCAGTTTTTTCATGGATACCTTTGGGTCTTCTAAGTATACCATCATGTGATCTGCAAATAAAGATATTTTCAATTCTTCTTTGCCTATTCGAATGCCTTTAATATTGTTCTCTTCTCTGATTGCAATAGCTAAGACTTCCAGTACTATATTAAAGAGCAGTGGAGAAAGTGGGCAGCCCTGCCTAGTACCTGTTTTCAGAGGAAAAGCTTTCAGCTTTTCCCCATTCAGTATAATGTTAGCTGTAGGTTTTTCATAGATGGCTTTTATTGTGTTCAGAAATGACCCTTCTATACCAATCTTACTGAGAGTCTTAATCATAAAAGGATGCTGTATTTTATCAAATGCTTTCTCCGCATCAATTGAGATGATCATATGGTTTTTATCTTTCTTTCTGTTAATGTGGTGTATTACATTTATGGTCTTGCGTATATTGAACCATCCTTGCATCCCTGGTATAAAGCCTACCTGATCGTGATGAATGATCTTTGTTATATGTTGTTGGATACGATTTGCGAGTATTTTGTTGAGAATTTTCGCATCTATATTCATCAATGATATTGGTCTGTAGTTTTCCTTTTTTGTCATATCCTTATCTGTTTTGGGGATGAGGATGATGGAGGCTTCATAAAATGAATTTGGAAGGTTTCCTTCCTTTTGAATCTTTAGAAATAATTTTAGTAGGATAGGGGTTAACTCTTCCTTAAAAGTTTTGTAGAATTCACAAGTGAAGCCATCTGGGCCTGGGCTTTTCTTTGTTGGGAGGTTATTTATTACTGATTCATCTCCTGGCTTGTTATAGGTCTATGCAGGTTCTCTATGTCTTCCTGATCCAATCTTGGTAGATTATATGCATCCAGGAATTTGTCCATCTCCTCCAGGTTATCTTGTTTGTTGGCGTAAAGTTGCTCATAGTATCCTCTAATGATATTTTGTATTTCTGCTATGTCTGTGGTAATATTGCCTGTTTCATCACATATTTGATTAATCTGGTTTCTTTCTTTCTTCTTCTTAATCAGTCTAGCCAATGGTGTGTCGATCTTGTTAATCTTTTCAAAGAACCAGCTTTTGCTTTCATTTATTTTCTGTATGGTTCGTTTATTTTCTATTTCATTTATTTCTGCTCGAACCTTTATTATTTCTTTTCGCCTGGCATTTTGGGGATTTGTTTGTTGTTGTTTTTCCAATTCTCTGAGGCATGATGATAAGTTATCTAGTTGCCATCTTTCTATCCTTTTCTTATGTGCACTAATTGCTATGAATTTTCCTCTTATGACTGCTTTTGCTGTGTCCCATAGATTCTGGACACTTGTGTACTCATTATCATTAGTTTCCATAAATTTTTTTATTTCAGCCTTAATTTCTTCAGTAGCGAAGAAGTCATTCAGAAGTAGGTTGTTCAGTTTCCATGTGTTCGTGTATTTTCGGGGTTGTGTCTTGAAATTAATCTTGAGTTTAATTCCATCATGGTCAGAGAAGATGCTGGGTACAGTTTCTATGCCTTTGAATCTATAAAGGCTTGATTTGTGTCCTAATATATGATCTATCTTTGAAAAGGTTCCATGTCGGGGTGAGAAAAATGTATATGTTGTGGATGTAGGGTGGAAAGTTCTATAGATATCTGTCAAGCCCATTCCATTTATAGTATCATTTAAGTCTTGTATCTCTCTATTTATTTTCTGTCTAGAAGACCTGTCTATAGGAGATAATGGGGTGTTGAGATCTCCAACAATTATAGTATTTCTCCCTATCTCTCCTTTTAGCTCCTACAGTCTTTCCTTCACATATTTAGGCGCACCTGAGTTGGGTGCATAGATATTTATAAGGGTTATGTCTTCTTGCTGGATTACCCTATTTACTATTATATAATGCCCTTCTTTGTCTCTTCTTACAGTCTTTGTCTTGAAATCTATTTTGTCTGAGATCAATATCACTACTCCAGCCTTTTTTCGATTTCCATTTGCATGGAGTATCTTTTTCCAGCCCTTGACTTTTAGTCTATGTATGTCTTTATCCATAAGGTGAGTTTCTTGTAGGCAACAGATAGAGGGTTTCTGTTTTCTTATCCAGTCAGCCAGTCTATGTCTCTTTACTGGAGAATTTAATCCATTGACATTCAATGTAATTATTGATATTTCCGTACCTGATCCTATCATTAAGTGAGCCATTTTCTTGGTTGCTCTTTGTTCTCGTATAACTGTCTCTGATTTTTTAGTTTTCCTGGTATAATACTCCCTTCAGAACCTCTTGAAGAGCTGGTCTGGAGTTGGTAAATTCCTTCAAATTTTGTTTATTCGAGAATGTTTTTA
Source organism: Tupaia tana (assembly GCA_026018925.1). Taxonomy (NCBI): domain Eukaryota; kingdom Metazoa; phylum Chordata; class Mammalia; order Scandentia; family Tupaiidae; genus Tupaia; species Tupaia tana. The sequence continues at coordinate 82,407,534 of JAKSZU010000009.1, read as the reverse complement.
TCTTTTTTTCCCATATGAAAGATAATTTTGCCGGGTATAATATTCTTGGTTGAAATTGTTTTTCACTCAACACTTTTACTATGCTTCCCCATTCTTTCCTTTCTTGCATTGTTTCCGCCGAAAGATCCGATGTTAGCCTGATGGGGTGACCTTTGTAAGTAACCTGGCGTTTCCCTCTTGCCAACTTTAGTATCTTGTCTTTGTCTGTTGTTTTTGCCAGTCTGGCTATAATGTGCCTTGGAGAGGATCTTCTTGGGTTGATTCTACCCGGGGTCCTATGTATTTCCTGGGTCTGGATATTTGAGTGCCTTTCTAGATTTGGAAAGTTTTCTTCCAGGATCTCATGGAATAAATTATCTAGGCCCTTATTATTTTCTTCCTCTTCTGGAATACCTATTATCCGGATGTTGGGGCGCTTGATAGTATCCAGTATTCCTCGTATATTATCCTCATTTTTCATGGTTGTTTTCTCAATCTTCTTGATGCTTTTTTCTAGGTCAGATGTTTTGTCTTCTACGTTAGATATTCGATCTTCTGCCTGGTCTAACCTACTTTTAATACTTTCAAGGGAGGTTTTTATTTCCTGTATCACATTCTTCATTCCTAGAAGTTCCATCTGGTTCTTGTTTAAGGTATCCATTTCTTCTTTCAAGTCATTGAAGGACTTCCTCATCTCCTGGAGCTCCTTGTCTCTTTTCTCTTCCATCTCAGTTAGTTTGGTCACTACAAATAATCTGAATTCCTTATCAGACATGTCCACGACGTCCATTGTATTGACTGTGGGTGATGTAGGCTTGATGATTTCCCTTGAGGGAGAGGCCTTTTGTTGGTTGCTCATATTTCTGGAGCCTCTGCGATTGTTCTTAGTCATTAGGTATTCTATATGTTTCTTCCTAACTGATTGTTAATAGCTGTACAGGCTTAGAAAATTGATGATTTCCCTTATGGTTGGCCTACCTGTTGCTCACAATTACCATTAACTGTTGCCACTACCCTGGATGGCCCAAAGTCCTCACTGTCTCTAAGGACAGGTGAGCCTACAATTGACTGAATAAGCAACACCCCAAGAGCAAAGAAAAACAAAGTGAAAAAAGGAAATCGCAGGGCACGCAAGTGCGCCACGCGCTATTCAAATCACCAGAATTCAGAGTCCAAAGGCTAGTGGGAAAGTGTCAGAAGATGAGTGACAGGACCAGGTTGGTCAGGTCTGGAGCCTGAGTCCGCCTGGTGCCCGGAACTGCTGGCCGGCTCGATCCGGATTGCGGGTGGGGTGGGGTGGGAGTTCGCCTTAAAGTCCCAGACAACCAACCTGGGGTCCAAGGAGGAGAAACGGTGGGGATGCGTGGAGATTCGGAAAGGTCGTGCCTGCAGCCTCAGTCCGCCTGGTGCCCGGAACTGCTGGCCGGCTCGATCCGGATTGCGGGTGGGGTGGGGTGGGAGTTCGCCTTAAAGTCCCAGACAACCAACCTGGGGTCCAAGGAGGAGAAACGGTGGGGATGCGTGGAGATTCGGAAAGGTCGGGCCTGCAGCCTCAGTCCGCCTCTATGTGCAAGCACTTTTCTGACTGAGAATTCTCCTCTCTTTTGGGAAGATACCCAGGAGTGGAATTGCTGGACATATGGTAATTTTATTTGTAGGTCTTTGAGGAACCTCCATATTGTTTTCCACAGTGTCTGTATCCAGCCTCTTTAAACTCTATGCCATCTGCTGACCCCATCCTCTGATTACTTTTTGTACAGAGGTGGCAGTGGCTTCTTGAGATCCCCAATGATTAATGTGTTGCAGTCTATCTCTTCTTTTAGGTATTCCATAGAAACTGGGCTCTGAATGGTGATTAGGATCCTAAGTAAGTTAAACCATCAACTTACTACATTTACCACTCTACATACGTTCACTGGGTGATCTTATCACACATATAGCTTGGGACATGACATATATGCTAATAATTACCAAATATTTATCTCCAGCTCTGATCTCTCTGTTGAGCTTTAAATCTGTATTTCTGACTGCCTCCTGAGTTGTTCCACCTGGGAATCTTATAGGCAATTTAACCTTAACTTCAAAAGAGAACACTTTTTCTCTATGCTTCCATTCTCTCCCCATTCCATTCATTCTGTTGTTCCCTTTGATGTATACAAGCTTTTTACTTTGAAATGTATTTTTACTTTTGTTATCTGTGTGTTTTTTTATGTCATAGCTAAAAAATCACTGTTAAAACCAATATGCATTTTTTCTCTCTTTTATTTTAAATCCTTAAAGTTTGGGCCTTACATTTAGTTTTGAGTCTCTTTTGAGTTAATTTTTGCAACTGGTGTAAGATTTGGGTCCAATTATTTTTGGCATGTGAATTTCTGGCTTTCTCAATATTATTTCTTGAAGAGAATGTCTTTCCCTGTCATGTATTTCTGGCACTATATGTGGGTTTATTTCTAGGCTCTCTATTCTATTCCATTTGTCAATATGTCTGTCTTTAGATCATTACCATACCGTTTTTTTTTTTTTAATTACTGTAATTTTTAAATATAACTTGAAATCAGGAAGTGTGATGCCTTCCCCTTTTGTTCCTCTTCCCCTTTTGTTCCTCTTCCCCAAGACAGCTTAAGCTGTTCTGGATCTCTTTGGTTCCATATAAATTTTAGGATTACTTTTTCTATTTTTTTTGTTGTTTGTTTTTGTTTTTGTTTTAAAGTACCACTTGCATTTTACTGTGGATACCACTGAATCTGTAGCCACTTAGGGTAGTTTGAACATTTTAAAAACATTAAGTTTTCCAGTCCCTTAACATGACATGTGTTTCAATATTTTTTATCTTTTAATTTCTTTCATCAATGTTTTACACATTTCAATGTATAAGTATTTCACTTTTTTGGTAATGTTAATCCCTAAATATTTTATTTTTATCCTATTATAAATTGGATTGTTTCCTTAATTTCTGTTTCACATAATTTATTTAGTTTTTAGATATGTAAATAATTTGAAAGAAACTGAGAAAGGGCTGACCATCACCCCCTAGCCTCAGTCCCTGTACCAGCCCCAACTCCCAACCTCAGATCCCCTCCTCCTCTCAGCCAGACAGGGTAGCTCTCAGCAGTAAAGAAGAGCCCACCTCCATCTGCATCCCCCTGACCAATCAGGGAAACTGAGGCAGGACTCTCAATCAGTCCCCAGCCCCAGTTCCAGTCACAGTCACAGCTCCCAACCTCACAGATACCCTCATCTCCACTAGAAAAGGCAGCTCTCAGCTCTCAAGAAGAGCCTACATCTGTCTGCTTACCCCTGCCCAGTCAGGGAAACAGTCAGGGCTGTCCATTAACCCCCAGCCCATTTCAATCCTAGCCCAGCATCACTAACCACAGCATAAGAATGGGTTTGGCACAGAAGCAATCCACAGCAAAAAGGCAGCAAACTAGTTCACAGTGGTAGAATCATTCCTCAAAATGATATCCAAAAGTGAATACATCAACTAATGGCTAGAAGTCACAGAAGAGCTTCAAGTTTGAAGAAAAAAAAAAGTCTTTATCAAGAGAACACAATAACTTTCCTCCATCACTTGGAAAAACAGAAGTTACTAAAGTGTAGAATTTGGAATACCAAAAAAAAAAATTGAGAAAATAACAAAAAAATATACAAAAATTAATAGATTCCATTAAATGACTAAACATCAGAATAATTGTTATCCTAGAATGTAAAGAAACTAGTCAGGGCATTGAAAATGCTTTCAATGAAATCATAAAAGAAAAATACCTTTTCAAATCTAGAGAAGGACTCACACATCCAGACCCAAGAAATACAAAGGACCCCAAATAGAATCAAGCCAAGAAGATCCACACTAAGGCACATCTTAGCCAGGCTGTCCAAGACCACAGACAAAGGCATGATAGTAAAACTGGCAAGAGAGAAATGAGAAGTGAGTTACAAAGGTCATCCCATCGAGCTAACACCTGATCTCTCAAGGGAAACAATGCAAACAAGGAAAGAATGGAAAGATGTATTGAAAGTGTTAAGAGAGAAAAAAATTCAACCAAGATTATTATATCCCACAATATTATCCTTTATACGGGAAAATAAAAAGACCAAAATCTTCTCAACACAAACAAAACCTGAAAGAATTTGCCAACACCAGACCAGCTCTTGAAGAAACCTGAAGAAAGTACTGTTCCAGGAAAACTAAAGAATTAACAGACAGAAACAAAGGAATAAAAGGCAGCTAAAACAATGGCAATGGATTAAATTCTCCAATCAAGAGACACAGACTGGCAGAATGAAAAAAAAAAAAAAAAAAGAACACAAACCCTCTAACTGTTGCCTACATGAAACACACCTCATGGATAAAGACATAAATAGACTGAAAGTGAAGAGTTGAAAAAAGCTTTTCCATGCAAATGGGGACCAAAAAAGAGCTGGAGTCATGATACTAATTTCTGACAAAATAGGCTTTAAAACAAAAACTCTTTGAAGAGACAAATGTAGTAAAAGGATGAATAGATCAAGAAGATATAATGCTTATAAATAGCTATACGCCTAAAACAGGAGCACCCAAATATGTGAAGGAAAGACTGTTAGATCTAAAAGAGGAGATAGACTACAATACACTGTTGGAGACCTCAACACTGCACTAGCTCCTCTGAACAGATCATCCAGACAACAAATAGATAAACAGATAAAGGATCTAAATGATACCATAAATCAAATGGACTTAACAGATATCTATAGAACTTTCCATCCAAAAACCACGAGATACACTTTTTTCTCACCTCCACATTGAACCTTTTCAAAGATTAATCACATCATAGGGCAAAAAGCAAGCCTCTACAGATTCGAAGGAATAGAAACTATATCCAGAATCTTTTCTGACCATGATGAAATTAAACTTGATTTTAATTTCAAGAAAATCCTCAAAAATACTCAAATACATGGAAACAAAATAACCTACACCTGATTGACTCCACAACTATTGAAAAAATAAAGAGTGAAATCAAAAGATTCATGGAAGCCAATGACAATGAGGACAGGGGTTTCCATAATCTTTGGGACACTGCTAAAGAAATCATAAGAGGGAAGTTCATAGCAATTAGTGCACATAAGAGGAAGACAGAAGGAAGGAAAGTGGATCACCTAACATCATGCCTCAGAGAATTGGAAAAGCAACAGCAAAAAAATCCAAAAACCTCCAGGAGAAAGAAAATAATAAAGATACGAGCAGAAATAAATGAAATAGAAAATAAGCAAACTATACAGAAAATAAATGAAAGTAAAAACAGGTTCTTTGAAAAGATAAACAAAATTGATACACCACTAGCGAGACTTATTAAGAAGAAGAGAGAAAGGAACCAGGTGAATCAAATCTGCAATGAAGCAGGCAAAATAACAACAGACATAGTAGAAATAGAAACATTGTTAAAGGATACTATGAACATCTATATGCCAAGAAACAAGACAATCTGGATGAGATGGACAAATTCCTGGACACATAAAATCTACCAAGATTGAGCCAGGAGGATATAGAAAATCTGAATAGGCACACAACAAGTCAGGAGATTGAATCAGTAATAAATAACCTCCCAACAAAGAAAAGCCCTGGCCCTAATGACTTTACTTCTGAATTCTATAAAACTTTCAAAGAAGGGTTAACCCCCATTCTGCTCAAGTTATTCCTAAAGATCCAAAAGGGTGAATCTATCCCTAATTCATTCTATGAAGCCTCTATCGCCCTTATCCTTAAAACAGATAAGAACAGGACAAGAAAGGAAAACTATAGACCAATATCTATGATGAATATCGACGCAAATAATTTCAGCAAGATACTAGCAAATTGTATCCAAGAACTTACAAAAAGATTATACATCACGACCAGGTAGGCATTATCCCAGGAATATAAGGTTGGATTAACATACACAAAACCATAAATATAATACACCATATTAACAGGAAGAAAGATAAAAACTATATGATCATATAGACTGATCCAGAAAAAAAGCATTTAATAAGATACAACATCCCTTCATGATGAAGACTCTCAGCAAAATTGGTAGAGAAGGGTCATTTCTCAACACAATAAAAGCTATCTATGAAAAAAACGTAGCAAACATCATCCTGCATGGAGAAAACCTGAAAGCTTTCCCACTAAACACAAGTACAAGACAAGGATGCCCACTTTCTCCACTCCTTTTCAATGTAGTACTGGAAGTCCTCACCAATGTAATCAGAAAAGAGGAAAAAAATAAAAGGCATTCAAATAGGAAAAGCAGAAGTGAAACTCTCTCTATTCACAGATGACATGATTGTATACATAGAAGACCCAATGGTTTCTGTGAAAAAATTTCTAGAAATAATACTTGTAAACATTATACTTGTAAATAGTAAATAATACTTGTAAACAGTAAAATAATACTTGTAAACAGTAAAGTTGCAGGATACAAAATCAATATCCAGAAATCTATATCATTTCTATATACAAACAACAGGCAGGCTGAGATAGAACTGAAAAAAATTTATTCCATTTACCATAGCCACAAAAAGTATAAGATACTAAGGAATAAATATAACCAAAGAAGTTAAAGACCTCCACCGGGAGAAATATGAGAAGCTAAAAACAGAAACTGAAAATGATCTAAAAAAGTGGAAGGACATCCCATGTTCCTGGATTGGAAGAATTAATATAATCAAAATGGAAATTATACCCAAATTAATCTACAAAGTTAATGCAATGCTAATAAAAGTACCAGACACATTCTTCACATATCTAGAAAAGACAATCATAAAATTTGTCTGGAATCACAAAAAACCCACATTGCCAAAGCAATTCTGCACAAGAAGAGTGGAGTGGGAGGCATCTCACTTCCTGACCCAAAAATATACTACAAAGCCATGGTAGTCAAAACAGTATGGTACTGGCACAGAAACAGACACGTGGACCAATGGAACAGAATAGAGTCCCCAGAAATAAATTCCCAAAGATACAGTCAGCTAGATTTTGACAAGGGGTACCAGTCAATCCAGTGGGAAAAGGAAAACCTCTTCAGCAAATGGTGCTGGAAAAATTGGATTTCCACCTGCAGAAAGATGAATCTGAACCCCTACCTCTCAACTTTGACAAAAATCAAGTCAAAGTGGATCAAAGATCTAAATATAAGAACTCAAACTATAAAACTGCTCCTAGAAAACACTGGGGAAACTCTGGGAGACATTGGTGTAGGGAAAGGCTTCTTAAATAAGACCCCCAAAGCACAGTCGATAATCCCCATAATAGACAAGTGGGAGTACATCAGACTAAGAAGTTTCTGCATGACAAAAGACACAGTAATTAGTGTGAATAGACAACCCTCAGAATGGGAATATATTTTTGTAAATTATGCGTCAGATAAGGGTCTGGTAACCAGAATACACAAGGAATTCAAGCACCTGTTTGGAGAAAAGATGGTCAACCCTATTAAAAAATGAGAGAAGGAGTTGAAAAAAACACTCTCTAAAGATGACATATGAATAGTCAAAAGGCATATGAAACAATGCTCAACATCTCTCATTGTAAGGGAAATGCAGATCAAACAACAATGAGGTACTACCTAACCCCAGTCAGAATGTCTAAGGTTGAAAAAAAAAATGGTAAGTATTGGCCGGGGTGTGGGGTGTGGTGAAAGGGAAACTCTCTAACTCTCTTTCACTGGGGTGGGAACATAAATTAGTACAGCCACTGTGGAGAACAATTTGGAGATCCCTCAAAGACCTACAAGGATCTGTCATATACGATCAAGCAATCCCACTCCTTGGCATCTAGCCAAAGGACAGAAGAAATCTTAATAGGAAAAGTGCTTGCACATCGATGTTTATTACCACACTATTCACAGTTACTAAGACATGGAACCAACCCAAATGCCCTTGAACGTATGAATGGATTGAAAAACTAGGCACATATACTCTATGGAATATGATTCAGTCATAAAAACCAACAAAACCCTGTCTTTTGACAGAAAGTGGAAGAATATGGAAGATTTACTGCTGAGTGAAGCAAGCCAGGCTATGAAGGAGAGACATTGTATGTCCCCACATAATATATAACGAGTGTCTGCACTCTATGCCTGAAACTGATTGACTAAGGATGTACAAACACAAGAGATAGGTGTGAATGCCAGATGTGGTGTGTGTGGAGGAGTGGGGCCTTGGGAAGGACATTTGGAGGAAGGATATGGAGGCAGAGCATTGATGGCATGGGGAGGTGTGGTGTTATCTGTTGAAAATATTTTGATCAACTGGACTGGGAAGAAATGTTCACATATTGAAATGTTCACTTTGTAAGCTAAATAATGTGATTGAATATATAAAAAAATTAAAACAAACAAACATAATAGATATACAAAACACCATTAGAATATACTATGAATGTCTATATACCGACAAGAAAACCTGGATAAAATGGACAAATTCCTGGACATGTAATCTACCATTACTGAGTCAGGAGTAGGTAGATAATCTGAATAGACCCATAACGAGCAATCAGAATGAATCGGTAATAGATAACCCCCCAAAATAAAAGCCCTGGTCCTGATGGCTTCACCTCTAAATTCTACAAAATTTTTAGGGAAGAGTTAACTTGCATTATACTCAAGTCATTTCTAAAAATCCCAAAGGATTGAACTACTCCAAATTCACTCCCATTTCAAGTGTTGTGGATTCATACACTTCTTTTGTCAATCCTGCTATTGGTATTTTATATAAAAATTATTACCTAATCCAAGATAATAAAGATAACTTCCATGTTTTCACCAAATATTTTTATAGTTCTAGCTTTTGCATAAAAGTCTTTGATCCATTTTGAGTTAATTTTTGCATAATGAATGTAACAGAGATACAAAATTTTAGAGGTTTTTGCCTTAGGGCACGTGTGGTCACTGGACAGAGAAAGACACAGAGACATAGAGACAGTGAGAGGGAAAGTGAGAAATTACCGCCTAAGGATGATGGCTGTACTTCAATCCCTTTTCCTCCATTCTTCTGCTGGTTTCATAGTCATGCACACGTGTTAGGTGCCAAGCATGATTTTCAAGTCACCAGGTCTGGGACTAGAACTGTGATTGGCCATGTGGGATTCCAGAGATGTAACCACTATGCAATCAGCTGGTTCCAATTTATTCTTTGGTATGTGGATCCAGTTATTCCAGCATCGTGTGTTGTAAAGATATTTTCACAATTTAATTGTCTTAACATCATTGTCAAAATTTAACTGACCATAATTATTTAGGTGTATTTTAAATTCAATTACACTCTATTAATCTAATTATCTTCTTGTAAATACAACAGAGTCTTGATCATTATAGCTTTTTGGTAAGATTTGAAATAGAAAAGATTGAGTCTTCTAGTTTTTTCCTTCTTTCTTGAATTTGTTTTGGCTATTAAGGTATTCTTTGTGTTGTCACATGAATTTTATCTGCTTCTCAATTTCAGCAACAAAGAATGATTGGCTGAGATTTTTATAGAAATGGCAGAGATACTATACATCATTCTGGGAAGTATTGTAATCTTAACAGTGTTAACTGTTCTGATCTATGAGAATAGGTTTTTATGTCGTTGCTAGATCTTATAAAATGATGTTTTACAGTTTTCCAGGTAGAAGTCCTAAAGTTCTGAACTTCTGTTAAACTTGTTTTAAAATATTTCATTCTTTTTGATACTATTATATGTTGAATTCTTTTCTTGAATGCATATTTGGGTTGCTAGTGTATAGAAATACAATTGATTTATATATTGTTCTTCAGTCCTGTGAAATTGCTTGCCTTTTTTATTTTACTATTTTTTGTGGGTTGTTTGGAATTTTTGATATATAAGATGATGTAATTTGCAAATAGACATCTCTTTACTTCTTATTTTCCATTTTGGATGACTTTTATTTCTTTTCCTTAGGTAATTGCAATGGCTAGAACTTCCAACACAATGTGGACTAAACGTGGCAAATAAAGACATCCTTGTTTTTTTCCTAATTTTAGATGAAAAACTTTACACCTTTCACCATCAAGTCAATTAGCTATATATTTTTTATAGCTACTCTTTATCACATTAAGGAATTTCCCTTATATTTCTAGTTTGTTCAGTTTTTATCTTGGAAAGGTACTGAATGTTGCCAGCAACTTTTTCTATATATATTGAGAAGATCCTATTTAACCTCTATTCTATGAATATGTTGAATTATTTTGATTGATTTTTGAATGTTGAGTTAAGCTTATATTCCCGGGATTAATATCACTTGCTTTAATTAGATAACCTACATGAAGTGGACAATTCCTAGAAACACATAACCTATCTGTTTAGACAATGTTTTATGTGTACTTAACAAGAAGTTATGTTCTACTGCTGCTTTGTTAATATGTCTAGTTGTCCTATCCATCAGTGAAAGTGTGGAATTAAAGTCTTCCAACAATTATTGTTGAATTTTCCATCTCCTTTGATTCTGTCAGTTTTAGTTTTATATATTTTGAGACTTTTTTGTTAGCTGCATTTATGTTTATATCATTATGTAATGTTGGTGGGTTGACCCTTTATCAGTATAAAATATCCCTTCTCCCCCTCTGACAGCATATTTTTGTCTTAAATTCTAATTGGTCTGATGTTAGTTTAACCACTTCAATTCTCTTTTAGTTATGGCTTGTATGATATATCATTTTTCAACCTTTTTCTTTCAATCTTTTCATATCTTTGAATACATAGTATGTCACTTGTAGGTAGTACATTTTTATATCTTGCTTTTTTAAATCCATTTTCCAATCTTTACTTTTTCATTGAATGTAACCCATTTACATTTAATAAATACTATAACAAGATTTTCATCTGCCATTTTTCTAGTCATATGTCTGATAACATTTTTATTTACCTATTCTTCCATTATTACCATTTCTTTGTCTTTAGTACATATTGTTAGGTTTCCCTTTTTAATCCTTTCTCTGTTCTTTTACTATATATACTTCTTAGGTTTCTTTTCATGATAGTTGTCATAGAGATTATATCTGACACTATAGTTTATAACTATCTAGTTCAAACTAAAACCAAGTTAATTTCTTTTTTTGAAGAGGTTTTTGCTATAGGGCGCCAGACAGACAGAGAGAGACAGAGAGACAGAAAGCGAGAAATCACCCCCCAGGGGGGATGGTCACGCCACAATCCCTTCTCCTCCATTCTCCTCTCAGGATCTTGGGCACGCATGCACATGCGCCCGGCGTGAGTTTTAAGCCACCGGGTCCAGGATGCGAACTGCGGTCGACTACATAGGAGTCCAGCGACATAGCCATTACGCTAACTGCTGGTCCCAAACCAAGTTAATTTTAATAGTATGCAAAATTTTCTCCTGTATATCTACATTCTCAGAACCTTGTCATATTATTAATATTATTATGAATTATATCTTTATGAATTGTATGACCATCAACATTGATTTAGAATTATTGTTTTGTGAAGTTGTCTTTTAAATTAGTTAGGAAAAAAGGAAAGTTAGGAAAAGAACTAAAAGCACATTAACAATGACTTATGTTCACCTATCTAGTTATCTTTACCAGTGTTCTTTATTTTTTCATGTGGATCAAATTACTGTCTAGTGTCTAATTTCAGTGTAAGGCCTGTCTTTAACATTTCCTGTAATGAAGGTTTAATAGTGACAAACTTATTTTTTGCTTATCTGAGAGTGTCTTAATTTATCTTTCATTTCTGAAAGATAACTTTACCAGATATTGGATTCTTGACTGGTATATATGACAGCTGATTGGCTTGTCTTGGCTCCTGGCTAGACCTGGAGGACAGGAGGGTGAAGTCTGGTACAAGGTCTTAGGTGGTTCTAATCCCTGAATGGGGTAATTCAGAACTCAGATATGGATGGTCGCTGATTGGCTTGTCCTGGCTCCTGGCTAGATGCAGGGGACAGAAGGGTGAAGCCTGGACAGAAGGTCTTCATTGGCCCTAATTCCTGAATGGGGCCGCTCAGAACTCAGATATAGATGGCAACTGATTGGCTTGTCCTGGCTCCTCGCTAGATCTTGGGGGCAGGAGAGTGAAGTCTGGACAGTCATGTTTTTCCAACAGAAAAATATATCAGCACACTGTTATTTAGCCTCCATAGTTGCTCATGAGGAATTTGCTGTTAATCTTACTTAAGATTATCTTGTACAAAACAAATCACTTTTCTCTTGCTGCTTTCAGATGGTCTTTCACTTTTTAGTTTGATTATGTTGTCTGTGCATAGATCTCTGAGTTTATCCTATCTGGAGTTTTAAACCTTCTTGGGTATATAGATTTAGACTATTCATCAAATTTGAGTAATTTCCTGTCATTATTTCATTTTTAGAATTTTTTAAAATTTTATTTCAAGTTCTTGTATACATTCATCATGTTATTTAGGTAACAAAGTGAATATTTCAACATATGTACATTTCTCCACAGTTCAGTTGATAATACTATAAAGTTATCTTCAACAGATAATACCCTTCTTTGTCCCATTAATGCTAAACCTCTCTTATTTTTCTCCTTAATGTCTTTCCTCAGACTCTACTCCTTCACCCACCATCTTCCCACACTACATCTGGAATTCACAACCATTTACTGTGTTTCTATATCCTTTGGTCATTCAGTTTTTGTCATAGAGTATGGATAGTCGGTATATATTAAGTAGGGACATACAATGTCTCTCCTTCATGCCCTGACTTACTTCATGCAACAATAAATCTTCCATATTCTTCCACTTTATGTCAAAGGACAGTTTTTTTTTATGGCTGAATAGTATTCCATAGAGTACATGTGCCACAGTTTTTTCAGTCCATTCATCTGTTCGTGGGCATTTGGGTTGGTTCCATGTCTTAACTATTGTGAATAATGCTGCAATAAACATTGATTTGCAAGCACTTTTCCAATCAAGAATTCTTCTGCTCTTCAAATAGATACCAAGGAGTGGGATTTCTGGATCATATGGTAGTTCTATTTCTAGGTTTTTGAGGAATCTCCACATAGTTCTCCACAATGGCTGGACCAATTTACATTCCCACCAGCAGTGTAACAGAGTTCCCCTTTCACCACACCCCCACCAGCACTTATCATTTTCCTTTAATCTTAGTCATTCTGATTGGGGTTAGGTGGTATCTCTTTATGGTTTTGATCTGCATTTCCCTTACAACAAGGGATGTTGAGCATTATTTCATATGCCTTTTGGCTCTTTGTATGTCATCTTAGAGAGTGTTTTGTTTTTGTTTTTGTTTTTTTTTCCAACTCATTATCTCATCTTTAAATAAGGTTGATTATCTTTTATTGAGACAGCTGTTTGAGTTAAAAGTATATTCTGGTTATCTGTCCCTTATCTGATGCATAGTTTACAAAAATATTTTCCCATTCTGAGGGCAGTCAATTCACACTAGTTACTGTGTCTTTTGCTATGCAAAAACTTCTCAGTCTGATGTAATCTCACTTGTCTACATTGAGGATTATTGACTGTGCTTTTGCAGTCTTGTTTAAGAAGTCTCGGGAACCAGCAGTTAGCGTAATGGCTATGTCGCTGGACTCCCACGTAGTCGACCGCGGTTCGCGTCTCGGACCCGGTGGCTTACAACTCACGCCGGGCGCGTGTGCGTGCGTGCCCAAGATCCCGAGAGGAGAATGGAGGAGAAGGGATTGCGGCGTGACCATCCCCCCTGGGGGGTGATTTCTCGCTTTCTGTCTCTCTGTCTCTCTCTGTCTGTCTGGCGAGCGCACGCGCCCTATAGCGAAAACCTCTCCAAAAAAAAAAAAAAAAAAGAAGTCTTTGCCTACCTCAATATCTCCCAGAGTTTTCCAGGAGCAGTTTTATACTTTGAGGTCTTAGGTTTAGATCATTTACCAATCTTCAGTTGATTTTTGTCAAAGGTGAGAGATAGGGGTTCAGATTCATCTTTCTGCTGGTGGAAAGCAGCACCATTTGCTGAAGAGGTTTTTCTTTTCCCACTGGATTGACGGGTACTCTTTGTCAAAAATCAGTTGGCTGTATGATAGGGAATTTATTTCTGGGGACTCTATTCTGTTCCATTGGTCCATCTGTCTGTTTCTGTGCCAGTATCATGCTGTTTTGATTACCACAGCTTTGTAGTATAATTTTTGGTCTGGAAGTGAGATACCACCCACTCCACTCTTAAGCAGGATTGCTTTGGCAATACTAGCTCTTTTATAATTCCAGACAAATTTTATGATTGTCTTTTCTAGATCTGTGAAGAATGTATCTGGTACTTTGATTGGGATTGAATTAAATATGTAGATTAATTTGGGTAGAATGGCTGTTTTGATTATATAAATTCTTCCAATCCAGGAACATGGAACATACTTTCACTTTTTTGTGTCATTTTCAATTTCTTTTTTTAGCCTCTCACAGTTTTCCTCGTGGAGATCTTTAACTTCTTCGGTTAGATTTATTCCTAGGTATCTTATAGTTTGTGTCACTATTATAAATGGAGTTACTTTTTCCTGTTCTATCGCAGTCTGCCTGGTGTTTATATGTAGAAATGCTATAGATTTCTGTATGTAGATTTTGTATCCAGTATTCATGTATTATTTCCAGGAATTTTTCATGAATACCATTGGGTCTTTTATGTATATAATCATGTCATCTGGAAATAAAGAGAATTTCACCTCTGCTTTTCCTATTTGAATGCCTTTTATTATATTCTTTTTTCTGATTGCATTGGAGAGGACATCCAGTACTATATAAAAAGTACTGGAGAAAGCGGGCATCCTTGTCTTGTACCAGTTATTAGTGGAAGAGCTTTCAGCTTTTCTCTATTCAGAATGTTAGATATGAGTTTTTCATTGATAGCTTTTATTGCATTGAGAAATTACCCTTATATGCCTAGTTTGCTGACAGTCTTGATCATGAGGGATGTTGTATTATATGAAATGTTTTTTTTTTAATTTGTATATTCAATTTTATTAAAACTTGAGCAAATGTTCTTTTTCTATTATATTTAAAAGTTTAATTTAACATATAATTTTTTCCTTTTTTAAATTTTTTAATTTCATTTTCTTACATACATTCAATCACATTATTATTTGGCTTACGAAATGGATATTTCAAAAGGTGCACATTTCTCCCTAGTACAGTTGATGAAACTACAAAATATCTTCAGCAGATAACACCACACTTCTTTGTGCCATTAATGCTTTGCCTCCCTGTCCCTCCCCCAAATGTCCTTCCTCAGACCCTCCTCTATCACACATACTATATGTGGTATTTACAACTATATACTGTCTTTCTCTATCCTTTAGTCAATTAGTTTCAGTCATACAGTGCGGACACTAGGTATATATTAAGTGGGGGCATACAATGCCTCTCCTTCATAACCTGGCTTGCTTCACTCAGCAGTAAGTCTTCCATATTCATCCACTTCATGTCAAAAGCCAGGGTTTTGTTGTTTTTTATGGCTAAATAGTATTCCATTGAGTATATGTGCCACAGTTTTTCTATCCATTCATCTGTTCGTGGGTATTTGGGTTGTTTCCATGACTTAGCAATTGTGAATAGTGCCGCAATAAACATCGATGTGCAAGCACTTTTCAAATTAAGATTTCTTCTGTCTTTTGGGTAGATACCAAGGAGTGGGATTGCTGGATCATAAAATAGTTCTATTTGTAGATATTTGAGGAATCTCCAAATTGTCTTCCGCAGTGGTTGGACCAATTTACATTCCCACCAGCAGTGTAAGAGAGTTCCCCTTTCACCACACTCCCACCACCACTTATCGTTTTTTGTTTTATTAAGCTTAGACATTCTGACGGGGGTTAGGTGGCATCTCATTGTTGTTTTGATCTGCATTTGTCTTACAATGAGGGATGTTGAGAATTTTTTCCATATGCCTTTTAGCTATTCATACGTCATCTTTAGATAGCAGATTTTTCAACTTATTCTCCCATCTTTTAATAGGATTAGTTGTCTTTTTCCAGAACAGCTGCTTGAGTTCCTTGTGAATTCTGGTTATCAGTCTCTTATCTGATGCATGGTTTACAAAAATATTTTCCTATTCTGAGGGCTGTCTATTCATACTAATTACTCTGATTTTTGCCATACAGAAACTTCTTAGTCTGATGTAATCCCACTTGTCTATTTTGGGGATTATTGACTGTGCGTTGGAAGTCTTATTTAAGAAGTCTTTCCCTACCCCAATGTCTCCTAGAGTTTCTCCGATGTTTTACAGGAGCAGTTTTATAGTTTGGGGTCTTATATTTAGATCTTTGATCAACCTTGACTTGATTTTTGTCAGAAGTTAGAAATAGGGGTTCAGATTCATCTTTCTACAAGTGGAAATCCAGTTTTTTCAGCACCATTTGCTGAAGAGGTTTTCCTTTTCCCACTGGCTTGATTGGTACCCCTTGTCAAAAATCAGTTGACTGTATGTTTGGGCATTTATTTCTGGGGACTCTATTCTGTTCTATTGGTCCACGTGTCTGTTTCTGTACCAGTACCATGCTGTTTTGATTACCACAGCTTTGTAGTATTTTTTGGGTAAGGGAGTGAGATGCCGCCCACTCCACATTTCTTGTTCAGAACTGCTTTGGCAATACGGGGTCTCTTATGATTCCAGACAAACTTTATGATTGTCTTTCCTAGATCTGTGAAGAATGTGTCTGGTAGTTTGATTGACATTGCATTAAATAGGTAGATTAATTTGGGTAGAATTGCCATTTTTATTATATTAATTCTTCCAATCCAGGAACATGTGATATCCTTCCACTTTTTTTGTGTCATTTTCAATTTCTTTTTTTATCTTCTCATAGTTTTCCTTGTGGAGGTCTTTAACTTCTTTGGTTAGATTTATTCCTAAGTATCTTATACTTTTTGTGGCTATGGTAAATGGAACAACTTTTTTGAGCTCTACCTCTCAGTCTGCCTGTTGTTCATATACAGAAATGCTATAGATTTCTGGATATTAATTTTGTATCCTGAAACTTTACTGTATTCATGTATTACTTCCAGAAACTTTTTCATGGAAATCATTGGGGCTTCTATGTATACAATCATGTCATCTGCAAATAGAGAGAGTTTCACCTCTTCTTTTTCTATTTAAATAACTTTTTTCCCTCTTTTCTGTTTGCATTGGCAAGGACTTCCAGTACTATTTTGAAGAGGATTGGCTGGACCAATTTACATTCTACTAGTAGTCTCAAAGAGTTCCCCTTTCACCCCACCCCCACCAACACTTATCTTTTTTTTTTTTTTTTTTTTTTTTTTATCTTAGACATTCTGACTGGGGTTAGGGTTAGGTAGTATCTCAATGTTGTTTTGAACTGCATTTCCCTTACGATGAAGGATGTTGAGCATTTTTTCATATGCCTTTTGGCTATTTGTATGTCATCTTTAGAGAGTACTTTTTCTGCATCAACTGATAAGATCATATGGTTTTTATCTTTCTTTCTCTTAATCTTGTATTACACTTATGATTGTGCATATATTGAACCAACCTTGCATTCCTGGAATAAAGCCTACCTGGTCGTGATGTATAACATTTTTTATAAGTTGTTGGATATGATTTGCTATTATGTTGTTGAGAATCTTTGCATCTATATTCATCAGAGGTATTGGTCTATAATTTTCTTTCTTTGTCCTGTCTTTAGCTGTTTTAAGGATAAGGGTAATGGGGGCTTCATAGAATGAATTAAGGAGAGATTCACCATTTTAGATCTTTAGAAATAAATTGAGGATAATGGGGGTTTACTCTTCTTTAAATGTTTTCTATAATTCAGAGGTGAAGCCATCAGAACTTGGGCTTTTCTTTGTTGTGAGGTTATTTATTACTGATTCAATCTCCTGGCTAGTTACAGGCCTATTCAGACTTTCTATATCCTCCTGACTCAATCTTGGCAGATTATATGTGTCCAGGAATTTGTCCATGTCACACAGATTGTCTTCTCTCTTGGCATATAATTGTTCCTAGTATTCTCTAATGAAGTCTTGTATTTCTATTATGTCTGTTGTTATATTGCCTACTTCATTGCATATTTTTATGGAGATGTTTTTGCTATAGGGTGCATGCGCTCGCCAGACAGACAGAGATAGAGAGACAGAAAGTGAGAAATCACTCCCCCAGGGGGGATGGCCACACAGCAATCCCTTCTCCTCCATTCTCCTTTCAGGATCTTGGCCACACACACACATACGCCCGTCATGAGTTTAAGCCACTGAGTCCGGGACTTGAACCGTGGTCGACTACATGGGAGTCCAGCAACATAGCCATTATGCCAACTGCTGGTACCTTCATTGCAGATTTGATTCATCAGGTTCCTTTCTATCTTCTTCATAATAAGTCTCACTACTGGTGTATCAGTTTTGTTTATCTTTTCAAAGAACCATCATCTACTTTCATTTATTTTCTGTATAGTTCGTTTATTTTCTATTTCATTTATTTCTGCTCCAATCTTTATTATTTCCTTTCTCCTTGAGTTTTTTGGATTTTTTTTTTTTTTTTTTTTTTTTTTTTTTTTTTTTTTTTTTTTTTTTTTTTTTTTTTTTTGCTGTTGCTTTTCCATTTCTCTGCGGTACAATGTTAGGTGATCCATTTACGTTCTTTCTATCTTCTTCTTATGTGCACTAATTGCTATGAGCTTTGCTCTTATGACTGCTTTAGCAGTGTCCCAAAGATTATGAAAACTCGTGTCCTCATTGTCATTGGCTTCCATGAATCTTTTGATCTCACTCTTTATTTTATCAGTAGCTCTGAAGTTATTCAGGAATAGGTTATTTAGTTTCCATGTATTTGAATATTTTTGGGAATTTCTCTTGAAATTAAAATCAAGTTGTTTTCCATCATGGTCAGAGAAGAAGCTGGATACAGTTTATTTTTTCTTTATATATATATATATATATATATATATATATATATATATATTCAATCACATTGTTTAGCTTACAAAGTGAACATTTCAATATGTGAACATTCCTTCCCAGTCCAGTTGATCAAAATATCTTGAACAGATAACACAACACCTCCCCATCCCATCAATGCTCTGCCTCTGTACCCCTCCTCCAAATGTCCTTCCCTTGGCCACACTCCTCCACACACAACACATCTGGCATTCACACCCATCTCTTTTGTTTGTATATCCTTTAGTTAATCAGTTTCAGTCATAGAGTGCAGAGACCTGGTATATACTAAGTGGGGACATACAATGTCTCTCCTTCATAGCCTGGCTTGCTTCACTCAGCAGTAAATCTTCCATATTCTTCCACTTTCTGTCAAAAGCCAGGGTTTCCTTGATTTTTATGACTGAATAGTATTCCATAGCGTATATGTGCCACAATATTTCAATCCATTCATCTGAACGGGGGCATTTGGGTTGATTCCATGTCTTAGCAATCATAAATAGTGCTGCAATAAACATCGATGTGAAGCACTTTTCCAATGAAGAATTCTTCCATCCTTTCGGTAGATACCAAGTAGTGGGACTGCTGGATCATACGTTAGATCTATTTGTAGATTGTTGAAGAATCTCCAAATTGTTCTCCACAGTGGCTGGACCAATTTACATTCCTACCAGCAGTGTAAAAGAGTTCCCCTTTCAACACACCCCCACCAACAGTTATCATTTTTTGTTTTTTTAATCTTAGACATTCTGACGGGGGTAAGGTAGTACCTCATTGTTTTGATCTGCATTTCCCTTACGATGAGGGATGTTGAGCATTTTTTCATATGCCTTTTGGCTATTTGTATGTCATCTTTAGAGAGTGTTTCTTTCAACTCCTTCTACTGTCTTTTAATAAGGTTGATTATCTTTTTTCCAAACAGCTTCTTTAGTTCCTTCTGCATTGTAGTTATCAGTCCCTTATCTGATGCATAATTTACAAAAATATTTTCCCACTTGGAGGACTTTCTATTCACACTAATTACTGTGTCTTTCGCCATGCAGAAACTTCTTACTCTGATGTAATCCCACTTGTTTATTTTGGGGATTATTGACTGTGCTTTGAGGGTCTTATTTAGGAAGTCTTTCCCTACACCAATGTCTCCCAGAGTTTCTCCAGTGTTTTCCAGGAGCAGTTTTATAGCTTGAGGTCTTTGATTTAGATCTTTGATCCACCTTGACTTTATTTTTGTCAGAGGTGAGAGGTAGGGGTTCAGTTTCATCATTCTGCAGGTGGAAATCCAGTTTTTCCAGCACTATTTGCTGAAGAGGTTTTCCTTTTCCCACCGGATTAACTGGTACCCCTTTTCAAAAATCAGTTGACTGTTTGGGAATTTATTTCTGGGGACTCTATTCTGTTTCATTGGTCCACGTGTCTGTTTCTGTGCCAGTACCATGTCGTTTTGATTACCATGTCTTTGTAGTATATTTTTGGGTCAGGGAATGAGATTCCACCCACTCCACTCTTCTCGTGTAGAATTGTTTTGATAATACGGGGTTATTTGTGATTCCAGAAGAATTTTATGATGGTATTTTCTAGATCTGTGAAGAATGTTTCTGGTGCTTTGATTGGTATTGCATTAAATATGTAGATTAATTTTGGCTATATTAATTTTGATTATTATATTTTGATTATATTAATTCTTCCAGTCAAGGAACATGGGACGTCATTCCACTTTTTTTGTGTCATTTTCAATGTCTTTCTTTAGCTTCTCATAATTTTCCTTGTGGAAGTCTATAACTTCTTTGGTTAGATTTATTCCTAAATATCTTATAATTTTGGTGGCTATTGTTAATGGAATAATTTTTTTCAGCTCTATCTCAGTCTGCCTGTTATTCATATATAGAAATGCTATAAGTTTCTGTAAATTTATTTTATATCCTGCACTTTAACTGTAATCATATATTACTTCAAGTCATTTTTCCATGGAGATCATTGTTTCTTCTATATATACAATCATGTCATCTGCAAACAAAGAGAGTTTCATCTCTGCTTTTCCTATTTGTATGCCTTTTATTTTTCCCTCTTTTCTGATTGCTTTGGCAAGGACGTCCAGTACTATATTGAAAAGGAGTGGAGAAAGTGGGTATCCTTGTCTTGTTCCTGTGTTCAGTGGGAAAGTTTTCAGCTTTTCGCCTTTCAGGATTATGTTTGCTATGGGTTTTTCACAGATAGCTTTTATTGTGTTGAGAAATGGCCCTTCTATGCCAATTTTGCTGAGAGTCTCGATCATGAAGGGATGTTGTATCTTATCAAATGCTTTTTCTGCATCAATTGATATAACCATATGGTTTTTAACTTTATTCCTGCTAATATGATGTATTACATTTATCGTTTTGTGTATATTGAACTAACCTTGCTTTCCTGGAATAAAGCCTACCTGATCATGATGTATGATCTTTTTTATAAGTTGTTGGATATGATTTGCTAGTATCTTGTTGAGAATCTCTGTGTCTATATTCATCAGAGATATTGGTCTATATTTTTCCTTAAGTGTCCTGTCCTTATCTGTTTTAAGGATAAGGGTGATAAAGGCTTCAGAAAATGAATTAGGGAGAGATTCCCTTTTGGATCTTTAGAAATAACTTGAGTAGAATGAGGGTTAACTCTTCTATGAAATTTTCTAGAATTCAGAGGTGAATCCATCAGGGCCAGGGCCTGTCTTTGTTGGGAGGTTATTTATTACTGATTCAATCTCCTGGCTTCTTATGGGGCTATTCAGACTTTCTATATCCTCCTAGCTCATTCTTGGTAGATTATATTTTCCAGGAATTTGTCCATCTCATTCAGATTGTCTTGTTTCTTAGCATATAGATGTTCAAAATATCCTCTAATGATGTTTTGAATTTCTACTATGTCTGTTGTTATATTACCAGTTTCGTTGCAGATTTGATTTACCTGGTTCCTTCCTCTATTCTTCTTAATAAGTTTCACTAGTGGTGTATCAATTTTGCTTATCTTTTCAAAGAACCAGCCTTTATTTTCATTTATTTTCTGTATAGTATGTTTGCTTTCTATTTCAATTATTTCTGCTTAGATCTTTATTATTTCCTTTCTCCTGAAGCTTTTTTTGGATTTTTTTTTTTTTTTTTTTTTTTTTGCTGTTGCTTTTCCAATTCTCTGAGGCATGATGTTAGGTGATCCATTAGCCTTCTTTCCATCTTCTTCTTATGTGCACTAATTCCTATGAACTTTCCTCTTATGACTGCTTTAGCAGTATCCCAAAGATTATGGAAACTTGTGTCCTCATTTTCATTGGATATAGTTTTTATGCCTTTGAATCTGTAGAGGTTTGCTTTGTGCCCTATGATGTGGTAAATCTTTGAAAAGTTTCCATTTGGGGGTGAAAAAAAGTGCATCTCATGGTTTTTGGATGGAAATTTCTATAGATATCTGTTAAGTTCATTTGATTTATGGTATCATTTAGATCCTTTATCTCTTCACCTATTTTTTGTCTAGATGATCTGTCCAGAGGGGATAGTGGGGTGTTGAGATCTCCAACAATTAGTGTGTTACAGTCTATGTCTCCTTTTAGATCTAACAGTCTTTCCTTCACATATTTGGGTGTCCCTGTGTTAGGTGCATAGATATTTATTAGAGATATATCTGCTTAAACTATTGACCCTTTTACTACAATATAGTGCCCTTCATTGTCTCTTTGAACAGTTTTTGTTTTAAAGGTTATATTGTCAGAAATTAGTATCGCGACACCAGCTCGTTTTTGGTTCCCATTTGCATGGAACATCTTTTTCCAGCCCTTCACTTTTAGTTTATGTATGTCTTTATCCATGAAGTGGGTTTTCTGTAAGCAACAGATAGAGCGTTTGTGTTTTTTTAATCCATTCAGTCAGTTTGTATCTCTTTATTGGAGAATTTAACCCATTAACATTCAAGGTTATTGTCAATATTTCCAAACTTGTCCCTACCTTTAAGTTGGTCATTGTCTTGGTTGTCTTTTATTCTCTTATTTCTGGCTGTTCATTCTTAGTTTTCCTGAAACAGGACTCTCCTCAAAGTTTCTTGAAGAGCTGGTCTGGTTTTGGCAAATTTTTTCAAGTTTTGTTTGACAATATTTTAATCTTTTCATCTCATATGAACGATAATCTTGCAGGATATAATAATCTTGGTTGGAATTGTTTCTCTCAAAACTTTTAATACGTCTTAACTTTCTTTCCTTTCTTGCATTGTTTTAGTTGAAAAGTCTGGATTAGCCTGATGGGATGACCTTTGTAAGTCACTTGTCACTTCTATCTTGCCAATTTTAGTATCTTGTCTTTATCTGTGGACTTGGCCAATCTGGCTAAGATGTGCCTTGGGGGAGATCTGGAGTTGATTATATTTGGAATCTTTTGTATTTCTTGGGTCTGGATGTGTAAGTGCTTCTCTAGACTTGAGAAATTTTCTTCCAGGATTTCATGGAGTAGATTTTCCATGCTGTTATTAGTTTCTTCACCTTATGGGATGCCAGTTATTCATATGTTTGGACTTTTAATGGAGTCTAGTATTTCTCATATATTATCTTTTTTTTTGTTATTTCTCTATTTTTGGTGTTTTTTTCCTAGGTCAGAGATTTTATCTTCTACATCAGACATTCTATCTTCAGCATTGTCTAATCTACTTTTAATACTTTTGAGAGAGTTTTTAATTTCCTGTATTACAGACTTCCTCTCTAATAGTTACATCTGATTCTTTCTTAGCGTGTCCATTTCTTCTTTCATATTGTGGATGGACTTCCTAATCTCATATAGCTCTTTGTCTCTTCTTTTCCAAATCATAGAATTTTGTCACCATGAATGTTATAAATTCTTTCTCTGGCATTTTGGTAACATCTTCTGCTTTTTCATGAGATGGAGGGGAGTTATTTTGTTCTTTTGATGGAGAGATATTTCCTGGTTTATTCAGACCTGAGGCCCTTTTTTACTTCTAGCCATGGGGAGATGTATTCACTTTTGGATACTTTTTTTTGAGAATGTTTCTTTCAGTGGGAACAAGTGTGCTTCCCTTTTACTGTGAACTGATGTGTGCTGAATCTCTCTTCTGCTCTGTTTTGCAATGTGATTTGCATAGGAGGAGTATTCTATTCAGGAGTCTAAAGAGCAGTTTTCCTTTATCACAGGTGGTTAAGTAACAGAGAGGATCCCAGGGAGCCTCACTATATCAGAGTATTTGAAAACTGTGATTCTAGACCTTTCTAGTCCCTTATGATGCGTGGAGAATAAGCAGGAGATGACAATATAAGGCAAAAGAGAAAAGAGTATGAAAGAAAATAAAGAAAAGTTAGTTGCTATGACTGAGGTTGGGGCCCTAGAGCTGGAGCTGATGCTGGAGAGCCCTGCCTTAGTGTCCCTTAGGCCAAGGGGCTGGTGTTGCAAGTGTGCTCTGCTGGAGAGCTGAGGGTAGTCCTGTGGGGTGAGAAGTGGGAAATTAACAAAAGAAAGAGGAGAAGAAAAAAAAAAAGTCTACCCTGCTAACAGAGAGAGGACGTCTGGGGTTTCGGGCCCTGGAACTGTATCTGGGACAGGAGATCCTTGCCTCAGTGTTCCTTAGGCCAGGTGGCTGAAGATGGAAGTGTGCTCTACTGGTGAGCTGGGGGCAGTCTTTGTTAACAGAGAGAGGGTGTCTGGGGTTGGGGACCCTGAAGGTGGAGCAGGGGCTGGAGGGCCCTACCTCTGTGTCCCTTAGACTAGGTGGCTGGAGATGGAAGTGTGCTCTACTGGAAAGCTGGGGAAAGTCCTGTGGGGTAAGGAGAAGTGGGAAATTAACAAAAGAAAAAATAATAGAAGAGAAAAAAAGCCTACTTTGTTAACGGAGAGAGGGTGTCTGGGGTTGGGGCCTCTGGACATGGAGCTGGGACTGGAGGGCCCTGCCTCAGTGTCTCTTAGGCCAGGTGACTGGAGTTGGAAGTGTTCCATCATTATTTCTTTAAATAACCTTTTCCTCCTTTTCTTTCTTCAGTTTTTGTGGGACTTCCATTATGCCTATGTTGATACCCATGATTTTATCTCATAGTTCACATAGGCTCTGCTCATCTTTAAGATTCTTTGTTTGTGTGTACTTCCCATTGGTTAATCTCAGTTGACATCTTTTCTAGTTCACTATTTCTTTGTTCAGCTTTGTCATATCTGTTAAATACCTGTATAACATTTTCATTTAAATTATTGCATTTTCTACTTCAGAATTTCTATTTGATTCATTTTTACAATTTTAATTTTTATTAGTATTCCCTATTTGTCAAGATATTGTTCTCATGCTTTTGTTTAGTTCTTTAGACATAATTTCCTTTAGTTCTTTGTATTTCAAATGACTGCTTTTAAAATTTTGTCTATTAAGTCCAGTGCCTGAAGTTTCTCAGGGACAATTTTTATTGACAAATGTTTCCTCCCTTGTAAAGGCTTTAATTATTTTTTTCTCCATATGTCTCATAGTTTTCTTGAAGACTAGACATTTTTAATAATACCATGTAGATAGATATGTTCATTAACTAACTCTTTTCTGCCTGTGGATGCCACCAGGGAAGCATCCTTGAAGTATCTCTTCCCACTGCCATCATGTCTAAGTTGGAGTCTGCCAAAGAGCTGGAATAGCTTTGGAGACTCTTTATAAGAGGCTTGAGCTCTGAAACAACCAAGGAGTCATTTTGAGCAATGAGGAATGCTCACAGACTGGGTGGAAATGTGAGATCCAAACACCAACTGCTCTAGGGACTTTTGGTTTGTCACGTATGCCACTGTGGAGGAGGTGGGTGCAGCCATGGATGCAAGGCCACACAAGGTGAGTGGAAGAATTGTGGAACCAAAGAAGGCTGTCTCAAGAGAAGATTCTCAAAGACCAGGTGCCCACTTAACTGTGAAAAAGATCTTTGTTGGTAGCATTAAAGGAGACATTTAAGAACATCACCAGATTAATTTGAATACTATGGGAAAATTGAAGTGATTGGAATCATGACTGTTTGAAGCAGTAGCAAACAGAAGGGCTCACTTTTGTGACCTTTGTTGATCATGACTATGTGGGTAAGATTGTCATTCAGAAATACCGTACTGTGGGGACCAGCAGTTGGTGTAATGGCTTTGTTGCTGGACTTCCATGTAGTCAACTGCAGTTTGAGTCTTGGACCCAGTGGCTTAAACTCTCACCGGGCAAGTGTGTATGTGTGCCTAAGATCCTGAGAGGAGAAAGGAGGAGAAGGGATTGTGGCATGGCCATCCCCCTGGGGGGTGATTTCTTGCTGTCTCTCTGTCTCTGTCTTTCTGATGAGCACAAGAAAGAAAGAAAGAAAGAGAAAGAAAGAAAAAAGAAAAAAATACCATACTGTGAATGGCCACAATTGTGAAGTAAGGGAAGTCCTCTCCAAACAAGTAATGGCTAGTGTTTCCTCCAGCCCAAGAGGTGAAAGTGGTTCTGGAAACTTCAGGTGTGGTTGAGGAGGTGGTTTTGTTGGTAATGACAACTTTGGTCATGGAGGAAACTTCAGTGGTCGTGGTGGCTTTGGTGACAGTCATGGTAGTGGTGGATATGGTGAAAGTGTGGATGGCTATAATGGATATGATAATGATGGAAGCAATTTTGGAGGTGGTGGAAGTTACAATGATTTTGCCAATTAAAACAACCAGTCTTCAAATTTTGGACCCATGAAAAGCAGAAATTTTGGAGGCAGAAATTCTGGCCCTTATCATGGTGGAGGCCAATACTTTGATAAACCATGAAATCAAGGTGGCTATGGCCATTGCAGTAGCAGCAGTAGCTATGGCAGTGGCAGAGCATTTTAATTTAACTGCAAGGAAACAAAGCTTAGCATGAGAGGAGAAGCAGAGAAGTGACAGGGAAGCTACAGGTTATAATTTATTTGTGAACTCAGCCAAGCACAGTGATGGCAGGTCCTAGTTGCGAGAGAAGATATGTTTTAGACAATACTCATGTGTATGGACAAAAAATACGAGGACCGTATTTGTGACTAATTGTATAATAGGTTATTTTACTTTCTGTTCTGTGGAAAGTGTAAAGCATTCCAACAAAGGGATTTAATGTAGTATTTTTTGCACCCATGTTCTTGATTGTTAAATGTAACAGTTTGATCATGACACTGAATAAATGTGTCTTTAGGGACCAGCAGTTAGCGTAATGGCTATGTTGCTGGACTCCCGTGTATGTAGTCGAATGTGGTTCGAGTCCCAGACCCAGTAGCTTAAAACTCATGCTGGGCACATATGCATGCGTGCCCAAGATCCTGAGAGGAGAATGGAGGAGAAGGGATTGTGGCATGGCCATCTCCTCCGGGGGATGATTTCTCGCCTTCTGTCTTTCTGTCTCTCTCTGTCTTTCTGGCAAGCACATGTGCCCTATAGGAAAAACCTCTCCAAAATAAATAAACAAATGTGTCTTTAAAAAATAAAATAATAAATAATATGTAAAAACTATAAAAATCCTACTTTACCATTTAACATGGTTTATTATTTCTGCTTTTTGATATTGTTTGTATCCTTGCTGTTGTTATTTGCTGTTTGGTTTTGAACTTTTCTTGAGTAATACTTTAAAAATCTCTACTCTCCATTTTGTGTAGTTACTGATATTTTTATCCAATTGGCTTAGCAGCCAGTTAACAATTGAGTAGAGATTTTCTTATGTTTCTAGAATCAATACAGTTATTAGTGTTTTCTGAATGGGTTTTGGGGGAGAGTATATGCCTTCAAAACTCAACCAGGAAGTTGACATTTTTTTTAAATTTTATTTTACGTTCAATCACTGTGTATCTTTACAGCATTCCAAATGAATTTCTCCATCATGAATACTCTGTATATTGGTCCAGTCAAAGATATTACTATACAAATTATAACCAACAGATATCTTTCCATTTTGGGTCCATTAAATGTTTTGCTTCTTTCTTCTACCCCTCAACTCCTTCTCGCTAACTCTCTCCCATTACCCACCTTCCTCCTGCACTGATAATTCTACTTTATTCATCACTTAATGATTTTGCAGAGCCTTGAGGTAACCCAGAAATGAGAATTCAGGACTTTCTAAGTTATTTCTGGGTATGGGCACAATCCTCAGCACATTCACAACCATGAACATTTGTGAGACTGTGTAAATTCCTAATATAATGTTGGAGCTTTCCAAAACTCCAACATGGAATTCTCATTCCTGAACTTCCTTTTACAGTTACCTCTCAGCATGCATGGGGGATTTATTCCAGTACTCCCTGAAGATACAAAATCAACAGATGCTTAGATGCTTATGTCTCTTATATAAAATGTCATAGTATTTTTATATAACCTGTGCATATTCTTCTGTATACTTTAAATCATCTCTTGATTACTTATGAAGCCTGATACAGTATAAATGCTATATAAATTATACTATTTAGGAAATAATGATGAGAAAAAATCTGAACATGTTCAGTAGAGTTGCAATCAACAGTTTTTCGATATTTTCTATCCACAGGTGGTTCAATATGCAAATGCAAATCTCAAGAATATGGAGGACTGACTAAACTTTTATTATTATTATTAATTAGCCTGATGTTTGCCTCACTATATCAGGTGCCTTTGATTTAAAAAAAAAAAACGTTGTGGGGCTCATCAGATTGCTTGATGGTTAAAGTGCTGGATTCCTACATTGCTGACTGCAGTTCAAGTCCTGGACCCAGCAAATTAAAAATCATGCCAGGCCCCAAATCCTGAGAGGATAATGCACAACAAGGAATTGTGGTGTGGCCATTTCCCCAAGGGTGATTTCTCATTTTCTCTCTGTCTGTCTGTCTGTCTGTCTCTCTTTTCAGTGATTGCATGTGCTCCATGACAAAAAACTAAAAAAGATATATCGTAGCTGACCATTTTCACCAAATTGCCCCATGAAAAAAGGCTCTTTGCAAAGAAATAACTCCTAATTAGGCCCAATCAGGACTTCTGAGCAGTCTTTTCCAGGAAATACCTGAAGGGACAAATTATGACAATTCTCTTTTAATAAAGCTTTTCAGGATTTCCAACTTTATTAGATCCCCTCCCAACCTTCTGACTTTCAACTGTAACTGCAGATAAGTCAAGTTTCAAAATCTTCTATGGAGAAGGATCTAAGGAATGAGAGTAAAGTGAGTTAAATCTTAAAAAGCTCACCATTATTGCCAAGGTTCAGCCTTTTGAAAAATACAAATACTCTCTATGTTGCTGAAAACCTTTGGTTAATCTTCATACTTCTTAAAATAATAATTCTGGACATTTTTGGCTCTTACATCATTGCTTTTATGGAGGAAAGGATTTTTGGAGATTCCTACTCTAGTATTATTCATGCTGACTTCACTCAGTTAAAATTTATTTCAAAGTGCTTGACTGATAGTCCTAGCACTGAGGTCAGCTCTTCATCAGTCTCTGCTCATTTTTATTTTAAATTATATATATATATATATATATATATATATGGTGTGTGCACTCGCTGAAGAGAGACATTGAGAGAAAATGAGAAATCACCCCCAGGGGGATGGTCATGTCACATTTACTTATCTTCCATTCTCCTCCTGGGTTTTTGGCATGAATGCACATGTACCCAGTATGATTTTCAAGCTGTTAGGTCCAGGTCCAGGACTCAAACCTTAGTTGGCCATATGAGTGTCCAACACCTTAACCACTATACCACCATTCTTCTCCTGGGATTTTGAGCATTAATGCACATGTGTCCAGTGTGATTGTCAAGCTACTCGTCTGAGACTCAAACCTAAGTTGGCCATGTGGCAGTTCAGTATCTTAACCATTACCTCACCTACTGGTACTATACTTCTTTACTTCTTAATGATGAACTGCTTTTTTATTCCTTTTTTCTGTATATCATCATTTTTAACTGGATGCTTGACAGAAGATATAGAAGAATGGCAGAGATTGAAATGAATAGTAGTTATACTCATTAAGAAGAGCACTTATACTTTTTTAATTTACTTTTTTTATTTCATTTTCTTTTATACATTCAGTCACATTACTTAGCTTACAAAGTGAATATTTCAACATGTGAACATTTCTCCCTAGTCCAGTTGCTAAAACTGTAAAATATCTTCAACAGATAATACCCATTAATGCTTTGCCTCTCTGTTTTTCTTCTAAATGTCCTTCCTCAGACACAACTCTTTCAAACACACTATATCCCATATTTACATCCATTTACCATGTTTCTAGATACTTTAGTCAATCGGTTTTAATCATAGAGTACAGACACTCGGTATATATTAAGTGGGGACGTACAATGTCTCTCCTTCATAGCCTGGCTTGCTTCACTCAGCAGTAACTCTTCCATATTCTTTCACTTTCTGTCAAAAGCCAGGGTTTTGTTGTTGTTTATTTTTTGTTTGTCTGGTTTTTTTTTTTTCCTGAATAGTATTCCATAGAGTATATGTGCCACAGTTTTTCAATCCATTCATCTGTTCGTGGGCATTTGGGTTGGTTCCATGTCTTAGCTATTGCGAATAATGCTGAAATAAACATCAATGTGCAAACACTTTTCCAATGAAGAATTCTTCTGCCCTTTGGGTAGATACTAAGGAGTGGGATTGCTGGATCATATGATAGGTCTATTTGTAGATTTTTGAGGAATCTCCAAATTGTTCTTCACAGTGGCTGGATCAATTTACATTCCCACCAGCAGTGTAAGAGAGTTTCCCTTTCACCACACCCCTGCCAACACTTATCATTTTTTTTTTTTTAAATCTTAGCCATTCTGACTGGGTTTAGGTGGTATCTCATTGTTGTTTTGATCTGCATTTCCCTTGCAATGAGGGATGCTCAGCATTTTTTCATATGCCTTTTGGCTATTCCTATGTCATCCTTAGAGAATTTTTTTTTTTAACTCCTCCCATCTTTTAATAGGGTTGGTCATCTATTTTCAGAACAGCTGCTTGAGTTCCTTGTGTATTCTGGTTATCAGTCCCCTATCTGATGCTTAGTTTACAAAAATATTTTCCCATTCTGAGGGCTGTCTATTCACACTAATTACTGTGTCTCTTGCCATGCAGAAACTTCTTAGTCTGATGTAATCCCACGTCTATTATGGGGATTATTGACTGTGCTTTGGGGGTCTTATTTAAGAAGTCTTTGGCTACCCCAATGTCTCCCAGAGCTTCCCCAGTGTTTTTCAGGAGCAATTTTATAATTTGAGGTCTTGGATTTAGATCTTTGATCCACCTTGACTTGATTTTTGACAAAGGTGAGAGGTAAGGGTTCAGATTCATCCTTCTGCAGGTAGAAATCCAGTTTTTTCAGCACCATTTACTGAAGAGGTTTTCCTTTTCCCACTGGATTGACTGGTACCTCTTGCCAAAAATCAGTTGACTGTATGTTTGGGAATTTATTTCTGGGGACTCCATTTTATTCCATTCATCCACCTGTCTGTTTCTGTGCCAGTACCAGTCTGTTGTGATTACCACAGCTTTGTAGTATATTTTTGGGTCTGGGAGTGAGATGCCTCCCACTCCACTCTTCTTGTGCAGAATTGCTTTGGCAATACTGGGTCTCTTTTATGATTCCAGACAAATATTATGATTGCCTTTTTTAGATCTGTGAAAAATGTATCTGGTACTTTGATTGAGATTACATTGAATATGTAGATTAATTTGGGTAGAATTGCCACTTTGATTATATTAACTCTTCCAATCCAGGAACTTGAGATAGCCTTGCACTTTTTTGTGTCATTTTCAATTTTTTTTTTTTCTTCTAGTAGTTTTCCTTGTGGAGGTTTTTAACTTATTTGGTTAGTTTTATTCTAAGTATCATACTTTTCGTGGCTATGGTAAATGGAATATCTTTTTCAGCTCTATCTCAGTCTGCCTGTTGTTTATATATAGAAATGTTATAAATTTCTGTATATTGATTTTGTATCCTGCAACTTTACTGTGTTCATCTATTACTTCCAGAAATTTGTTACTGGAAACCATTGGGTCTTCTATGTACATAGTCATGTCTTCTGTGAATACAGAGTTTCACCTCTTCTTTTCCTATTTAAATAACTTTTTTTTTCCTCTTTTCTGATTGCATTGGCAAGGACTTCCAGTACTATATTGAAAAAACATGGAAAAAGTGGGCATCCTTTTCTTGTACCCAATTTTAGTAGAAAAGCAAAATATTCAAATACATGAAAACTAAATAACCTACTACTGGGATCAGCAGTTAGCGTAATGGCTATGTCGCTGGACTCCCACGTAGTCGACCGTGGTTCAAGTCCCGGACCCGGTGGTTTAAACTCACGCAGGGTGCGTGTGCATGCGTGCCCAAGATCCCTAGGGGAGAAAGGAGGAGAAGGGATTGCAGCGTGGCCATCCCCCCTGGGGGGGGGTGATTTCTCGCTTTCTATCTCTCTGTCTCTGTCTGTCTGGTGAGCGCACGCGCCCTATAGCAAAAACCTCTTAAAAAAAAAAAAACCTAAATAACCTACTCCTGAACAACTCCACAACTACTGAATAAATAAAGACTGAAATCAACATTCATGGAAGCCAATGACAAGGAGGACACGAGTTTCCATAATCCTTGGGACACTGCTAAAACAGTCATAAGAGGGTAGTTCATAACAATTAGTGCACATAAGTGGAAGACAGAAAGAAGACAAATGGATCACCTAACATCCTGCCTCAGACAATTGGAAAAGCAATAGCAAAACAGCCCACTTGCTCTTTTATCAAGTCATTGCTGTGCATGTTTGAGAAATTTGGTCAATAATTAATATAGGTTTGGATTTTTATGATGCTGTCATTTACTCCAAGCTTACCATAGGTTTCAAATTACTTTAAATTACTTCATCAGCGGTCTGTCATTACCATACACTTAGTGTGGATTTGTGGTTTCAGAAGGTTTTTCTCTGTTCCTGCTCCACCCTCAGCATGAATTAGTCTCTAAATGCCTATGCTATGGAAGAAGTCTCTCGGTTTTGATACTCTCCAAGTAGTGCACTTTCACTGTTCATTGATTGTTGTTATCCTTATAATGAACTTAGTAAGTGTTCCCCTTCTAGTTCAGCCTAAGAGATGTGTTCCTGGACCTCAGGTCCAGCTTTCTCAGAATTTTTTTCTTCTCTCCTTGGCAGTCTTGTGTCTGTGGTAGCTATTGGTGGGAGAATTTCCTAACCTTACCCCATGGTAGCAGATATTGGGTTGTCAGAAAAGTCGTGACTTTTTTTGTATAGAAAAACAGGAAAAATACTCATGACTGTTTTGACAACCCAATATTTATTTTGTATTAGTTCAGAATCCTGAGTTCAAAATATTTTTTTGCCTTTGTGTCAGGGACAGAATGGTTTTGTTTCTACCCCTTTCCTTAAAGTAGTGGATCCTTGCCTCGTTCCAGAGAGTGAAAAGAATAGTTTTTAGTATCTCCCCAGGAAGTGAATGGATTTTACATCTACCACTTCCCCTGCAGTTAAAGATTCTGCTTTTTACAAGACAATGTTCCTAGAAAATGGCGTTTTTTAATTCCTATTCCCAAGTGGCCATCAATCAAACTCTACATCTCTTTTTCTGTTTAATTGCCCAATCTCCAGACTTTCTCATGATTAGTACATGAATGCCTGTGGGGAAGAGTTTTTGAAAGATTTTAAACTTCTCATGTCTGGGGCTCCCATTTATTCTAAACTGATACATGAACTCACATTAGGCCTTTAATTGTTAGGTAAACTTTGAACTGATTTATTTTTTCTAACTTTATGATGATACTCTCTTTCTCTTATGCTCTGTCAAAGTAAAATAGTTGATACTTCTCATATCCCCTTGAAAGAACTTGTCACCATTGGGCATCCAGCTCCATTGTCTGCCTTACAACCTCAGCTCAATGATGGGTTTAAAAAAAAAAAAAAACCAGTGATGAGGAACCATGGAGATATTTTATGTAGTGTTTAGCCTCTTAATTAGTGACAGTTATTCTTACTATTATGTTTTTTGTTATCATATTTTTGTCATTATCTTTAATTATGACCCAGTGAAACAAAATGCAACCAACTGCTTAGCATGTGTCTCTCCAACATGCCAGAGGGAAAAAGCATTTCTCATTCACTCACCATGTGGCTTGAACTCAAAGAGCTTACCAGAAATGCCAAGTCAAGAACCCACAGTATCTCTCCATGCCTATCCATCTGCTTTCTTATTAAAGTCCTTTAAAATCTTACGCCTCCTTACATCCTTACTATGGTCTCTAGTTACTCCTCATTACATACTCTCTGTTCCATGCAGACTGGATTTTCTCACTGTCTTTAAATGCCATATAGTCATTTCCACTCCCACATACTTGGTTACATTCTTTTACCCTACCTACAATGACTTCTCTGCTTTTATTTACCAGATATGCCAAATTCAAATGCCTATAAAGTCCAAGTAGATAATATAAATTAATAAAGATGATCAGATATAATATAGTAGGGGTTGTTTTCATCCATTTACGTTGTTATAACAGAATACCTGGGGTAGTGTGATTTATAAAGAAAAGAGGTTTATTGGGCTCACATTTATTTTTGTGCCTGGAAAGTCCAAGAGGATTAAGCTGGGTTCCAGGCAGCCTTTGGTGCTATACCACAGTATGGTCTAGAGAAGCAGAAAGGAAAGTGGGCATGTGAAAAGAGAGAGAAATCTGCACACAGCTGATGTGCTTTATAACTATTTGTTCTCTGGAAACTAATCAGTGAATCAGTGAGAATCCACTTCCTCCTGGAGACAGCCTTAATATATTATAAGGGATCCATAACCATGTCCCAATCATCTCCTACCAGGCCCCATCTACCAATACTGCTGCACTGGGTGTCAAGTTATAGCATACCTTCTGATGCTGATACTCAAACCACAACAGGGATTAAGGTAAATTTAGCTTTCTCATATCTAAAATATAAATATATTTTTATTTATAAATATATAAAATCAACCATACAGGTTTTTCCTGAGGATCAAATGAAGTTATTAAGTTATAAAGTTATAAATCAAATGATTCAGTACAATAATACCATATGTTAAATAACTAGTATCATTTATTTTTTTGCTGAGATTTTATATTTTTCATTGTTTCAATATAATTTGCAATTTTTTGAAGCATTTTATTGGACTTGTTTTAAAATTATTGTCAATCGAAATAATATCCAGTACCCATCCCAGTGTTTCTATCAGTTTTTTTTCTTTTCTCTTTCAGGTTATGATCTTCCTGATTCTTGGTATGACAGGTAATATTTTATAGTATCATGGACATTTTGTCTATTATTTTATTATTCTCTGGGCTCTATTAAACTCTTTTATTTAAGTAATGTCAGATGGACTCCAGTTATCCAAGAAAGAAATGTGCTTATCATGGCTTCCTTCTATTGTTAAGTCATGGGTAAAACAACACAGCATCTAGGTCACCTTTTTCTATTGGGTGGTGGGATACTAGACACAGTTCCATTTATATCACCTTTCAGAGTGGTCCTTTATTAGCCTTTTGGGCCATTTCTAAGGTTTATAATTTTGTTTAGTAAGGAGAAAAAGATAGCCAGTCTAGATCATCTTGTCCTGAAAGTAAGTCCCCATATTTATTCTTTATTTTATCTTTTTAAGAGTTCTTCCTCAGGGGTTGCATGCACTTGCTGGAGAGACAGAGAAAGTGAAAAATCTCCACCACCACCACCACCCCCCCCCCTCCGAAGAATGGCCATAACAAAATCCTTTCTCTTTCCTCCTCCTTTTGGGATTTTAGGCATGCATGTACACATGCCTGGCATGAGTTTCAAGACACTGGGTGTGGGACTCAAACCATGGTCAATAACGTGGGATTTCAGTACCTCAACTACCACACAACTTTCTGACCCCTATTTATTCTTTTTTTTTTTTTTAATTTGTCTCTTCCATAAACAAGTAAGAGAGAGAACACCAAACAGTGTGTGTGTGTGTGTGTGTGTGTGTGTGTGTGTGTGTGTGTTTTGAAAGATATTTGGTATAGGGCCTGTATGCTCACTGGACAGAGACAGAGAGGCAGAAAGTGAGAAATCAACCCCCAGGAGAGATGGCCACACTGCAATCCCTTTTCCTTCATTCTCCTCTTGAATTTTTGGGCATTCATGCACATGTGCCCTGCTGAAGTTTTAAGCCACTGGATTCAGGACTAGAACTGCAGTTGACTAGGTGGGAGTACAGAGACATAACCATTACAACATCTGCTGATCCCCAGAGTCTTAATGCTACAATCCACCCCTCGTCTCAGCCATCCCCAGATCATGGGCATGTGCATGCCCAGTATACTCAGGGAGCCTCCAGATACAAAAATGGAACCTTTCTATGTGGGTCAGCCTTGCAGAGCATCATGTTTTACCACCGTGCCACCATCTTGTCCCTTCACAGTTATTCTTAATAAGAAAAATATTTTTTGAAGTATAAACCTCTTTTTATTTATTTATTTTTCTTTTCTTTCTTTATTTTTTAAATTGTTTTTAATTAATTTATTTATTTTTCTTTTTTAACATTAATACGCTATACATCATTACAGTATACAAAATGAATTTTCCATCCAAAATACACTCTCTGTTGGCTCAATCAAGCACATCAACATACATGTTATCAACAAACAATTTTCCATTTCTAATGTCTTGTATATTTTCCTTTTTGCTTTTTTTTTTGCCATCCTTGATTCCCTATCCCTAACCCTCTGCCCTGTCCAACCCTCCTCCCATTGTCTCTGGTATCCATGATTGCTTTCTATGCCTTTCCCCCCATTTAATTGATTTGCTAATGAACTTAATTTGTCTAAATATTTGCAATAGCAAGCACAGCTGATATATACATACACAAGAACCCATGTTTGACTTTAGGCATAAACCTCAGTGAGTAGAATGAACATACTATAAAATAGTACCTAGCTGGGGCTATATAGCTTACTGTGGTCATCAAATACACAGTTTTTTCTTTAAATTTTGGTAACAGTTTTAGTATTTTTTTCTGTTTTTTTTTTTTTAATTTACATTCATTCCCTGAGCATTATCACAACATACTAAATGTGGTTTCCCCTCTAGAGTAAACTGCATAGTGGCTTAATCATGCATGTTATCATCCACAAAATTCCATTACTACTATCATATATATATATATATATATATATATATATATATATATATATATGTTTTTTACCCCATGTCTGATCCTCTGCCCTATTCCAATCTCTTATTACACTATCTCTGGTGTCTACAGTTGTCTTCAATTGCTTTTCCCCCAACATTTTGTTGATCACACAATATCATAAGTAATCTAACAACTTTCAACATCAAGTTCAGCTGGTGGTTTCAAGAAAGGCAGTTTTGAACTGGTAAGGATATTTCCTTGAAACTTGAAGCCTAGAAACAGGTTAGTATTTTGTTCAAATAGTAGGTACATGAATCTATTGACAGCTCAAGACAGGATAAAAATCCTTAAAACCGGACAACAAAGCTTAGAAGAAAAGCAGCAATATCTTAATCAAGTTACAGAGTGTTGTTTCATCAGTTCAGACTCATGTACTTAATCTTTCTTCTGTTACCGTTGAGGTACAATCTTACAGATTGAACTCTGGAATATAATACTCAACTCCAGACTTTGTCCCAACAATTAAGTTTCCCATTTTTTTTAGTTTTTGAACTCTTATTTCTGTGTGTCTGCATTTAATTTTACTGTCATAGCACTCAAGAACTTCTTGGAGATCTGGTCTGGTGCTGGTAAATTCTTTCAGGTTTTGTTTATCTGGGAAAGTTCATGTCTTTTCTTCCCAATTGAACGATAACCTTGCTGAGTACAGAATTCTTGGTTGAAATTACTTTTCCCTTAATACATTGAATATATTTTCCCATTCTTTCCTCGCTCGCATTGTTACCGATGAGAGGTCTGCCGTTAGTCTGATGGGATACCCTTTGTAGGTAACTTGCCGTTTTTCTCTTGCCAGTCTTAGTATCCTGTCTTTGCCTGTGGTTTTGGTCAATCTGGCTATAATGTGTCTTGAAGAAGATCTTCTTGGGTTAATTCTATTTGGGGTCCTCTGTATTCTTGGGACTAAATCTTTGAGTGTCTCTCCAGGTTTGGAAAGTTTTATTGCAGGATTTCATGGAATAGATTATCAATGCCCTTATAAGTCTCTTCACCTTCTGGGATGCCTATTATCCGGATGTTTGGACGTTTATTTGAATCTAGTACTTCTCACATATTATTCTCAAATTTTGGGGCCATTTTCTCAGTCTTCATGGTGGATTTTTCTAGGCCAGCCATTTTCTCTTCTACATTTGAGATTCTATTTTCTGTATGATCTAGTCTGCTTTTAATACTTTCAAGGGAGATTTTGAATTCTTGTATTATAGCCTTCATCTCTAACAGTTCCATCTAATACTTTTGTAAAGTGTGAAATTCCTCTTTTAGACCTTGCATGAATTTCCACACCTCCTGGAACTCTTCAACTCCTTTCTCCTTCCTCTTCAGCAGTTCCTTGTCTCTCTTCGATTCCATCTCTGTTAGCTATGCCATTAAGAATGTTCTGAATTGTTTTTCAGACATTTCCATAACTTCCATTGAACTGTCTGTGGATGAAGAGGATCTATCCTTTTCCCTTGAGGGAAAGGTATTTTCCGGCTTCCCCATATTACTTGTGATCCTGCAGTGATTTCTAGTCATCTGGTGGATGGTCGGTTTCTTCCCAAACTTGGAAGTTCAATATAAGGGTCGAGGAGTGTGCAGAAAAGGAAACAGAGAGAGAAAAACAATACCAACAAAAGCAAAAAAAAAAAAAAAAAAAAAGGAATAAGAGAAAAACTTTTAAATAAATCTAAAAATAATTAATAATCAAAAGTTACAAAAACGAGCGGTGCGCAAGCACGCTGCACAAAATGGCTAGATCACAGGAACCATGGAACTGTCTGTCTAATGAAGAAGGCCTGTTCGGTTCCCTTCTGCCTCTCCTGGGTTGGGAGGGGGAGAGAGAATTATTAACAAGATAAAGGGCTAGGTGGGGCCAAGAGCCCTGTAAAATGCCTAACTATAAAAAATTCTAAAAAGCAAAAATTAAAAAAAAGAGAGACAGAGAGAGAGGACAGAGAGGGAGGTAGAGAGAGACAAAGACAGATACGGAGACAGGAGACTGGAAAGGGGTCTTCCTACCACAGAAGTGCTGTATGCTGGAGGCCCAGTTATCAGTGGGATATCTCTCTTTCTTTCGAAATGGCTAGATCGCAGGAGCCATGGAGCTGTCTGTCTCTTAAAGAAGGCCTGTTGTGTTCCCTTCTGCCTCTCTTGGGATGGGAGGGGTAGAGGGAATAATTAACAAGATAAAAGGCAAGGAGGGCACAAAGGGCCCTGTAAAAAGCCTCACCATAAAAACTTCTAAAAAGGAAAATTTAAAAAAAGAGAGAGACAGAGAGAGAGAGGACAGAGACAGAGGTAGGGATAGACAAAGACAGATACAGAGACAGGAGACTTGAAAGGGGTCTTCCTCCCACACGAGTTTTGTATGCTGGAGGCCCAGTTATCAGTGGGACATCTTGCTTTCTCACAAAATGGCTAGATCGCAGGAGCCAAGGAGCTGTTTGTGTCTTGAAGAAGGACTGTTCTGTTCACTTCTGCCTTTCCTTGGTTGAGAGGTGGAGAGGGAATTATTAACAAGATAATAGGCTAGAAAGGGACAAAGGGCTTTGTAAAATGCCTCACTTCAAAAAATTCAAAAAAGCAAAAATTTTAAAAAGAGAGACAGAGAGAAAGGACAGAGACAGAGGTAGAGAGAGACAAAGACAGATATAGACAGGAGACTTGAAAGGGGTATTCCTACCATGTGAGTTTTTTATGCTGGAGACCCAGTTATCAGTGGGACATCTTTCATTCCCCCAAAATGGCTAGATCACAGGAGCCATGGAGTTGTCTGTTTTGTAAAGAAAGCCTGTTCTGTTCCCTTCTGCCTCTCCACATGAGTTTTGTATGCTGGAGGCCCAGTTATAAGTGGGACATCTTCCTTTCTCCAAAATGGCTAGACTGCAGGAGCCATGGATCAGTCTGTCTCTTGAAGAAGGCCTGTTCTTTTCCCTTCTGCTTCTCCTGGGTTGGGAGTTGGAGAGGGAATTATTAACAAGATAAGGGCTAGGAGGGGCCAAAAAGCCCTGTAAAATGCCTCACCTTAGAAAATTCTAAAAAGCAAAAATGAAAAAAAAGAGAGACAGAGAGAGAGGACAGAGACAGAGGTAAAGAGAGACAAAGACAGATTCAGACACAGGCGACTTGAAAGGAGTGTTCCTACCACAGAATTTTTGTATACTGGAGGCCCTGTTACCAGTGGCGCATCTTCCTTTATCCAAAAATGGCTAGATTGCAGGAGTTATGGAGCTGTCTGTATCTTGAAAAAGACCTGTTCTGTTCCCTTCTGCCTCTCCACGCGAGTTTTGTATTCTGGAGGCACAGTAATCACTGGGAAATCTTCCTTTCTTCCAAAATGGCTAGATCGCAGGAGCCATGGAGCTGTCTGTCTCTTGAAGAAGGCCTGATCTGTTCCCTTCTGCCTCTACTGTGTCTGGAGATGTATAGGGAATTATTAACAAGATAAAGGCTAGGAGGGCTCAAACGGCCTTGTAAGATGCCTCACCTTAAAACATTCTAAAAAGCAAAAATAAAAAAAGAGAGACAGAGAGAGAGGTCAGAGACAGAGGTAGAGAGAGACAAAAACCGATAGAGACAGGAGATGTAAAAAGGGTTTTCCTACCACTAGAGTTTTGTATGCTGGAGGCCCAGTTATCAGAGGCACATCTTCCTTTCTCCCAAAATGGCTAGATCGCAGGAGCCATGGAGCTGTCTGTCTGTTGAAGAAGGCCTGTATTGTTCCCTACAGCCTCTCCATGCGAGTTTTGAATGTTGTCAGCCCAGATAACAGTGGGATATCTTCCTTTGTCCTAAAAGTGCTAGATCGCAGCAGCCACGGAGCTGTCTGCCTCTGGAAGAAGGCCTGTCCTGTTCCCTTGTGCCTCTCCTGAGTTGGGAGGGGGAGAGGGAATTATTAACAAGATAAAGGAGGGGGCTAAGAGGGGGCAAACAGCTTTGTAAAATGCCTCACCTCAAAAAATTCTAAAAATCAAAAATTAAAAAAAAGGGAAACAGAGACAGAGGAAGAGAGAGCCAAAGACAGATACAGAGACGGGAGACTTGAAGTGGGTCTTTCTACAATGCGAGTTTTGTATGCTGGAGGCCCAGTTATCAGTGGGATATCTCCCTTTCTCCCAAAATGGCTAGATAGCAGGAGCCATGGAGGTGTCTGTCTCTTGAAGAAGGCCTGTTCTGGTCCCTTCTGTCTCTCCTGGGTTGAGAGGTGGAGAGGGAATTATTAACAAGATAAAAGGCTAGAAAGGGCCAAATGGCTTTGTGAAATGCCTCACCTCAAAAAATTCAAGAAAGCAAAAATTAACAAAAAGATAGACAGAGAGAGAGGACAGTGACAATGTTAGAGAGATATAGAGACAGGAGACTTGAAAGGGGTCTTCCTACCACGTGAGTTTTTTATGCAGGAGGCCCAGTTATCAGTGGGACATCTTCCTTTCCCCCAAAATGGCTAGATCGCAGGAGCCATGGACTTGTCTCTGTCTTAAAGAAGGCCTGTTCTGTTCCCTTCTGCCTCTCCGCGTGAGTTTTGTATGCTGGAGGCCCTGTTATAAGTGGGACATCTTCCTTTCTCCAAAATGGCTAGATTGCAGGAGCCATGGATCTGTCTGTCTCTTGAAGAAGGCCTGTTTTGTTCCCTTCTGCCTCTCTGGGTTGGGAGGTGGAAAAGGAATTATTAACAAGATAGGGGCTAGGAGAGGCCAAAGAGCCCTGTAAAATGCCTCACCTTAGAAAATTCTAAAAAGCAAAAATTAAAATAAAAAGAGACAGAGAGAGAGGACAGAGACAGAGGTAAAGAGAGACAAAGACAGATTCAGACACAGGCGACTTGAAAAGAGTGTTCCTACCACAGAATTTTTGTATGTTGGAGGCCCTGTTATCAGTGGAGCATCTTCCTTTACCCCAAAATGGCTAGATCACAGGATTTATGGAGCTGTCTGTATCTTGAAGAAGGCCTGTTCTGTTCCCTTCTGCCTCTCTATGCAAGTTTTGTATGCTGGAGGCACAGTTATCACTGGGAAATCTTCCTTTCTCTCAAAATGGCTAGATCGCAGGAGCCATGGAGCTGTCAGTCTCTTGAAGAAGGCCTGATCTGTTCCCTTCTGCCTCTACTGCGTCGGGAGATGTATAAGGAATTATTAACAAGATAAAGGCTAGGAGGGCCCAAACAGCCTTGTCAAATGCCACACCTTAAAAGATTCTTAAAAGCAAAAATTAAAGAAAACGAGAGACAGAGAGAGAGGAGAGACGGGTATAGAGAGACAAAGACAGATAAAGAGACAAGAGACCTTAAAGGGGTCTTCTTAATGAACGAGTTTTGTAAGCTGGAGGCCCAGTTATCAGTGGCACATCTTCCTTTCTCCAAAAATGACTAGATCGCAGGAGCCATGGAGTTGTCTGTCTCTTGAAGAAGGTCTGTTCTGTTGCCTTCTGCCTCTCCACACAAGATTTATATGCTGGAGGTTCAGTTATCAGTGGGATATCTTCCTTTCTCCCAAAATGGCTCTATCTCAGGAGCAATGGAGCTGTCTGTCTCTTTAAGAAGGCCTATTCTGTTCCTTTCTGCCTCTCCTCGGATGGGAGTTGGAGAGGGAATTATTAACAAGATGAAGGGCTACGATTGGCCAAACGACTTTGTAAAATCCCTTACCTCAAAAAAATCTAAAAAGAAAAAATATAAAAAAGAGAGATAGATAGAGAGAGAGGACAGAGATAGTGTTAGAGAGAGACAAAGACAGATAGAGGCAGGAGACTTGAAAAGAATCTTCCTACGATGTGAGTTTTGTATGCTGGAGGCCCAGTTATCTGTGGGACACCTTCCTTTCTTCCAATATGGCTAGATCGCAGGAGCCATGGAGCTGTCTGTCTCTTGAAGAAGGCCTGTTCTGTTCCTTTCTGCCTCTCCTCAGTTGGGAGGGGGAGAGGAAACTATTAACAAGATAAAAGGCTAGGAGTGGCCAAACAGCTTTGTAAAATGCCTCACCTCAAAAAATTATAAAAAGAAAAAATTTTAAAAAAAGAGAGACAGAGACAGGAGACAGAGACAGATGTAGAGAGAGACAAAGACAGATAGAGGCAGGAGACTTGAAAATAATCTTCCTACGATGTGAGTTTTGTATGCTGGAGGCCCAGTTATCAGTGGGACATCTTCCTTTCTCCAAAAATGGCTGATCGCAGGAGCCATGGAGCTGTCTGTCTCTTGAAGAAGGCCTGTTTTGTTCCCTTCTGCCTCTCCTCAGTTGTGAAAGAGAGAGGAAAGTATTAACAAGATAAAGGGCTATGAGAGGCCAACGTGCCCTTTAAAATGCCTCACCTTAGAAAATTCTAAAATCAAAATTAAAAAAAAAAAAGAAACACAGAGAGAGAGGACAGAGACAGTGGTAGAGAGGGACAAAGACCGATACAGAGTCAGGAAACTTGAAAGGGGTCTTCCTACCACATGTGTTTTGTATGCTGGAGCCTAGTTATAAGTGGCAAATTTTCCTTTCTCCCAAAAAGGCTAGATCACAAGAGCCATGGAGCTGTCTGTCTCTTGAAGAAGGCATGTTCTTTTCCCTTCTGCAGCTACTGCGTTGGGAGAAGTAGAGGAAATTATTAACAAGATAAAGACTAGGGGGGACCAAAAGGCCCTGTAAAATGCTTCAACTGAAAAGATTCTAAAAAGGAAAAATTTTAAAAAAAGAGAGACAGATAGAGATGACAGAGACAGATGTAGAAAGAGACAAAGACAAATACAGAGAGGGGATTTGTAAGGGGTCTTCCTACCACACGAGTTTTGTATGCTGGAGGCCCAGTTATCAGTAGGACATCTTCCTTTCTCCCAAAATGGCAAGATCGCAGGATCCATGGAGTTGTCTGTCTGTTGAAGAAGGCCTGTTCTGTTTTCTTCTGCCTTTCCACTCGAGTTTGTATGCTGGATGCCCAGTTATCAGTGAGATATCTTTCTTTCTCCCAAAATAACTAAGTCATAGGAGCCATCGGGCTGTCTGTCTCTTGAAGAATGCCTGTTCTGTTCCCTTCTGCCTCTCCTCGGTTGGGAGGGGGAGAGGGAATTTTTAACAAGATAAAGGGCTAGGAG
The DNA here is from genome assembly GCA_026018925.1 of Tupaia tana. Classification (NCBI taxonomy): domain Eukaryota; kingdom Metazoa; phylum Chordata; class Mammalia; order Scandentia; family Tupaiidae; genus Tupaia; species Tupaia tana. Next base: position 82,363,521 of record JAKSZU010000009.1, on the reverse strand, counting down.
TGGCCAAACGGCTTTGTATAATGCCTCAGCTCAAAAAATTCTAAAAAGCAAAAATTAAAAAAAAAGAGAGACAAAGAGAGAGGACAGAGACAGACATAGAGAGAGACAACGACAGATAGAGACAGGAGACTTGAAAGGAGTCTTCCTATGATGCGAGTTTTGTATACTGGAGGCCCAGTTATCCATGGGACATCTTCCTTTCTCCCAAAATGGCTAGATCGCAGGAGCCATGGAGTTCTCTGTCTGTTGAAGAAGGCCTGCTTTGTTCCCTTCGGCCTCTCCATGCGAGTTTTGAATGTTGGCGGCCCAGATATCAGTGGGATATCTTCCTTTGTCCCAAAAGTGCTAGATCGCAGGAGCCATGGAGCTGTCTATCTCTGGAAAAAGACCTGTCTTGTTCCCTTGTGCCTCTCCTGAGTTGGGAGGTGGAGAGAGAATTATTAACAAGAAAAAGGGCTAGGAGGGGCCAAACGGCTTTGTAAAATGCCTCACCTCAAAAAATTCTAAAAATCAAAAATTAAAAAAAAGGGAGGACAGAGACAGAGGAAGAGAGAGCCAAAGACAGATACAGAGACAGGAAACTTGAAATGGGTCTTCCTACAACGCGAGTTCTGTATGCTGGGGGCCCAGTTATCAGTGGGACATCTTCCTTTCTCCCAAAATGGCTAGATCGCAGGAGCCATGAAGCTGTCTGTTGAAGAAGGCCTGTTTTGTTTCCTTCGGCCTCTCCACGCAAGTTTTGAATGTTGGCGGCCTAGATATCAGTGGGATATCTTCCTTTGTCCCAAAAGTGCTAGAATGCAGGAGCCATGTAGCTGTCTTTCTCTGGATGAAGACCTGTCCTGTTCCCTTCTGCCTCTCCTGAGTTGGTAGGGGGAGAGGGAATTATTAACAAGATAAAGGGCTAGGAGGTGCCAAACGGCTTTGTAAAATACCTCACCACAAAAACTTCTAAAACTCAAAAATTAAAAAAAAGAGAGGACAAAGACAGAGGTAGAGAGAGCCAAAGACAGATACAGAGACACGACACTTGAAATGGGTCTTCCTACAATGTGAGTTTTGTATGCTGGAGGCCCAGTTATCAGTGGGACATCTTCCTTTCTACCAAAATGGCTAGGTCTCAGGAGCCATGGAGCTGTCTCTCTCTTGAAGAAGGCCTGTTCTGTTCCCTTCTGCCTCTCCTGGGTTGAGAGTTGGAAAGGAAATTATTCACAAAATAAAGGGCTAGAAAGGGACAAACGGCTTTGTGAAATGCCTCACCTCAAAAAATTCAAGAAAGCAAAAATTAACAAAAAGAGCGACAGAGAGAGAGGACAGAGACAATGTTAGAGAGATACAGAGACAGGAGACTTAAAAGGGGTCTTCCTACCACGTGGGTTTTGTATGCTGGAGGCCCAGTTATCAGTGGGACATCTTCCTTTCTCCAAAAATGGCTAGATCGCAGGAGCCATGGAGATTTCTGTCTCTTGAAGAAGGCCTGATCTGTTTTCTTCTCCCTCTCCACGTGAGTTTTGTATGTTGGAGGACCAGTTATCAGTGGGACATCTTCTTTTCTCCTAAAATGGCAAGATTGCAGGAGCCATGGAGCTGTCTGTGTTTTGAAGAAGGCCTGTTCTGTTCCCTTCTGCTTCTACTGCATTGGGAGAAGTAGAGGAAATTATTTACAAGATAAAGGCTAGGAGGGAACAAACGACACTGTAAAATGCCTCACCTTAAAAGATTCTAAAAAGCAAAAATTAAAAAAATAGAGAGACAGAGAGAGAGAGGACAGAGACAAATGTAGAGAGAGACAAATACAGACAGAGACAGGAAACTTGAAAAGAGTCTTCCTACCATGTGAGTTTTGTATGCTGGAGGCCCAGTTATCAGTGGGACATCTTCCTTTCTTCCAAAATGGCTAGATAGCAGTACCCATGGAGCTGTCTGTCTCTTGAAGAAGGGCTGTTCTGTTCCCTTCTGCCTCTCCTGAGTTGAAAGGGGGAGAGGGAATTATTAACAAGATAAAGGGCTAGGATGGGCTAATGGTCCTGTAAAATGCCTCACCTTAGAAAATTCTAAAAAGCAATAATTAAAAAAAAAAGAGACAGAGAGAGAGGACAGATACAGAGGTAAAGAGAGACAAAGACTGATACACAGACATGAGACTTGAAAAGGGTCTTCCTACCAGAAAAGTTTTGTATGCGGGAGCATAGTTATAAGTGGCGCATCTTCACTTCTTCCAAAAAGGCTAGATCGCAGGAGCCATGGAGCTGTCTGTCTCTTGAAGAATGCGTGTATTGTTCCCTTCTGCCACTCCACAAATGGCAGGGGGAGATGGAATTATTAACAAGATAAAGGGCTAGGAGTGGCCAAACGGCTTTGTAAAATGCCTCACCTCATAAAATTATAAAAAGCAAAAATTAAAAAAAGAGAGACAGAGAGAGACAGACGTAGAGAGAGACAAAGACAGATAGGGACAGGAGACTTGAAAAGAATCTTCCTACCATGCGAGTTTTGTATGCTGGAGGCTCAGTTATCAGTGGGACATCTTCCTTTCTCCCAAAATGCCTAGATCGCAGAAGCCTTGGTGCTGTCTGTCTCTTGAAAAAGACCTGTTCTGTTCCCTTCTGCCTCTCCTCAGTTGGGAGGGGGAGAGGAAACTATTAACAATATAAAGGGCTACGAGAGGCCAAAGGGCCCTTTAAAATGCCTCACCTTAAAAAATTTTAAAAAGCAAAAATTTAAAAAAAAGAGACAGAGAGAGAGGACAGAGACAGTGTTAGAGAGGGACAAAGACCGATACAGATTCAAGAGACTTGTAAGGAGTCTTTCTACCACACGAGTTTTGTATACTGGAGTCCCAGTTATCAGTGGTACGTCTTCCTCTCTCCAAAAAAGGCTAGATTGCAGGAGCCATGGAGTTGTCCGTCTCTTGAAGTAGGCCTGTTTTGTTCCCTCCTGCCTCTCCTGGGTTGAGAGGTGGAGAGGGAATTATTAACAAGATAAAAGGATAGAAAAGGCCAAATGGCTTTGTAAAATGCCTCACCTCAAAAAATTTAAAAAAGCAAAAATTTATAAAAAGAGAGACAGTGATAGAGGACAGAGACAGAGTTAGAGAGAGACAAAGACAGATACAGAGACAGGAGATATGAAAGTGGTCTTTCTACCCCGTGAGTTTTCTATGCTGGAGACAGAAGTATCAGTAGGACATCTTCTTTTCTCCCAAAGTGGCTGAATCGCAGGGGCCATGAAGTTGTCTGTCTCTTGAAGAAGGCCTGTTCTGTTCCCTTCTGCCTCTCGACGTGATTTTTCTATGATGGAGGCCCAATGATCAGTGGGACATCTTCCTTTCTCACAAAATGGCTATATTGCAGGATCCATGGAGCTGTATGTCTCTTGAAGAAGGCCTGTTCTGTTCCCTTCTGCCTCTACTGCGTTGGGAGACATAGAGGGAATAATTAGCATGATAAAGGCTAGGATGGCCCAAAGGGCCCATGTAAAATACCCCACCTTAATAGATTCTAAAAAGCAAAAATTAAAAAGAGAGAGACATAGAGAGAGGACAGAGAAAGTGGTAGAGAGAGACAAAGAAAGATAAAGAGACAGGAGACTTGAAATGGGTCTTCCAACGATGTGAGTGTTGTATCCTGGAGGCCCCGTTATCAGTGGTTCATCTTCCTATCTCCCAAAATGGCTAGATCGCAGGAGCCATGGAGTTGTCTGTCTCTTGAAGAAGGCCTGTTCTGTTCCCTGTTTCTTCTCCTCGGTTGGGAGGGGGAGAGGGAATTATTAACAAGACAAAGGGGCTAGGAGTGGCCAAATGGCTTTGTAAAATGCCTCACCTCAAAAAATTCTAAAAAGAAAATTTTAAAAAAATGAGAGAGGCAGAGAGCATGGACAGAGGCAGACGTAGAAAGACACAAATACAGATCGTGACAGGAGACTTGAAAAGAGTCTTTCTACAATGCGAATTTTGTATGCTGGAGGCCCAGTTATCAGTTGGACATCTTCCTTTCTCCAAAAATGGCTAGATCGCACGAGCCATGGAGCTGTCTGTCTCCTGAAGAAGGCCTGTTTTGTTCCCTTCTGCATCTCCTGGGTAGAGAGGTGGAGAGGGAATTAATAACAAGATAAAGGGCTAGAAAGGGCCAAATGGCTTAGTAAAATGCCTCACCTCAAAAAATTCTAAAAAGCAAAAATTAAAAAAAGAGAGAGACAGAGAGATATGACAGAGACAGTCGTAGAGAGAGACAAAGACAGAGACAGGAGACTTGAAAAGAGTCTTCCTACCATGCATGTTTTGTATGCTGGAGGCCCAGTTATCAGTGGGACATCTTCCTTTCTTCCAAAATGGCTAGATTGCAGGAGCCATGGAGCTGTCTGTCTCTTGAAGAAGGCCTGTTCTGTTCCCTTCTGCCTCTCCTCGGTTGGGAAGGGGTGAAGGAATTATTAACAAGATAAAGGGCTAAGAGTGGCCCAACGGCTTTGTAAAATGCCTCACCTCAAAAATTCTAAAAAGCAAAAATTAAAAAAAGAGACAGAGAGAGATGACAAAGACAGAGAAAGACGGAGACTTGAAAAGAGTCTTCCTACCAACGCATGTTTTGTATGCTGGAGGCCCAGTTATCAGTGGAACATCTTCTATTCTACCAAAATGGCTAGATCGCAGGAGCCATGGAGCTGTCTGTCTCTTGAAGAAGGTCTGTTCTGTTCCCTTCTGCCTCTCCACGTGAGTTTTGTATGCTGGAGGCCCAGTTATCAGTGGGATATCTTCCTTTCTTCCAAAACGGCTCGAACACAGTAGCCATGGAGCTGACTGTCTCTTGAACAAGGCCTGTTCTGTTCCCTTCTGCCTCTCCTTGGTTTGGAGGGGGAGAGGGAATTATCAACAAGATAAAGGGCTTTGGGAGGCCAACCAGCTTTGTATAATGCCTCACCTCAAAAAATTCTAAAAAGCAAAAATTTTAAAAAGAGAGGACAGAGACAGATGTAGAGAGAGACAAAGACAGATACAGAGACAGGAGACTTGAAATCGGTCTTCCTACAATGTGAGTGTTTTATGCTGGAGGTCCAGTTATCATTGGGACATCTTCCTTTCTACCAATATGGAAAAATTGCAGGAGCCATGGAGATGTCTGTCTCTTGAAGAAGGCCTGTTCTGTTCCCTTTTGCCTCTCCACGCTAGTTTTGTATGCTGGAGTCACAGTTATCAGTGGGACATCTTCCTTTCTCCCAAAATGGCTAGATCTCTGGAGCAATGGAGTTGTCTGCCTCTTGAAGAATGCCTGTACTGTTCTCTTCTGCCTCTCCTCATGAGTTTTGTATGGTGGAGACTCAGTTATCCGTGGGATAACTTTCTTTCTCCCAAAATGGCTATATCGCAGGAGCCATGGAGCTGTATGTCTCTTGAAAAAGGCCTGTTCTGTTCCCTTTTGCCTCTACTGCGTTGGGAGAAGTAGAGGGAATTCTTAACTATATAAAGGCTAGGATGGCCCAAAGGGCCCTGTAAAATACCTCACCTTAAAAGATTCTAAAAAGCAAAAATTTAAAAAAAGAGAGACAGAGAGAGAGGACAGAGAAAGAGGTAGAGAGAGGCAAATACAATTCAAGAGACAGGAGACTTGAAAGGGATCTTCCTACGACGTGAGTGTTGTATCCTGGAGGTCCAGTTATCAGTGGTGCATCTTCCTTTCTCCCAAAATGGCTCAATCGCAATAGCCATGGAGCTGTCTGTCTCTTGAACAAGGCCTGTTCTGTTCCCTTCTGCCTCTCCTAGGTATGGAGGGGAAGAGGGAATTATTAACAAGATAAAGGGCTTCGAGAGGCAAAACAGCTTTGTATAATGCCTCACCTCAAAAAATTCTAAAAAGCAAAATTTAAAAAAAAAGAGACAGAGAGAGAGGACAGAAACAGACGTAGAGAGAGACAAAGACAGATACAGAGAGAGGAGACATGAAAGGGGTCTTTCTACCACGTGAGTTTTGTATGATGGAGGCACAGTTATCAGTAGGAAATCTTCTTTTCTCCCAGGGTGGCTAGATCGCAGAAGCCATGGAGTTGTCTGTCTCTTAAATAAGGCCTGTTCTGTTCCCTTCTGCATCACCACATGAGTTTTCTATGGTGGAAGCCCAATTATTAGTGGGATATCTTCTTTCTCCCAAAATGGCTATATTGCAGGAGCCATGGAACTGTCCGTCTCTTGAAGAAAGCCTGCTCTGTTCTCTTCTGCCTCTCCTGAATTGGAAGTTGGAGAGGGAATTAATAAGAAGATAAAGGGCTAGGAGGGACCAAACGGCCCTGTAAAATGCCTCACCTGAAAAGATTCTAAAAAGGAAAAATTTAAAAAATAGAGAGACAGAGAGAGAGAACAGGGACAGGGGTAGAGAGAGACAAAGAAAAATACAGAGAGAGGAGACTTGAAAGGGGGTCTTCCTACCACACGAGTTTTGTATGTTGGAGGCCCAGCAATCTGTGGGACATCTTCCTTTCTCCCAAAAGGGCAAGATCGCAGTAGCCATGGAGTTGTCTGTCTCTAGAAGAAGTCCTGTTCTGTTCCCTTCTGCCTTTCCACGCGAGTTTTGTATGCTGGAGGCCCAGTTATCAATGGGATATCTTCCTTTCTACCAAAATGGCTAGATCGCAGGAGCCAAGGTGCTGTCTGTCTCTTGAAGAATGCCTGTTCTGTTCCCTTTTGCCTTTCCTGGGTTGAGAGGTGGAGCTGAAATTACTAACGAAATAAAGGGCTAGAAAAGGTCAAAAGGCTTTGTAAAATGCCTCACCTCAAAAACTTCAAAAAAGTGGGAACCAGCAGTTAGCGTAATGGCTATGTCGCTGGACTCCCACGTAGTCGACCGCAGTTCACGTCCCGGACCCGGTGGCTTAAAACTCACGCCGAGCACGTGTGCATGCGTGCCCAAGATCCCAAGAGGAGAATAGAGGAGAAGGGATTGCGACGTGACCATACCCCCTGGGGGGTGATTTCCTGCTTTCTATCTCTCTGTCTGTCTGGCCAGCGCACGCGCCCTATAGCAAAAAACTCTCAAAAAAAAAAAAAAAAATTCAAAAAAGCTAAAATTTAAAAAAAGGAGACACAGATAGATAGGTCAGAGACAGAGTTAGAGAGAGACAAAGACAGATACAGAGACAGAAGACATGAAAGCGCTCTTCCTACCACGTGAATTTCATATGCTGGAGGCCCAGTTATCAGTGGGACATCTTTTCATCCAAAATGGCTAGATTGCAGGAGGCATGGAGTTGTCTGTCTCTTGAAGAAGGCCTGTTCTGTTCCCTTCTGCCTCTTCACGCTAGTTTTCTATGGTGGAGGCCCAATTATAAGTGGGACTTCTTCCTTTCTCACAAAATGGCTATATTGCAGGAGCCATGGAGCTGTCTTTCTCTTAAAGAAGGCCTGTTCTGTTCCCTTCTGCCTCTAATGCGTTGGGAGACGTAGAGGGAATTATTAACAAGATAAAGGCTAGGATGGCTGAAAGGGTCCTGTAAAATACCCCACCTAAAAAGATTCTAAAAAGCAAAAATTAAAAAAGAGAGAGACAGAGAGAGAGGACAGAGAAAATGGTAGAGAGAGACAAAGACAGGTAAAGAGACAGGAGACTTGAAAGGGGTCTTCCTACGACGTGAGTGTTGTATCCTGAAGGCCCAGTTATCAGTGGTGCATCTCCCTTTCTGCCAAAATGGCTAGATCACAGGAGCCATGGAGTTGTCTGTCTCTTGAAGAAGGCCTGTTCTGTTCCCTTCTGCCTCTCCACACGAGTTTTCAATGCGGAATGCACAGTTATCAGTGGGATATCTTCCTTTCTTTCAAAATGGCTTGATTGCAGGAGCCATGGATCTGTTTGGCTCTTGAAGAAGTTCTGTTCTGTTCCCTTCTGCCTCTCCTTGGTTTGGAGGGGAAGAGGGAATTATTAACAAGATAAAGGTCTTCGAGAAGCCAAATGGCTTTGTATAATACCTCACTTCAAAATATTCTAAAAAGCAAAATTTTAAAAAAAGAGAGAGACAGAGAGAGAGGACAGAGACAGAGATAGAGAGAGACAAAAACTGATACAGAGTCAGGAGACTTGAAAGTGGTTTTCCTACCACAAGAGTTTTGTATGCTGGAGGCCCAGTTATCAGTGGTACATCTTCCTTTCTCCCATAATGGCTAGATCGCAGGAGCCATGGAGTTGTCTGTCCCTTGAATAAGGCCTGTTCTGTTCCCTTCTGCCTTTCCACCCAAGTTTTTTATGCTGGAGGCCCAGTTATCAGTGGAACATCTACCTTTCTGCCAAAATGGGTAGATCGTAGGAGCCATGGAGCTGTCTGTCTCTTGAAGAAGGCCTGTTCTGTTCCCTTCTGCCTCTACTGCATTGGGAGAAGCAGAGGGAATTATTAACAACATAAAGGCTAGGAGGAATCAAACGGCCCTGTAAAATGCCTCATCTTAAAAGATTGTAAAAAGCAAAAATTAAAAAAGAGACAGAGAGAGAGGACAGAGACAGAGGTAGAGAGAGAGACAAAGACTAAAACAGAGACAGGATACTTGAAAGGGGGTTTCCTATCACACGAGTTTTCTATGCTGGAGGCCCAGATATCAGTGGGACATCTTCCTTTCTCCCAAAAGGGCTAGATCGCAGGAGCCATGGAATTGTTTTTCTCTTGAAGAAGGCCTGTTCTTTTCCCTTCTGCCTTTCCACACAAGTTTTGGATGCTGGAGGCACAGTTCTCACTGGGAAATCTTCCTTTCTGCAAAAATGGCTAGTTTGCAGGAGCCATGGTGTTGTCTGACTCTTGAAGAATGCCTGTTCTGTTCCCTTCTGCCTCTCCACGTGAGTTTTGTATGCTGGAGGCTCAGCTATCAATGAGATATCTTTCTTTCTCCCAACATGGCTAGATCACAGGAGCCATGGAGCTGTCTGTCTCTTAAGGAAGGCCTGTTCTGTTCCATTCTGCCGCTATTGTGTTGGGAGAAGTAGAGAGAATTATTAACAAGATAAAGGCTAGGAGGGCACAAATGGCCCTGTAAAATACCTCACCTTAAATGATTCTAAAAAATAAAATAAAAAAAAGAGAGAGACAGAGAGAGAGGACAGAGAAAGAGGTAGAGATACAAAGACAGATACAGAGACAGAAGACTTGAAAGGTGTCTTCCTACCACATAAGTTTTGTGTGCTGGAGGCCCACTTATCAGTGGGATATCTTCCTTTCTCCCGAAATGGCTAGATCGCAGGAGCCATGGAGCTGTCTGTCTCTTGACGAATGCCTGTTCTGTTCCCTTCTGCCTCTCCTCGGTTTGGAGGGGGAGAGGGAATTGTTAACAAGATAAAGGGCTAGGAGTGGCCAAAGGGTTTTGTAAAATGCCTCACCTCAAAAAATTCTAAAAAGAAAAAATAAAAATAGAGAGACACAGAGAGAGGACAGAGACAGATGTAGAGAGAGACAAAGACAGATAGAGACAGGAGACTTGAAAAGATTCTTCCTACCATGCGAGTTTTGTATGCTGGAGGCCCAGTTATCAGTGGTACACCTTCTTTTCTTCCAAAATGGCTAGATCGCAGGAGCCATGGAGTGGTCTGTATCCTGAAGAAGGCCTTTTCTGCTCCATTCTGCCTCTCCTGGGTTGAGAGGTAAAGAGGGAATTGTTAACAAGATAAAGGGATAAAAAGGGCCAAACGGCTTTGTAAAATGCCTCACCTCATAAAATTCAAAAAAGCAAAAACTATAAAAAGAGACAGAGAGAGAGGACAGAGACAGAGTTAGAGAGAGACAAAGACAGATACAGAGACAGGAGACATGAAAGGGGTCTTCCTATCACGTGAGTTTTGTATGCTGGAGGCACAGTTATCAGTGGGCCATCTTCCTTTCTCCCAAAATGGTTCGATCGCAGGAGGCATGGAGCAGTCTGTCTCTTGAAGAAAGCCTATTGTCTTCCCTTCTGTGTATCCTCAGTTGGAAGATGGGAGAGGGAATTATTAACAAGATAACGGGCTTCGAGAGGCCAAATGGCTTTGTAAAATGCCTCACCTAAAAAAATTCCAAAAATCAAAAATTTTTAAAAAAGATAGACACAGAGAGGGGACAGAGATGGAGGTAGAGAGAAACAAAGACAGATAGAGACAGGAGACTTGAAATGGGTCTTCCTATCATGCGAGTTTTCCATCCTGAAGGCCCAGTTATCAGTGGTGCACCTTCCTTTCTCCCAAAATGTCTAGATCGCAGGAGCAATGGAGCTGTCTGTCCCTTGAAGAAGGCCTTCTCTGTGACGTTTGGCCTCTCCTGGGTTGGGAGTGGGAGAGTTAATTATTAACAAGATAAAGGGCGAGAGAGGGCCAAAGGGCATTGTAAAATGCCTCACCTGAAAAAATTCTAAAAAGCAACAATTAAAAAAAAGAGAGACAGAGAAATAGGACAAAGACAGAGTTAGAGAGAGACAAAGACAGATGCAGAGACAAGAGACATGAAAGGGGTCTTCCTACCACGTGAGTTTTGTATCCTGGAGGCCCAGTTATCAGTGGGACATATTCCTTTCTCCCAAAATGGCTAGATCACAGGAGCCATGGAACTATCTGTCTCTTGAAGAAGGACTGTTCTGCTCCCTTCTGCCTCTCCATGTGAGTTTTGTATGTTGGAGGTGCAGATATCAGTGGGACATCTTCCTTTCTCCAAAAATAGCTAGATCGCAGGAGCCACAGAGCTGTCTGTCTCTTGAAGAAGGCATGTTCTTTTCACTTCTGCCTCTACTGCGTTGGGTGAAATAGAGGAAATTTTTAACAAGATAAAGAGTAGGAGGGACCAAACGACACTTTAAAATGCCTCATTTGAATAAATTCTAAAAAGCAAAAATTTTAAAAAAAGAGAGACAGATAGAGAGGAAAGAGACAGAGATATAGAGAAACAAAGACAAATACAGAGACAGGAGACTTGAAAGGGGTCTCCCTACCACACGAGTTTTGTATGCTGGAGGCCCATTGATCAGTGGGACATCTTCCTTTCTCCCAAAAGGGCTAGATCACACTAGCAATGGAATTTTCTGTCTCTTGGAGAAGGCCTGTTCTGCTCCCTTCTCCCTATCCATGTGAGTTTTGTGTGCTTGAGGCACAGTTATCAGTGGGATATCTTCCGTTTTCCCAAAATGGCTAGATCGCATGAGCCATGGAGCTGTCTGTCTCCTGAAGAATGCCTGTTCTGTTCCCTTATTCTTCTCCTCACTTGGGAGGGGGAGACGGAATTATTAACAAGATAAAAGGCTATGTGTGGCCATACGGCTTTGTAAAATGCTTCACCTCAAAAAATTCTAAAAAGCAAAAATTAAGAAAAAAGAGAGACAGAGAGAGAGGACAGAGACAGATGTAGAGAGAGACAAATACAGATAGAGACAGGAGACTTGAATAAAGTCTTCCTACCATGCGAGTTTTTATGCTGGAGTCCCCATAATCAGTGGGACATCCTCCTTTCTCCCAATATGGCTAGATCGCAGGAGCCATGGAGTTGTCTGTCTCTTGAAGAAGGCCTGTTCTGTTCCCTCCTGCCTCTCCTGGGTTGAGAGATGGAGAGGGAATTATTAACAAGATAAAGGGCTAGAAAGGGCCAAAGAGCTTTGTAACATGCCTCACCTCAAAAAATTTCAAAAAGGGGAACCAGCAGTTAGCGTAATGGCTATGTCGCTGGACTCCCACGTAGTCGACCGCGGTTCGCGTCTCACACCCGGTGGCTTACAACTCACGCCAGGCGCGTGTGCGTGCGTGCCCAAGATCCCGAGAGGAGAATGGAGGAGAAGGGATTGCGGCGTGACCATCCCCCCTGGGGGGTGATTTCTCTCTTTCTGTCTCTATGTCTCTCTCTGTCTGTCTGGCGAGCGCACGCGCCCTATAGCGAAAAACCTCTCCAAAAAAAAAAAAAAATTTCCAAAAGCAAAAATTAAAAATAAGAGAGACAGAGATAGAAAACAGAGACAGAGTTAGAGAGGGACAAAGACAGATACAGAGACAGGAGACATGAAAGGGGTCTTCCTACCACGTGAGTATTGTATGCTGGAGGCACAGTTATCAGTGGAACATCTTCCTTTCTCCCAAAGTGGCTCGATCGCAGGAGACATGGAGTTGTCTGTCTCTTGAAGAAGGCCTGTTCTGTTCCCTTCTGCCTCTCCAGGTGAGTTTTCTATGGTGAAGGCCCAATTATCAGTGGGACATCTTCCTTTCTCACAAAATGACTATATTGCAGGAGCCATGGAGCTGTCTGTCTCTTGAAGAAGTCCTGTTCTGTTCTCTTCTGCCTCTCCTGGGTTGGGAGGTGGAGAGGGAATTATTAACAAGATAAAGGGATAAAAAGGCAAAACGGCCCAGTAAAATGCCTCACCTTAGAAAATTCTAAAAAGCAAAAATTCAAAATAAAAGAGTGAAAGGAAGAAAGGACAGAGACAGAGGTAGAGGGAAACAAAGACACATACAGAGACAGGAGACTTGAAAGGGGTCTTCCTACCACGCGAGTTTTGTATGCTGGAGATCCAGTTATCAGTGGGACATCTTCCTTTCTCCCAAGATGCCTAGATCACAGAACCCATGGAGTTGTATGTTTCTTGAAGAAGGCCTGTTCTCTTCCATTCGGCCTCTCCTTGGTTGTGGGGGGGGGGGGGGGGGCGGGGAGGGAATTTTTAACAAGATAAACGGCTAGGAGGGGCTAAACGGCTTCGTAAAATGACTCACCTCAAAAAATTTTAAAAAAAATTAATAAAAAAAGAGAAAGAGAGAGAGGACAGAACAGAGGTAGAGGGAGACAAGACACATACAGAGACAGGAGACTTGAAATGGGTCTTCGTGCCACATGAGTTTTGTATGCTGGAGGCCCAGTTATCAGTGGGACATCTTCCTTTCTTCCAAAATGGATAGATCACAGGAGCCATGGAGCTGTCTGTCTCTTGAAGAAGGCCTGTTCTGTTCCCGTCTGCCTCTGCTGGGTTGAGAGGTGGAGAGGGAATTATTAACAAGATAAAGGGCTAGGAGTGGCCAAATGGATTTGTAAAATGCCTCACATCAAAACATTCTAAAAAGCAAAAATTAAAAAAAGAGAGACAGAGAGAGAGCACAGAGACAGAGATAGAGAGAGACAAAGACAGATACAGAGACAGGAGACTTGAAAGGGTTCTTCCTACCACATGAATTTTGTATGCTGGAGGCCCAGGTATAAGTGGGACATCTTCCTTTCTCCCAAAATGGCTAGATCTCTGGAGCCATGGAGCTGTCTGTCTCTTGAAGAAGACATGTTCTGTTCCCTTCTGCCTCTCCATGTGAGTTTTGTATGCTGGAGACCCAGTTATCAGTGGGACATTTTCCTTTCCCCAAAAATGGCTAGATTGCAGGAGCCATAGAGCTGTCTGTCTCTTGAAGAAGGCCTGTTCTGTTCCCTTCTGCCTCTACTGCGTTGGGAGAAGTAAAGGGAATTATTAACAACATGAAGGTTAGGAGGGACCAAACAGCCCTGTAAAATGCCTCACCTTAAGAGATTCAAAAAAGCAACAATTTAAAAAAAAAAAGAGAGACAGAGAGAGAGGACAGAGACAGAGGTAGAGAGAGACAAAGACTAATATAGAGTCAGAAAACTTGAAAGGGGTCTTCATACCATGCGAGTTTTCTATGCTGGAGGCCCAGTTTTCAGAGGGACATCTTCCTTTCTCCCAAAATGCCTAGATCGCAGGAACCATGGAGCTGTCAGTCTCTTCAAGAAGGCCTGTTCTGTTCCCTTATGCCCCTCCTGTGCTGGAAGGGGTAGAGGGAATTATTAACAAGATAAAGGGCTAGGAGTGGCCAAATGGCACTGGAAAATGCCTCACCTCAAAAACCTCTAAAAAGCAAAATTTAAAAAAATGAGAGACAGACTGAGAGGACAGAGACAGAGTTAGAGAGAGACAAAGACAGATAGAGACAGGAGACTTGAAAGAGGTCTTCCTACCATGAGAGGTTTTTATGCTGGAGGCCTGGTTTTCAGTGGGACATCTTCCTTTCTCCCAAAATGGCTAGATTACAGGAGCCATGGAGCTGTCTGTCTCTAGAAAAAGTCCTGTTCTGTTCTCTTCCGCCTCTCCTGGGTTGGGGGAAGTAGAGGGAATTATTAACAAGATAAAGGCTAGGAGGGACCAAACGTCCCTGTAAAATACTTCACCTTAAATGATTCTAAAAAGCAAAAATAAAAAAAAGAGACAGAGAGAGAGGACAGAGACAGAGGTAGAGAGAGACAAAGACAAATACAGAGACAGGGGACTTGAAAGGGGTCTTCGTACCACACGGATTTTGTATGCTGGAGGCCCAGTTATCAGTGGAACATCATCCGTTCTCCCAAAAGGGCTGGATCACAGGAGCCATGGAGTTGGCTGTCTCTTGAAGAAGGCCTGTTCTGTTCCCTTCTGCCTTTCCATGCGAGTTTTGTATGCTGGAGGCCCAGTTATCAGTGAGATATCTTTCTTTCTCCCAAAATGGTTAGATTGCAGGAGCCATGGAGCTGTCTGTATCTTGAAGTAGGCCTGTTCTGTTCCCATCTGCCTCTCTACGTGAGTTTTGTATGTGGAATGCTCAGTTATCAGTGGGATATCTTCCTTTCTCCCAAAATGATTAGATCGCAGGAGCCATGGAGCTGTCTGTCTCTTGAAGAAGGTCTGTTCTGTTCCCTTCTGTCTCTCCTCAGTTGGGAGGGGAGAGGGTATTATTAACAATATAAAGGGCTAAGAGTGGCCAAACAGCCTTGTAAAATGCCTCAGGTTACAAAATTCTAAAAAGCAAAATTAAAAAAAAAAAAAAAGAAACAGAAAGAGAGGACAGAGACAGACGTAGAGAGTGACAAATACAGATAGAGACTGGAGACTTGTAAAGAGTCTTCCTACCATGTGAGTTTTGTATGTTGGAGGCCCAGTTATCAGTGGTTCATCTTCCTTTCTCCCAACATGGCTAGATCACAGGAGCCATGGAGCTGTCTGTCTCTTGAAGAAGGCCTGTTCTATTCCCTTCTGCCCCTCCTCTGTTGGAAGGGGGAAATGGAATTATTAAAAAGATAAAGTGCTAGGAGTGGCCTAAAGGCACTGGAAAATGCCTCACCTCAAAAACCTCTAAAAAGCAAAATTTTAAAAAAATGAGAGGCAGAGAGGACAGAGACAGAGTTAGAGAGAGACAAAGACAGATAGAGACAGGAGACTTGAAAGATGTCTTCCTACCATGAGATTTTTTTTATGCTGGAGGCCCAGTTATCAGTGGGACATCTTCCTTTCTCCCAAAATGGCTAGATCACAGGAGCCATGGAGCTGTCTGTCTGTTCAAGAAGGCCTGCTATGTTCCCTTCTCCTTCTTCACGTGAGTTTTATATGCTGGAGACCCAGTTATCAATGGGACATCCTCCTTTCTCCCAAAATGGCTAGATTGCAGAAGCCATGGAGCTGTCTGTCTCTTGAAGTAGATCTGTTCTGTTCCCTTGTGCCTCTCCTGGGTTGGGAGGTGGAGAGGGAATTATTAACAAGAAAAAGGTCTAGGAGGGGCTAAAGAGGACTGGAAAATGCCGCACCTTAGAAACTTCTATAAAGCAAACCCCTGCGAACTTCCACGCATCCCCACCGTCCCTCTTCCTTGGACACCAGATTGGTTGTCTGGGACTTTAAGACGAACTCCCCCCCCATCCCACCCACAAACCTGTCCGAGATGACCAGCAGTTACGGACACCAGGTGGACTAAGGCTGCCGACATGACCCCTCCGAACCTCTGCACATCACCACTGCTCCTCTTCCTTGGACCCCAGGTTGGTTGTCTGGGACTTTAAGATGAACAAGCCCCCCATCCCACCCGCGAACCGGACCAAACCGGCCAGCAGTTCCGGACACCAAGCCGACTGAGGCTACAGGCCAAAACCCACTGAACCTCCGCACACTCTCACCGTTCCTATTCCTTGGACCCCAGGTTGGTTGTCTGAGACTTTAAGATGAACTCCCCCCTATCCCACCCGCGGACCGGACCGAGCCGGTCAGCAGTTCCAGACACCAGGCGGACTGAGTCTGCAGTCCCAACACCTCCGAACCTCCGCGAATTCCCACCATCCCTCTTCCATGGACCCAGGTTGGTTGTCTGGGACTTTAAGACGAAATTCACCCCAATCCCAATCATGAACCGGACCGAGCCGACCAGCAGTTCCGGACACCAGGCGGACTGCAGCTGCAGGCCCAACCACTCCGAACCTCCGCGCATCAACACCGTCCTTCTACCTTGGACCTCAGGTTGGCTGTCTGGGACTTTAAGATGAACTCCCTCCCATCCCACCCGTGAACCGGACCAAGCCGGCAATCAGTTCTGTACACCACGCGGACTGAGGATGCAGGCCCAAGGTCTCCGAACCTCCGCGCATCTCCACCGTTCCCCTTCCTTGGACCCCACGTTGGTTGTCTGGGACTTTCAGAAGAACTCTCCCCCCATCCCACCCACGAACCGGACTGAGCCAGTCAGCAGTTCCTGACACCAGGTGAACTGAGGCCGACTGAGCCGGCCAGCAGTTCTGGACACCAGGTGGACTGAGGCTGCAGGCCCAACCCCACCGAACCTCTGCGCATCCCTACCTTTCCTCTTCCTTGGACCCCAGGTTGGTTGTCTGGGACTTTAAGATGAACTCCCCCCCCCCACCCACCCACTAAATGGACCGAGCCGGCCAGCAGTTCTGGACACCAGGCGGACTGCGGCTGCAGGCCCAACCACTCCGAACCTCCACCCATCAACACCGTCCCTCTTCCTTGGACCCCAGGTTGGTTGTCTGGGACTTTAAGACGAACTCCCCCACATCCCTCCGGCGAACCGAACCGAGCAGGCCAGCAGTTGTGCACTCCAGGCGGATTGAGGCTGCAGTCCCAAGCCCCCGAACCTCCACTCATCCCCACCGTTCCTCTTCCTTGGACTCCACGTTGGTTGTCTGGGATTTTAATATGAACTCCCCTCCCCATCCCACCCGCGAACCAGACCGAGCCGGCCAGCAGTTCCGGACATCAGGCAGACTGAGGCTGCATGCCCAACCCCTCCGAACCACCACGCATCCCCACCGTCCCTCTTCCTTTGACTCCAGGTTGGTTGTCTGGGACTCTGAGATGAACTCCCCCTCATCCAACCCGCGAATCAGCCTGAGCCGGCCAGCAGTTCCGGACACCAGGCGGACTGAGGCTGCATGCCCAACCCCTCCGAACATCCGCACATCCCCACCAGCCCTCTACCTTGGACCCCTGGCTGGTTGTCTGGGATTTTAAGATGAACTCCCCCCCATCCCACCCGCGAACCAGACCGAGCCGGCCAGCAGTTCCGGACACCAGGCGGACTGAGGTTGCTGGCCAAACCCTCCGAACCTCCGCGCATCCTCACCGTCCCTCTTCCTTGGACTCCAGGTTGGTTGTCTGGGACTTTGAGACGAACTCCCCCTCATCCCACCCACGAATAGGACCGAGCCAGCCAGCAGTTCCGCTCACCAGGCGCACTGAGGCTGCAGGCCCAAGACCTCCATACCTCAACGCATCGCCACCGTTCCTCTTCCTTGGACCCCATGTTGGGTGTCTGAGACTTTAAGACAAACTCCCCGCCATCCCACCCGCGAACCGAACCAAGCCGGCCAGCAGTTCCAGACACCAAGCTGACTGAGGCTGAAGGCCCAACTTCTCTGAACCTCCGCGCATCCCCACCGTTCCTCTTCCTTGGACCCCAGGTTGGTTGTCTGGGAATTTAAGACGAATTCCGCCCCCATCTCACCCGCGAACCAGATTGAGACGGTAGCAGTTCCGGACACCAGGCAGACTGAGGCTGCAGGACCAACCCCTCCGAACCTCCGTGCATCCCCATCACTCCTCTTCCTTGGACCCCAGGCTGCTTTTCTGGGACTTTAAGACGAACTCCCCCCCATCCCACCCACGAACCGGACCGAACCGGCCAGCAGTTCCGGACACCGGATGGACTGTGGCTGCAGGTCCAACCCCTCCGAACCTCCGCGCATCCCCACCATCCCTCTTTGACCCCAGGTTGGTTGTCTGGGACTTTAAGACAAACTCCCCCCATCCCATCCGCGAACCAGAATGAACTGGCCAGCAGTTGCGGACACCAGGTGGACTGAGGCTGCAGGCGCAAGTCCTCCGTACCTACGATCATCCCCACCGTTCCTCTTCCTTCGACCCCAGGTTGGTTGTCTAGGACTTTATGACGAGCTCCCCCCCCATTCCACCCGCGAAACAGACCGAGCCGGCCAGCAGTTCCGGACACCAGGCAGACTGAGGCTCCTGGCCCAACCCTCCGAACCTCCGCGCATCCCCACCGTCCCTCTTCCTTGGAACCCAGGTTGGTTGTCTGGGACTTTGAGACGAACTTCCCCCATCCCACCCGCGAACCGGACCGAGCCGGCCAGCAGTTCTGCACACGAGGCAGACTGAGGCTGCAGGCCCAACACCTCCATACTTCCACGCATCTCCACCGTTCCTCTTCCTTGGACCCCAGGTTGGTAGTCTGGGACTTTAAGTTGAACTCCCTCCCATCCCACCCACGAACCGGACTGAGGAGGCCAGCAGTTCCGGACACCAGGCGGAATGAGCATACAGGCACCAAGCCCTTCGAACTTCCACGCATCCCCAACGTTCCCCTTTCTTGGACCCCATGTTGGTTGTCTGGGACTTTAAGACGAACTCTCCCCCCATCCCACCCGTGAACCGGATCGAGCCAGTCAGCAGTTCCAGACACCAGGTGAACTGAGGCTGACTGAGCCAGCCAGCAGTTCCGGACACCAGCTGGACTGAGGCTGCATGCCCAACCCCACCGAACCTCGGCGCATCCCTACCTTTCTTCTTCCTTGGACCCCAGGTTGGTTGTCTGGGACTTTGAGACGAACTCTTCCCACATCCCACCCGCGAAATGGACCAGGCTGGCCTGCAGTTCCGGACACCAGGCTGACTGAGGCTGCAGGCTCAACCCCTCCGAACTTCAGTGTATCCCCACAGTCCCTCTTCATTGGTCCCCAGGTTGGTTGTCTAGGACTTTTTGACGAACTTCCCCCCCTTTCCACCCGTGAACCGGACCGAGCCAGCCAGCGAACCTCCACGCATCCCCACCGTCCCTCTCCTTGGACCCTAGGTTGGTTGTCTGGGACTTTGAGACAAACTCCCCCCTCATCCCACCCAAGAACTGGACTGAGCCGGCCAGCAGCTCCGCACACCAGGCGTACTGAGGCTGCAGGCCCAAAACCTCCATACCTCCATGCATCTCCACCATTCCTCTTTCTTGGACCCCATGTTGGTAGTCTGGAACTTTAAGAGGAACTCCCTCACATCCCACCCGCGAACCGAACCGAGCCGACCAGTAGTTACGCACTCCAGGCGGATTGAGGCTGCAGGCCTAAGCCCTCCGAACCTCCGCGAATCCCCACCGTTCCCCTTCCTTGGACCCCAGGTTGGTGGTCTGGGACTTTAAGATGAACAACGCCCCCATCCCACCCGCGAACCAGACCGAACCGGCCAGCAGTTCTAGACACCAAGCCGACTGAGGCTGTAGGCCCAAACCCTCTGAACCTCTGCGCACTCTTAGCGTTCCTCTTCCTTGGATCCCAGGTTGGTTGTCTGAGACTTTAAGATGAACTCACCCCGATCCCACCCGTGAACCACACCAAGCCGGCCATCACTTCCAGACACCAGGCAGACTGAGTCTGCTGGTGCAACACCTCCGAACGTCTGCTCATCCCCACCGTCCCTCTCCTTGGACCCCAGGTTGGTTGTCTGGGACTTTAAGACCAACTCCCTCCCATCCAACCCACGAACCGGACCGAGCTAGCCAGCAGTTCTGGACACCAGGCAGACTGAGGATGCAGGCCCAAACCCTCCGAACCTCCGCGCATCCCTACCGTTCCCCTTCCTTGGACCCCACTTTGGTTGTCTGGGACTCTAAGACGAACTCTCCCCCCATCCCACGCGCGAACCTGACCGAGCCGGTCAGCAGTTCTGGACAACAAGTGAACAGACGCAGACCGAGCCAGCCAGCAGTTCCGGAAACCAGGTGGACTGAGGCTGCAGGTCCAACCACACCGAACCTCTGTGCATCCCTACCTTTCCTCTCCCTTGGACCCCAGGTTGGTTGTCTAGGACTTTAAGATGAACTCCCCCTCATCTCACCCGCGAACCGGAGCGAGCCGCCCAGCATTTCCAGACACCAGGCGGACTGAAGCTGCAGGCCCAACCCTCCGAACTTCCGTGCATCCCCACCGTCCCTCTTCATTGGTCCCCAGGTTGGTTGTCTGGAACTTTAAGATGAACTCCCTCCCATCTCACCCGTGAACTGGACCCAGCCAGCCAGCAGTTCCAGACACCAAGCTGACTGAGGCTGAAGGCCCAACCCCTCCAAACCTCCACGCATCCCCACCATTCCTCTTCCTTGGACCCCAGTTTGCTTGTCTGGGACTTTAAGTCGAACACCCCCCATCCCACCCGTGAACCGGATCGAGACGGCTAGCAGTTACGGACACCAGGCGGACTGAGGCTGCAGGACCAACCCTTCCGAACCTCTGTGAATCCCCACCGTCTCTCTTCCTTGGACCCAAGGTTGGTTGTCTAGGACTTTCAGACGAACTCCCCCCCCATCCCATCCGCGAACCGGACTGAACCGGCCAGCAGTTGCGGACACCAGGCAGAATGAGGCTGCAGGCCCAATCCCTCTGAACCTCCGCGCATCCCCACCATTCCTCTTCTTTAAACCCCAGGTTGGTTGTCTGGCTGGGACTTTAAGACGAACACCCCCCCCATCCCAACCACGAACCGGACCGAGTCGGCCAGCAGTTCGGGACACCAGGCGGACTGAAGCTGGAGGCCCAAACACTCCGAACCTCCCTGCATCTCCACCGTTCCTCTTCCTTGGACCCAGGTTGGTTGTCTGGGACTTTAAGATGAACTCCGCACCCACCCCACCCGCGAACCGGACCGAGTCGGCTAGCTGTTCCAGGCACCAGGCGGACTGAGGCTGCAGGCCCAAACACTCCGAACCTCCGCGCATCCCCACCATTCCTCTTCCTTGGACCCCAGGTTGGTTGTCTGGGACTTTGAGACAAACTCCACCCATCCCACCCACGAAACGGACCGAGCCGTCCAGCAGTTCCTCACATGAGGCGGACTGAGGCTGCAGGCCCAAGACCTCCATACTTCCACGCATCTCCACCGTTCCTCTTCCTTGGACCCTAGGTTGTTTGTCTGGGACTTTAAGACGAACTCCCCCACCGCAAACCGGACCGAGCCTGCAAGCTGTTCCGGACACCAGGCGGACTGAGGCTGCAGGCCCTACCCCTCCGAACCTCCATGCATCCCCACTGTTCCTCTTCCTTGGACCCCAGGTTGGTTGTCTGGGACTTTATGACAAACTCTCCCCCATCCCACCCGCAAACTGGACTGATCCGGCAGCAGTTCGAGACACCGAATAGACTGAGGCTGCAGGTCCAACCCTCCGAACCTCCGCACATCCCCACCATCCCTTTCTGACCCCAGGTTGGTTGTCTGGGACTTTAAGACAAACACCCCCCTCCATCCCACCCGCAAACCGGATTGAGACGGTTAGCAGTTCTGGACACCAGGCTGACTGAGGCTGATCGAGCCGGCCAGCAGTTGTGGACACCAGGCGGACTGAGGCTGCAGGACCAACCCCCCCGAACCTCCGCACATCCCCACCATCTCTCTTCCTTGGACCACAGGTTGGTTGTCTGAGACTTTACTACGCAGTCCCCCCCCATCCCACCCGCGGACAGGACTGAGCCGGCCAGCAGTTCCAGACACCCGGTGGACTTAGGCTACAGGCCCAACCCCACCGAACCTCCATGCATCCCCACCGTCCCTCTTCTTTGGACTCCAGGTGTGTTGTCTAGCACTTTAGGACAAACTCCCCCCCATCCCAACAGCGAACCGGACCGAACAGTCCAGTAGTTGCGGACTCCAGGCGGACTGAGGCTGCAGGCCCAAGCCCTCCGAAACTTCGCGCATCCCCACCGTTCCTCTTCCTTGGACCCCAGGTTGGTTGTCTGGGACTTTAAGATGAACTCCCCCCCATCCCACACTGGAACCGGACCGAGTCGGCCAGCAGTTCCAGACACCAGGCGGACTGAGGCTGCAGGACCAACCCCTCTGAACCTCCGCGCATCCCCACCATTCCTCTTACTTGGACCCCAGGTTGGTTGTCTGTGACCTTAAGACGAACTACCCCTCATCCCACTCGCAAACCGTACTGAACCGGCCAGCAGTTGCGGACACCAGGCAGAATGAGGCTGCAGGCCCAATCCCTCTGAACCTCTGCGCATCCCCACCATTCCTCTTCCTTAAACCCCAGGTTGGTTGTCTGGCTGGGACTTTAAGAAGAACACCCCCCCATCCCAACCACAAACCGGACCCAGTCGGCCAGCAGTTCGGGACACCAGGCGGACTGAAGCTGGAGGCCCAAACACTCCGAACCTCCCTGCATCTCCACCGTTCCTCTTCCTTGGACCCAGGTTGGTTGTCTGGGACTTTTAAGATGAACTCCTTCCCCATCCCCCCCCCCCCCCCCCCCCCGTGAACCAGACCGAGCCGGCCAGCAGTTCCGGACAACAGGCGGACTGATGCTGCAGGCCCAACCCCTACCAACCTCCGCGTATCCCCATCATTCCACTTCCTTGGACCCCAGGTTGGTTGTCTGGAACTTTAAGAAGAACTACCCCCATCCCACCTGTGAACCGGACCATGCTGGCCAGCAGTTCCAGAAACCAGGCTGACTGAGGCTTAGGCCCAACCCCACCGAACCTCCGTGCTTCCCCACCGTTCCTCTTCCTTGGACCCCAGGTTGGTTGTCTGGGACTTTAAGATGAACTGCCCCTGCAAACCGCACCGAGCCGGCCAACAATTCCGGGAACCAGCCGGATGGAGGCTACAAGCCAAACCCCTCCGAACCTCCGCTAATCCCCACTGTTTCTCTTCTTTAGACCCTAGGTTGGTTGTCTGGAACTTTAAGATGAACTCCCCCCATCCCACCCGCACACGGGACCAAGCTGGCCAGCATTCTGGACACCAGGCAGACTGATACTTCATGCCCAACCCCACCGAAACTATGCGCATCCCCACCATTCCTCTTCCTTGGTCCCCAGATTGGTTGTCTGGGACGTTAAGACAAATTCACCCTCCATCCCACCCGCGAACCGGACCGAGCAGGCCAGCACTTCCAGACAGCATGCGAACTGAGGCTGCATGCCAACCCCTACGAACCTCTGCACATTCCCACCGATCCTCTTCCTTGGAACCCAGGTTGGTAGTCTGGGACTTTAAGACGAAATCCCCCCCATCTCACCCGCAAACCGGACTGAGTCAGCCAGCAGTTCTGGACACAAGGCAGACTGAGGCAGCAGGCCCAACCCCTCCAAACCTCCGCCAATCCCCACCTTACTCTTCCTTGGACCCCAGGTTGGTTGTCTGGGACATTAAGACGAACTTTCCCCCCATACCACCCACGAATAGGACCGAGCCTGTCAGCAGTTCCGGACACCAGACGGCCTGAGGCTGATGGAGCCGGCCAGCAGTTTCGGACACCAGGTGGGCTGAGGCTGCAGGCCCAACCACTCCGAACCTCCGCCCATCCCCACCTTTCCACTTCCTTGGAGCCCAGTTTGGTTGTCTAGAACTTTATGACGAACTCCCCCGCATCCCACCCGCGAACCAGAACGAGAAGTCCAGCAGTTCCGGACACCAGGAGGACTGAGGCTGCAGGCCCAACCCCTCCGAACCTCCGTGAATCACCACTGTTCCAATTCCTTGGACCCCAGTTTGGTTGTCTGGGAATTTAAGACAAACTCCCCCCCCATCCAACCCGCGAACCAGACCGAGCCAGCCAGCAGTTCCGGACACCAGGCGGACTGAGGCTGCAGGCCTAACCCCTCCAAACCTTCTCGCATCCCCACCGTTCCTCTTCCTTGGACCCCAGGTTAGTTGTCTGGGATGTTAAGATGAACACCCCCTATATCCCACCCGCGAACCGAACTGAGCCGGCCAGCAGTTCCCAACACCAGGCAGACTGAGGCTGCAGGCCCAACCCCTCCTAACCTCCCTGCATCCCCACCATTCATCTTCCTTGGACCCAGGTTAGTTGTCTAGGACTTTAAGACGAACTCTGCCTCCACCCAACTAGCGAAATGGAACTAACTGGCCAGCTGTTCTGAACACCAGGCAGACTGAGGCTGCAGGCCCAAACCCTCCAAACCTCTGCGCATCCCCACCGTCCCTCTTCCTTAGACCCCAGGTTGGTTGTCTGGGACGTTAAGACGAACTCCCCCACTGCAAACCGGACCGAGCCGGCCAGCAGTTCCAGACACCAGGCGGACTGAGGCTGCAGGTACGACCCCTCCGAACCTCCGCACATCCCCACCGTTCCTCTTCCTTGGACCTCAGGTTGGTTGTCTGTGACTTTAAGACAAACTCCCTCCCATCCCACCCGCGAACCGGACCTAGCCGGCCAGCAATTCAGGACACTAGGCGGACTGAAGCTGGAGGCCCAAACACTCTGAACCTCCACGCATCCCCACCGTCCCTCTTCCTTGGACCCCAAATTGGTTGTCTGGGACTTTACAACGAATTCCCCCCATCCCACCCACGAACCGGACCGAGCCGGCCAGCAGTTCCGAACACCAGGCAGACTTAGGCTGAAGGACCAAACCCTCCGAACCTATGCGCATCCTCACCATTCCTCTTCCTTGGACCCCAGGTTGGTTGTCTGGGACGTTAAGACAAATTCCCACCCCCATCCCACCCGTGAACCGGACCGAGCAGGCCATAACTTCCAGACAGCATGCGGACTGAGGCTGCATGCCAACCCCTCCGAACCTCCGCGCATTCCCACCGATCCTCTTCCTTGGACCCCAGGTTGGTAGTCTGGGTCTTTAAGATGAACTCCCCCCCCATCTCACCCATGAACTAGACTGAGTAGGCCAGCAGTTCCCGACCCAAGGCGGACTGAGGCTGCAGGCCCAACCCCTCCACAGCTCCGCGCATTCCCACCGTTACTCTTCCTTGGACCCCAGGTTGGTTGTCTGGGACATTAAGACAAAATCTCCCCCCATACCACCCGCAAACCAGACCGAGCCATCCAGCAGTTCTGGACACCAGGCAGACTGAGGCTGCAGGCCCAACCCCTCCGAACCTCCGTGCATCCCCAACGTTCCTTTTCCTTGGACCCCAGTTTGGTTGTCTGGGACTTTAAGATGAACTCCCCCCCCATCCCACCCGCAAACCGGACCGAGCCGGTCAGCAGTTCCGGACACAAGGCTGACTAAGGCTGCAGGCCCAATCCCTCTGAACGTCCGCGCATCCCCACCATTCCTCTTCCTTAAACCGAAGGTTGGCTGTCTGTCTGGGACTTTAAGACGTACACCCCCACATTCCACCCACGATCTGGACTGAGCCAGCCAGCAGTTCCGGACACCAGACGGACTGAGGCTGCAGGCCCAACCCCTCCGAACCTCCGCGCATCCCCACCGTTCCTCTTCTTTGGACCCCAGGTTGGTTGTCTGGGACTTTAAGACAAACTCCCCTCCATCCCACCCACGAACCGGACCTAGCCGGCCAGCATTTCAGGACACCAGGCGGACTGATGCTGGAGGCCGAAACCCTCCGAACCTCCCTGCATCCCCTCCGTTCCTCTTCTTGGACCCAGGTTGGTTATCTGGGACTTTAAGACGAACTCCGCCCCCACCCCACTGGTGAACCGGACCGAGCCAACCAGCAGTTCCTGACACCAGGCAGACTGAGGCTGTGGGCCCAACCCCTCCTAACCTCCCTGCATCCCCACCCTTTCGTCCTCCTTGGACTCAGGTTGGTTGTCTGGGACTTTAAGATGAACTCCGCCCCCACCCAACCCGTGAAATGGAACTAACTGGCCAGCTGTTCCGGACACCAGGAGGACTGAGGCTGGAGGCCCAAACACTCTGAACCTCCGCGCATCCCCACCGTCCCTCTTCCTTGGACCCCAGGTTGGTTTTCTGGGACTTTAAGATGAACTACGCCCCCATCTCCCCCGCGAACCGGACCGAGCCGGCCATTAGTTCCGGACAACAGCAGACTGAGTCTGTAGGCCCAATCCCTCCGAACCTCTGCGCATCCCCTCTGTCCCTCTTCCTTGGACCCCAGGTTGGTTGTCTGGGCCTTTAAGTCTAACTCTCCCCGCATCCCACCCGCAAACCGGACCCAGCTGGCCAACAGTTCCGGACACTAGGCATACTGAGGCTGCAGGCCCAACCCCTCCGAACCTCTGCGAATCCCCACCATTCCTCTTCCTTGGACCCCAGGTTCGTTGTCTGGCTGGGACTTTAAGACGAACACCCCCCATCCCAACCATGAATCGGACCGAGTCGGCCAGCAGTTTGGGACACCAGGCGAACTGAAGCTGGAGGCCCAAACACTCCGAACCTCACTGCATCTCCACCGTTCCTCTTCCTTGGACCCAGGTTGGTTGTTTGGGACTTTAAGTCGAACTCCGCCCCCACCCCACCCGCGAACCGAACCAAGCCGGCTAGCTGTTCCAGGCACCAGGCGGACTGAGGCTGCAGGCCCAAACGCTCTTAACCTCCGCGCATCCCCACCATTCCTCTTCCTTGGACCCCAGGTTGGTTGTCTGGGACTTTGAGATGAACTCCCCCCATCCCACCCACGAACCGGACCGAGCCGTCCAGCAGTTCTGCACAAGAGGTGGACTGAGGCTGCAGGGCCAACACCTCCATACTTCCACGCATCTCCACTGTTCCTCTTCCTTGGAGCCTAGGTTGTTTGTCTGGGACTTTAAGACGAACTCCCCCACCACAAACCGGACAGAGCCTGCAAGCTGTTCCGGACACCAGGCGGCCTGAGGCTGCAGGCCCGACCCCTCCGAACCTCCACGCATCCCCACCGTTCCTCTTTCTTGGACCCCAGGTTGGTTTTCTGGGACGTTAAGACAAACCCCCCCCCATCCCATCCGTGAACCGGACCGAGCCGGCCAGCAGTTCCTAACACCAGGCGGACTGAGGCTGCAGGCCCAACCCCTCCGCACTTCCACGCATCCCCACAGTCCCTCTTCCTTGTACCCCATGTTGGTTGTCTGGGACTTTTAGATGAACTACCCCCCATCCCATCCACATACTGGACAGAGCCAGCCAGCAATTCCGGACACAAGGCGGACTGAGGCTGTAGGCCCAACCCCTATGAATCTCCGTACATGCCCACCGTTCCTCTTCCTTGGACCCCTGGTTGGTTGTCTGGGACTTAAATACGAACTCCTCCCCCATCCCACCTGCGAACTGAACCGAGCCCGCCAGCAGTTCCGGACAACAGGCGGACTGAGGCTGCAGGCCCAAACCCTCCAAACATCCGCGCATCCCCACCATTCCTCTTCCTTGGACCCCATGTTGGCAAGAGTAAACGTCAATTTACTTACAAAGGTCACCATATCAGGCTTATATCAGATCTCTCGGCGGAAACAATGCAGGCAAGGAAAGCATGGGGAAGCATAGTTAAAGTTTTGAATGAAAAGCAATTTCAACCAAGAATACTATACCCGGCAAAATTTCATATGGGAAAAAAAGATAAAAACATTCTCAGATAAACAAAATTTGAAGGAATTTACCAACTCCAGACCAGCTCTTCAAGACGTTCTGAAGGGAGTACTATACCAGGAAAACTAAGAAATCAGACAGACAGATATACGAGAACAGAAAGCAACCAAGAAAATGACTCACTTAATGATAGGATCAGGTACGGAAATATCGATAATTACATTGAATGGCAATGGATTAAATTCTCCAGTTAAGAGACATTGACTGACTGAATGGATAAGAAAACAGAAACCCTCTATCTGTTCCCTACAAGAAACTCACGTTATGGATAAAGATAGACATAGACTAAAATAAAGGGCTGGAAAAAGATATTCCATGCAAATGGAAATCAAAATAGGCTGGAGTAGGGAACCAGCAGTTAGCGTAATGGCTATGTCGCTGGACTCCCACGTAGTCGACCGCGGTTCGCGTCTCACACCCGGTGGCTTACAACTCACGCCGGGCGCGTGTGCGTGCGTGCCCAAGATCCCGAGAGGAGAATGGAGGAGAAGGGATTGCGGCGTGACCATCCCCCCTGGGGGGTGATTTCTCGCTTTCTGTCTCTCTGTCTCTCTCTGTCTGTCTGGCGAGCGCACGCGCCCTATAGCGAAAAACCTCTCCAAAAAAAAAAAAAAAAAAAAAAAAAATAGGCTGGAGTAGCGATATTGATCTCAGACAAAATAGATTTCAAGACAAAGACTGTAAGAAGAGACAAAGAAGGGCATTATATAATAGTAAATGGAGTAATCCAACAAGAAGATATAACCCTTATAAATATCTATGCACCCAACTCAGATGAACCTCTATATGTGAAGGAAAGACTGCTAGAACTAAAAGGAGAGATAGGGAGAAATACTATAATTATTGGAGATCTCAACACCCCATTATCTCCTTTAGACAGATCTTCGAAACAGAAAATAAATAGATACAGGACTTAAATCATAGTATATGTCAAATGGGCTTGAGAGATACCTATACAACTTTCCACCCTACATCCGCAACATATACATTTTTCTCACCCTGGAATGGAACCTTTTCAAAGATTGATCATATGTTAGGACACAAATCAAGCCTTTACACATTCAAAGGCATAGAAACTGTATCCAGCACCTTCTCTGACCATGATGGAATTAAACTCAAGATTAATTTCAAGAAACAACCCCTAAAATACACGAACACATGGAAACTGAACAACCTACTTCTGAATGACTTCTTCACTAGTGAAGAAATTAAGGCTGAAATCAAAAAAAATTATGGAAACAAATGATAATGAGTACACAAGTGTCCAGAATCTATGGGATACAGCTAAAGCAGTCATAAGAGGGAAATTCATAGCAATTAGCGCACATAAGAAAAGGATGGAAAGATGGCAAATAGATAACTTATCATCATGCCTCAGAGAATTAGAAAAACAACAACAAACAAACCCCCAAAATGCCAGGCGAAAAGAAATAATAAAGGTTCGAGCAGAAATAAATGGAATAGAAAATAAAAAACCATACAGAACATAAATGAAAGCAAAAGATGGTTCTTTGAAAAGATTAACAAGATAAATACACCATTGGCTAGACTGATCAAGAAGAAGAAAGAAAGAAACCCGATTAATCAAATATGTGATGAAACAGGCAATATTACTACAGACATAGTAGAAATACAGAACATCACTAGAGGATACTATGAGCAACTATATGCCAACAAACAAGATAACTTAGAGGAGATGGACAAATTCCTGGATGCATATAATATACCAAGATTGGATCAGGAGGACATAGAGAACCTGAATAGACCCATAACAAGCCAGGAGATTGAATCAGTAATAAATAACCTCCCAACAAAGAAAAACCCAAGTCCAGATGGCTTCACTTCTGAATTCTACAAAACTTTTAAGGAAGAGTTAACCCCTATCCTACTAAAATTATTTCTAAAGATTCAAAAGGAAGGAAACCTTCCAAATTCATTTTATGAAGCCTCCATCATCCTCATCCCCAAAACAGATAAGGACATGACAAAAAAGGAAAACTATAGACCAATATCATTGATGAATATAGATGCAAAAATTCTGAACAAGATACTCGCAAATTGTATCCAACAACATATAACAAAGATCATTCATCATGACCAGGTAGGCTTTATACCAGGGATGCAAGGGTGGTTCAATATACACAAGACCATAAATGTAATACACCACATTAACAGAAAGAAAGATAAAAACCATATGATCATCTCAATTGATGCGGAGAAAGCATTTGATAAAACACAACATCCTTTTATGATTAAGACTCTCAGTAAGATTGGTATAGAAGAGTCATTTCTGAACACAATAAAAGCCATCTATGAAAAACCTACAGCTAATATTATACTGAATGGAGAAAAGCTGAAAGCTTTTCCTCTGAAAACAGGTACTAGGCAAGGCTACCCACTTTTTCCACTGCTCTTTAATATAGTAATGGAAGTCTTAGCTATTGCAATCAGAGAAGAGAACAATATTAAAGGCATTCGAATAGGCAAAGAAGAGTTGAAAATATCTCTATCTGCAGATGAGATGATGGTATATTTAGAAGACCCAAAGGTATCCATGAAAAAGCTTCTTGAAGTAATAAGTGAATACAGTAAGGTGGCAGGATACAAAATAAATATCCAAAAATTTATAGCATTTCTATTTATGAACAATGAGTTGAACGAAGCTGAGCTGAAGAAAGGAATCCCTTTCACCATAGCTACAAGATGTATAAGATACCTAGGGATAAACCTAACTAAGAAAGTTAAAGACCTTTATAAAGAAAACTATGAAAATCTTAAAAAAGATATTGAAAGTGACATTAAAAAGTGGAAGGACATCCCATGCTCCTGGATTGGAAGAATTAACATAATCAAAATGGCAATTCTACCAAATTAATCTACATGTTTACTACAATTCCAATCAAAATACCAGAAATATTCTTCAAAGATCTAGAAAAGACTATCATAGAATTTGTCTGGAATCATAAAAGATCTCGTATTGCAAAGGCAATCCTGCCCAAGAAGAATGGAGTAGGAGGCATATCACTTCCTAATCCCAAGATATATTATAAAGCTGTGGTCATCAAAACAGCATGGTATTGGCATAAAAACAGACATGTGAACCAATGGAATAGAATAGAGACCCCAGAAATAAACCCCAAAGCTTACAGGAAACTGATATTTCACAAAGGATATCAGTCAATCCATTGGGAAAAGGAAAACCTCTTTAGTAAATGGTGCTGGAAAAAGTGCGTATCCACCTGCAGAAAGATGAAACTGAATCCCTGTCTTTCACCATTAACAACAATCAACTCAAAATGGATCAAAGATCTGAACCTAAGACCTCAAACAATAAAACTACTGGTGGAAAATGCTGGGGAAACTCTGGGAGACATTGGAGTAGGCAAAGACTTCTTAAATAAGACCCCCAAAGCACAGGCAATAATCCCTAAAATAGACAAGTGTGACTATATTAGACTAAGAAGTTTCTGCACAGCAAAAGACACAGTATCAAGTGTGAACCAACAACCCTCAGAATGGGAAAATATTTTTGTTAAATATGCCTCAGACAAGGGACTGATAACCAGAATACACAGGGAACTCAAGGGCCTTATGCGAAAAAAAAAATGATTAACCCAATTAAAAGATGGGAAAATGAGCTGAACAAATATCTCACTAAGGAAGACATATGAACAGCCAAAAAGCATATGAGGAAATGCTCAACATCCCTCATCATAAGGGAGATGCAGATAAAAACCACAAGGAGATACCACCTAACCCCTGTCAGAATGGCAAAGATGAAGAATATAAAAAGTGATAAGTGTTGGCGGGGATGTGGTGAAAAGGGAACCCTCCTACACTGTTCGTGGGAATGTAAACTAGTTCAACCACTGTGAAGAACAATATGGAGGTTGCACAAAGATCTACAAATAGAACTACCATTTGACCCAGCAATCCTGCTTCTGGGTATTTACCCGAAAGACAAGAGAACACTCAGTCAGAAAAGTGCTTGCACATCAATGTATATTGCAGCATTATTCACAATTGCCAAGACATGGAACCAACCTAAATGTCAACAAACTGATGAATGGAATGGAAAAGTGTGGTATATATACTCTATGGAATACTACTCAGCCATAAAAAATAACAAGACCCTGGAATTTGATAGAATGTGGTCAGATACAGAGGGTATATTGCTGAGTGAAGTAAGCCAGGCTATGAAAGAAAGATATTGTATGTATCCTCTCAATATATACCGACTACCCGCACTCTATGGTAGAGAGCAAAAAATTGGAGGACATAAAAGCAGTGAAAGTACTTAACGAGAATAGGACAGTGTGGAATGGGGGGGGGTGAGGAGAAGAGGATAGAGAAAGATAGCAAGAGAACAATATTGAGGGAAGACGTTAGTGAGAAACAGATATGGCTTATTACTTCTTGATGATGACATGTATAGTATTCTCAACTGGATTGGTCTGAGAAATATTTCATGATGGGTAAATTCTTTTTATAAGCAAAATGAGAAATAGTGATTGACTGTTTTAAAAAATAATTAGAATAATAATAATAATGATTGGGAAAAACATAAGAAAGATATTGAATGATGAAGTGGGGACATTAATGTCTCTGTATTGACTGACATACATGGCATTCCCTTTTGAAAAAGTCATGTAATACACTGTAAAATTATATCTAATCCAATGTAATATGAAGAAGATTATGATGATAATAAAAATAAAAAAGAAAAAAAAGATAGTTCTAAAAAGCAAAAATTTTAAAAAAGAGAGACAGAGAGGACAGAGACAGATGTAGTGAGAGACAAAGAGATACAGAGACAGGAGCTTGAAAGGGGTTTTCTTACCAAGTGACTTTTGTATGCTGGAGGCCCACTTATCAGTGGGACATCTTCCTTTCTCCCAAAATGGCTAGATCACAGGAGCCATGGAATTGTCTGTCTCTTGAAGAAGGCCTGTTCTGTTCCCTTCTTCCTCTCCTCGGTAGGGAAAAGGAGAGGGAATTATTAACAAGATAAAGTGTTTGGAGGGGCCAAACAGCCCTGTAAAATGCCTCACCGTAGAAAATTCTAAAAAGCAAAAATTAAAAAAGAGAGACAGAGAGAGAAGATAGAGACAGATGTAGTGAGAGACAAAGAGATACAGAGACAGGAGACTTGAAAGGGGTCTTCATACCACATGAGTTTTGTATGCTGGAGGCCCAGTTATCAGTGGGACATCTTCTTTTCTCCCAAAATGGCTAGATCGCAGGAGCCATGGAGCTGTCTGTCTCTTGAAGAAGGCCTGTTCTCTTCCCTTCTGCCTCTCCACGTGAATTTTGTATGTTGGAGGCCCAGATATCAGTGGGACATCTTCCTTTCTCCCAAAATGGCTAGATTGCAGGAGCCATGGAGCTGTCTGTCTCTTGAAGAAGGCCTGTTCTCTTCCCTTCTGCCTCTCCTGGTTTGGGAGAGGAAGAGGGAATTATTAACAAGATAAAGGGCTAGGAGGTGCCAAACGGCTTTGTAAAATGCCTCACCTCAAAAAATTCTAAAAAGCAAAAATTAAAAAAAATGAGAGACAGAGAGGACAGAGACAGAGGTAGAGAGAGACAAAGACAGATAGGGACAGGAGACTTGAAAGGGGTCTTCCTACCATGCGAGTTTTGTATGCTGGAGACCCAGTTATCAGTGGGACATCTTCCTTTCTTGCAAAATGTCTAGTTCGCAGGAGCTATGGAGCTGTCTGTCTCTTGAAGAAGGCCTGTTCTGTTCCCTTCTGCCTCTCCACTTCAGTTTTGTATGCTGGAAGCCCAGTTATCAGTGGGACATCTTCTTTTCTCCCAAAATGGCTAGATTGCAGGAGCCATGGAACTGTCTGTCTCTTGAAGAAGGCCTGTTCTGTTCCCTTCTGCCTCTCCTGGGTTGGGTGGTGGAGAGGGAATTATTAAGAAGATAAAGGGCTAGGAGGGGCCAAACAGCCCTGTAAAATGCCTCACCTTAGAAAATTCTGAAAAGCAAAAATTAAAAAATGAGAGACAGAGAGAGAGGACAGAGATAGAGGTAGTGAGAGACAAAGAGATACAGAGACAGGAGACTTGAAAGGGGTTTTCCTACCATGCGAGTTTTGTATGCTGGAGGTCCAGTTATCAGTGGGACATCTTCCTTTCTCCCAAAATGGTAGATCGCAGGAGCCATGAAGCTGTCTCTAAACCTCTTTTTATAGAATTTTCCATTTATTTTATTTTATTTTGTTTTATTTTATTTTATTTTATTTTATTTTATTTTATTTTATTTTATGTGTTCTTCTTCCTCTTATTGTTATTTTTATTTTGTTCGACCAGAAAGAGAGAAAAAAAGTGAGAAAACAAGCCACCAGGTCATGGATTTGAAATGCAGTCAGCCATGCAGATGTCCAGTGCCTTAATGACTACACTACCTGCCAGCTTGAAGAAAAATAATTTTTAAAAAAGTTAAAGTAGTATAGATTGGATGGTAAGATTAGTGACAATATGTATGTTGTTTTTCTATTTAAGTTAAATTGAAACTATAAAATTAATCATACCCACAATAATATGGTATAGTGGAATAAGTAGGCCTTTGGTATGGTGTAGAAACCTGAATTCGGTTTCCAGCTCTGCCACTTCTTAGTGGGGTGATATTACTCAAACGATTTCTTTTAGCCTCACTTAAAATTAGGCTATTAATATTTCCCTTTTAGCATTTTGTGAGGATTAGATGAGATAATAAATATACTATATTTAGCACAGTGTTTCAGTAGATGGTAATTACAAACTCTTTATGTATTATTAACACCACTCTTCTAGTATCCCATTCCCTTCTATGTCATAGGTCAGTCCCTTGACCATTAAGTGACTTTTAAAGTACTTTCTCCACTCTTGAGGGCAAAATTAAGTAGCTTCCTTCTAAGGATGGCTAGCTTCCAGTCTGTGGGCTGTCTCTGGCAAAGACTTTACAACGCATACTGTACAAATATGTACAAGTACTTAATTTTTTTCCTCCTTTGTTTGTTGAAAGAGAGCTCCTCATTTCAGAGCAACAGCAGCTGTTTCTTTATTTAAACTGTATTCAGTGAAAGGAAGGAAAGAGGGGCAGACACACACAAGGAGGAAAGAGGCCTAGGTCATAGCACCACATTTATTCAGAGGCCACCATACCAGGAAAAATGTGCACACCAATTGTAATTTGTTTTTTCCGTTTTATTTGATTTTTTTTTTCAAACAGGAATTTCTTGTTTCCTTAGATACTAATTAAATCTCAGTTAGTGAGAACAGGCTAGTGGAGTTTGAATGCTATAGTGGATGGCCAAATACTGTATTAATTATAGCTCCTTAGCAGGAAATTTGATAGGGAATTTTGGTTTCAGTGCAGTAACTGGTTTTGTCTTCATGTATATGTACTTGTCTTGCAGTGAACTCAGAAACATATACCATGAGAGAGATTAATTTAGAGTGGTTATTTATTTTCTGATAGAAGTCTATCTTTTATAAGCTTCATATATGCTAAACTGATGAACATATTTGTTGGATCTGAAGAACTGTCACCTTTTTGAGCATATCATTATTCCATCTAATCCACTATCTTAACTTGTAGCCTTTGTTTATATTCAAACTTGCTCATTTTTTTGTGGGGGGAGAGATTTTTGCTCTAGGGTACATGTACTCATTATAGAGATAGAGACAGAAAGAGAGAAAGTGAGAAATCATCTGCCAGGAGAGATGGCCAAACTGCAATACCCTCTCCTCCATTCTTCCATTGGAATCTTTTGGGCATACATGCACACACACATGCCTGGCATGCATTTCAAGCCACCTTGTCCAAGACTCGAACCAGGGTCAGCTACGTGGGAGTTCAACATGTTAACTACCATGCCACCTACTTGCCCAATTGCTCATTGTTTTTAACCACAAGTTCTAACTCCAGCTACTTCAGCACAGTGCCAGAACACATTGGTTGAAACAAGAACAATTCAGTTAAATTAGTCACTGGACAACAAATGGAACAAAAACTCAATTCAGTCTTCCTGAATTGAGAGTTGTTTTTTGTAACTGAATTTAAAATCACTCTACACAGTAAGAAAATTTAAAATCTGGAAAAAAAAAACTGTCAGGGAAAATTCCTAAAGAACTAATCAGAAAGCTAAATCTGGCTAGTAATGGATTCAAGTCCCATTCTTTTGAGGTATTTGATCTTTGGCTAAGGCCAGAAATAATATGGACCATCCTGATTAAGTTAACAGGAAGAACTGTATGGCTTGTACATGTATGTAGATGATAAATTGGACAAATACCTACTAAGCAGGGAGCTAAGTGCTCCATTATCCCCTGTTAGCAAAGACAAGTATTTATCTTCATTTTTTTTGGGGGGGGAGAGGTTTTTGCTATAGGGCACATGCGCTCTCCAGACAGACAGAGAGAGACAGAGAGACAGAAAGTGAGAAATCACCCCCCAGGGGGGATGGCCAGGCCGCAATCCCTTCTCCTCCATTCTCCTCTTGGGATCTTGGGCACCCACACACATGCGCCTGGCATGAGTTTAAGCCACCGGGTCCAGGACTCAAACCACAGTCGACTACGTAGGAGTCCAGCAACATAGCCATTACGCTAACTGCTGGTCCTAGCAAAGAAAACTATTTATAAAAGAGACATGGCATGGTACAAGAAACAGATCTTTGGAGTAAATAGTCCTGCCTTTAAATCACATTTCTTGCACGTGTGACTATGAGAAGGTTATATAGGTCTTGGTGGTTTCTCTAGGTCTTGGTGGTTTCCTCACCCACAAAATGGGGCTAATTAAACTTAATTCAGTTAGCAGAGAAAAAAGCAAATAATACAAGCAACTTAGAAGAACAAAGTATAAATAACTGAAAAGTTCAAATATGAAAAATTACCAACCTCCCTACCAATAAAGAAATATAAAATAAATGGAATGCCATTGTTCTCTATCGAATTACCAAAGACTTTTAAAATAATAAACAAGTGTTGATAAGAATGTACTAGAATAAGCATCCTTGTAATACTGGTAAAATATAAACTGGCACAATTCTTGAGCAAAGCAATTTAAAAACATGTCAAAAGGCTTCAAATAGTTCATAACCTTTTTCATGAGAATTTCTTTTCCTAGAAATTAGCCAAAAAGAATAGTCAGAAACCCAACAAATGTTAATTTGCAAAGCCACTCATTGCAGCATTGCTTATAATACCTACATTGAAAGAGATCAACAATAGGAAAAAATCTCAAATGTATTATGATTTATTCTTTGAATGAAATATTATGAAAACTCTCAAAATCTTATTTTAAATAATTTTTAATTATATACGAAGACACTCATAATGTGAGGAAAAACAAATAGGAAAAAACTAATATTAAAATATCATCCCAATTTAAAACTACATATCCACTATCTATCTACATATGTGTATGTTCATATGTGTGCATGCACATATGTGTGTGGATAAAACAATGAATAACTAGAAGAAAGGAAGGATTTCATATAGCTGTGAAGAAATTACAGGTCATCTTTTTCTTTTTTGCTTTGGTTGTACTTTTCTGTAGCTTTCAAAGTCATTGCAATAAACATATTTTCATAACCCAAACAATATACCATCATAATTGGATGAAGATTAATTGAACTTTAGTTTGTCTAGTGACATACATACAGGAAATGTGTAGTTTTTCCTTTTTAAATTTTGGTTTATCATTTTTAATTTTATTTGATACATATCCGTAACTATAGTCAGAATGGTACATCCACCCCACCCTTTGCTCTCAGTTCCAAATCCTGCATATCTCTTTACTTCTGACTCAGAACTCACTTGGCTAAAACCCCACTTTTCTCTCTGATATTTTTCTCCTCTTGTTAGTTTGTTCATTTTAGAGACTTTTTGCCATAGGGCACGTGTGCTTGCCTCAGAGACAAGAGAGACAGAAAGCACGAAATCACCCCCCAGGGGGAATGGCAACACCACAATCCCTTCTCTTCCATTCTCTCTGTGTGAGTTTCAAGCCATTGGTCTGGGATTTAAACCACAGTCAGCCAAGTGGAAGTCCAGCTCCTTAACAACTGCACTGCCTGCAGTCCCCTCCTCTTGGTTCTTTTAACATGTATGTATAATATAAAAAATTGTTCAACATCCTTAGAAATCAGGGACAGGCAAATTAATACTATGATGAGATATTACTACAAGTCTATCAGAATGGCTCCCCCCCTTTTATTAATGACAACACTAAGTGCTGGCAAAGATGCAGAGAAACTGGATTATTCATACATTGCTGATGGAAATGTATAATTGCACAACCACTCTGGAAAATAATTTGGCAGTTTGTCTTAAAAGTAAGTATGTGGGGACCAGCAGTTAGCATAATGGCTATGTCATTGGACTCCCATGTAGTCGACCGCGGTTCACGTCCTGGACCCAGTGGCTTAAAACTCACACCGGCCGCATGTGCGTGCATGCCAAAGATTCTGAGAGGAGAATGGAGGAGAAGGGATTGCATTGTGGCCATCCCCCCTGGGGGGTGATTTCTTGCTTTCTGTCTCTCTGTCTCTCTCTGTCTTTCTGGAGAGCGCACCCGCCCTATAGCAGAAACCTCTCCAAAAAAATAAAAAAGTAAATATGTGATTACTGTATTACCCACCAATTGCACTCTGGGGCATTTATCCTAGAAAAATCAAGATTGATTGTCCCGACCTGGTTCAGGCGCCACATGTCCCGACCCGGGGGGACAGTCAAACAGGTTTCCTGAGGGAAGGAGTGAGAGCCAGAACAAGCGGCACAGTGTCACAGCTCGGAGACGACACAGTGTCGTCTGTTTATTGAGGGCAGCACGGTACAGCACGGAGACGACGCAGTGTTACAACTCTTTAGGGTCGCGTCGTCTGTTGTGAGCAGCACGGAGATGACGCGGTGTCACAACTCTTCAGGTGTCACAGCTCTTCAGGCTCGTCTGGAGACGATGTAGTGTTACAACTCTTCAGGGTCGTCTGGAGACTGTGCGGTGTTTCAGCTCTGCAGGCTCTCCAGGGTCGTCGTCTTCCTGGTCTTCTATGTTGTCTTCGTTGTCTCCCTGGTCGTCTGGCTATTGTGGGCCAGGCATGGTGGTTATATACACATTGGTGGATCGTAAAAGGTGGGTTATGATTGGTTGTAAATGGTGGCCCGTGATTGGTTGTAAACGGTGGACCGTGATTGGTTGTAAACGGTGGGTTACGATTGGTTGCTTTTGGACCAATCATGAGGTGCCGGATATGTAAATGTGAGGGATTCTAGTGGCCAATCATGGCAATTGTTTGCTCTCTGAGAAACCTCGGCAGACTCCCTGGTGCGCAGCCTCCCACAACTGATATTCACAGAAAAAATGCTGCAAATGAATATTCATTGCGGTTCAATTGATAATGTTCAAAAACTGGAAGTAGCCCAGATATCAGATAAGCAGAGAATTGAATAAATGAGATACATCCTCAGTACATGGAACACCCATACCATGGAATACTACTCAGAAATAATTTTAAAAAGAATAAAATAGTGATAGATGCAACAACTTGAATGAATCTTCAGGAAATTATGCTGAATGATCAGAATAAAAAGACAATCTCAAAAATATCAAGAGTTGACATACTGTATGGCTTTTGACAGAAAGTGGGAGAATATGGAAGATTTACTGCTGAGTGAAGCAACCCAGGCTATGAAGGAGAAACACTGTATGTCCCCACTTAATACATACGAATGTCCGCACTCTATAACTGAAACAGATGGGCTATAAAATGTACGAGCACAAGAGATGGATGTGAATGCCAGATGTGGCTTGTGTGGAGGAGTGGGGCCTGGAGAAAAACATTTGGAGGAGGGATACGAAGACAGCATTGTTGAGACAGGGAGGTAGTGCTGTTATATTTTGATCAACTCAACCGGGGAGAAATGTTCACATATTGGAATGATCACCTTGTAAGCTAAATAATGTGATTGAATGTATTAAAAAATGTAAATAAAAAATAATTATATAACAGCCTTGAAAAGAAAAAAAATTATAGAGGAGACGTAGTTGTCAGAAGTTAGGGAATACAAGTGTGTAGAGGGGACATGTTGGATGCATCTATAAAGAGATAGCATGAGGGAGCCTCTCTACCTATTGAACATGGAACAGTTTTATATTTTGATGATGACGGTTAATACTGGAAGGTATATAGGTGATAAAACTGTAGAGAACTTAGAATATACATATACACATACACACACCCACACACACATATAAGCAAATGAGTACAAGTAAAATTGAGTAACTGATAAAGATTGGCAAATTGCATCAATGCCAATTTCTTGACTATGCTACTATACAATACTTTTGCAAAATATTACTATTGGGAGAAACTGGGCAAAGTGTACAAGATATTTTTCATTCTTTCTTATATCACTATGTGCATCTATATCAAATAAAATTTCACACACCAGGTGCATGTGCATATGTGCCCAATATCTTGGGAGGAGAATGGAGAAGGGATTGTGGCATGGCCATCCCCATTTGGGAGTGATGATGGTTTCTCACTTCCTCTCTCTTCCTCACCTCTCTCTCCAGCTAGTGGAAATCTTCAATAGCAAAACTATAAAGACATATATATATATATATATATATATATATATATATATATATAGAGAGAGAGAGAGAGAGAGAGAGAGAGAGAGAGAGAGAGCCAGCCATTGGCATGATGGCTAAAACTGCTAGGTCCCACATGGACAATTGGGTGATTTGAGTCCTTGACCCAATGGTTTGGAAAACACTCTGGGCACATGTGCATGCATGCCCAAAATCCCAAGAGGAGAGTGGAACAGAAGGGACTGCAGTGTGGCCATCCCCACCTCCGGGGGGGTGGGTGTTTTATCACCTTCCCACTCTCTGTCTCTCTGGCAAGCACACACACCCCATAGTGTATATGTATTTTTTTTTTTTTGGAGAGGTTTTTGCTATAGGGTGTGTGCGTTCACCAGACAGAGAGAGGCAGAGAGACAGAAAGTGAGAAATCACTCCCCAGGGGGGATGGCCACGCCGCAATCCCTTCTCCTCCATTCTCCTCTCGGGATCTTGGGCATGCACGCACACACGCCCAGCAAGAGTTTTAAGTCACAGGGTCTGGTACACAAACCGTGGTCGATTACATGGGAGTCCAGCGACATAGCCATTACACTAACTGCTGGTCCCCCCATAGCACATTTTTTAAGGAAAAAATATATAAGATCTCCTAGGCCCTGCATTATCTCAAATATCCTATGCCTGTGTAGACATTATTCCCTGATTGCCACAACTCCATATGGGCAATTTCTTCCATTTTTTATTGCTATGATGCTAAAACAGGGTTAAACTCAATATCTTTTATTGGGTAGGAAAGTAGTATCCCCTCTAAATAGTATTTTTATTACACTGGTAGAACTTCAGATATTTTATTTTCCAATTATTCAGCAGTGTTATTACACTTTCTTTTTTAATTTTCCAGGGGGCATGGTGAAATTGAGTCAGAGACAGAGAGATTGAAAGAAAGCAAAAAAAGCATCCCTGCCACACTATGGGGCATGGTCATGGTGCAATCCCTTCTCCTCCATTTCTCCCTCCTTCAGAGAGTCTAGGCATATGTGCACACATGACCAATATTTTTTTTTTAAGTCACAGGGTCTGGCACTCAAACTGCACAGTCGGCTTTGTGAGATCCAACTGTTTTAACCACCAGGACATGGGCTGGTCCAATAAAATTTTAATAATTATTATTATTTTATAAGTGTGTTTTGAGCATCTACCATTTTTAAGAAAAACTATTAAAATATGAAGTTAATAGCAAAAAGACTAACAGATATTCATTCCCTACTTTCTAGGCATTATTAAAGGCATTGTCACATAATAACTAAAAATGGTCAAATAAACCTCAGCTGAAGTCTCAGTTTGCTCCTCACTAGTCTTTGGGTAAATTGATCCCAGTTACATTATTCCATAAACTGGTCATAATAACAGTATCTACATCATAAGGTTGTTGTAATAATTACATGAGTTTTTAAAATTATTAGTATAGCACCCACAACAGAGTAAGTACTCAACAATGTCATCTCTTTTACACATTGCTGATATTCTTCTGCCAGTGACCAATCTATAATAGAAGCTACTTAAATGCTAAACCAAGTGACACATTCAACAATTGTCTTCATCTTCACATAGTGTTCTTCCTGTATGTCTTTGTCTCTGTGTCCCTATTTCCCTCTTTGTGTAAGGACACCAGTCATACTGGATATAGATCCTACCCTCTTCCATTATGACCTCATCTTAGCTTGATTACTACTACAAAACTTCCACAGAAGTCTACCTTTAAAGGTTCCTAAGTTTAGCATTTCAACATAACTATTGACAGACACAATTCAACTCATAACAGTTAGGAACTAAGAGTGAAGGTAATGGTTGAAGATTGACATACAAACACACATCACTTTATTTTACTACACTTTTTTTGTTTTATAATATATTTTGTTTTACTTTAATTTCTTTCATGCATTCAATCACTATACATCACTTAGCTTGTAAAGTTAATATTCTAACATGTATATATTTCACACCAGTAAAGTTAGGAATATTGTACATGCTATCATCAACTGATAATAATCCATTTCTGTGTTCTATAAATGTCCTGCCTCTCTTTTTATCTCCATAATGCCTTTACTTTCACTCTCCTCATCCTGCCTTCTAACTTTCACTTTATTGTGCTTTGCAGATACTGTATTTTTGTTTGTTTGTTTTTGCATTTTTTTTTTACAGGTTGAAAGTTTGTAGCAACCTTGCATCATCTTAACAGCACCATTTTTCCAACAGAATTTGCTCATTTGTGTCTCTGTGTCATATTTCTTATAATATTTCTAAACTTTTACATTATTAATATGTGTATTATGGTAATCTGTAACCAGTGATCTTTAATGTTACTATTATTGTTTGGGGGACCCACAGAACATTCACATATAGGATGACAAACTTAATTGATAAATGTGTATGTTTTGATTGCTCTACTGACTGGCCATTCCTCCATTTTTCTCTCTCTCCTCTCAGGCCTCCTTATTCCCTAAGACACAACAGTATTGAAATTAGTCCAGTTTATAACCCTAAAATGGCTCGTATGAGTTCAAATGAAAGGAAGATTCACACATCTCTCACTTTAAATCAAAAGCTAGAAAAGATGAGCAAGGCATAGCAAAAGTCAGGATAGGCCAAAAGCTAGACCTCTTGCACCAAACACTAAGCCAATTAGTGAAGGCAGAGGAAAAGCTCTTGAAGGGAAGTTAAAACACTACTACAGTGAACACATAAGTGATAAAAAAGTGAAACAGCCTTATTGCTTATATGGAAAAAGTTTTAGTGGTCTAGACAGAAAATCTAGATCAAGCCAGGCATGATCTTTACTTATGCCAAAGCCTAATACAGAGCAAAGCCTTAATTCTTCAATTTTGTGAAGGCTGGGAGAGTTGAGAAAATTGCATAAGAAAAGTTTGAAAGTAGCATAGGTTGATCTATGAGTTTTAAAGAAAGAATACATCTCCAGAATATAAAAGTACAAAGTGAAGCCACAAGTGCTGATGTAGAAGCTACAGAAAGTCATTCAAAAGATTCAACAAAATTAATGAATGTGGCCACACTAGAAAACAATTTTTTTTTAGTATGGATGAAACCGCCTTATACTGGAAGAAAAGACAAAAATCCTTAAATCTGGAAAATAAAGCATAGAATAAAATCAATAATATCAAAATTCATAAGATTCTGATTTACCAGTTCCATCTCATATACTTAATCTATCTTCTGTTGTGGTCTCATCTTCCCATTTAAATTCTGGAAGATAACATTTAACTCCAGACTTGTACCTACCATTAAGTTGGACATTTTCTTAGTTGTTTTTGAACTCTTATTTCTTTTTATCTAAATTTAGTTTTCCTGGTATAACACTCCATTTAGAACTGATCTGGTGTCAGTACATTCTTTCAAGTTTTGCTTATCTGAGAATGTCTTTTGTCTTTTCTTCCCATATGAAGGATAATCTTGCTGGCTATAGTATTCTTGGTTGAAATTTTTTTTCCTTGAATACTTTGAATATATATTCCCATTCTTTCCTTACTTGCATTATTTCTGATGAGAGGTTGGCTGTTAGTCTGATGGGATATCCTTTGTAGGTAACTTGAAATTTCTCTCTTACCAATCTTAGTATCTTGTCTCTGTCAGTGGTTTTGGTCAATCTGGCTCAATGTGTCTTGGAGAAGATCTTCTTGGGTTGATTCTATTGGGGGGGGGGGGTCCCTTGTATTTCTTGGGACTGGAACTTTGAATGCCTCTCTAGGTTTGGAAAGTTTTCTTTCAGGATTTTATGGAATAAATTATCAATGCCCTTATTAGTCTCTTCCACTTCTGGGATTCCAATTATCCGGATTTTTGGACATTTAATGGTATCTAGTATTTCTCTTATATTTTCGTTTTTGGGAGGCTATTTTTCTCAGTCTTTGTGGTATTTTTCTAACCAGCAATTCTTTCTTCTACAGGAGAAGTATTTTCTTGCTTTCTCATATTTCTTGTGCCCCGGTGGTGATTTCTGCTCATCTGATGGGTTGTGCATATCTTCCTAATTCTTGAAGTTC
Source organism: Tupaia tana (assembly GCA_026018925.1). Taxonomy (NCBI): domain Eukaryota; kingdom Metazoa; phylum Chordata; class Mammalia; order Scandentia; family Tupaiidae; genus Tupaia; species Tupaia tana. Next base: position 82,319,298 of record JAKSZU010000009.1, on the reverse strand, counting down.
AACCTGAGCATTCAAAGACATGCAGAAGGAGGTGATCTGCAGTATCTCTTCCATTCCATTTTTCACCCTTTGTGTGTCAGATTCAGTTGGAATTGAGGAATATTCTGACCCTAATAGTATTCAAATGTTTGGATACTGTACATTTAGACCTATCTAGAAACACAGTGCATGGAGGCTGAGCAGCCAAAGGGATGAAGTCAAAAGAAAACAGAAGAGGAGGAAAGAAGAAAAAAATTAGAAAGAAAAAAGAAAGAAAGAAAAAGACAATAAACCATTAAGGAGAAAAATAGAGAGGCAAGGCATTTATGGGTCAAAGAAATGTATTATTATCTATTGAAGATAACTTTCTAGTATGGTGAACCGGACTGGTGAGAAATGTACACATATTGGAATATTCATTTTGTAAGCTAAGTAACATAATTGAATGTATAAAATAGAAATAAAAATGTCAAAAAATTATATTTTAATTTTAAGAAACAAAAAATGAAAATTGCACTGAGTGAAACCATCTCCTAAAAGGGAGAGGAGAAAGGCATGAATTAGAATGATAAAGGAGGGGTTTGGGAGCCAGAAAATACCTTATTTTTTTTAAAAAAATTAAAAGACACAGGAGACACAGTGAGACAGAGAGGGAGAGAGACAGAGAGAGAAGGATACAGAGGTTGCCCTACCACTCTAGAAATAAATCTGGAGAGAGAAGTCTCAGCAGAAAAATCTTCATTTTTTGTTCCTGAAAGCAATATTTCACAGCTCAAGGTCAGTAGTTATCTCTCGATAAGGGATTTCTAAAGTGAACTTGTTTGATTTGTAAGGACCTAACAGTTGAAATAGTTTTCCAACAAATACAAATGAACTTTTTTTTCTCTGTAAGGATCTTCAAAAATAAATGTTTCGAAGATCTTATTAACTTATTATGTCTTTGATGAAGATACAACAGAAAAAGATAACAGGCTGAATGTCTATTAGATGTAAAAGTTCTGGGACTAGCAGATGGCACAATGGTTACATCACTGGATTTCCACATGGCAGACTGCAGTTCAAGTACCAGACCCAGTGACTTAAAATTTACACAGGTTGTATGTGCGGGCATACCCAAAATCCCAAGAAGAGAATAAAGGAGAAATGACTGCAGGATGGCCACACTTCCTGGGGGATGATTTCTTGCTTTCTGTCTCTTTGTCTCTCTAGCAAGTGCATACATGCTCTATAGCAATAATCTCCCTCTAAAAAAAGTTCTTACATCAGTGACAGCCAAACCTCACTTGAATGCCTTTGAGAATGGCCAACTTAAGACATTCCATAATGCTAATTAATAGAAAAATTTTGTTTTTCTTTGTTTACTAGCCTGTTTAAATATATAGGTCAAATATCTGCCTTTATAATTAAAACCCTTGCCTTTATTCTTGACCTCTGGGATTACACAAATTAAATACTATTACAAAACCATAGTTGAAGAATAATGTTCAGTGCTGAAAGCCAAGGTAGAGGGAGAACAATGATAAAAAGAGCATCCCCAGAGTAAATAATTTCTATTTATATCTCTGATTGCTGGACATAAACATTTAAACCATTTTGTCCTTACAACTTCTTTGAATGTGATTTGGAAGGTACAACATACAAATACTCTGTTTAATTAAGTCCAGGATATAGGTTGCACACATATATTTTTACTCCTAAAATGATTAACTAGGTCAGTGGTTTGGCATTAGAAAATGCCTGCTTCTCTCTTCCTCTCTTTCAGGCCCCTGTACTCTGAAGTATGGCAGGAAACAGGTTTAAGTTCCTTCCTGGGGGGTGTAAATCATGTCATTTCTTTCCAGGGGAGTCCAGAAAGCTCCTTTTTACACACTACCTGTTACTGGTATGGGTACATATTGTAGGTGAAGAAACTCAATCTTAAATGGGTTAAGTGCTTATGTCACAAATCTAGGATGGTAGTCTTTCTTAAAGTTCATAACTTTATTTAAGTGGATGTATGAACCACAGAATGGACAAGAATTCTACAACACAAGAAAAGAAAGTTAAATGGGCAATTTTACAGTGAATCAACCATAGTTAACAAACTGCTGGTGACAGGAAAAAGATACTCATCTTGACAGTGTTTCCCAGGAAGTTGGTCCAATCCTTAGTACTCTGGATTTTTTTCAGACCTATTAAGCTGTTAAAGGGTGAAGTTCCAGCACAACAATTGGGTCTCCAAAAAAGCCATGATTCATTTTGCATAAAAAAATACATCCTGACTTTTCCAACAACCAAATAGCATTAGGTAGATCAGCTTTCTTTCTAGACAGATCATCCCATAGATAGAACTAACTTTTCTACCTCTCAGAAGTTGTACATTCTGTGTTGTACATCTAAGTTTAGCCTGCCAGTCCACCATTTCTTTTTTCTCAAGAAGTATTGTACTATAAAGGGCATTAAAGTTCTGCTTCTTTGTTCAATTGCTTTCTTACCATCATGGTGACCAGTAACAGAGTCTCAACCTACTGGAGTACCTACTGTCCAATAAATCTTGGTCATTTTCTAAAAAAAAGAAAAAAAAGATATGAATATAAGCAGCAGCAGAGATGTGTTTCCATGACAACATAATAGATGTGGTTTTGGCTGTGTATGCATCAATGTAATCACTTTTTTTTTTTTTTTTTAACTACACGTCTCCCTGGGCCACAAAGAAAACAACTGATTTGGAAGGTTTTATTTCTACTCACAGAAAGGAAGACTTAGTTCTTGCTTCCTACTAGAAATTATTCGCCCTCTTTCCTCATTACATTCCCATTTTATTTATATATTCTCTGTGGACTTTGTCAACACACTGTAAAAGAGGAACTTTTCAAAATCAGTATTACATGATTTCCAAGGGAAATACACTGAATAGTCACACAGGTCAACATTAAGTTTTGTATAACTTTTACGTATCATTTGAGGTTAAATAAAATCCATTTTATTACTTCAGTGAGAATACTGGGGGGAGGGGACAGTAAGGGTGATAATCAGAATACACATCCCAGAAGAAATTACATTCCAAAAAAGATCTTTGGAGCTTTAATTTTTTTTTAATTTGCCAGAGGATGATCATGCTTACCAAAGAAAGACAGAGTGAGCAAAAGAGGAAAAGCAAGAAATCACTTCCCATAGGGGATTGTCACATCTCAATCCCTTCTCCATTTCTCTTTCATTTTGAGATTTTGGCCATGCACGCACATGTGTCCAGTATTATTTTCAAGCTACTGGGATCAGGACCCAAATCATGCAGTTGGCCATGAGAGATCCAGCCTCCTTTACCAGCAGGATTTTGGATGACTCCAGAGCTCTTTTTTATAGGACAATTTGGTGGGACTTTTTATTTTAACTGTAAAACTGAAGGAATACTAAGACACACTTAACACCTCAGGAGTTTATTTTATCTAGGAGGGATGCTTTGGGTTGGTAGCATATTATATCACCAAAATGTCTAGCCTGGGGAATTTTTGTCCTAACTTCCTCAATAGACAGTCTAATAAGAAATGAAGGTAGCAAAGTCACTCTTTATAAAAAAAAAAAATTATCTTCTGGGATGATGTAGTAAACTAGGAGAAAGTCCCTTCTCACTACTTTAGGAAGCCTAGCAAGGTCTTTTATTTGTTTTATATTTAATCACTGCACATTTTTACAGCATACAAAATGGTTTTTCCAGCATGAATACAGTGTATCTTAGTCCACTCTAAGATATTACCATATAAATTATCATAAACAGATAACTTCTCATTTTTATGTCTGTTAGATTTTTTCACCCCGATTTCCTCCATCCTGTCTCCTATTATCCACTCCCTCATATACGGTTTCCAGTATCTACAGTTGCCCTTCTGCTTTTACACCTCTTAGTCTGTCGTTTTCCATCATGGAGTACAGATATTCAGTGTATATTAAGTGGGGACATACAATGCCTCTCAATCATTCTGATGAAGACATATAAGAGAGCATGGATAAGGACAGCAGTTGCAAGGTTAAACTCTAGTGACAAGGTCAGAAGTCAACTGTCAGGTAACAAGTACCAGAGCCAAGGAAATTCACAAGACAAGAGAGCAGAGAAGACAGCAATTGATATAACAGGAAAACTTGGGCCACCTTGAGAGATGTTTGATCCACCTGGGGCACTGCCATGGAAGGGACGGACTTAAGAACCTTGAACTCCCAGGCAATTCAATGTGGGAATTCAGAGGTAGAAATTAACAGTTACTCACATCCTTGGTCATCTTCCCCATGGTCTACAGTCCATCTCAATAAGCACAGAGACACATAAATGCACTTTTCCTGAGCAACACATATCCTAATCACAGCTCTTTGCCAGGAGACCACTTTGTGATTCTTCATGCTAAATGATATAATACAATGGTATAGCAGCACCTAAAATCCAAGACAATGCCTCTAGGATGGCATCACAGGACGAAAGTGAGATAGTCAATTCCACAATCTCTCAATTGAAGCATCTCCATTTGATCCATTTTGTACTTTGAATTTCTATGTAAATTATGTTTGAAAAAAGGTTTCTGCTTCTAAAAGTTCAAGAACACTAGATAAGTAAATCTTCACTGAGCATTAGTAAAACTGGGATAAGAATAACAATAACAGATGCTCCACACCTTCAGAAATCTACTAAATAATATCTTTGTTATCAGTCTGCCTCTCACCAAGAAACTAAATAAGAACTTCCTGAGAGTAAATAGTTGTCATTCATTCATAAAACAAATACACTTTGATTTTCTTTTTGTATTGAGAAGTAGGAATAAGGAATTAGTGATATATATGAGCAAACTAGACATGGCACTTGCCTTTCTGAAGTTTGCTCTCCAATTATCCCAAAGACTTTACAACAGGCTACAAAGCCTCACATAATTGGGTCTACTCAGTATTTTTTACTGCATTCCCTAATACTTCACCTTTTGTTCTTTGTATTCTAGCCATTTTTTGCTGTTTCTTAAACAATCAAGGCATGACCTAGCCATTGGACTACGCATTAGCAGTTCCTTCACCTAGAATGTTTTTGGCCGATGCACACATGGTTAACTCCCTCCTCTTTTCAAGTCTTCTCTAGTGTCACTTTCCTAAACTAAGCTAACCTGACTAACCTATTGCAAATTCTCATTCCCAATGCTCTTTTTTTTTAAATTCTTTTTTTTTCTTTTATTGGATGATGATGATGGGGGTTTATTTATTTGTTTATTTATTTTTCATTTCATTTTCTTCCATACATTCGTAAATCACATTATTATTTGTCTTACAAAATGGATATTTCAACAGGCGAACATTTCTCCCTAGTACTGTTGATAAAACTACGAAACATCTTCCACAGATAATACCACACCTCTTTGTGCCATTAATGCTTTTCCTCCGTGTCCCTCCCCCAAATGTCCTTCCTCAGACCCTCCTCTTTCACACACACTATATCTGGTATTTACATCTATATACTGCGTTTCTATATCCTTTAGACAATTAATTTCAGTCATAGAGTGCAGACACTCAGTATATATTAAGTGGGGACATACAATGCCTCTCCTTCATAGAATGGCTTGCTTCACTCAGCAGTAAGTCTTCCATATTCATCCACTTCCTGTCCAAAGCCAGGGTTTTGTTGTTTTTTATGGATGAATACTATTCCATTGAATATATGTGCCACAGTTTTTCTAACCATTCATCAGTTCGTTGGCATTTGGGTTGCTTTCATGACTTAGCAATCGTGAAAAGTGACACAATAAACGTCGATGTGCAAGCACTTTTCCGATAAAGTATTCTTCTGTCCTTTGCGTAGATACCAAGGAGTGGGATTGCTGGATCATATGGTACTTCTATTTGTAGATTTTTGAGGAATCTCCAAATTGTTCTCCACAGTGGTTGGACCAATGTACATTCCCACCAGCAGTGTAAGAGAGTTCCCTTTTCACCGCACCCTCACCAGCACTTATCACTTTTTTTTTTTAATCTTAGACATCCTCTTGCTCTGGTGTAATTTTTTTCCTACACAATATTTATCACTTTTTAAATACTAGTTAACTTAGCTTTTTATAATGTCTATCACCTGTCATTTATCTCCCTTACTTAAACAATAGTTCAATAATGCAGGACAGTATTGTTGTGGTTTCTTGAATGAATCGATTTTCAGAGATTTTCCCAAATTCCTTTTCTTTCATGTCAACCTTTGTCTGCCCAAATTCCCTTATTTTGCTTTCCTCAAGAAGATTCATTTTTTTTTTGTTTCCTGTTCTTCCATTTCCTTTCCTTTTTTTCTTTTTTTTTTTTTTTAAAAAAGCCTGTCTTATATTTTATTCATTCAAACCTCTGTTTTCTGTTGAGGTATCAGTGCATTTCTCAAGAGTCCAATAGCTGAAATTATCCTAGAGAATATCCTTGCATACAAGTGCAAATAAGTCAGGATACTAGGGAGAATTTAGGAACCACACAAAGCTGTTGAGGAAGATATTTAAAGAGAAGTAAGCCTTTTTCTGGACACAAAATCTATCCTGTAATATGTATCGGTAGCAGAAAGACATCCTGGTATAATGGGAAGATACTATGGCTTAGACTCACAGACCAAAGGTTTAATTTATTCCCTGATATTTGTTTATGATTCAGGGAAATTAATTAATTGTTCTGAGTCTCAATTTACTTATCTCAAAAACTGAGAATGGGGAACCAGCAGTTAGCATAATGGCTATGTAGCTGGACTCCCATGTAGTCGACCACGGTTCGCATCCCGGACCCGGTGACTTAAAACTCACTGGGCGCGTGTGTGTGCTTGCCCAAGATCCCGAGAGGAGAATGGAGGAGAAGGGATTGCGGCGTGACCATCCCCCCTGGGGGATGATTTCTTGCTTTCTGTCTCTATGTCTCTCTCTGTCTGGCGAGCGTACGCACCCTATAGCGAAAAAAAAACTCTCAAAAAAAAAAAACAAAAAACAAAACTGAGAATGGTGGAGTTGGCAGGTGGCTTGGTGGTTAAAGTGCTAGACTGCCACATGGTCGACTACAGTTCAAGTCATGAACCTAGGGACTTGCTTTCTTATTTCTCTCTCTTTGTCTCTCTCTTTTCATATTAAAATCATCATAATAAGTAAATAAAATAAAATAAATAATTTCTTTTTTTTTTGGAGAGCTTTTTGCTATAGGGTGCATGTGCTCGCCAGAGAGACAGAGACAGAGAGACAGAAAGCGAGAAATCACCCCCCAGGAGGGATGGCCACAGTGCAATCCCTTATCCTCCATTCTCCTCTCGGGATCTTGGGCACACATGCACACACGCCTGGCGTGAATTGAAGCCACTGGGTCCGGGACTTGAACCATGGTCAACTATGTGGGAGTCCAGCAACATAGCCATTATGCCAACTGCTGGTCCCTAAATAAATAATTTCTTAGAAAAGAAAAATTGAGATGTGTTGTAGCAATTGTTCTCCAGAGTTGCTATGATAGAAAATGAAATCATATAACTAATGTCCATATAATCTCTCAACAAACTGTAGCTATTATTTTCAATGCACTTTCCTGACATAAAACTTATACACACTAAATAGTTTTTTTTCTCACAAACTTGTAACTTGTGATGATTAAATAATAGTGAATTAAAGAACCGAATTAAGATGTGAAAAACCATTAAGTCAAGGGACCAGCAGTTAGAGTAATGGCTATGTCGCTGGACTCCCACGTAGTCGACCGTGGTTCGAGTTCCGAACCCGGTGGCTTAAACTCACGCTGGGCGCATGTGCGTGCGTGCCCAAGATCCCGAAAGGAGAATGGAGGAGAAGGGATTGCAGCGTGGCCATCCCCCCTGGGGGGTGATTTCTCGCTTTCTGTCTCTCTGTCTCTCTCTGTCTGTCTGGCGAGCGCATGCACCCTATAGCAGAAACCTCTCAAAAAAAAAAAAAAAGCCATTAAGTCAAAAGCAAAAAGAGGTGTGTATTTAAATGTTTTGCAAGTCTGACAATGTGAAAATTAATCACCAGTTAAGTCTATTTTTAAGATAAGAATATATTTTTTAAATGCAGGTGCAATCAGGGCCAGAAGGTGGCATAATGGTTAAAGTCTTGTATTCTCACATGGCCGACCACTGTTCAACTCTCAGCAGCATGAAACTCATGCCAGGCATTCCTGTGTGTGCATGCTCAAAATCCCAAGAGGAGAACAGAAGAGAAGGGATAGCAGCATGGCTGTACCTCCTACAGGATGATTTCTCACGTTCTCTCTCTCTGTCTCTCTGGTGAGTGCATGTGCCCTATAGCAAAAATCTCTTAAAAAAACAAAGAAAAAAAGCAGGTGCCATCTGAGAAACAATTCAAGCAGCTTCTGAAAAGATTAGCAAAAATTTTAAACTGAAAAGCACATTCTGAGTATCTAGTGGAGGGAATCATTATGCAAAATAACTCACAGTGTATTATTTAAAGGTACTTCAGAGTAAACAATAAGGATGGGCAAAAAGCCTTCAAAAGAGTAACAGCTACAATGCTATCATGTACACCTAGTTCTCAGGATCAGCCACATACTCTTTCAGTAGCTCCTACCTACCTTTGCCTATAAATTCCTGCCTAAAGTGATATCCAATTTGCCCAAGGATTGCAAATCTTATCATCATTTTCTTATTATCACATTGTATTTATTCACTTATTCATCATTATTAATAAGTATTTAATAGGCATTATATGCATGTAGTGAGAGTGCAAAGACATAAAACTCAATCATTGCCAAGCCAAAAAAAATAAAAAAGAACTAGATAAAAAGAGTTAACAGACACAAATGCTCAGAGACAAAAAATCTACAAGTCTTTTTTTTTTTTTTAACCTACAAGTCTTTCTGAAAAGCAGAATGATACAGGAGAGCTAGACAGAGGCTTGTGTAAGCCATAATAGGAAGTTAGAGCTTGTGGTCATATAGAGACATGAAGGACCTTTTATGTTTTTGTTTGTTTATTTTTTGGTTGGATAATATAGAATTGTTTATTGACAAGTAAAGTTACCTATAATATATTGTTAGTTTAAAAAATCCAATTATAAATTAGTATAGTATGATCTTATTTTGTAAAAGGAATAATTATATACATCAATGCTTAGTGATTTCTAAAAGAATCCAAAATGCTAACAGTAGTAAGATTAACACTAAATGATGTATAATATTTTATTTTTCTGTACTTCTCTGTACTATCTTAATTTTAAAATAATAGTATATATTTGACTTATTATTCTCTATTTTTTATTTGCCAGTGAGTACCTGAACTTAAAAGAGAGAAAGCAAAAGAGAAAGTGAGGAAGCACTCCCCAATGAGATGTAATCTTACCTCTATCTTCGCTCCTCCTTCTCTCCATCCCATGCACGCACATGTACCAGGCATGTTCCTCAAGCCATTGGACCAGGACTCAAATCATGTTCAGTCATGTTGAATCGGGCTTCTTCAACCCCGCAGGCCATGGGGTTGGTCCTATTTTTTTCTATTTTAATAATTACTTCCATATGGAAAACATCAAGCAGGTATTAAAACTGCTATATTTCTGCCACAAAACTTGATGTGGCATACAATATCCATTAGAACAGAAGCAACCTGGACTTCTGAAAGCAAATTTCAATGTTGGCTTATGTATTGTTTTAATTAAAATTTCGGTTTCCAAAGGGCATGTACACTCTCCAGAGAGAGAGAGAGAAAAAAAGCAAGTGTGAATGTATCTCCCATAAAGAATGGTCACACCACAATCACTTCTCCTCCATTTCTCCCTTCTTTCAGAATTTTGGGTACAGATACACACACACTTGACATGTTTCTCAAGCCACTGAGTCCAGTGCTTGAACCTCTCAGATGGGTGTGTGGGATCTAGCCACCTTAACCATCATGCCATGGGCTGGTCCCTTATATGCATTTTGATGCTATTTTTTTGTTTGTTTATTTAAAATGGATCTTTATTCACATATACACCCCCTCATTCTGCAGAAATTTAATTTTGTTTTTCTATTATTATTCTCATTTATTTTATACATTTAATCATTGTACATCACTATAGCTTATAAAATAAATTACTCAACATGAATATACTTCACACCAGTACAGTTGAAGAAATCATACATGCTATCATCAATAGATAATCCTCCATTTCTGTGTACCCTAAATGATTTCCCTCTCAATTCTTTCCTTGATTCATTTCCTCTCACTCTCCTCCATCTCCCATCCTCTTCCCACACTGTCTCCGGTATCCGTAAGCATTCTGCCTGCTTCTATAGCCTCCAGTCTTTTATGTTCCACCATAGAATGTGTACAATCAGTACATAGTAAGGGGAGATATACAATGTCTCTCTTTTATAGCCTGGCTCCCATCACTCAGCAGTACATCATCTATATTCATTCACTTTCTATCAAATGCCAAGGTCTTGTTTATTTATGGCTGAGTAGTATTCCATAGAGTAAATGTGCCACTTTTTCGATCCATTTATCTATTTGTAGACATTTGGGTTGGATTCATGTCTTAGCAATTGTGAACAATGCCACAATAAACAGATGTGCAAGCACTTTTCTGACTAAGCATTTTCCTATCCTTTGGGTAGATACCCAGGAATGGAATTCCTGGATCACATGGTAGTTCTAGTTGTAGATCTTTGAGGAAACTCCATATTGATTTTCCACAGTGCCTGTACTAATTTACATTCCCACCAGCTGTGTAGGAGAGTTCCCTTTGCCCTTCATGATTAAGGTTCTCAGCAAAATTAGCATAGAAGGGACATTTCTCAGGGGGACCAGCAGTTAGCATAATGGCTATGTCGCTGGACTCCCATGTAGTCGACTGCGGTTCAAGTCCCGGACCCACTGGCTTACACTCACGCCGAGCGCATGTGTGTGCATGCCCAAGATCCCGAGAGGAACATGGAGGAGAAGGGATTGTAGCATGGCCATCCCCCCCCCAGGAGGTGATTTCTCACTTTCTATCTCTCTGTCTCTCTCTGTCTTTCTGGCAAGCACACATGCCCTATAGCAAAAACCTCTCCAAGAATAAAAATAAAAATAAAAATAAAAATAAAAATAAAAATAAAAATAAAAATAAAAATAAAAAAAGAGCATTTCTCAATATAATAAAAAGCACTCTATAAAAAAAAAAACATAGCTAACATCATACTGAATGGGGAAAGACTGAAAGCTTTTCCACTAAAAACTGGTACAAGACAAGGCTACCCATTTTCTTCACTCCTTTTCCATGTAGTGCTGAAAGTCCTAGCCATTGAAATAAGAAAAGAGAATAAAATAAAAGGCATTCAAATAGGGAAAGAAAAAGTAAAATTCTTTGTATTTGCAGATGACATGACTGCATTCATAGAAGACCCAAAGGTGTCCATGAAAAAACTCCTGGAAGTTATAAATGAATGCAGTAAAGTGGCAGGATACATAAATCAACATTTAAAAACCTATAGCATTTCTGCATAGCAACAACAAGCAGCCTGAGGTAGAGCTGAAGTAATTTCATATGCCATAACCACAAACAGTGCAAGCTATCTAGGAACAAATTTAAACAAAGAAGTCAAAGATCTCTAAAATGATAACTATAAAAATCTTTTAAAAAAATTTAAAAAAACTAAAAATAGCACACAAAAAAGTGGAAGTACATCCCCTGTTCCTAGATTGAAAGAATTGATATAGTCAAAATGGCAATTCTACCCAAATAAATCTACATATTTAACTCAACCCTATTCAAATTGCCAGAGACATTCCTCACAGATCTACAAAAGATAATCATTGAATGTGTCTGGAATCATAAAAGACCCCATATTGCTAAAGCAATTCTGCCCAAGTAGAGTGGAGTAGGCGGGATCTCACTCCCTGACTCCAAAATGTATCACACAGCTGTGTTAATCAAAACAGCAGAGTATTGGCACAAAAACAGGCATGTAGAGCAATGAAACAAAATAGAAACCCAAGAAATAAACCCCAAAACATAAAGCAAACTGATTTTTGACAAAAGGTACCAGTCAATCCAATAGGAAAAGAAAATCTCTTTAACAAATAGTGCTGTGAAAACTGGGTATCCTCCTGCAGAAAGATGAATCAAGACCCTATCACTCACCACTAACAGAAATAAACTCAAAGTGGATCAAATATCTAAACATAAGACCTCGAACTACAAAACTCCTGGTGGAAAACACTGGGGAAACTCTGGGAGACATTGGGGTAGGCCAAGACTTCTTAAATAAGACCTGAAAAGCACAGGCAATAATCCACAAAATAGACAAGTGGGATTACATCTGATTTCTGCACAGCAAAAGACACAATAATTAGTGAGAATTGACAACACTTAGAATGGGAGAATATTTTTTTGTAAACTATGCCTCAGGTAAGGGACTGATAACCAGAATACACAGGGAACTCAAGTAGATTCCTGAAAAAAAAAAAGAAAAAGAAAAAGAAAAAAAGATCAACCCATTTAATAGATGGGAAAATGAGCTGAACACACAACTTTCAAAGGAAGACATACAAGTGGCCAAAAAGCATATGAAAAAATGCTCAGCACCCCTCATAATAAGGGAGATGCAAATGAAGACAGCAATGAGAGCTGAAGCCAGTGAGGACTGAGGCCAGAGATGGCCTTGGGAACTCCACTGTTTCCTCACTCCTTTCAGGAGACTACATTAGACCTACAGCTACTTTTCATCCACTCAAAAATACTTTTTTTTTTTTTTTTTTTTTTTTTTTTTTTGGAGAGGTTTTTGCTACAGGGCGCGTGCGCTCGCCAGACAGACAGAGAGAGACAGAAAGATAGAAAGCAGGAAATCACCCCCCAGGGGGGATGGCCACGCCGCAATCCCTTCTCCTCCATTCTCCTCTCGGGATCCTGGGCACGCACGCACACGCGCCCGGCGTGAGTTTAAGCCGCCGGGTCCGGGACTCGAACCGCGGTCGACTACGTGGGAGTCCAGCGACATAGCCATTACGCTAACTGCTGGTCCCTCAAAAATACTTTAAACTTCACAGTTTCCTGATGCATTTGTTACACAACCCCTACTCTCTCCCTCCTCTAAAACCTTGCAGCCCAGCCCCAGGTGAACCTATTCTCAAGAAACTGGAATGCCATTTGAATACCTAGTTCTAGTGACAATAGTACAGAAAATAGGAAGAAACGTATAATACATCAGATGACCAGAAACTACCATAGAGGCAAAAGAAATATGAGAAACCAAGAAAATATCTCTCCCCCAATGGAAAAGAACAATTCTTCATCATCCACAGACAGTACAATGGAACTCATGGAAAACTCAGGTAAAGAATTCAGAATATTCATAGTGACAAAACTAAATAAAATGCAAGAGAAAAGAGAAAATAAGCTCCAGGAAATGAAGAGTCCTTCCACAATTTGAAAGAAGAATTATACACCATAAAAAAAGAATAAAATTATTAGAGATGAGGACTGCAATACAGGAAATCAAAACCTCCCTCAAAAGTATTACAAGTATATTAGATCATGCAGACGATTGAATCTCACATGCAGAGGACAAAATCTCCTACCAAGAAAAAGTCACCAAAAAAGACTGAAAAAATAACCAAAAAAGTGACAATTTATGAGCAATACTACATATCATTAAATGCCCAAACATCCAAGTAATTGGTATCCCAGAAGGTGAAGAAACTAATAAAGGCATTGATAGTCTATTACATGAAATCCAGGAGGAAAACTTTCCAATCTAAAGAAACACTCTAACATCCAGACCCAAGAAATACAAAGGACCCCAAATAGAATCAACCAAAGATCTTCTCCAAGCACATCATAAGCAGACTGGCCAAAACCACAGATAAAGACAAGATATTAAAATTGGCAAAAGAAAAACATCAAGTTGCTTTAAAAGGTTATACCACCAGTCTAACATTGGACTTTGAGGTGGAAACAATACAAGCAAGAAAAGAATGGGAAGATATATTCAAAGAGTCAAGAGAGAAATAATACCAACCAAGATTATCCTTCAAATGGGAGGAAAAGATAAAAATATTCTCAGATAAACAAAACTTGAAAGAATTTACCAACACTAGGACAGCTATTCGAGAAGTCCTGAAGGGAGTGCTATACCAGGAAAACTAAAAAGAGGCAGAAAAAATAAGACAACAAAAAACAACCAAGAAAATGGCCAGCTTAATGGTAGAGACAAGTTTGGAAATATAGATAATAACATTGAATGTTAATGGTTTAAAATCTCCAATCAAGAGACATAGACTAACTGAATGGATAAAAAAAAACAAACAAAACAAACAAAAAACCCAGAAACTAACCATCTTTTGCCTATAAGAAACCCACCTCATGGATAAAGACATACATAGACTAAAAGTGAAGGGCTGGAAAAAGGTGTTCCACACGAACAAAAAACAAAAAAGAGCAGGAGTTATGATAGTGATTTCAGACAAATCAGGCTTTAAGACAAAAACTGTAAGAAGAGACAAACAAGGGCATTATATACTAGTAAAAGAGCTAATTCATCAATACAATAAAATGCTTGTAAATATCTATTCACCCAATTCAGAAGCACCCGAATACATAAAGAAAGACTAAGAGATCTAAAAGAGAGATGTACTGCAGCACACTAATTTTTGGGGACCTCATCACTGTATTATCTCCTTTGGACAGATCAAAGAGACAAAAATAAGCAAAGAGTTTCAGGACCTAAAGGATACCATAAATCAAATGGACTTGACACATATCTATAGAATTTGCACCCAAAAACCACAAAATATATTTTTTCTCACTTATGCATGGTACCTTCTCAAAGATTGAACACATGATAGGGCACAAAACAAGCCTTTACAGATTCTAAGGTATAGCAACTATGCAACATCTTCTCCTACCATTATGGAATTAAACTTGATATCAATTTCAGGAAAAAAAACTCAAAAATACACTAATACATGGAAATTAAATAACCTACTTCTGAATGGCCTCACAACTACTAAAGAGATTAAAACTGAAATCAAAAGAATCAGGAAATAAATGATGAGTACACAGGTTTTCATAATCTATGGGATAATGAAAAAGTAGACATAAGAAGGACGTTCACAGCAATTAGTGCACATAAGAAAAAGATGGAAAGGTGGAAAATGGAAAACCTAACACCATGCCTCAGGGAATTGGTAAAACAATAACTAAAATCTAAAAAGTGCCATGAGTAAAGAAATAATAAGGATTCAAGCAGAAATAAATGGAATAGAAAATAAATGAACTATACAGAAAATAAGTTAAAGCAAAAGCTGTTTCTTTGAGAAGATAAAATTGACACACCATTAGCTAGACTAATTATGAAGAAGAGAGAAAGGAACCAGATAAATTAAATTTTCAATGAAACAAATTATATTACAATGGACATAATAGGAATACAAAACATCATTAGAGGACAATATGAATGTCTATATGCCAACAGACAAGAAAATCTGGAAGAGATGGACAAATTCCTGGATACATATAATCAACAAAGAATGACTCGGAGAACATAGGAAGCCTGAATAGACCCATAACAAGACATGAGATTGAATCAGTAATTAATAACCTCCCAAGAAAGAAAAACTCAGGTCCTCATGGGTTCACTTTTTAATTCTACAAAACTCTTAAAGAAGAGGTAAGCCCCATTCTACTTAAATTATTTCTAAAGATCCCAAAATAGGAAACAAATTCATTTTTTGAAGCTTCTATCGCCCTCATTCCCAGACTTATGAGGATGCAACAAGAAAGGAAAACTACAGACCAATATTTCTGATGAATAAAGATCCAAAAATTCTCAACAAGATACTAGCAAATTGTATCCAGCGACATATAAAAAAGATTATTCATCACGACCAAGAGGACTTCATTCAGGGGATGCAAGGGTGGTTCAACATACACAAAACCATAAACATAATACATCATATTAATAGAAAGAAATATAAAAAACATATTATCGTTTCAATAGATGCAGAAAAAGCATTTGACAAAACAGAACATTCCTTGAAAAAGCATTTGACAAAACAGAACATTCCTTGAAAAAGCATTTGACAAAACAGAACATTCCTTGATAATTAAGGCTCTCAGCAAAATTGGTATAGAAGGATCATTTCTCAGCATAATGAAAGTGATCTATGGAAAACTTATAGTTAACATTATACTGAATGGGGACAAGCATTTCACTAAACTCTGTTACAAGAAAAAGCTCAACATTTTCTCCACCCCTTTTCAATAAAGTGCTGGAAGTCCTAGCCAATGGGATGAGGCAAGAGAATGAAATTAAAGGCATTGAAATAGAAAAAGAAGAGTTTAAATTATTTCTATTTGGCGATGACATGACTGTATACATTTAAGACCCAAAGGCATCCAAAACAACAACAACAACAACTCCTTGACATAATAAATGAATACAGAAAAGTGGCAGGATACAAAATCATCTTACAAAAATCTACAGCATTTTTATGTACAAACAACAAGCAGACAGAAGCAGAACTGAAGAAAGTAATCCCATTCACCATAGCCATAAAAAGTATAAGATACCTAGAAATAAATCAAATCAATGAAATCAAAGACCTCTACAAGGAAATCTATGAAAATCTAAACATGGTAATTGAAAATGACACAAAAAAGTGGAAGGACATCCCATGTTCTTGGATTGGGAGAATTAATACAATCGAAGTGGCAATTCTACCCAAATTAATCTACATATTTAATGCAATCCCAATAAAATTACAAGAATTACTCTTCACATATCTAGAAATGACAATCTTAGAATTTGTCAGGAATCATAGAAGGCCCTGGCTTGACAAAGCAATCATGTGCAAGAGTGGAATGGGCAGCTTCTCACTCCCTGACACCCAAATATATTACAAAGCTGTGATAATCAAAACATCATGGTATTGGCACAAAAACAGACATGTGGATGAATGGAACAGAATTGATACCCCAGAAATAAACCTCAAAAAATACAGCCAACTGATTTTTGACAAAGGGTACCAGTCAATCCAGTGGGAAAAAGAAAACCTCTTTAGAAAATGGTGCTGTGAAAACTGGTATCCAGCTGCAGATAGATGAATCTTGATCCCTATCTCTCACAATTAAAAAATCAAGTCAAAGTGGACCAAAGATCTAAACCTAAGACTTCAAACTCCAAAACTCCTGGTGGAAAACACTGAGGAAACTCTGGGAGACACTGGGAGTAAGGAAACACTTCTTAAATAAGACCACCAAACCACAGGCAATAATTCCAAAATTAGACAAGTGTGAGTACATGAGATTAAGAAGTTTCTGCATGGCAAAAGATACAGTAATTAGTGTGAATCAACAAACCTCAGAATGGAAGAATATTTTTGTAAACTATGCCTCAGATAAGGGATTGACAACCAGAATACTCAGGGAACTCAAGCGGCTTATCCACAAAAGGAAAAAAAGTTAAGCCCATTAAATGATGGAAAAAAGAGCTCAAAGAGAATTAGCACTTGATCCAGCAAATTGACTCCTGGGTATCTACCCAAAGGATAGGAGAATGCTCAGTAAGAAAAGATGCTTGCACATCTATCTTTATTGCAGCATTATTCACAAAAGCTAAGACATGGAACCAACCCAAATGTCCACGAGCAAATTAATGGATTATTAAAGTGTGGCACATATACTGTATAGAATACTACACAGACATAAAAAAAAAAAGATCCTGGCATTTGGCCATCTGATAGAAAGTGGATGAATATGGAAGATTTACTTTTGAGTGAAGCAAGTCAGGCTATGAAAGAGAGGCATGGGACCAGCAGTTAGCGTAATGGCTATGTCGCTGGTCTCCCTTGTAGTCAACCGAGGTTCAAGTCCCGGAATCGGTGGCTTAAAACTCACGCTGGGTGTGTGTGCGTGCGTGCCCAAGATCCCAAGAGGAGAATGGAGGAGAAGGGATTGTGGCGTGGCCATCCCCCCTGGGGGGTGATTTCTCACTTTCTGTCTCTCTGTCTCTCTCTGTCTGTCTGGCAAGCACACACGCCCTATGGCAAAAAACCACTCCATAAAAAAAGTATAAAAAAAAAAGAGAGAGGCATTGTATGTCTCTATTTAACATATGCCAACTCCCCACACTCTATGGTGGAAACAGAAATTAGAGGACATAAGAAGCATTGAAAATTGTTATAGATTCTGGAGACAATGTGGAAAGAGAGTGGGAAAAAAAGAGCATGTAAGAAAAGAGATTAAGGAGGAAAATAGAGGCAAGACATTTATGGGACACAGTAATGGATGATTATCTGTTGATGATAACATGTATGGTATCTTCAACTGGACTTGTTTGAAGTGCATTCATGTCGTAGCCAACATCCACTTTACAAGTTGCAGTGATGCATAGTTATTTAATGTACAAAATAAATTAAAATTATAAAAAAGAAAAAAATGTGAGAGTTTTCCACGCATCCCAGTAAGGAAGTAAGAATTAGTGGAAAACTGCTTTGTCAGGGTCATTATTCTATCTGCACATACTCCATAGTATTGCTTTTCAAAATAGAGCATCGCTGCCTTCTGTGACCAATTTCACAAAGCCCACTGATTGGGCCAGCCAGGGAATGGATGTCAATAAGTTTCCAGACTGTGGTATTTAACATAAGCAGCTGCAACTGTGTTCAGTACCTAAAAAGAGATGCTCTAACTACAGACCTAACACCCAAGATCCACACTCCTGCACCTTTTTTTTTCCCCACCCAAATCAATGTCAGCAATTAGACTCTTCCCAGAGAATAGGATTAGAAAACTATAGCACAAGATCTGTAGCCCAACTGTTTGTGTTCAAATATTTGTTCTTACACTCCTCAGCTTTGTAAACATAGGCAAGGTTTTCATTTTAATATATAAAGTAGGAATAAGATAGTAGTACTATATCAAAGCATTAGGAGAAGTAAAATAATCTGTGTAGAGAGTTTAGCACAGTGCTTGGTGTGTCATACTCAGGGCATTTAGAGTTCTCTATCTTCTTATTTGGTTGTACATCATGAAAGGCTCGTGGGGCAACTGATTAGAGAAATGCCTGCTTATTCTTTTACTGTGAGCAAAATGACCTACAACCTAAGAGCTTCTTGATCAGGAAACTAATAAGACATTCCCATCCAGAGTAAATATACCAGCTTGATAGAGAATAGGCACATCCCTCTGCCCCACCTCTCTGTCACCATTTTCAAAGCATTTGGATTGTACATGGCTATCCTCTCATTTGTGCATCCCTATCTATGTCTCCATGGACATAAAGGCCTCTGAAAATTTCACTCCATGCTTTGGTCTCTGACAACATTGAGTTAAGCCTGTTTTCATTCCTATAATATTAAAAACTATCAATGAGATCCCTTGTTAGTAAGGCTTATAACCTCTAACTCACAACTGGGAGGTTAAAATGTAGGTGAGACACTATTAAAACTCCTCAGTTTGATTTCTCTGTTTTTCCCCTATTTAACCATTTGTTCAAAATTTTGTCTAGAAATTTACATGAAGCACTCGGGCTGTGACATTCTCATCCAACTAATGTAATCATATTGCTTATCTATAGTATAAATTGGGACAAGTATGGGGAATGCCATCCAGGATCCTCTTTCTCTGGGTTGCTCTACAAATATGCACTGTTCAGTGATGTTTTTGGCAAGTGCAAGCATGATTTTAATTGCACTCTTACTCCCTTGGTATAGTTCTTTGCCAAGAGGATTTGATTCTTTTCCAAATCCAAAGCACAAGCATTTTGAAAGTTTCCTAAGTACACCTTCCAGTGAGCAACATTCCAGAAAAAAAAAAAAAATAAATAAAACTGAGTACAATATCAGGGAGATGGGTAGTAGGGAACCATATCCTATCCCTAGGACATGAGATATTTCATTCTACCTATATTTTTCCCACTTACCATGAAAATTGCTTTCCTGGGACCAGCAGTTAGCGTAATCGCTACGTCGCTGGACTCCCATGTAGTTGACTGCGGTTCACGTCCTGGACCCGGTGGCTTAAAACTCATGCCAGGCATGTATGCATGTGTGCCCAAGATCCCAAGAGGAGAATGGAGGAGGTGGGATTGCGTCATGGCCATCTGCCTGCTCGCTTTCTGTCTCTCTGTCTCTCTCTATCTGGTGAGCGCACACACCCTATAGCAAAAACCTCTCTAAAGAAAGAAAGAAAGAAAGAAATCACCTTCCTGGGACCCTTCCTTATAGCTGGCATTATTGATCTAGGTTGTCTCTGCTTCTGTCACCTCCCATTTCCAGAAGGAACCCTACTCTTCCCATATAAATAGGATCTCAATTAACAGTGGTCATCTTCATGCTCTGTTTTTAACGTGGAAATGTGAGGATTGCTTCCTGGCACTAGAACAGATGAATAATATATAGTTAATGAGGAGGAATAAACTCTGCAGTTATTGGGCATCATGGCAGTCTTCTAATTTTGCCATATTCACAGAGCCCAAGCCCTGTCCTATTAAAGAAAGAAAGAGTCTGTGAGGTGGGTAAAGTTCAGAAAACTGTACCTTTAGATTGGCAAAGGAATTTCACTGCCACCAACACTACCACCAACACAGCAGTATACCATCCACAGACACTTATCTGTACTGTTCACCAACTGCCCCACATTCTCTTCAACTTTCACAAAAGCCCCTGCTGACTTGGATCATAGATTTTCCCACAGACTTTGATTTCTACACTTACTGCATTCCGATTTGTCATCTTTATCTCTGCTAACCTGGTAGCTAAGCCTGGCCAATCCTTAACTCCATTTTGGCTTCATATCCTGAGTTTCAGCACCCTGACTATGCTTCCCCAGGACTCCACCTCAGCTTGCTCCAAATTTTTACTCTAACACTCTCAATTTGTCAGCTGGTAAAAACTTCAGCCCACTACATATCTGAGATAGGACAGTATAAAAATGAGGTCCTCTGAGACTTGGGAAATTACCTGGAACCAGAGGCAGAGACTAAAAGATCTTGTACAGACTCTACTAGGTCAAATAGTATTTTAATGAATATATGCATATGTGTGCTCAAAATATATTTGTGGTAAGTCCAAAAGTTTTAAAATGTCTCATTTGTTGTTGGAGCTCCTTTAATGCAGCCTTCTATGGATTTGTAGGCTGTTTTGTCTATTTTTAATTCACCTTACAAAATCTTTGAAGGCAGGAATCATAGTGACCCACATTTAACTGACTTCTTTTAGTATTTGGAGCCATGATTGCACATTTCTCAATGTCATATAGGAACTCATTATGGTAATTAACACAGATAAGCACACCCTTCTCCTGGGAATTGTTATTTTTATTTCCAAGATGTCATTCCCCCTACTTCTCTGCTCCTCATTCTGAAAAGTCCTGTTTCTTTTGATGACTCTTATTCATTTGCACATCTCTTTTTAAATTATTTTTGCTATTTTATTTTATTTTATAATTTCTTATTTACATTTAATTGTTATACATCTTTGTGAGGCACAACATGGATTTTTCAAAGCATGCATGCAGCATTGTGGTACAGTAAAACCAAAGATAATACCATAGTCATCATTTTCAACAAAGAAAACCTCTCTCTATATATATAGTAATAAGAAAAACAGAAAAATAGGTTGTGATTTTCCCAATCACCTAATATGTATGTATGTATGTATGTATATATATATAGTTGGCAATGTCTGCTTTTTCACTCAGTTGTGGTATGTCACTTCACAACCCATTTGCCCATCTACTTGAATTCCTGTGTGCATTAAACACTTTTTTTTCTGATCCCTTATTATCCCCCCACCTCCTATGCAGTCTCTAGAATCTGCAGCTGTCCTTTGTCCTTCTATGTTTTCAAATCTTTGAATTTCTGCCACAAATACCAGTGCAGATATTTTGTATATATTGAATTAGGACATAGGACATAGACAGTGTATGTCTTTCATAGTCTGGTTTATTTCACTTACCATTAAATCTAGATTCAATCAGTTTGTAATGAATGGCAGGATCTCACTGTGCTTTATAGCTGAGTAGTATTCCATTGTATATATGTACACATCTCTTAAATATTAATGTTCTTGATGCCCTTGGATTTAATTTTTATATATAATCTTGCATTTTGTGATCTCATTTATGTTGTGGCTTTTTTTTTCTTTCATTTATTTATTTTTACATTTTTCTACAAACATTTACTTTACATATCAAAAAATTTTAGCTCATACTCCATAATTCTTGACAGTTTACAAACAACTTTCAAAATTTCAAAATAAAGAATTTTAAAGATAATGCTCAAAATATGTCTTATAATTTTGTATATTTTTATAACTCTATAACAACAGAAGCATTATGGTTTCAAATATATATATATATATATATATATATATATATATATATATATAATATTTTAGAGTGCAGACACTCGGTATATATTAAGTGGGGACATGCAATGCCTCTCCTTCATAGCATGGCTCGCTTCACTCAGCAGTAAGTCTTCCATATTCATCCACTTCCTTTCAAAAGCCAGGGTTTTGTTGTTTTTTATGGATGAATAGTATTCCATTGAGTATATGTGCCACAGTTTTTCAAACCATTCATCAGTTCGTGGGCATTTAGGTTGTTTCCATGACTTAGCAATCATGAAAAGAGCCGCAATAAACATCGATGTGCAAGCACTTTTTCGATTAAGTATTCTTCTGTCCTTCGGGTAGATACCAAGGAGTGGGATTGCTGGATCATATGGTAGTTCTATTTGTAGATTTTGGAGGAATTTCCAAACTGTTCTCCACAGTGGTTGGACCAATTTACAATCCCACCAGCAGTGTAAGAGAGTTCCCCTTTCACCACACCCCCTGCCAGCACTTATCCTTTATTTATTTATTTTTTAATCTTAGACATTCTGTATGGGATTACATGGCATCTCATTGTTGTTTTGATATGCATTTTCCTTACAATGAGGGATGCTGAACATTTTTTCATATGCCTTTTAGCTATTCGTATGTCATCTTTAGAGAGTGGTTTTTTCAACTCATTCTCCCATCTTTTAATAGGACTGATTGTCTTTTTCCGGAACAGCTGCTTGAGTTCCTTGTGAATTCTGGTTATCAGTCCCTTGTTTGATGCATAGTTTACAAAAATATTTTCCCATTCTGAGGGCTTCTGTTCACACTAATCACTGTGTCTTTCGCCATGCAGAAACTTCTTAGTCTGATGTAATAGCACTTGTCTATTTTAGGGATCATAGACTGTGCGTTGGGAGTCTTATTTAAGAAGTTTTTCCCTACCCCAATGTCTCCCAGATTTTCCCCGGTGTTTTCCAGGAGCACTTTTATAGTTTGAGGTCTTAGATTTAGATCTTTGATCCACCTTGACTTGATTTTTGTCAGAGGTGAGAGGTAGGGGTTCAGATTCATCTTTCTGCAAGTGGAGATCCAGTTTTTCCAGCACCATTTGATGAAGAGGTTTTCCTTTTCCCACTGAATTGACTGGTATCCCTTGTCAAAAATCAGTTGGCTGTATGTTTGAGCATTCATTTTTGGGGACTCTATTCTGTTCCATTGGTCCACCTGTCTGTTCCTGTGCCAGTACCATACTGTTTAAATTACCACAGCTTTGTAGTATACTTTTGGGTCAGGTAGTGAGATGCCGCCCACTCCACTCTTCTTGTGCAGAACTGCTTTGGCAATACGGGGTCTTTTATGATTCCAGACAAACTTTATGATTGTCTTTCCTAGATCTGTGAAGAATGTGTCTGGTACTTTGATTGGTATTGCATTAAATAGGTAGATTAATTTGGGTAAAATTGCCATTTTGATTATATTAATTCTTCCAATCCAGGAACATGTGATATCCTTCCACTTTTTTGTGTCATTTTCAATTTCTTTTTTTTTCTTCTCATAGTTTTCCTTGTGGAGGTCTTTAACTTTTTTAGTTAGATTTATTCCTAATTATCTTATACTTTTTGTGGCTATGGAATTTTTTTTTTAACTTACTAGCGGGAACTTGTGCTTGCTGGAGAGGGAAAGAGAGAGAGAGAAAGCAACCTCCAGTGGATAAAAGGAGAGAAAGCAATCTCCAGTGGATATGGCCACGTTACAATCCCTTCTTCATTTCTCCCTCCTGCGGGGATTTTGAGCATTCATGCATCACCAGGTCTGAGACTGCAACCACGCAGTTAACTATGGGGGATCCAACCACCATGCTACTGGCTGATCATTCTTGTCCCTTTAAGTACTATCAACATATAACTAACTTCTACATTAAGACAACTGCTCAATACTAAACACCAGACCCTTATAAACTATTTTCTACTGTACATCTCTAATTTTCCTACAAAAATAACCAAGTCATATATCCAAAGTTAAGTTCAACTTCTTTTTCCATCCCAAATTGACCCTCTTCTCAGGCTTTCTAAAAAGTATCAAGCAGTATACATCTCCATAAACTCAACCCGGAAAACAGTTTAAAGTTTTTAAAAATTATTTCTACTCATTTAATGATATTATTTTCTTTTTAGTTCAGTATGCACTTTTTTTGTTTTGTTTTGTTTTTGTTTTTGTTTTTGTTTTTTGCTATAGGGCATGTGTGCTTGCCAGAAAGACAGAGACAGAGAGATAGAAAGCGAGAAATCACCCCCAGGGGGAATGGCCACACTGCAGTCCCTTCTCCTCCCTTCCTCCGTTTTCCTCTCGGGATCTTGGGCACGCACACAGACGTGCCAGGCATGAGTTTAAGCCACTGGGTCTGGGACTCGAACTGCGGTCAGCTACATGGGAGTTCAGTGACATAGCCATTACGCTAACCACTGGTCCCAGTATGCACTTTTTAACACAACTTTTTTGAGCTATAATTGATATACCTAGTGTACAACTGGATACACTTTGACATACAATACAGCTATGAAACTATTACCATAATCAAAGTAGTGAGCATATCCATTATCTCCAAAAGATTCCTCAGGCCACTTTGCTCCTACTCCTTCCCACATACCCACACTTCACCTCTAATTTGCTTTTTGTCATTATATTTGTGTTATGAGTTGAATTATGTCCTCTCCACAAATTCATATCCTGAAATCTCAAACTCCAGTACCTCAGAATGTGATCATATTTGGAGATACAGTCTTTGCAGAGGTAATCAAGTTAAGATTAGGGTGAGCCCAATCCATTATGATTCCTATCCTCATAAAAAGGAAAATGTGGACATAGATACACATACAGGAAGAATGTCACAAGAAAATTAAGACAGGGATCAGAATGACATTTTTTTTTTTATCACAAGTAATCCCAGAGATAACCAAAAATCAACCAGTAACTAGATAAGAAATATGTAACAGAGGCTCCCTCACAGCACTGGGGAGGAATTAACCCTTCCAACACCTTGATATCAACATTCTAGTTTCTAGAATTATGAAACAATACTTTTCTGTTGTTTAAGCCACTCAGTTTATGGTACTTTGTTAGGACAGACCAAGAGAACTAATATGTTTTGCATTTTTCTAGGCTTGTATGTAAATGGAATCATACATTTCTTATATCTTTCACAACATAATTATATTTTTATATATCAGTAGTTCATTTTGTTTTATTTGTAAGTATTCTGATGTATAGATACACCACAATTTGTTTATCCATTCACATGTTGATAAACACTTAGGTTGTTTATAGTTAGAGATTATTAAAAATTCAGATGCTATAAGCATTTGTGTACAAGTCTTTTTCATTAACATATGTAATCATTTCTTGAGTAAATATCAAAGGAGTGGAATAACTGGGTCATATGGTAGATATCTATTTTACTCTGTTTTCCTAATAATCACATTGCTATTAAATTTATTATTTATTTTATTTTTTATTTACATTTAATGGCATATGTCATTACATTTTACATTTCTTTTTCCAGCACAAATACAATGCATGTCAGTCAAGATAAAGATATTAGTATATACATTATCATCAGCAAATAGCTTCTCACTTTTTTGTCAATTAAATATGCTTTTACTTTTTTTTCCTTCTCCTTTCCTTTCCCTCCCTTCCATACTACTCTTTTTTTCACACTTTATTGATCAACAAAATATCTTAAACTCAAAATATGGACAAAGCTAAAATATAGTGACAAATGCACTGTAATTTTCTTCTGAAACATTTTTTCTCTCTTCATCTGCCCTTTTACTAAAGAGAGGTATAAACTAAGTTATTTGAAAAAAGAATTAGGTTAGTCTCAATTTGGTTTGTTATTTGCACAAAGCCCCATAAGAATTCAATTTCTGATGCTAGGCAACAGATATTATTGAATTACTAAACTTATGCAAGTAACCATTCTGCCACAAAATAAGAATGCTCACAAATAGTTTCTAATTGCAAAGCGGTCAGGAAGGGAGAAAAGTTTATCTTTCAATTAAAAAAATAACGAATTGCTGAACCTATCAACAATTCACAAGAAAACCAAAATCCTTAAATCTAGAAGACAAAGCATAGAAGGAAATCTGTAATGTTTTAGACAAAAGTCATAGAACTATTTCACCAGTTCAGTCTCATGTAATCTCTCTTTTGTTGAATTTGCAGTGTTACTATAGTCTGATCTTCCCATTTAAATCCTGGAAGTTAACATTCAACATTATTATTGGTATTTTCAAACTTGTCCCTACCATTACATTAGCCTTTTTCTTGGTCATTTGTTGTTCTCTTATCTTTCTGTCTGTCTGTCCTTAGTTTTCTTGGTGTAGCATTCCCTTCAGAAATTCTTGAAGAGCTGGAATGGTGTTGATAAATTCTTTCAGGTTTTGTTTATCTGAGAATGTTTTTATCTTTTCTTCCAATATGAAGGATAATCTTGCCGAGTATAGTATTCTTGGTTGAAACTGTTTTTCACTTAACTCTTTGAATATATTTTCCCATTCTTTCCTTGCTTGTATTGTTTCCAGTGAGAGGTCTGATGTTAGCCTGATGGGATATCTTTTGAAAGTAACTTGGCCTATCTCCCTTGCCAATTTTAGTATCTTGTCTCTGTCTGTGGTTTTGGTCAATCTGGTTATGATGTGCTGTGGAGAAGATCTTCTTCGGCTGATTCTATTAGGGGTCCTAGATATTTCTTGGGTATGGATATTTGAATGACTCTCTAGGTTTAAAAATTTTCTTCCAAGATTTCATGAAATGGATTATGAATACCCTTATTAGTGTCTTCACAATTTGGGATATAGATTATCTGGATGTTTGGGCATGTAATGGTATCTAGTATTACTCGTGTATTATTCTCATTTTAAGGGGTTATTTTCTTGGTCTTTTTGGTCAGAGGTTCTATTTTCTACATCTGAGATTCAATCTTCTGCATAGTCTAATCTACTTTTAATACTTTCAAGGGAGGTTTTGATTTCCTGTATCACAGCTTTCATCTCTAACAGTTCCGTTTGATTCTATCTTATGGTTTGTATTTCCTCTTTAAGATCATGCAAGAACTTCCTCACCTTCTGGAATTGCTGTCTCTTTTCTCCTGCACCTTCTGGAGTACATTGTCTCTCTTCTCTTGCATCTCTGTTAGCTTTGTCACTATGATTATTATAAATTTTTCATCTGACATTTCCATGAGATTCATTATACTGTCTATGGATGAAGATATCTATTTAACTTTTTTAAAAACTGCAAAATTATCTTGCAACGTACCAGATTATATTCTCACCAGCAGAGTATGAAAATGCCAGTTCTTCCACAGTGTTGCTAATACTTAGTATAGTCAAGCTTTTTAATTTCAGACATTCTAATAGGCGTATACAGGTATTCCATTGCACTTGTAATCTGCATTTCCCTAATGACTAATGATACTGAACATTCTTTCTCATGCTTGTATGCTATTTGTATATCTTATTTGGTGATGTGTCTGTTCAAATCTTTTCTCCATATGTATAATTGCGTTATTTTTTTCTTATTATTGAGATTGGATAACTTTTTACATATTGTGGATACAATTCCTTTATCAACTCTTTCATTTGCAAATGCTTTATCCCTATCTTTGGCTTATATCCTCATTTTCATAACAGTGTCTTTAGAACAAAAGTACTTTTTAAATTAAAATCCAATTTATTGATACATTCTTCATAGATCATGCTTTTGGTGTCACATCAAGGAAACATTTACTTAAACCTAAGTCACAAAGGTTTTCTCCTACACTTCTTTCAGAAATTTTTATGGGTTTAGGTTTCACATTTTTTTTTCAATTGTCCATTTGGAGGGAATGTTTGTAAAGAACATATTGTGTGAATCCACGTTAATTTTTTTTGCATGTTTGATATTTAATTGTTCCAGTATCATTTGTTGAAAAGATTATCTTTCTCCACTACATTGTCTTTTTACCTTTGTAGAAAATCAATTGTCTGGGCCAGCAAAAGTGGCTTGGTAATTAAGACATTGGACTCCCACTTGGCCCACCACAGTTCAAGTCCTAGCCCTGGCAGCTTGAAACTTATGCTGGGCACGTATGTGTGTGTGTGTGTTCAAACTTCTGAGAGGAGAATGGAGGACAAGGGATTGCAACGTGGTCATCACCCCTGGAGGGGAGTGATTTCTCATTTTCCCTCTCTGTCTCTCTCTCTGACAAGTGCATGTACTCTATGGCAAATATAAAAAAGACAAAAATGAAAAAGAAAAGAAAACAACAATTGTCTGTAGATGTATGGGTTCATCTCTGGATTCTCTGTTCTGTTCCAT
Organism: Tupaia tana; assembly: GCA_026018925.1. NCBI lineage: Eukaryota > Metazoa > Chordata > Mammalia > Scandentia > Tupaiidae > Tupaia > Tupaia tana. The sequence continues at coordinate 82,290,698 of JAKSZU010000009.1, read as the reverse complement.
TGATTTAATCTTTACACCAAGATCACATTGTTTTGATTGCTGTAGCTTTACAATAAATCTTGGAATCAGATAGTGTTAGTACTCCAACTTTGTTTCTCATTTTCATTTAAATAAATTTATTCCAGATATTCTTATGTCATTTATATTTTCATATAATTTTAGAATCAGTTCAGACATTTTTACTTAAAAATTGGTCTGTTGCAAGTTTTATCTGAATCGTCTTGAATCTATAAATCAATATCCAGAGAACTGATATATTAATAATATTGAGTTTTCTAACTTATTAATAAGATATAGCTCTCCCTTTTTTTAGATGCCCTAATTTCTCTTTGAAAATTTTGAAATTTTTAGTATGCATGCTTTTCTCAAGCTTTTTAGTATGCACATTTTTGCCAGGTTTACCATAAGTATTTGATAATTTGACACTATTATAAATTGTTTTTGTATTTTCACTTCTGTTAGTTCACTCATTGCAAATATATACAAATTCATTTGATTTTTGTGTATTAATGTTATACCCTGTAATTTTTGTAGTTTGTTGTTGTTGTTGTTGTTTGTCAATTCCATTACATCTTCTACAAGGATAGTCATGCCACTGCGGATAAAGACAGTTTTACGTCTTCCTTCTGAATGTGGGTGCCTTTTAGTTCTTTATCTTGCCTTATTGCACTGACTCCAGTAAAATAATGAATAGAAGTAACAATAGTGTATATCTTTGTTTTGTTCCTGATCTCAGGTGGAAAGCATTTAATCTTCTTCCATTAAGTGTTATTTTTGGCTGTTCGCTTTTCACAGAAATCTGTAATTTGGGGTAGTTTCAGATGCATGGATAAATACAGTTTTTATTACTTTATTTTATCAAGAAATGAAAGGTATCCCCCCCCATCATTATTGATCACCTCAGCATTCTGACAGGTTTCCTTGCCTCCAGTCTTTCTCTTTTTAGTTCAATCTCTGTAACAGAATGAGTTTTTGAATTTGTAAGTCTGATCATGGTATACTTTTAGTTAATTATTTCATTTTTTGTTCCCCCTGATTTCCTAATCATGGCCTGCATTCTTTTTGGTATGCACAAAATTCCTTTCTAACCTTGTCCCTGCCTCTTTCACCCTCAGCCATTCTTCTGTCCTTTATCCCAACATTATAAGTTCCAACAATCCAAAACTCCAGATTATTACCCATAAAACCCCATAATTTTCCCAAACTGTGTGCCTTTACTGCTACATTCCTCCTTTTGCCTTCACCTTTGATTATTTAAAATCTATTCGTTTTTCAATGTTTAACTCAAATAACAATTTCTCAATGAACTCTTCCCAATTCCCATAGTTAGTGTTAGTCTTTTTCCTTTCAGGCTCTCCAAGACAACATGTTGTACTATATTTTTTAAAAATTGGTTATATATCCTTGACACAATAAACTAAAGATCATGAGGGCCAAGATGAACTGTGTTCTTATTTGAATCCCTAACTCCTAGAACATGAACATAGCACCATGCCTGACATAAAGCATCTACTCAGTATATATGTGTTGAATGGCTAAGTGAGTAGTTAGATAAATGCTAAATTACCCTTCTAATTATTAAAATTTCCCTAAATTCAGTTATTTCCTTAACATTTTTATTTCCTTAAAATTTTTGTCATATCAACATACCATCTATATGACTTTTTGGTTAATGTTTTTCTTAAAGTCAATACAATTTTTTACTTCAATACCTACTTAAACTTGTCTTAAACAATAGTATCTGTGAACTTGCAAAGTTCTATTTATGTTTTTATAACATTAGTTGAATTAAAAACATCCTCTAATAAATTTTCAAATCAAAAGTATTCATTCATGTACCACCTATAATTAACTTACAAACCTATCAGTGATACCAGTGATACACATTTCACATATTAGGAGCTACTAACCCATATATCAAGAATTCTGCAATTCTATCCCTTGCTCAAGGTCATATAGCTATTGGAAAAACTAGTACTATGATAGAAACCAGATCTTCTGGTCTCCTATCAAGAATGTGCCCTAGCAAAATGAGAAATAGTGATTGACTGCTAAAAAATAATTAGAATAATAATAATAATGATTGGGGAAAACATTGAAAAGATATTGAACGATGAAGTGGAGAGAGTAACGTCTCTGTATTGACTGACATGTGGGGCACTCCCTTTTGAAAAAGCAATGTAATACACTGTAAAGTTATATGCAATCCAATGTATTATAAACAAGATTATGACGATAATAAAAAATAAATTTAAAAATAAAATAAAGAAAAAGAAAGAAATAAAGAAAGAAAAAAAAATGTGCCCTTTAGACTGAACATTATATGCATGTATAACTGTCCAAAAGAGAAAAGGATAGAAGTATACCAAGTAACTACACAGAGAAATAGAAAAAAAATAGTTTAGTATACAGCAACAAAGATATTATGTCAACACAAATATATGTAAAGTACAGAAAATAAAGGGTGTAATTTGAAGTGACCATTGGCTGAATAAGATGATTTATGTTCTCTTTCAAAGGTTCTTAATATGAGATGACTGAGGGACACATAGCAGCTTTCAATGTCAAGCTCCAGTGAATCCTCCCTCTATAGTTTACACTTGGATCCTGCTACTTAGTATTCCTTATGCCTGGCTATTTAGCCTCAAGCTGTTGTCCACTTGTCACACCCCATGCGCACACCTGCTCATTAGGCATGAACTCTCCAAAAGCTGAATTTCTAAGATATCCATTTTTCGTAGGATGTGCAAAGAATTATTTTTTTCCAAACAGGGAGTAAAAAATAAATGGTAGGGAACACATTAATGTACTGAATACAAATTTGAAAGTCAGTTTCTGAATCTTCACCTTTGTCCACCCACTGATTCAGATTTAGAATAAGCATTTTCAGTACCTTTCCAGAATAAATGTTTACTTTGGTTCAATTCAGGGCTAGACTTGTCATTAAGGCCTATTTTTACATGCAAAAGAGTGGATATGTTGGCATTAATACAGAATTGACATTCTTTAATGAGGTCTTTCAATGGATTAGTTCACGGAAACACTGGTTCTGGACCACTTCCTTTCCACAACCTAACCTGAAGAAGTCCTTCTCCTGAGCTAAGTGAGTGACTAAATATTTATAATCTTTATTTAATACCTATTAAAACTGTGGGTACTGTTGATTGCACCAGAGCTGTGATATCCCAGGTAGAATCATAGCAATTTAAATTAAGGAGTGTTAGACTGGACTCTGCTGAGGAAATTCCACTATAGCAGTCAAAGAACAAGCATTGTAAATCTTTCCTTTTTCATAGTTATCAGGGAAAAGAATGTGTCTTTTACTATTACCCAAAGAATCCTGAAAAAATCAGGGTTGATGCCTGACTGACCTGTTGAATCACATTACATCTCCATCACCACTACTACTACTCATATATTAACACACTTTCTCCCTAACATTGACACTTCTAATTTGGACAAGTGGCAGATATAAAAAAAAAAAAAGTGTGTATGCTGATAACTCTGACAATTCTATAAGCAAGCATCCTTAATATTGTAGGTTTTCATCATGATCAAAGAATGGTGACAATATAAATGTTTGTTTCAAAGTTCCCTAGACTAGCTCAATGGTTCTCAATGTATAGTTCTACAGCAGGCAAATCAGAGTTATTAAAATTTTGTTAGAAATTCAAATTTTCTAGCCTTACCTACACATACTAGATCAGAAACTCTATAAGGAGAGCCCAGCAGTCAGTAATTTAATAATAATTATAGACATTTCCATTCATTTCATTCTAATGGGAAACATCTGTGGTTTAATTAAAACTGCTTAGTACTTTTACTTCTGCCAGGGTGATCTCTTTATAGTCTTATATCCATTCTTTTATCTATATTAAGTTTTGTTGTTGTTGTTCTGGTTCACACTATACACATTTCCTTAACCCCATCTAATTTTATCATCACTTCCTCTGCATCTATTCAATTTCTACCTGTACACAAAAACTAGCTACCTTTTTCCATGAAGTCTTCTCTAATGATTCTACATTAAGCTTTGGCTGCTCACTGCCATCTGATTCAGATAAGCTGTATGTCTGTCTCATTTTTGCAAACTGATCATAAAAAATAGGATCAAGATTTTCTCTCTTCTCAGGCCATAAGACAATCCTGAGCCTCTGAGAAATGAATGGATTTAATCAACTTTGACCATTCCGATGATGACCTAGTGATTTCTACTTGATAAATGCAGTGAAAACGAAAAGGATAGTAAAGGAAATCGTTTTGTCAATTCTGTTTCCCTTTAATTCAGGTAGTAAATATGAGTATATAGTTGAAGAGAAAGGCATTTATTTAAGTGGAATATTTCTCATCCCTCAATATTATCTAGATCGAAGATAGTGTCTAAGAAATGGCAGCAGAAATCAGAAGGTAGAAAGGTGCAAGCCTGTCTACCTGACTATAAGAAAGTGAGTGATTCTTGTTTCATAGAATTCCTCCTTAATGCTTTGGGGCTGGTTCAAACTGTCCCAAGGTAGCAGCAACCATTTTTAAATAATAAAAGTCTGGGAAGGTGAGAAAGGTAAATAAACATTCAGCTCCATACCTGTTAAACTTTTTGCCTACTTAGCAAAAAAAAAAAAAAAAAAAAAAAAAAAAAAAAAAAAAAAAAAAAAAAAAGCATATACAGATCTTGGTTCCTATGAGGAATCTACCCCCAAGAAGAAGCAGAACTAATGATGTCAATAAACCCTCAGTGAATTGAATGGAGAACAAACATCAAAGACACCGAAAAAAAGGTAAACATGGTCAGACTTTAAATTTTCTTCCTAGAGTCCCACCTTGTCTCACTGAATGTGTAGCTCAGATTACAAACCAATGCACCAATGCCGGCAAAATCAGAGAGGTTCCACACACCCAGCATAGAGGCATAAGTTTGTTTTCACATGAAAAGGGAAATTTTCTTACTATATGGAATTCCTGGGAGCCCTTTGCAAACCTAAGATATCAGACCCAAAGAACTTCAATTTCAATAAAATCAAAACTCCTTCATTTTTCTTCTGTTCATGGTACATATGGCAATTAGCACTTTCTAAAGTTTGTAAGTACTTTCTGAGTATATGAAAATATTTTGGAGTCCAAGTCCCCATGGTGGAAATCTATCTGGATGACAAATGAAAAAGTTAACAGAATTTGGGTATTATATGTTGTTTTTCTTTATTATTATGTCTTTATTTTTATTTAATCACTGTACAATTTATAGTGTACAACATAATTTTTCCCAAGATGAATGCAGTACAAATTGGTCAAGTCAAAGACATTCTTACTTGCTCATTTTTAATTAGATGATGATTATTATTATTTAGAGATTTTTGCTAAAGGGCTCATGTGCTTGCCAGGGAGATGTATCGCTCACACACCCATGATCCAGGCTGAATGAGGCTGGTGAGAAGAAAGCAAGAAATCAGACCCCTGAGAGGATGGTCATACCATAATTCCTTTTCCTCCTCTCCTCTTTGGATTTTGGGCATGCACACATATGTGCCTGGCATGAATTTCAAGCAGGTGGGTCGGGTATTCAAACTGGTCATTCCTGTGGGAGTCCAGTGACATAACCATTATGCCATTAATTGGTCCCTGAATTGATTATTTTGGCTGGTAAGCTACATGAGTTCCTTGTATATTCTGGTTATCAGTTCCTTATTTGAGATATAGTTTGCAAATATATTGTCCCATAATGAAGGTTCTCTCCTCACTCTAATTATTGTTTCTTTTGTCATGCAAAAGTTTTGTAGCCTAATGTAGTCCCTCTTGTCTATTTTCAGGATTATTGCCTGTGCTTATTTCCAAAGTCCTTGCCTTCTCTGATGTCTCCCAGAGTTTACCCTGTTTTCCACAAGCAGTTTTATATGTTGAAGTTTTATATTTAAATCTTTTATACAATTTTAAAATTTTTGTTTACTTTAGCACTGTATATTTTTACAACATGGAAAAAATTTTCACATCATGAATACACTGTGTTTGTGTAGTAAAAGAAATTACCATACACATTGCCATTGAAAGATAATTTTCCTTTATTTTTTGTCCATTAAATGTCTTGTTTCATTTTTTCACCTTGATTTCTTACCTACCCAATCCCCCATTTCCTGTTCTCCTCTTATACTGTATCTGGTATCCACAGTTGCTTTGCATGATTTTATTCCTTTCAATCTTTTAGTTTTTGCCAGAGTGCAGACATTCATTATATATTAAGTGGGGACATACAGAGCTTTTCTTTCATGGTCTAGCTTACTTTGCTTAGCTCCAAATCTTCCATATTTGTCCACTTTCTATGAAATGCCAGGATCTCATTTTTTATGACTGAGAAGTATTCCATAGTGTATATGTGTCACACTATTTCAACCCATTCAACTATTCTTGGACATTTGGGTTGATTCCATGACCTAGCAATTGTGAATAATGGTGCAATAAACATGGATGTGCAACTGTTTTTCTGACTGAGTGAATTCTTACCCTTTGGGTACATACCCAGGAGTGGAATTGTTGGATTATATGCGAGTTCTATTTGTAGGTCTTTGAGGAACCTCCATATTGTTCTTCACAGTGATTGTACTAAATTACATCCCCACCAACAGTGTAGGAGAGTTCCCTTTCACCACAGTGTTGCCAGCACTTAGCATTTCTTATTTTTTAAATCTTAACCATTCTGATTGGGGATAGGTGGTATCTCACTGTGGTTTTTATTTGCATTTCCCTTATGAAAAGTAATGAAGAGCATGTTCCCAAATGCTTTTGTCTGTTCGTTTGTCTTCCTTGGAGAGTTGTTTGTTCAGCTCATTTGCTCATCTTTTAACTGAATTGATTTTTTTTTTCATTTTTAAGTAAGCTGCTTGAGTTCCCTATATATTTTGGTTATTAGTCCCTTATCCAAAGGAGAGTTTGCAAATATATTCTCCCACTCTGATGGTTGGCTCCTCTAATGATTGTATTTGTTTCTCCCATTCGAAGGATAATCTTTCTGGGTATAGTATTCTTTATTGAAATTTATTTTCTTTTAGAATTTTGGCTATGTCTTCCCATTCTTTCTTGGCCTACATTGTTTCGATTTAGAGATCTGATGTTAGCCTAATAGGATAATTTTTGAAAGACCAATATGCTATTATGTGCCAGAGGCAGGGAATATGGCTTCCTGCCTCAAACTCTACAAAGTTACATGCATCTGTAGCTGTCATTAAGTTCCTACTCCCTGACATTTCAGTGGGAAGAAGTATTCCTTCTTCTGCTCAATGCCAACTTTGTGGTTTGAGCCTTGGACCAGCATCTTGTAAGCGGAGCAGCAGGTGGCATGATAGTTGAAGCACTGAGCCCCCACATGACTGACCACAGTATGATTTCCATACCTGCCAACCCCAAAATTATACCAGGCACATGTGCATGCTCAGAATCCTAGGAAGATCATGGAGAAGAAGGGACTGTGGGGGCTGTCATTTCTCACTTTCCCTCTCTCTGTCTCTCTCTCTGGCAAGCATATGAATCCTAAGGCAGAGGAAGAAAAAAAGAAAAAGAAAAGAAAAGAAAATCATGCCAGGTGCAAGTGTGTGCATGCCCCAAATCCTGAGAGGAAAATGGAGCAGATGGGATGCAGTGTAGGTATAGCTACACTGGGGTGGGGGTGTGTTATTTCTCACATGCAGTGTGGCCATCACCTCGGAGGGATGATTTCTTGTTTTCTGCCTCTCTTTGTCTCTTTGGTGAGCACAAATACCCTATAGCAAAAATCTCTCAAAGAAAGAGAGAAAAAATTGAATTTTAGGCAATCGAGATTTGATTCAAAGTACTTCAAGAAGACAGTGTTTATTCAGAATGAGCTCAATTTTGGAAATCAGTAGGTGTTGATAAATATAATTTACTAGAAATGCAAAAGAAAGAGAATAAACATTACATTGATAGACACTTGTATTTGAATCTTGGCAGCTGCCTACTAGCTGCGTGATCTTAGGCAAGTTATTTAACTTCTCTAAAGAATGATTACTTGAAAAATGGAAATAGTATTATTTATGTTAAATCCATCACAAGATTGTTATAATAAGACATTAAATGACGTGTGTGTGTGTGTGTGTGTGTGTGGAACTCTCACATAGTAGGGTCCAACAAATTTCTCATACCTTCAATACTATGTTATCTTAAATTTAACTACAATCTTCAACAATTTTGGTAAATCTTCTGTAAAAATAGAGACTAAAGAAATCAAGGGGATACAACATCCAATTTCACTCACAAAACTAAGGACTATAGATTTGATGTAAACTTAACAAAGACATATTTAACATAATGATGAGCAAATCAACTGTCTATTTAAGTCTCTCACAAATTACAAAAAAACAAATCATGACTGCCCACGGAAATTTGAAATGGCTGACATGTTGCTGGCTGGCAGCAGTCAAGGGTGGTAAGGTATGGCACTGGGATGCACTGGCTGGGAAGCCAAAGAGGAGCTGGAGCTCCTGGAAAAAGGTTTATTCCAAGATGAAGATTCATGTAGTGATTGTAGCTATCATGATAAACCAGGTGCTAGTTTACAAAATTTTGTGCCGGCAGGAAAACTCTTTTCCCAGAATTTTACAAACAAGTCAGCTTTTGTTCTATGAGGATTCAAAAGCCTATCAAGATTATATTTTAGCTAACTACAAGGCCACTAGGGTAAGGGATTTAACTATTGAATTCTTGGAGAAGATCCTTGAACCATCTGGATGGTGGGTGATCTGGCACACTAATTTGTCTGAGGTGCTGGTTGAAGTCGTATATGTGAATATTTTCTCCTTGAAGGCAGTGGTGAGGCTTGCTGAACAATACCTCTATGAATCTCAAGTGAGCACTTAAACCTTGGAGTGTGTGAAAGAGCTCCTTGACTTGAAGGAGCATTGGTTGCTCCTGTAGGATCTATGGGTGGTGTTCAATTATTTTGGAGTCCTTGACCAGACAGCACTTTCAATTAAGCATGTCGGGTTTTTCTACCAAAACCTTTGGAGGAGTTGGGATGAAGATGAGAATAAATATGATTATTTTGTCAGATGTGTTGAACCTCAGTTGAGATTTCGTTATATTTGATATATTCTTTGGGACTTGAGTGAAATATAGATGGTGATACTGTTGTTGTTTGTCCTGGTCATTGCAAGATACATAGCACATTCTCCATTGCTGACTCCATTGAATTAGAAAGATATGGTCTACCAGATGATATTGTGATAAAAAAGAGGTGCAAAGGAGACATTTTTATGAATTACACAGGTTAAAATATTAAAATCTCAATCATAAAGTTTGTGCAGCATGATGCTATAGAAGTAATCTTAATAATTCAGTGAGGCAACAGTACATTGGAAAACTGTATACTGCAATGTGAAACTATATGAGTTACAGTATGAACATGAGGGGAATTGTTAATGAAGAACTTGGTTTATATGGTGCCAAGGGTGCTGATATAGAAATTTATCACGGGATTAAGGGTGTTGTGAGTGACAATAGACTCCATCACTTCAAAGAAGGGATCCTCATTAAGGATTTCTTAGAGGACCTGCAGATGGCATAATGGTTATGTTGCTGGATGCCCATGCAGTTGACCATAGTTTGAGTCCTGAACTTGGTGACATAGTCAAAAGGATAACCTATACAACTTATACTCACTGTGTTTAAAAATATTTATATTATAAAAAGCATATATGTGACATTAATATGTCTACTGATTAAAATTATAGTAATAAATAATAAAAATGAATCTGTTGTATTGTTTTCTAAACCTATTATGGGCTATATAGTACTGGTGTAACATGTGTATGTGATCTTTTGAAAAGTACACAGTATTTCACATCTTTTATCCCCTTGGTGTGATTATGTTTGCTTTTTAATTTGAATAAACAGTAACTTATTCTTCAGATGCTATTAAATGTGGAAGGATTTATGTTAAATATATTATTTAACCATTGAAAAATATTTTCCTTCCATTTTAAAAAATGTTGTTGCAAAAAACTTTAGAAAGTAATGCTAGTTAATTCTGCATTAGCTTCACCCAAATACTGCTTTAAAACCATTTATTTAACTTAAAAAAATTAAATTGTGGGAACAGCAGATGGCATAATGGTTATGACTTCCATGTACTTGACTGTGGTTCAAGCCCTGGACGCAGTGGCTCAAAACTCACGCCAGGCATGTGTGCATGCATGCACAAAATCCTGAGAGGAGATGGGATTGCTGTGGCATGGATCCTCCTGGGGGGTGATTTCTCACTTTCTGTCTGTCTGTTTCTCTCTGTCTCTCTGTGGCAAGTGCCTATGACCCATAGCAAAAAAAAAAAAAAAAAAAAAAAATCTCACTCTAAAAAAAAATAGGTTTTATAGTTGAATTTTCACTTTATCTGGGGAATTTAGAATTTTTATATTCTTCTATAATTAGCTCGTGTGAAAAAATGATAAGTAGCTAGGTAAATAAAATTAACACTTTCATAGTTTTATTTTTAATATGAGAGCTTATTATAATCAAATAATTCTCTTTTTTTGATTATTAGCCATTCTGACAGGTTAAATAGTGTCTCTGTAGTTTTCACTTGGACTTCCCTTATGATAAGAGATGATGAGCATTTTTTTCATATGCCTTTTGGCCACTTGTATGTCTTCCTTGGAAAGTTTTTCATTCAGCTCCTTTGTTCACTTTTATTTTTTAAATATGCAATAAAGTTTATTTTTCTATCTTAAAAGAAAAGGAAGAAAGGGAAGGGAAAAGAGAGAAAGTAGTCTCATAAAATAGCCCCAGATACATAGGCCAACAGTGGGCAGAATATTTCAAGTTGTCTTATAACAGCACCCTCTATTCTCACCACCTAAGCTCTGACTATATCTCTAGGCTCCCGACCTGCATTATGCTTTCCAGGACCTTCTTGTTAGGTTCTTTGTCTTGTTAACCTGCTCTGGAAACCTATCAACCCCTTTGCCTTTTAGACCACAAAAAATGCCCACCTCTTATTTCTAATTCTCTTATAAATGAAAATATACATCTATCTAAGAACTTCATTTGATCTAGAGAATGGTTTACAAGTACTTCTCATAAGTATTGATTGCCTCAACTCAGCTCAATTATAATACAAACTATCACTTACTCATTAAAATCATATACCAGGAAATGTTCTAGCTATTTTATATCAATCTCCTTGTTTGAGCCTTACAATGTTACAAATTAACATTATTTTATCCTTGACGAAAATGAAATTTATCAGGGTCAAGTTTCCTGTTCAAAACCGCTCAGCTAGTTTTGTGTCAGCCTTAACATTCAGTTCCAGATTTATTTGATTCCAGAAAGTGTACCATCAATTTGATTTCAGGTTAAATTAAATTAAGGGTCTAAAGGGGAGATACTTCGAGAAAAGCCCTTTAATTACCCAAGGAGCAAGAGACAAATAAAATCATGAATCTCCACTCTTAGCTTCCCAAAGCCCTACTTACCTTAAGATTGACACAGAAGCAACCGAAGAGGTGTTTGTTAGCAGGATGCTGTATTCAAAACCTGCCTTTGCTGCACAGCAAAAGAAACGTTATTTAGAATGAAGAGACCTTTCTCAAAATGGGAGAATGTATTTGTGAACTATGCCTCAGATAAGGGATTGATAATCAGAATATACAGGGAACTCAAGCAGCTTACTTGAAAAGAAAGAAAGAAAGAAAGAAAGAAAGAAAGAAAGAAAGAAAGAAAGAAAGAAAGAAAGAGCAATCTAATTAAAAGATGAGAAAAAGAGTTGAACAGACAACACTCCAAAAAGGACAAAAAATATGAAAAAAATTCTCAACATCCCTTATCATAATGGAGATGCAAATCAAAACCACAATGAGATACCACCTACCTCCAGTCAGAATAGTTAAGATTAAAAGAAAATAAAGAATGAGAAATGCTGGTGAGGCTGCTGTGCAAAGGAAGCTCTCCTACACAGTTGACAGGCATGAAAATTAGTACAACCACTGTGGAGAACAACATGGAGTTTCCTCAAAAACCTACAAATAGAACTGCTATAAAATCCAGCAATTCCACTCCTGGATATCTACCCAAAGGATAGAAATACACTCAGTCATAAAAACACTACCACATTCATGTTTATTGTGGCATTACTCACAATTGATCAGACATGGAATCAACATAAATGCCCACAAACAGATGAATAGATTACTTTCCCATGGAAAGTATGGCACATATACACTATGGCATATACTAAGACATAAACAATGAAACCCTGGCATTTGATAGAAAATGAATAAATATGGAGGAGTTGATGCTGAGTAAAGCAAGTCAGACTACAAAAGAGAAGCATTGTATGTCCCCACTTAACATATATTGAATGTCTTCACTCTATGACATAAACTGAAAGATTAGAAGGTATAAAGGCAAAGATAGCAACTGTGGATACTAGAGACAGTGTGGGAGAAGGATGGGCAGTGGAGGGTGGCAGGGAGAGAATAAAAGGGTTAAAAAAGGAAATAAAAACAACATATTTAACAGTCATAAAAGTGGAAAATTATGTGTTAATGATGTGTATGGTAGTATCTTTGACTGCATTAGTATGCAGTGTATTCATGCTGGAAAGATTCATTTTGTATGCCGAAAAGATGTACAGTGATTAAAGGTAAATAAAACAAGAAAATAAATAAATACAATTTAAAAGCTACCTTTGTATTGTTTGCTTAAAATTTACCTCTCAAATTTAGAAGCTATTTAGAAGCTTCACTAGGAGTCTCTTTGAAAAGCTACTAAGAAAGGGAAAAGAAAAAGGGGAAAACAGAGCTTCCCAAAGTACAAAATCACGGTGCTTTTGTTCCTTCTCTAGTTTCAACTACATCTAGGCCAATCAAAGTTATGAAGGCCTAAGCACCATGCTACAAGGAAGTCTGAAACACATCCAGCATCCCTAAAATTGTCATATAAGCAGATCTAACACTGCACCAAGTTGTGAAGTCCTCCACACATGGTTCATAAAGTTGTAACCAGGAAAAGTATAACCAGTGAGTTTTAAGAGATACAGCTCTTAATCTTTATACCCCTCCCTCCTCACAACCACAGATACACAGTGACATTTAGCAGCAACCCCCAACACTGGATAGAATATACATACTCTCTGAGACTGTATTATTTGCTTAGGTAGCAGCCCAATCTTCAATTGTGAATGCTCTGCCCCTTCTGAGATATTCTTTTATGCCAGATTCAAGGTCAGAGGATGGGCAAGTTCATATTTCATAGGTTTTATAATCTGAGTGTCAGTACAAGCACAGTGAAAGTGTCACTTATAGCCTTAATGGTGGGTGTGCTCCTGTGAATTGCTGAAATGCCTGAATCCTGGGATAAAAAAGAGGGAGCCCAACACAAGGAGACAACTATGGTACCCTTTGATGTAAGAGCAGGAGAAGATACAAATGTGGGCTCAAATTATACACAAGAAGGACTGGCTTTGAAAGAAGAGAATCTGTGTCAAGTGTCCAGCTATCATACACTAACTATACAAGTTATTTAACTTTTTTTAATTTTCATAAGCACTATTAACACACACACACACACACACACACACACACACACACACACAGAGGTTCCTTAGTGTAAGACTGACAAACAAAATTCATATCTTATTGACAGAGTTACTCTTTTAATATTAATTGATTGTTTTATGCATTCAATCACTGTATATCATTATAGCTTGCAAAATAAGTTTTCCCAGCAGAAATACACTGTATATTACTCTAATTAAAGATATTATCAAACATGTTATCATCAACAGGTAATTTTCCATTTTTGTGTCCCTTAAATGTTTTGCTTCTATCTTTTTCCCCTTTATTCCCTTCCTGTCACCCTCTCCCATTTCCCACCTTCCTCCCATGCTGTCTCTAGTACCTGCAATTATTCTCCGAGCTTTTATATCTTTCAATCTTTCAGTTTCTGCCATAGAGTGCAGACATTCAGTATATATCATGTGGGGACATACAATGCCTCTCATTCATAGTCTGGCTTGCTTCACTTAGCAGTAAATCTTTCACATTTGTTCACTTTCTATCAAATGTATGGGTCTCATTGCTTTGCTTTTCTTTTCTTTTTTACAGATACTTTTGCTATAGGGAATATGTGCTCACCAGAGAAACAGAGAGGTATAGAGAAACAGAAAGCAACAAATCACCCCTCAGAGTGGATGGCCACACCACAATCCTTTTTCCATTCTCCTCTCGGGATTTTGGACACCCAAGCACACACGCCCGGCATAAGTTTTAAGCCACTGGGTCTGGGACTCAAACCACACTCAACTATGTGGGAGTCCAGTGACATAACCATTATGCCATCTGCTGATCCCTGGGTCTCATTTTCTTTTTTTTTTCTTTTTTCAGAGAGGTTTTTGCTATAGGGCGCGTGCGCTCGCCAGAAAGACAGAGAGAGACCGAGAGACAGAAAGCAAGAAATGACCCCCCAGGGGGGATGGTCATGCCACAATCCCTTCTCCTCCATTCTCCTCTTGGGATCTTGGGCACGCACACACACATGCCCGGCGTGAGTTTAAGCCGCCGGGTCCGGGACTCGAACCATGGTCGACTACATGGGAGTCCAGCGACGTAGCCATTATGCTAACTGCTGGTCCCGCTGGGGCTCGTTTTCTACCGCTGCGTATTATTCCATAGCGTATATGTGCTACATTTTTCAATCCATTCATCCATTTGTAGTTATTCAGGTTGTTTCCACGTCTTAACAATTGTGAATAATGTTGCAATAAATATGAATGAGCGAGTACTTTTCTGACCGAGTATATTTATAGCCTTTGGGTAGATACCCAGGAGTGGAATTGCTGGACCCTAAGGTAATTCCATTTGTAGATCTTTGAGGATTCTCCATATGTTCTCCACAGTGACAATATTAATTTACATTCCCAAAAGCAGTGTTGGAGAGTTCTCTTTTCACCATAGCCTCATCAGCACTTATTATTTTTAATTTTTTTAATCTTTGCCATTCTGACTGGGGACAGGTGATATCTCATTGTGGTTTTTCTTGCATCCCCCTTATGATAATGGATGTTGGGCATTTCTTCATATGCTTTTAAGTTGTTCGTATGTCTTCCTTAGAGAGTTGTCTGTTCAGCTCATTTGTCCATCATTTAATAGCCACTTGAGTTCCCTGTATATTCCGGTTATTGTTATCACTCTTTTATCTTATTTTTTCTTTTCTCTCTCTCTCTCTCTCTCTCTCTCTCTCTCTCTCTCTCTCTCTCTTTAGAGAGAGAGATCTTTGCTATTGGGTGCTTGCACACCTGTCAGAGAGAGACAAACAGAAAGAAAAAAATCACCCCACAGGGAGGATGGACATGCCACAATCCTTTCTCCTCCATTCTCTTCTTGTTAATTTGGGCATGCACGCACACACGCCCAGCGTGAGTTTAAGTCGCTGGGTCTAGGACTCAAATCATAGTCAAATACATGGAAGTCCAGTGACATAATACAAACAGTATTTCCCATTCTGAGGGTTGTTTATTAGCTCTAATTATTATTTATTTTACTGAGCAGAAACATTTTAACTTGAAACAATCCCACTTGCCTACTTTTGCAATTTTTGCCTGTGCTTTAGGGTTTTATTTAAGAAGTTTTTGTCTATTCCAATGTCTCTAAGAGGTTCCCCTGTAATATCCACCAGCAGTTTTATAGTTTGAGGCCTTAGGTTTAGGTATTTGATCATTTTGAGTTGATTTTTGTTAATTCTGAGAGATAGGAGTCCAGTTTCATCTTTCTGCAGGTGGATACCCAGTTTGTCCAGCACCATTTGCTACAGAGATTTTCTTTTCCTCACTAGATTGCATAGAGTCTTTCATCAAAGATATGTTTGGGGATTTATTTCTGGGGTCTCTATTCTTTTCCATTAGTCCATATGGCTGTTTTTGTGCCAATATCAAGCTGGTTTGATTATCACAACTTTGTCACATATTTTGTGGTCAGGGAGTGAAATACCTTCTACTTTATTCTTTTTGCACAGTATTGCTTTGGCATTAGGGGCTCTTATGTTTCCAGATGAATTCTGTGATTGTTTTTTTTTTCTAAATCAGAATATCTCTAGCAATTTGATTGGGAGTGCATTAAATTTGTAGACTAATTTGTGTAGGATTGACTTTTTGATGACATTAATCTTTCCAATCCAGGAACATGGGATGTCTTTCCACTTTTTTGTGTTGATTTAAATTTATTATTTAGTGTTCTATAGTTTCCCTTGTAGAGGTTTTTAACTTCTTTGGTTAGGTTTCTTCCTAGATATCTTATTTCTTTTGTGGCTATTGTAAATGGGATTACTTTCTTTGATTCTACCTCAATCCATTCAATGTTGGTGTATAGAAATCATACTGATTTTTGTATGTTGATTTTGTATTCTGCTCCTTTACTGTATTCATTTATCACTTCTAGGAGGGATTTTTTTTTTGTGGATTCCTTTGGATTTTCCATGTATATAATCATGTCATCTGAAAATAGGGATAATTTAACTTCTTCCTTTATTTGAATGTCTTTTATTTTATTCTCTTATCTAATTGCATTGGGTAAGACTTCCAGTACTATATTTAAAAGGAGTGGAGAAAGTGAACAACCTTGTCTTGCTCCAGTTTTTAGTGGAAAAGCTCTTTTCCCCATTCAATATGAGGTTAGCTATAGTTTTTTATATATAGCTTTTATTGGGTTGAGAAATGTCCCTTCTATACAGATTTTGCTCAGAGTCATAATCATGAAAAGATGGTGTTCTTTATCAAATGCTTTTCTCTGTGTCGATTGGTATGATCATATGGTTTTTATCTTTCTTTCTGTTAACATGGTGTATTACATTCATGGTTTTTCATATGCTGAATCATGCCTGGATCCCTGGAATAAAGTCTACCTGGTCATGGTGTATAATTTTTTCAGTTTTGTTTACTAATCTGCTAGTGTCTTGTTGAGAATTTTAGCATCTATATAAATTATTGGTCTGTATTTTTCTCCTCTTTTTTTTTTGGTTATGTCCTTGTCTGTTTAGGGGATGGGACAATGGAGGCTTTGTAGAATGAATTTTAGAGGGTTCCTTCCTTTTGGATCTTTAGAAATAGTTTGAGTAGAATGGGAGTTAGCTCTTCTTTAAAACTTTTGTAAAATTCAGAAGTGAAACCATCGGACCCTAGGCTTTTCTTTGTTGGGAGTTTATGTATCACTGATTCAAATGTGTTGCTTTTTATTGGTCTCTTTAGGACTTCTATGCCTTCCTAATTAACTCTTGGTAGATTGTATCTGTCCAGAAATTTGACCCTCTCATTCAGGTTTTCTTGCATGTTGAATAGTCATTCATAATATTCTCTAATGATTCTCTTTTGTATTTCTGTTATATCTGTTATATATTGCTTGTTTCATTGCAAATTTTATTTTTCTGGTTCCTTATGATCTTCTTAATTAGTCTAGCTAACAATGTATCAACTTTGTTAATTTTAGTGAACCAGCTTTTGGTTTCATTTATTTTCTACATAGTTTATTTATTCTCTATTTCATTTTTATCTGCTCAAATCTTTTTTATTTCTTTTCTCCTGATGTTTTTGGTTGTTGTTGTTTTTGTCATCTTACCAGTTCCCTGAGGTGTGTTTTTAGGTTATCTATTTGCCACTTTTCCATCTTCTTCTTTTGTGCACTAATAGCTATGAACTTCTCTCTTATTACTGCTTTCACTGTGTCCCATACATTATGGAAATTTGGGTATTCATTATTGTTGGTTTCAATTAATCTTTTGATTTCAGTCTTAATTTCCTCAGTGATTGTGATGTCATTCAGAAGTAGGTTTAGTTTCCATATGTTTGTGTATTTCCAAGGGAATTTTCTGAAATTAATTTCCAGTTATTTTTATCATGATATGTGAATATGCTGAATATAATTTCTATGTTTTTGAATTTGTAAAGGCTTGTTTTGTGCCCTATCATGTGGTCAATCTTTGAAAAAGTTTCACTCAGGGATGAGAAAAATGTATAATTGTGGTCATTTGATGAAAAGTTCTATAGCTGTTAAATCCATTTCATTTATGGTGTTGTTTAGATCCTGTAACTCTTTCCTTATTTTTTGTCTAGATGATCTGTCAAAAGGAGTTAGTCAGATATAGAGATTCCTCAACAATTATTCTGTTACCGTCTATTTCTCCATTTAGATCTAACAATCTTATTTTCAAACATATTTGGATGTTCCTGAATTGGGTGCATAGATATTATAAGTGTTATATCTTCTTAGTGAATTAGTACTTTTAGTACTATATAATGACCTTCTTTGTCTCTTATACAGTTTTTTCTTAAATCCTATTTTGCCTGGCATCGGTATTGTGACTCTAGCTTTTTAAATTTCCATTTGCATGGAATATATTTTTCCAGGCTTTTACTTTACGTCTGTGTATGTCTTTATCCATGAGGTGTATTTCTGTAGGTAGCAAATACAAAGTTTCTGGTTTTCTTTTTTTCTTTTTTTTTTCCATTTAACCAACCAATGCTTTTTAAGAATTATTCCCTTTATTTTGTCCATCTCTTTTTATTATTTTATGTATACATTTAATTACTATACATCATTTAGATTGTAAACAGACTTCACCTAGTATAATATACACCTCAGAACATCCCAGTTGAGAATAATATGCACATAATCTTCAACAGGTAATAAACCATACCTGTGTCCCACAAATGTCTTACCTCTCTCTCTTTTTCCCCCCAATTTCCTTTCCTACACTATTACCCTCTCCCATTCTCCTTCCACTTTCCCCCTAGTGTCCATAACAATTTTCAATGCTTTTATGTCCTCCAGTCTTTCAGTCTCTGCCATAGAGTGTGGGCAGTTGGTATATGTTAAGTGGAGACATATGATGTCTCTGTTTCATAATCTGACTTGCTTCACTCAGCAATAAACCTTCCATATTCATCCACTTTCTATTAAATTCCAGGGGATTTTTTATGACTGAATAGTATTCCATGGAGCATATGTGCCACACTTTTTCATGCCATTCAACTTTTTGTGGACATTTGGGTTAGTTCCATGTCTTAGCAATCGTGACTAATGCTGCAATAAATGTATTTGTGCAAGTGTTTTTCCAATTGAGTGTTCTCCTTTCCTTTGGGTAGATACCCAGGAGTGGAATTGCTGGATTATATGGTAGTTCTATTTGAATATCTTTGAGGAGCCTCCACGTTGTTCTCCGTAGGGGGACCAATTTACATTCCCATCAACAATGTAGGAGAGTTCTCCTTTCACTACATTATCATCTTTTGTTTTGTTTTTTAATCTTCACCATTCTTATTGGAGTTAGGTCGTATCTCATCGTAGTTTTGATATGCATCTCCCTTACAATGAGGGATGTTGAGCATTTTGTCATATGCTTTTTGGCTGTTCATATGTCCTCCTTAGAAAGTTGTTTGTTCAGCTCATTTTTCCATATTTTAACTGCATTAATCATTTTCTTCTGGATAAGCCTCTTGAGTTCCCTGTGTATTCTGGTTATCAGTCCCTTATCTGAGGCATAGCTTACAAAAATTTTCTCCCATTCTAAAGGCTGTCCATTCACCCTAATTACTGTGTCCTTTGTTGTGCAGAAACTTCTTAATCTGATGTAATCCCACCTGTCTATTTTGGGTATTGTTGCCTGTGCTTTCGTATTACTCTCTTCATCTCTAGAAGTTCTGATTGTTTTAATGGTGTCTATCTCCTTTCCAAATCCTGGAAAGACTCCCTCATCTCTGTCACCATGAATATTCTGAACTCTATTTCCAACATTCCTTCAAATTCTTTTGTGTTGTCCGTTATTTAATAGATTATACACTTCTTCCTACTTTTCTGGTGTTGATTCTCTAGTATTAGGGGAGAAGGAGAACTCTATTTTTCAGACATGTTCTTTGTAAAGGGACTTGTCTTTCATTCAGACATGTGTGTATATAGCCAGCTTTAGGTGTTGATTTATTTCCTAGTCTCTGAGGACCAGGTACACCTGGGGATTAACTGGAAAGTTTCAAATGGGGGAGTACGAATTGTGTAATATGTGTACCAGGCAGTTCAGAAGCTTTGAAATCTCAAAATATTCTTGGATGGTCAGAAGACAGCTTGTCTCACTGACTGCTGCTGTTCCCTGTTTCATGGTGCAGACTCCAGGAATAATGGCAGTGAAGGGATTTGGGAGGGGCTGGTCTGGGATGTATCTGGGGCAGTAGGAAGGTAGTGGGAGGCCTGAGGTGGTCTTTCTGACTTGGTTTGTCTCACTGACTGCTGCTGCTTCCTCCTCTATGGCACAGGCTCTGGGGCTATTTAACTTTTTTTCACTTAAGGAATCTTAATTTCTCTATCTATAAAGTTAGGAAAGCAATACCTACCTTGCAAGGTTGTTTTGAGGAATTTTATTAAATGTGGTAAGATTTATGACCATTCTTATGATAGTGTTTAATATATGGTAGTAATTTTTCTTTGAATAGACAGACTTATATTAATTTGCTCAGCAGTCACCAAAGTACAGTGAATAGAGTATGAACTCTGAAGTACTATAAACCCAGCTTTAAAGTCCACTTCCACCCTTTTGGAATCTTTCAGGTTGTTTGGAACCCCAACCACATCCCTCTCAAATCTTTGCTTGGTTTCATTCAAAAAGGGATTATACCTATCCCACAAAGTGATTGTAAGGTATATTGAAATCTAAGCACAGTAATAGGCACATAGTAGGCATTCGATAAATATTAACTTCTTGGGGCTAACCCATGGCATGGTGGTTAAGGAGACTGGATCTCATATAGCCCACTATGCAGTTGAAATCCCAGACTTAGCAGCTTCAAGAACACACTGAGTACATGTGCATGCATGCCCAAAATTCCAAAAAGAGGGAGAAATGGAGAAGGGATTGCAGTATGGCCATGCTCCATGGGAGTGCTTTCTCACTTTCCCTCTCTCTGTCTCTTTCTGGCAAGCACAAACTCTCTGACAAACTTCAAAGAAAGCAACTTTTTGGGAACCAGCAGTTAGCGTAATGGCTATGTCGCTGGACTCCCACGTAGTCGACCACAGTTCGCGTCCCGGAACCCGGTGGCTTAAAAAACTCACCCTGGGCGCGTGTGCATGCATGCCCAAGATCCCAAGAGGAGAATGGAGGAGAAGGGATTGCGGCATGACCATCCCCCGGGGGGTGATTTCTCACTTTCTGTCTCTTTGTCTCTCTCTGTCTGTCTGGCAAGCGCACATGCCCTATAGTGAAAACCTCTCAAAAAAAAAAAAAAAAAAAAAAAAAAAAGAAAGAAAGAAAGCAACTTCTCCTCACTTATCCACCAAAGATATGGCAAGTCTGACTAATTAATGAAAATAGATTGGGCTCTTATAGAAGACACTAGTCTGTGCAGCCTTAAAATAATGTTTTTTGTTCTTTCTGTGTAAAAATATTCCAAAGAGTGATTCTTACATCATCTGAGCTCACCCCACGCCAAGTATTTATATGTTCCATAGTCCATATCTACAGTATCTCCAGATCACTACTCATCTTTTGAGGAGCAGTACCACCAGCTCTCCCTCTATTATAATGGATTGTTCATGTTTATCAGATCAAGAGCGCACTGCCTGTGAAGCATTTTCAAGACCCTGTAGCTATGGCAATTATACATAGCAGTTTTTCCAAGACAGAACCAATTTCAAATATTCTATTCCATGGTCCCATAAATCACTGAAAAGCTCCTGGCAATTATAGTACCTTGCCTTTCAAAATACCTCCAAACTCTGCTACTCATAACCAGAAGCAGCATATACCATAAGACCTGAAAATTAATTCATAAATTATAGCCACCATATCCAGAGTTCTTCACAGTACATAGCATACAAGGTGACACCTTCTCACTATTATTCTTTCACTCAAGAAGCATGTTTGAGTACCTATTCTTTGCCAGGTGGTGGTGCCACAAAGGTAAATATGTTCTACAAGAAAAGCAGACATAGAAGTAGACAAATCATAATATAATATGACATAGAGGAAAACAGAGTTATAAATAAGGTGCTGTGGTAGCCAAGAGTACAGAACAGTCAGCAAATTCTCCCTGAAGATAATAATGAAAAGTTAACTAGAAGAACGATCATGCAAACTTGGACTTAAATGATAATTATAGATAATAAATGAATGATAAATATCTATAGTTTTCCTAAATAGATACTGTTCAAGAATCATGAGACATTGCTTTGTTATTGACTTCTACTTTGACAGTTCATATAAAATTTTGTAAAATATATAATTTTTCTATATAAGAAAGAAATCCTCCCCATGATAATAAACCTATCCTCACAACTTTCTTTCATAAAAGCACAATTTATAATATCTTCTGTTTGTTTTCATCAGATAACTAAAGTTATACTCCTGTTTAGAAACCATCCTTTTCAAATATCATTGTTTACTCACATAAGTTATATGTTTATATATGTTGTGTATTATATATACCTGCACATACACATGTTGTAACCTCTGATTTATATGGGTATGTGCATATACTACACGCATGAACACACACACACAAATACACACACATACAAACACACATATACACACACACTATACACAGTAAACTCCATGTGCAGAAACAAAATTGGCAGCAAAATAGCTTGAGATAGTGCTTGACTTGGGGCTTAGAAAACATTCCATTTTATTGTTCAATACTGCTTTGAGTTTTTAAAAATTAACTAGAAACAATTACATTTACACAAACTATTTTGATGCTTTTGGACTCTATGACTTCAAAAAATGTTAATTTCATTGCTTTTTAACTCATCATCTATTAATTCAATTAAGATGGCCATCTTTGATTAGCCTTAATTTTTGTGCCCTGTTTTTCAACTATGTAAAGAGTTTTTTCATTTATCCTTTTTTTTTCCACTATAGCCTCAGCCTCAGCTTGCTGCCTAGCAAAGGCATGCCATTTGTCACAAGGGGCCAGGCATGACAGAGTGAATAGTTCGTTGAAATCCATCTCAGCTTCTAAGAACAGCTAATCCCCAAGCATGCCTTGCTTTAGGGGGAGGTGTGTCACACACTCCCTATATTAAGGTTTAAACATGAAGACAAAAATGGCCTAGAACAAACTAAAGTTGTAGACAGTTTCTGCAAATATTTAAGCACAGGAAAAACTGGTGAATTAACAGTCAAATAAAAAGTCTTTATGAACAATCAAATACCACCACTAGTTTAGCAATTTTCATCCTTCTCTTCTTGAGATGAGTCTGGAAAAAAATTGTGAGACTTTGATTAGAAACTGATTAATTCCAGTTCCGTATTCAAGAGACCTTCACCAGTCTGCAGAGGCAGCCAATATGGTTGGTGAAAGTAGGCTTCAAAAACACATGTAGTTCTGCTTAACCAAGATGGGATTTGTCTGTTCTTCAAGCCCTGGCCACCTCACAATTCACTTTTGTTAGGAAACAGGCAGCTATACATTTTCCATATAAATTTAACTAGACACTGCTCATTTATATTCCCTCCTTCAAACCCAACCGTGCCAGTTCCTCTGAGGTTAACTGACCAGTAGTTGAGAAAAGACCTTTTCTCTGTGAATGCATAATTGGTCATTGATGAACAAACAGGCTCTCACTCAGTCTACCTGACCTAGGGAAAAAATCCCTGACCATCATCCCAGATGTCCACATTGGTCAACACAATCTCCATATAATTTATAAGGTATTAAATATCAAAAATAATGGATCTTTTCAGTTAGTATTTTGGCAGATGATGATAGCAGAACATTTATTTGAAAAACCAGCACAGACTTCTCCCAGTAAAACTGCAAACAGAAAACTGTGAGCATTGGCTCCAGTTTCTCCTAGAAAAATGCTGCCATTATACTCCATTACAGTTAAAGCTATGTATGTACCTCCTGGATGGCATCCAATCACATAGCACTTTTCCCTCCCTCCTTGCTCCCTTTTAGTTTTTTTCCTTTTTAGTAAAAACATGTTCATTCAATAACTAAACAGCAGTTGCTAGTAAAGAAATAGACTGTAAACCAACCAGGAGGATGTGTACTGAAAGGAATGGGAGACTTTTCAGAATCACTAGTAACAAGATACTTCTTTGTAGCCAACTTAATGTGCTATGTAACTTGTCATATGGACTGAAGACTCTAGTCTAATGTATAACTCAGAAGTGTCATCAAGTGCCAGAAAGTACAAATTAAATGAGGGGAAACTGCAAAAGGAAAGGTGGAGTTATGTACTTGGGATCTGAATATAGCTGAAGAGCTTTAAATATGCTCAAGATTTGCCTTTTTCTTTGAGTTCTTCCTGGAGTATTTGGATATATCAGAACTCTTATATTCTGCAAAACAACACAAAAGCAGAAAATATAGGGTAATGAAAGTAGCCTCTCTAGGAAATTAGGTATGTATTTGCCAATTATGCTCTAAAATGGAGACATTTTTACTCTTCAACAAGCAAGTTCCAATGAAATTCAACATAAAGCAATTGGAAAAGAAGTTGCACTTTGAAGGAAAGAGAAAGGTAAAGGGACAAATTGAGAGGCAGTAGAACTAGAGCCTTAAAGTCATTTAGACCTAGTTTTCCACCCTAGATCTACTATCTTCATTCACTGAAGAAATAGTACCTGAGTTTCTACTGTATACTATTAATAGATACTGTACTTCTATCTAATGTATTGAAAAACAAAAACGTGGCTGCTGCTCTTATAGAGCATGCATTTTATGGAGTGGGTGATGTAAATATTAATTTAAAAAAAGAATATCAGAGAGTACTATGAAGAAAACTAAAGCAGCAATGATAATGTGGTAAAAGTAACTGGGTGTCTATCATAGATTGTATGATCAAGGAAGGTCTCTCTGAGAGATGGCATTTGCATCTGAATGATGAGAAGGCATATAAAGGCCTGGTAGAGAAGGATTCTAAACAGAGGGAGCGGGAAAGGCCATGGTCCTAAGATAAGAGTAAGCTTAACTTAATAAAAGAACAGAAAAAAGAATAATATATATGGAGTTTGAGTGTTAATTTGAGAGTAATAAGAGATGAAGTTGAGCAATAGGTAAGGGCCAGATCACAGGGTTTTAACCTTGATTAGGTGTTAGATTTCATAGTATGATCCACTTACTAGCTATGAGACTTTGGGAAAATTTCTTAACTATGGCTTAGTTCCTTCACTTATAAAGAGGTGATAATAAGAATATCTACCAAATAAAGTTGTAAAGAATAAAAGAGATAATATATGATAATATAATATTCAATGCTGAAAAAAGATGAATATGGATAGATCCTTGACTTGATTATTATATACCATATGCTTGATTTAAAATAATAATAATATATCCCACAAAGATATACATAGAATATAAGTAAACCAGAAATCACGATATAAAAGAGATAACACAAGTAAAGTACAGTGTCTAATGCATAGTAAGCATTCAATAAATGTTACTTTTTGTCATTATATATTGGAAAAAGTCCCTCCATGGCTGACGGGGGCTTAGAATCAGACAGCCTGTGCTCAAGTACGGGTTCTGCCACTTATTAGCTATACATCCTTTAGCAAGTACTTAGACTACCTAAGCCTCAGTTTTGTCATCAATAATTATAATAACATTAATGAATACATTTATTGAGAAAGAGTTTTACTATATGGTGTGTGCGCTCACAGGAAAGACAGAGACAGAGAGACAGGAAGTGAGAAATCTCCCACCAGGAGGGATGGCCATGCCACAATCCCTTCTCCTCCAGTCTCCTCTAAGTCTTTTGGGCATGCATGTACATGCACCTGGCATGTGTTTTAAGCTGTTGGGTCTGAGACTCAAACTGCTGTCCACTACATGGGAGGCCAGCGACATAACCATTACACCATCTGCTGACCCCAATAAATACATTAAAAAGGTCAGGAAGTAGCACACAGAATCGTATGGGCTCACATTGAGTATCTTAAAATGTATGTGTTAATACTGTTATTATCCAAACTTTCTGGCCTCACATATAAGTGGTAGTAGGCAGCCGTTTTGGGGTTGTTGTTGTTGTTGTTGTGTGTGTGTGTGTTTTGCTCTGTTTTCAAAGAAACTTGGGAAGATCCTTTACTTCCTAAAATCTTCCTCTTCTTCTCCTTAATGGCTGAAATTCCACTACTAAAAATGTGTTCTTTGTGTTTAAGTCTCATGGTCCTGGATGGACATAGCACGATTGGATAAGAACACAGGCTTAATGGCATACAAAGCTGGGATCAAATCAGACTGTCCTTTTTTAGCTCTATGACTAATTTTCTTCTGCTTGTTGAGCCTCTGTTTTATCATCTACAGAGAGGAATTGATGATTAAACTTCCTTCAGAGGATAGTTTTGAAATAAATGTTCAGCAGGTTGTGTAGTGGTTACAGCACTGGACTCCCACATGGTTGGCCACAGTTTTGGCTCCTGAACCCAGTAGATGAGAAAACTCAAACAATGTGAGAGACAAAAGAAGGGAAAACTATATTCAAAGTGTTAAGGGAAAAGTAATTTCAACCAAGAATACTGTACCCAGCAAGATTAACCTTCATATGGGAAGAAAAGACAAGAACATTCTCAGACAGACAAAACCAGACCAGATCTCCAAGAAATTTTGCAGGGAGTGCTACACCAGGAAAATTAAATACAGTCACACAGAAATAAGAATTCAAAACCTAAGAAAATGGCCAATTTAATAGAAAGGAAAATTCTGGAGATGAATATTATATCCCAGAATTTAATCGGGAAGATGGACCACGACAGAAGATAAAGTACATGAGACTGAACTGGTGAAAGAGAATTTTATGACTTCCGACTAAAACTGCTTATTTTCTTCTAGGCTTTGTTTTCTAGTTTTAAGGATTTTTGTTCTGTCTTGAGATGCCAATAGGTTCATGTACCTACTATTTGAACAGAATCCCAACCTGTTTCCTCCCTTTAAGTTTTAAGCATAGTTCTTTAGCATTTCTTTGATTTATTAAAGCTAAAACTGATTTTCTTGAAATTAAAAAAATACCTATTTAATGACCATAGTAAGCTATATAGCATCAGCTAGGTGCTACCTTATAGTATATTCATTCTACTCAGAGTTTCACACCTAAAGTCAGACATGTATTCATATATATATATATATATATATATATATATATATATATATATATAAATTGGCTGAACTAGCTATTGAAGGTAATTAGATTATTTAAGAAATTCTGTGAATCAATAAAATGTGAGGGAAAAAAGGAATGGAAAACAACTGTGGACCCCCGAGATAGCGTGGGAGGAGGGTGGGAAATGGCAGAGGGTGAGAAGTAGGGGGAAATATATAAATATACATATACATGTATATCTATTTATCTCTATATATATATATGGAACTAGAAATGGAAAATTATTGATGATAACAGGTATGATTAAGCCATTACGCAGTATATTCTGGATGGGAAATCACATTTTGTATGCTGTGACAATGTTCAGTGAATTAATTAAAAATAGAAAATATTACACTCGGTGAGTGTGCATGGGTGCCCAAAACCCAAGAAGAATAGAGACGGAATTGTGGTGTGGTCATTCACATAGGCAGTGATTTTTCACTTTCCCTCTCTTTCTCCAGTAAGTGCATGTGTCCAATGACAAAAAAATAAAGAAAGAGATAGAAGAAAGAAAGAGGAAGAATTAGAGAGAAAGAAAGAAGGAAGAAGAAAGTAAGAAAGAAGGAAAGAAAAAAAATTTCCATACAGTATCTGGCATTTAGTAAACACCCTCATCCATATCACCATTACACCTTTATTAAGTATTGCTAGTGGACCAGTCCATGGCAAGGTGGTTAAAATGACTGGATCCCATATGACCAACTATGTGGTTTGAGTGTCGGATCTAGAAGCTTGAGAGACACACAGGGTGAGTATGTATGTGTGCTCCAAATCTCACATTGAGGAAGAAATGGAGGAGGTGGTATTGCAGTACAGCCATTCCCCATTTCCTATGGGGAAGCTTTCTCGCTGTCCTTCTCTTTCAGTCTCTCTCCAAGAGCACATGCATCCTCTAGCACACACGTAAAAAGAAACAAATTGGTTTATATTTTATGATCATTTCACCATGTCATCAGGATCATTAGATATTTGAGAGGAAAAAAATCTAAGCTTATATTAAGTGAGAACACAGGTTCTCAGTCATTGTGGGCAGTTTTGGAAAAGAGGGCTGTCTAGAGAAAGGTGGTGCATGTTTTATACTCACTGGTATACAAGGTGATGTCAAGACAGCAGTGCAAAAAAGCAGCAGAGGCCCTACCATAAGACAAGGGAAACTGGCTCAAGAGATGTTTTCTCATTTACTGGGAGAGTCATATCTCTTCATCCTGCCCCTGCTTCAGTCATTTAAATTAACCAGACTCCTTTCTAAGATTAAAACACTGAGGGAAGGATTTAAAGCAGTAAGATCTTCTTCCATGAAGAAGCCATATGTCAGAGTAGGAATGGGGGTGGAGAGAAATGTTGGAGAGCATAAAAGCCATAGGAAAAAGAGATAGAGAACATCAAGTTTGAGAAACCACATGCTATTGTTTTAATGTGTCCTCCCAAAATTCATGTGTTGAAATTTGATTGTGATAGTATTAAGCGGGTGGCAACTTAATTTAACCATAGGATTAAGAAGTAGAAATTTAGTCCAAGGTCATCAGGGTGGGGCAACATGGTTGAAAACTGGTGGATTTATAAGGAGAGGGGATGAGATCAGAGCACAGAGACGGACACACTTTGGTCTATCTTACCATGTGATTCCCTCCACCATGTTATCCAGCAGCAGGAATACCCTGACCAGATGCAAACTCTTGACCTTGGGCTTCTAAAAGTGCGAGATAAAATAAACTTCTATTTCTTAAATAATTATTTTATTTATTATTACTACTCCTTAATTTGATGAGAGAGAGAGAGAGAGAGAGAGAGAGAGAGAGAGAGAGAGAGAGAGAGAGAAAGTGGGAAAGTCATCCACCAGGTCTGGGATTCTAACCATGGTTGGCAATGTGGAAGTCTAGCACCTTAACTGCCATACCATCTGCTGGCCCCATAGAACTCTGCTTTATTTATTTATTTATTTATTTATTTATTTATTTATTTGGAGAGGTTTTTGCTATAGGGCATGTGCGCTCACCAGACAGACAGAGAGACAGAGAGATAGAAAGCGAGAAATCACCCCCCAAGGAGTTGGCCATGCCGCAATCCCTTTTCCTCCATTCCCCTCTCGGGATCTTGGGCATGCATGCACACATGCCCGGCATGGAGTTTTAAGTCACCGGGTCTGAGACGCGAACCGTGGTCGACTACATGGGAGTCCAGTGACATAGCCATTACACTAACTCTTGGTCCCAGAACTCTGCTTTATAAATTATCCAGTGTGGTCTTTAATTGTTAGGAACAGAAACTGACTAAAATACCACACCAAACATAAGTTGCAGGGGCTAGGGGTGGAGATAGATGGCAGAAAGGGGCAGATAAGGATGTTGAAACAAATAAATCTGTCCCCGTTGTTTCAGAGGACCTGGCCTAGAAGGTCATTAAGAGCAAAGTTCCTCAATTTTAATACAGTCTAGGACTAAATATGTTGTTCACCGTTTCAGAAAAGGCAACATTTGCTGTCATCCCATGGGGCTCCAATATAAAACGTGGTATACTTGAAATGTTGACACTGCTTTATCTGAGAGTTAGAGGCCTGAGCATGATGACCAAGAATTCCCTGGGTTGCCACCATGGGACCACCACCTGTTCTAGTTATTGATCTGTCAACCACCTAATTCTATTCTCATCTTACTGTCATCAGATGGTCTCTTGCCCCAACTTTCCACAGGACCTTCAGTTGTTGTCCTAAGATATTTCGCCAATCCTAGAAATCAGGATCCAAAAGTCAGCTTGACTGGAAACCTCAAATAAATCAAAAACCAAGTGGAAAAATCAGAAAAAGGAGTCTTTTATTTAAATCCCTAAAAAGTCACCCAAAGTTTTGCTATTTCTCAGTTCTGCATTAGTCTTCAGAGAGCCTCAAAATGAAGTATTATAATTGGTTTGAGAGCAAATATACCATGGCTAAGGATGGAAGATAAAGGAGAGATATTTTCGGATGCCCACAAATAAAGAAAGTTGAGTAAATAATTGACCAATGTGTAATTGCTAGATAATCCAAATATATTTTATTACATTTAATAAGCATTTATAACCCAAGTTGTAATTATAGCTGGAGAATTGCTTTTACTTTTAAATATAAATTCAATTTTACATTTAGTTACACATTACATTTTATTGATTATAATACTCATGACAAGATTTTATTATTAGCAAGTTATGTTAGCTATAAAAATGGAAAGTAACTAAAATAAAGTGAAACATGGAAAATTAAACATAGAAATTACACAAAAGGAAACTGACTGAATGATATATTTTTATGTCAACTTGGTTAACGTATCCCACTAAATGGTTTGGTGTCATAATCCTAAAATTTCAAAATTTTAAGAGCCAAGGGCAAAAACAATTCACATATTGTTTATACTTACAAGAAATGGAAAATAAAGAATACTGAGGAAAACAGAACATTACTCTCTTTGATTATTAATTTGATCTTATAATATAATGTAAGATCTAAACTTAACCTAACTTAACTCTATTTCATCTAGCTGAATCTAATGCCTTATGTATTCCATTTATAACTTTTTTTCACTAAACAATATAATGCATGATTATTTTTAGGACTTTAGGTCATGAGGAAAAAGTAATGCCAGTTTTGAGAATTCATTTTCACTATTGTTCTATTGTTCTTTTATTTTTTTCAAAGAGCTCCCTACCCAGTCACAGATTAAACAGTTTTTTAACTTACATTAGGCTCCCCGATTTTTACATAAAAATCTTAGCTTTTTAAAAGCTACATATCATCAGAAAGAAAAACAAAGGTTAATGAGATCTAAGAATGTCGTTATTTTTTTAGAATATTTACGTTTTTGCTATTGTTTTAGCTTTAAATTTTTTTAACCACTCCTTGGCACAAGTTCAGCAACTTATAAAATGCATTGTTTCTGGAAGTTTTACTTAAAAATTCCTAGCATTTTTAAATAGCCATATCACCCAAATACTTTTAAATTTATTAATGCATATTTGAAAAAATATTTATGCTGTCTACAATTTTAGAATGTTTTTTAATTTTATTTTTGTCAATATTTTTGTGTATGTGTGTATGTAATGGTTTTTATTTCCATTGCTTTTGGCCTATTACAAATGAGAATCTTTCAGAAATTTTGTGCTCAGAGATCTTATTCTCAAGCCTTAATATTCTTAAGTTTATGCTTCTCTAAAAAATAAAAATTTTGTTTATTTTGTTTTTTAAGTGAGTTATAAAAAATGTTTTTTCTTCTTTTGTAGATTTCAAAATAACATTTTTAATTATTCCTGAACTGCTGCCAGTTTGGCAGTTTCTTGGCTACATTTTGATCCAAAATATCATAAGAAAATTATAGTATTTTGTAAGTTTTACAGATGCTCAAAAAATGCGAGTGCAACATTTCTTTTGTGCTTATCTTGTTTGTTTTGTAGGGCCTTATTGTTCGTTACATGTTTTTATTCCAATTTGCTTCTGACTTGAACACAAATTTAGCAGATTTCTAGCTAGCTAGCTCATGCTCCAAATTTTTAAACAAATGACATAGTACTTTTAAACTTATAGAGCCCCCCCAAAATACGCAAAATAGTAATGCAAGTATTAAGAATTATTCTTTTTTATTTTTTGTTTTGTTGGCTTTTTTATTTTGTTTATTTAAATATATAAACCCAACCTGGGCACAAATTTAGCAGTGGTCTGGCTACATTGTGCTCCATATTTTAATTGGGAAAAAAAAAGTACCAAAAAGTTACAGATTTTTAAAGCCTCCCAAAATGATTAATACAAGTTTTAAAGACTTTTTTGTTTATTTTTATTATTTTATTGTTTTTTTTCCACCTTATTCCTGTGCAGATTTCTGCCTGCATTGTGCTCCAAAATTTTATGAGGAGAACATATATTTCATAGAACCCAGTATCCTCCCCCAAAAAAGATAACTAGGGATTTTTAAGGAAAAAGAAAAGGTTGATGTTGCTTAGGTTTTTTTAATGGATATCTTGTTGTCTTATATGATTTTCCATTTTGGGCCTGTTGAGCATATATTTAGCAGCTTTCTGGCTTTCAAATTTCATATGAAAATCTAAATGTAGAGTAAAAACCTAGTTTTAAAAACTGACACTACTAGTAATTATAAATGTGTAAATCCTGTTAATTTTTTGTTTCTTCCCACTCATATTCATCCAAACACAATTTCTTTTCTATTTTCAAAATTCATATGACAAATTTTGCCAACTCTTTTAAATTTGACACACTTCTTATTAATAACGTTAGGCTAAAGTGTGTTTTTGTGCCAAAATAAACTCAATGATGATTTAAAAAAGAAAAAGAAAGACTAATATATATCAGTAGTAACACAAAATTTTTTAAAAAATAATCCCTGAATTTGTTCTATATTTATAGGCCCAACCCAATTACCAAATATAATTGGAAATCAAATATCTTTTTAAAAGTTTTAAAGTAATTTCATATCACTAAAGTCAAGGCCACTGGCCACTTATATAATGTTACACAATAAAATTCTAACTTACCAGAAAGAGTTTGGTGATCTATTTTGGTTGCTGTAATTAGACTTGACCTATAATTACTGAACAAAACAGCATATGTACAATAAATGTTCAAACAAATGTATCTGAATGTATTCAGTACATTAATCTATTCTCAGTATCATTAGGTTCAAATCTTTTATTTATACCATAGGAAAAATCATAGGAGAAACCATATTTGGACCTGAAAACAGTTCTCGTACCTAGAAGGTGGATTCTAACATTATTTCACCACCATTATTTGTTGTTTGATCACTAATCTCCTCTTGAATAGCTGGAAGGGAAGGCTTTGCGGTGAGAGGTGTTTCGGTCTTAAAGAGAGACTCCATCCTGATATGGGTATTGATGTAGAAGGACTTCTGAAAAGACTCAAGGGTGAAATAATAGATGAAAGGGTCAAAGCAACAGTTCAGAGTTGCAAGGCACAAGGTGATTGGGTACATAATCTTTGCAAATCTTTCCAATGAGCAATTAGTAATGGCTTGGGAGCGCACCAGGGCATACAGGAAGAGGACAGAGTTGTAGGGTACGAAGCATACCACAAAGACTGCCATATGCACTGTGATCATCTTCAGCACTTTTTTCTTATTGGTTCCAATTTGAGACAGTGTAGCAGGCTTGCGGAGGGTTCTCAGCACCACAGAAGAGCAAGAGACATTCAATATTAAAGGAATGATGAACCCAACAACTTCAATAAATATGGTGATCTTGGATAGGTAAGTCTTCCAGACACGCTTGGAGAAGCCCTCAAAGCAGGTGGTAGCTGCATTGTTGACATTAGTGGTAGAAAACAAAGAGGCTGAAATACCACCACTGAGGACTAGGATCCAGACTCCAGCACACACAATGGCAGAATTCTTCCGGGTCCTAATGGTACGAGATCGAAAAGGGTAGACAATGGCCAGGAAACGATCCACACTAATACAGGTGAGGAAAAGCATACTCCCATAGATGTTGGTGAGGAATGCAGTCCCAGAGATCTTGCAGAGGGTGTCACCAAAAGGCCAGTGGCGGTTGAAGTTGTAAAATATTTTGAAAGGTAGGGTACAGACAAAGAGCAAATCAGAGAGGGCAAGATTGGTGATAAAAATAGCAGTCTCACTTCTCATTTTCATACGGAAGCAGAAGACAAACAGAGAAGCACTGTTAGTTATCAGACCCAGGATGAATACAACACTGTAGACAGCACCATTCAGATTATACTTGAAGGAATCATCAACAATGCAAGTATTATTGGCAGTAGCATTGCCCAACCTGGGTCTGAGGCTTGAATTTAAATCTTGGAATTGGAAGTCAATGAATCTTCTGTCACCCATGGGTTTTTTTTTTTTTTTCAGAGACCTGCTGGTTGCAGGGGTTCACCACTCTGAGACTAGGGATTGATTGGAAATGTTTTCGCCCTATGGAAGACAAGATGGAATGAATGATCAAATCCACTTTCCATCCATAATTTCAGTGGAGCAAACGGTATTCTGTCCACTCAGATTAGAAGATAACATGCACATTCAATTTGCCTTGACATGTACTTTTTGAGCACCTATCATATGTTGAAAAGTACTATAAGAGTATGTTGCAGGAGTGAGTGAGACCATACTCAATAAATAAGTGAAATACTATAGCATTGCAATGAATGTGAATAATGTAGGTTATCTGAGAATCCAAGAAAAGAACAAACCAAAACAGATATACATCTGATAGCTAAAGATAAAGCTGACACTTTGGAATTAGTATGATACTTTTCAGTCTTTGAAATGCTTTCTAGAGTTGTGAGATGTTTTCTCTTATGTCTTATTTTGTTTTGTTTTTTCTAGAGAACACATGTGATTGTCAGAAAGAGACAGAGAACATAGAGAGAGAGAGGGAGAGGACAAAGCACCCCCTTCTTCAGGATTTTGGGCACACAAACATGCAACAATGAAAGCTGTTTTTTATTTGAGTCTCATGAGAACACCATAAGGTAGGCATGACAAGAATTATCATCATTTTACAGAAATAGAAACTGAAGCTTATATAATTTAGAATTAAAGAATGTCAGAATTGAAAGATGGTGTAAACGATACTCAGAATCAGAATTCAGGTTTTTTATTCCTAACTCAAGGATTTTTTTTTTATTTTGGTCAGAGAACATGTGTGCTTGCCAAGTGTGTGATTGTCAGAGACAAAGAGAAAGAGAGAGAAAAAGAGAGAGAGAGAGAGAGAGAGAGAGAAGAAAGCAGCTCCCATGGGGAATGACCCCATGGTCATTCTCTACAGTCCCTTCTCTATCACATCATTTTCCTTTCAGGAATTTGGGCATGCACACACAACACACCCAGTTTATTTCCAAAGCTGCAAGGTCAAGGTCTCAAACCACACAGCTGGCCATGTGGCATCCACCAGACTTAATCACTGGGCCACGGAGTTGAGCCATGGAGCCAGCCCTTGAACCAAGGATTTTTAAATTAACCTAAATTGCATTTTCTAACTTCTAATATTGGTTAACTTCCTTGTCTGAGAGTTAGTTCCACTGTGCAAACTACAGGTGATTATGGGATCTCCAAGATATACCCTAACATTTTTTTAAACGAAATTTCTGAAGTAAATTGTTGCTTCACTTTTTTTTTTCCAATAAAATAAGAGTTTAGAGATAGGGATTCTTCAGATAATTAGAACTTCTGGCTGAAAGAGGCTTTTTTTCACTTTGTTACAGTGCCTTTTTGGAAAGATAATTCAAATAATCTTAGCATTTCCATCCTGTAGATCAAGATCCCCTTCCAAGCTTATCTTATGTTCCACCTTAGGATTTCTTCCTTCTCCTCTCCCACTGTTCATTACATAAGACATTTCCATGTATCTAGCTCCTAAAGTGTCTCTTAAAAATAAAGTCTTGGGACCAGCAGTTAGCATAATGGCTATGTCGCTGGACTCCCCTGTAGTCAATCGCGGTTCGCATCCTGGAGCCGGTAGCTTAAACTCACACCAGGTGCATGTGTGTGCATGCCCAAGATCCCAAGAGGAGAATGGAGGAGAAGGGATTGCAGCGTGACCATCCCCCCTGGGGGGTGATTTCTCACTTTCTGTCTTTCTGTCTCTCTCTGTCTGTCTGGTGAGCACACGCACCTTATAGCAGAAACCTCTCCAAAAAAAAAAAAAAAAAAAGTATTTTCCTGTAAGATACAAATGAGATGTGAAAGGTGGATTTAACATGAATAGTCATCTGTATACTCACTGTGTACTTCTGATCTAGCCACTTACATGCCCTTTGATATAACCATTTGTACAAGTGGCAGTCATTTACTTAAATCTTTGTTGGACTTCTGGGCCAACATTTGGTCAAGGTACATGAAGACATCTTTCTTCTAGTTCAACATCTGTCATTGGATAGGGACTATTGTAACTATGCTCTATAATACACCATAGACAAGTAGCTGCTGAATAAGTTCTTTTGAATATGGAAGGTATGGAATAAAAGTAGTCTGTGTATCCTGACATATTCAGTAATGGGTTTTCACATGATTATATTTTCAAATGTGAAAGACATTTTTTTTTTCTGAAGTAATTCCTCCTTACGTCACTCTTTCCTTTAAAATACCAGGAAACAGGTCCAAAGACCACTGAATGTATGTAACAGGGAAGGGTGTGGAGGGGAGAAGCTGCCAGAGATAAACTGAAGCCACTTCAACCAATGTGTGGCTCCAGAAAAAAGATGTTTAATTTGAGGTGAGGGGCACTTCTCTCACTGCAATGCCTAGAGGGAAAAATAACCTTGGGGAATGTGGGGTACAAAGTAAAGGACTGTCATTTTTAATAACTAAAGTTTCCAGGTCAGACTGGAAACCTGCAATCCCTGAGTTCTAATTCAGTAAATCTTTATGAAGTGCCTCCTGTAAGCCTAACACTGTGCTAAGATTATATTCCTTTTTGACCATTTTCATTTCATAGGCAAAGCTCAACTTTTGTAAGAAGCAACTTTGACAAACCAGAGTATAGTAGGAACCTTGATCAAGTAGGGTCCAGGAAAGTGAAAAAAAGGCAGAGATAATTAAATGCAAATCAAAACTACTATGAGATATCATTTCACTTTAGGTAGAATAGCTATCAACTAGAAAATTTTAAATATTTAAAATGCTGGAGAGGTTACAGTAAAAGGGAAACTCTTTTCCATTGTATTAGAATACACACTATGGAAAACAGTGTGGAAGTTCTTCAGAAAATTAAAAATAGAACTGCCGTATTATCCAGCAATCCTACTTTTAGGCATATATCTAAAGGAAAGCAAATCAGTATATTGTAGATATGACTGTACTCCAATGGTTACTGCAGCACTATTTTCAATAACCAAGGTATGGAATCAACCTACGTGCCCATCAAGAGATGAATGGCTAAAGTCAATGTGGTATATATATATATATATATATATATATATATATATATATATATACATGATGAGATATTATTTAGCCATTAGAAATGTAAAATCCTGGGACCAATAGTTAATGTAATGGCTATGTCGTTGAATTCCCATGTAGCCAACTGTGGTTCAAGTCCCGGCCCCAGTTGCTTAAACTCACACCAGGCACGTGTGCATGCGTGCCCAAGATCCAGAGAGGAGAATGGAGGAGAAGGGATCGTGGCGTAGGCCGCCCCCCTTGGGGGGTGATTTCTCGCTTTCTCTCTCTCTGTCTCTCTCTGTCTTTCTGGCAAGTGCACGTGCCCTAGAGCAAAAACCTCTCCAAAAAAAAAAAAAAAAAAGAAAAATAAATGTAAAATCTTGTCATTGGAGGCAACATGGGTGAGCCTGGAGGACATTATGGTAAGTGAAATAATCCAGGTACAGAAAGAGAAATACTACATATTCACACTCATATAGGAAAACTAAAAAAGATGTAGTATAAATAGAGATTAGAATAGTGATTATTAGAGGTTGAGAGGATAGAAGGAAGGGAGTATAATACATGTTGGTTAATGGATACAAAATTATAGACAGATAAGAAGAACAAGTTCTAGTGTTTTATATATAGTAGACTAGGGTAATGAGAGTTAACAGTAATTTATTGTATATCCCAGATTACCTAAATGAGAGGACTTTGAATGCTTCTAGAAGAAAATAATGCCAAATATTTGAGATGATGGATATGCTATTCACCCTAATTTGACCATTACACATTGTATGCATGCAGCAAAAATATCATACTACACCTCAGAAATATGTTCAATTATTATGTGCCATTATTAATAATAATAAGCCATATGGGGAAGAAATAATAATAGATGGGAGAATAGGGGAGGATATGGGAAAGAAAGTGGCAGAGAAAGTAAAACTGGAATGTTGAGAGGAGGAAATGAGGTCAGGAAATTGGGATAATTGCTGGGGAAGGGTTAGTGCTGCCATCTAATCTGCATTCAGAGACTTGAGAAGAATTTCCAGTTCACAGTTTTTCCAATTCCATGCTCTCTGTCTTGCTTTATTTTACTTAGTTCAGGTTTCTCAACTAAAAGAACAGTATCCATTCACTTTGCTCACAAGTCACTGAAGCCAATCAGCAGAAACGAGAAACCTGGGAAATTTCAGTCGATAGTGTTCATACCTCACTTTGGGAACTGTAGAATCAAGTTTTTGCTGCTTATATGTTAGAACAATTGAGTAGCAGAGGGAAAGTGTCAATGCCAAACTTCTCAATTGCTTAAGCCATTTTATATAGTGTACTATTTTTTTTTTTTGAGAGGTTTTCGCTATAGGGCACGTGCGCTCGCCAGACAGACAGAGAGAGACATAGAGACAGAAAGCGAGAAATCACCCCCCAGGGGGGATGGTCGTGCTGCAGTCCCTTCTCCTCCATTCTCCTCTCGGGATCTTGGGCACGCACGCACACGCGCCTGGCGTGAGTTTTAAGCCACCGGGTCTGGGACGCTAACTGCGGTTGACTATGTGGGAGTCCAGCGACATAGCCATTACGCTAACTGCTGGTTCCAAGTGTACTATTTTTAATACCCCACTTGCTGTCTGTTATTCCAGTAGTTTTTTTTTTTTTTTTTTTTTAACCCTAAGACCATCATTCATGTTCAGAAAGAATTTCATTATTAAAAGTAATCAAGACATGGATCAGCAGATGGCATAATGGTTACATCACTGTACTCCCATTTAACTGCAGTTCGAGTCCTGGACCTGGTAGCTTAAAAACTCACACCAGGCACGTGGATGTGCATGCCCAAAATCCCAAGAGGAGAATGAAGAAGAGATTGTATTGTGGCCATCTCCTCTGTGGGGTAATTTTTCACTTTTTATTTCTCTGTTCTTTCTCTCTCTCTCTGGCAAGGACATGCATCCTATAGCAAAAATTTCTCTACAAAATAAGTAAGTAAATAAATAAATAAATTAATTAATTAATCGAGACTTTGGGGCCAGCAGGTGGCATGGTAATTAAGGTTCTAGATCCCATATGGGCAGTCCAACAACTTGATTATCATCCCAGGCATGTGTGATGTGTGCCCCAAATCCTGAGAAGGCAATGGAGGAGAAGATACAGGCATGGCCATCCCCCCCAGGAAGTGATTTCTCACTTTCCCTATCTCTCTGTCTCTGGTGAGTACACACACCCTATAGCAAACAAACAAACACATGCACACACACCTAAAGAAATTAGGACAGACAAAAATTGTCTCTCTAACATAGTCATACAATCTAAAGAAACTATGAAACTTCAAAACCCCTAACATTAAAGCTAGGCTTTTTTCACTATGGTCTGCTTGCACCTGTTTTCTGCTATAAGTACTGCCAGTAAGTTTATTTGAAAAATGTTCAAATAGAAGCTTTTCAACTCTGCCCAGAGTTCCTATAATCTCAGTTCCACTGAGATTTCCTCACACAACATGCTTCCAACTCACTGGCTATGTATTATTTTGCAATTCCAAGATGATGTGTTTTGAATAGGTGAGTTTTGTCTCCTTAATTTTCCATCTAATTGTTTTTTTTTATTTCTATAATTTTATTTTATTTTTTATTTTGTTTCTTTTAGTTTAGTTGACACATAATTATACATATTCATGGTACAGTGTGATATTTATATTATTTTAATTAATAAATAGTGATATTTATGGAGTACAATGTGATGTCTTGAGATATGTGTATACACACACACACACACACACACACACACATAAAATATGTAGTGATTAAATCAAGCTTATTAACATAGGCATCACTTCATTTCAGTTTTATGTCCCCCAGAACATATACACTATACTTTCAGGAGGCAGTCTGAACATGCCTGGCATTTCTGCTCTGCTGCTTTGAATAGTCAAATCATTTGGGAGAGGAAGGACCACAAAGAAGAAAGCATTACAGTCTCAATCCTGAAGAGAGGGCATGAGAAAACTGCCACTATGGCCCTATTCATGGCTCTTCCTTGCCCCAACACATGCCACCTTTGCTGTCTAGTAGTTAGGGTGTGGTGCTGGGACTTAACACAGCATTGGAAGCAAGAAATGCTATTTCTGATTCAGACACTGGTTCACTATATAACTTGGTTGTACAGTTTCTCTTCCCTGTATAAACATTACCTCTGAACCTCACAGCTGAGGCAAGGAAGATTCAATAGAGCTTATGAGTAGCTTTATGAGTTCACCAATATTCAGCCCTACCTAACCACTGGGAAACATTATAGAGCTTGTTTCCTTTTCCTTTCCCTAACGTAACAGGACAGGAACGTTATATCCCATTTTCTTTGGTATCCTGAATTTTATATTAGCAACATATCCTTCTCCTAATGCCATATATACCTTGGACCTCAGAAAGCCTCCTTTGAGTTTCAACTTTAACTATACAATGTATTCATAATAAGACAATCTAGGAGACACCCCAAAAGGAGTATCTCCTATGGAACTATTAATTTTTTAAAAATATCAAAGAGCATTTGGCTCTTGAGCTGATTCTGAAGGAGAATCAATGATATTTATAAAACAAAGTAGTACCAGATGGCAGGGCAGTGGCAGGCTGACCCATATGGTAAGGTTCCATGTTCATGTCCATAGACCTCCCATAATATCCCAGGCACAAGTGTGCCCATGATCTGGGCCTGGCTGAGCCTGTGTGTGTGTGTGTGTGTGTGTGTGTGTGTGTGTGTGTGGCGGGAGAGGGTAGATCACTACATTAGGATTAGGACCCCATCAGGAGTAATATCTTTCTGTCTCACTCTCTCCCTTGGTCACTCACTAATGGAAGAAAAAAATAAATAAACCTTATGTTTAAAAAAAAAGAGGGAAAAGAGATATCTTTTATGACTGGAGTCTTTCTTTTGACTAGAAGAAATGGTGTCTCTAACCACTAGATATTCCTAAATAGCTAAAATATTGTGGACGGAATATAGGCAAAGCATCATCATTTGAACTTCAAATGAGGTGTAGGAGGTAAAAAACAGCCCAAAGTAGTTAATTACATTTTCTATTGCAAGCAGCACTAGACTGTTGTCTTGTGAAGACCTTTGCAGCCAATTATTCCAATAATTAATTACTTAGGGGGCTCAGAGCATTGAATAGACGCATTTTCATTGGCAAATGGCAGAAGGCAGGTCACCCAGAGGTTGACCAAAAAGAAATCTGACTCTCAATGAATTTTTAACTGTGACCTACACATATAAAGCCAATTCACACAGTTCATAGTTGTGTACTCTCACTTCTTTTTTCTTTTTAAATTTTTATTTTATTTCTAATGGTATTGAAATATACTATGTCTAGAATCTTTGGAGCTCTTGGAGGAAGTGGAATTAGACTTTTGGCCCTATGAGGATAAATACCTATATCACTTCACTTCACAGAATTCTAGAATTTCAGATGATACATTGAAGAATAAAGCTCTAGGGGTGGCCAGCCTGTGGCATGGTGGTTAAGGCACCCATATGGCCAGCTATGCAGCTGGAGTCATCCTGGACCTTAAGGCCTAAGATGCATACACTGTGCACATGTGTACGTGTGCCCAAAATCTCAAAAAGAGAAATGGAGAAGGGATTGTGGCATGAACATTTCCCATGGAAGGTGTTCTCTCTCTCTCTCTCTCTCTCTCTCTCTCTCTCTCTCTCTCTCTCTCGTAAGCACATGCATTCTTTGGCGAATTTAAATTTTAGAGAAAGAAAAGAAAATAAAGCTCTAACTTCTAGCATACATCCATTATCCTAAAAAGATTGACTAACTTTTGCTCCCTACTGAAGACAGGCCAAAGCTCAGAAAGACAAGGCCTTGAAGGCAGAGTATACACAAATTACCTTTAAATTTTAGAGAAAGAAAAGAAAAGAAAGCTCTAACTTCTGGCATACATACATTATCCTAGAAAGATTGACTAGCTTTTGCTCCCTACTGAAGACAGGCCAGAGCTCAGGAAGACAAGGCCTTGAAGGCAGAGTATACACAAATTACCTTGCTTTGCTCCGTTTTTAATAAGGTTGGATCTGGTTAAAGTATTTCTGACCCCGGATAATTTCTTCTTTCTACTCTGGTTGAAGCATATAAAAGTTGGCACAACAGAGAAAGCTGAAACCTATTGTGTCCTTGCCTATAGATACCTAGCACCGAAGCAAAACAAAAAATACACAGATATGAAAAATATAGCTCAGAACTATCCTGCTGGAGTAACAGGGAATATTTCCAGACTGTTGCTCTTCAAACAAGTGGTTACTAAAAGATGATAAGTATTTAAGGAAATCTAGGCCAAGGCACTGGCACAGGTCATAATCATACGTATGCTTCTAATTGATGTTCCCATGCAATGGTTGATGTTTCATATAGTTTTCAAAACACAACCTAACCTTATGAATTCCAAATGGAGGAATCTGTAGGTAAATGTTTCATACCGAATGAAGCTGTGAAACTGATCGGTATCAGTTTCATTTTATTTTCAATGCAAAACATATCACAGGTCAACTCATGGCCTGTGGCTAAGATGGCTGCACCTCACATGGCCAACTGCATGGTTTGAGTACCAGACCTGGTTGATTAAAAACACCCCAGGCACATGTATATGCATGCCCAAAATCCTAACAAGAGGGAAAAATGGTGAAGGGATTGCAACATGATCATGCCCCATAGGTGGGTTCTTTCTTACTTTCCCTTTCCCTTTATCTTTCTCTCTCTCTTATTCTGGCAAGTGAATGTGCCCTCTGGTAGAAAATATTTTAAAAGAGGCTTGTCTTTATTGAATTTGGATTTCAGTGAGGTTCTTTTTTTGGGGAGAGATTTTCGCTATAGGGCGTGTGCGCTCGCCAGACAGACAGAGAGAGACAGAAAGACAGAAAGCGAGAAATCACCCCCCAGGGGGGATGGCCATACCGCAATCCCTTCTCCTCTGTTCTCCTCTCGGGATCTTGGGCACGCACGCACACGCGCCCAGCGTGAGTTTTAAGCCACCGGGTCCGGGACGCGAACCGAGGTCGACTACGTGGGAGTCCAGTGACATAGCCATTACACTAACTGCTGGTCTCCTTCAGTGAGGTTCTTAAGGCTATGATATTCCCCCATTTTATTTCATGAGGACATGAGGACAGAAAATTGCCATAGGCCCTGTTCTAATCAGATCTTACCCACAGTGATTAACTTGATTTTTATCTTTCCTCCAAAAAATAACCCTTCACCTGACTGACATAGTCCAATCTTTGGGAAATAATATTGATTAGTGCTCCACATAATGGGGCCAAAGATTACATCAGCCTTACTAAAGTACAATTTTCCCTAGTACTTAGTTACAAAGTAAAACAACTGCAGAGAAATTGCTCAACTTAATATTATGAAATTGTCTGGAGTCTTGAGACTCAATATCTAAGCTCATCAGAAGCCTCAGAGCTTTTGGAAAAAAATCTGGGTGTTCTTAAAGGAGCTCATTTCCAAATTTTACAAGGCTCATACATGCCAGCTTATTATTTGGCTATATTCCATATATTTAAACAGGTAAATCAGTTATTAACTTGGACACCAATTTATCTATTACACTAGAACACTGATCCTAATAATAAGAATTTAAAAACACATCTCTTATCTCAAAAGATACATACCAATGACTCAGAGGGGTTATGTCAAACACTCAATATTCGTCTATACCAAACCTGCCTGGACTACAATAAACGATTATAATTCCTTCATTTTGGATCAGATAATATGTCATAATTTGGAAAAATTGGTTATAAGGAAAAGTGAAAAATGAAATTTAGAATTTGTGGAGAAAGTTATTACAAAGAGAGTGCTACTTACCACATTAGTTCAAACCAAATTCTGGCACCAATTTTATCTGAGACTGGATAATCAATGAGCTTTCTGGAGCGACTGCGGTTATAAATTTCCACCAGTGGATGCTGTGAAATAGAATCAGTCATGATAGTATGCCATAAATATAACTTTTAAATAAAATGTACCAAGACCATCAAGTATAGGAAACTATTATATGATATAAATTAGAGAAAATGTGAGAAAAGATATTTTAAGACAGTATTTTACATTTAATTATTAAAAGTTATAGATAACAGTTTATTTTCTAAACTGTCACTGATGTGTCATATTTTATTAGTGTTATTGACTGAAGCATATAATCCATGAGTCTGTGTAACCTATAGTCATTTTAAAATAACCACTGACAAAAAGCATAAAAATACATCCATACCATAAGTTTATGCATTAAATTAAGAATAACTAAGCAAAAGAGATTTATTTTGGGGGCTGAAGTTATATGGTTATATCAGTTCTTTTTTTCTTTTATTTTTCCCTAGCAACAACTGTTACTATTGGGAAGGGGCCTTGAAATGAAAGAGGGGAAAAAAGAG
This sequence comes from Tupaia tana, assembly GCA_026018925.1. Taxonomy (NCBI): domain Eukaryota; kingdom Metazoa; phylum Chordata; class Mammalia; order Scandentia; family Tupaiidae; genus Tupaia; species Tupaia tana. Next base: position 82,246,273 of record JAKSZU010000009.1, on the reverse strand, counting down.
TAAACAACAGGTGGGGATTCCACTGTCTGGTGTCTAAGCTGCATCCCTTCCCAATTTCATTTCCCCTTATCTACAAGTGATATGAGGAAAGCTTCAATCATTGAGTATTAGTGCACTGACAATCACTGCACCTGTACCAGGATATCCTAGGCCTACATAATAGAACATATCTGTAACATCTTCAAATCACCACTCTACATGAAATACTTACAAAGAATAGGAAATACTCTATAATGGAATTCTTACAAGTAGCACCTACATTTGAACCCTATCATTGCAGGCAGTGCCTGTAAAGTAGAATCATCTACCAGTGACCCATTTATACTATTGATACATCTCACCCTGTTTTAAACAGTGGCCTAAGGCAAAGCAGACTGCTAAATAATACCCCCAACTCCCCTGAAATAAGCATTCTCTAATCTAAAAGAACCAAAATAGACAAACTCATTCATAATTTAAAATACATTGAGATCACCTTAATATGAGGGAGAATTGATTTTCATACTCCTCCAGAAAGCAGCAGATCTGGAATGAAATTAATATTATTTTATTGGTTTATCTTAAAGGAAGACCAAAGCATTAACATTTCTTTCTGCTATTTTTTCATAATCAAAACAGATTATGCAGAAAATTCAAAACAAATTATGCAGAAAACTCTTCTCTAATTTAAAATTAAAGCAAACTAGGATGTTTAAATACCCAGAAGTTTTCATATCTGGTATTAATTCAATATTGTCACATCCAGCCCCACCACTAGTTAACTGTGTGAGAAAAAGTCAGGGTCCCTTTCTGAGCCTCAGCATCTCTTCTCCTTCCACCATGACTGACAGAAACCTTCAATTACTGCCAGGCAGTAGCCTCACTGGTTATTCCCTCCTGTAAGTTATTTTCACCTGCTCCTATATTTTGCTTAAAAAAATTCAATCCCTCAAAGTCTTCAATGTAAATTTTTATTGGACCCAATGAAATAACTGCTAGATGTATTTGAATATCAGAAGTAAATATTATTATTTAGGGCCAGAAGCTAAGGTGCACAGAACAGGATTCTCTTTATATCCTCAAGTCTTCTGAGTGCCCTGATTTTCCTCATCCTTTGTCCTTCTGCCCAAGTGTATTATTCAATAGATATATTAGTTCTAATTGTCTGGGTCTCAATCCTCCCTTTTCCCACTTGTTTTCTAGTCACCTCATCCCTCAGAATAGGAGGCTATCAGCACATTCCACAGCATAACTATATGGAATAAGTAGACTATTTATCCTATGTATTCTTCTGATAACCAATAATTTATTAAAAATGAGGTTGGATTCCTAGTGCTGGGTGGCCTTCTATCAAGCTCCCAATCTTCAGTACCAATATTCACAAACATATTACAGGATTTGTTTTCCTATCCCCTAAGAAGGCTAAGGGTAAATTCTATATTATATTATGACCACACACAAACACACACACACACACACACAACTACATAATTAAGCCCTGACAAAACCACTGCAAGGATAATTCTCCCTGCATTTCTCCCAAAGGGAATTGAGTAGGTCAAGCTTAGTTTGGCCTGAGTGTTGTTGTGAGCCATCTTCCCAATCCTCTCTTTAACTTACAGAGAGTATACATTCTGAAAGGCTGGCCCGATTATTACAATAAGGCGTTTATTCACATCTCTGATTGGCAGAAGATGCTTTAGAATGTAGACACCATTAAGTTTATCAGCTGAACTCATCCTTCTTACCAAGAGTGCAACTTTTATTCTGTAACAAGGCAAAGAGATTTATAATCTATGTTGTTTGGAATTTTGTTCTGTAAAACAAATATGTTGCAAAACCACTAGATAATTTGCATATTAGGTTATTATTGCTGTCTTCATGTTAATCAAGGAAAAAATAAAGATGGTATAATTTGGATACTTAGCAAAGTGAATAACCCTACCAAGCTCTGAAATGTTCTAACCTTTCTATTTGTCTGGTCTTTTTCTGCACTGAAATAATAATAAATTACATTGATGTTTTTCCTAACACTAACTAAAAAACAGTGCTTATTAATTTAACAATACTTATTAATTCAAGATGATTTTACTGAAAAAGGTTTTAACTCTTCAGGATATTCAAGCACAGAATTTCAAAGATGTCAAGTTACTACATTTTTATGACAAACAGCAATTAATATCACAAATAATAGTAAATTCAATTTATGCCAGAATTAATTTTTCACACAAACATGATTCTTTCATTATGCACAAATTAATGAATTATTCAATACAGAAAATGTTACATTTTCCACAAATTAATTAAGCATCAATGGCATGCCATGTATAGTTTTATTACAAGTAACCTCATCATAATAGAAGCCAGTTAGTTCACAATCGATTGTAACCAAAGAAATATAAAGTTAGCCAAGAGTTTCTAAATTGTTCTACCCTGTGATTTCAAATCAGCTCTTTAGGACAACTGTGTTTACATGAAACAACAGCCTGATAATCCTGTATGTCTTCCACAGAAACAATAGAATTGTTAAAACAATAGAAATTCTTGTTTTTTACCATTCAACACACCCATCCTTGTTCAGCACTTCAGAGTTGAAGTCTTAACTTCTTTCCCGAAACACTCAAAGCATCAGTGTTTCCACTGAAGTTTCTTACGCCATTCCCCCACCCCCAAACGCCCAAATCAAATCTTTCTCGAAGACACTTACCCCAAAAAACAGTGAGCTAGATGAGAGAGTGTGCTCATGCCTGCAAACAATTAGCCAGTAAACATGTAAACGGACAACTAGCACTTTGAAAGTGCATATTTTTAGCCATTTTTTTTTTTTCAGGGAAAGGTTAGCCCAGCCCAAAGTAACAGACTCTGAGCTGCTGCAGCTTCTTACTGCAAACTGCTCATTCTGAAAATGTGAGCTTATTTACATTTATCTCTTTCCCTTTGTTAACGACTGACCCTCTTGAATGCTGGAACCGGCATGCCCTTAACAAACAAGACATAAGAAAAGGCCCAAAGTCCGGGCTAGAGCTGAGAGCCCGGGGGGAACTCTTGGGGGTCTCAATAGGAAATGCTTTTCATTGGATAAGGAGGCATTATTAGGAGCTGAAATCCCGCCCAATCCTCTGTGCTCCATCGTTCCCTTAGTCACCAATCACTGGACTGAAGTTCTTCCTTAAAGAGCATTACCCAGGAAAAGCAGTTTCACAGTCAAGAATTAGTGGCTTAACTGCCACTTGACAATATAAAAAGTGTCTTTCCTGACCAATTAATCCGCAAAGTCTGTGAGCCTGTTTTTGCTGTAGGACGGCTACCCTCTTACAATTCTAATAAGGAAGAGGAGACAAAACTTCAAACAAAGATGAGGAAAAACAAAGCAAAACATATAGGAAACAAGAAATGGAAGATTATTTGTTGACAATAACATGCATGTTGATGTGCTTGATTGAGCCAATATACAGTGTACTCTGGATGGAAAATCTCATTTTGCATGTTGTAATGATGTACAGTGAATGAATGTAAATTAATAAATTTAAATAAAAAATCTATAAAAACAAGAAAAGAAATGAATATACAGAAAATAAAAAAGCAACTCCAAACTGAGAGTATTTCAATTATGATCAACCCATTTTTGTGCCTATTTGTTCAAAATAATTATAACTACAATATTGGTGATAATAAGTACAGGATAGGAAAAATAAAAAGTGAATAGTACCTCTAATATATTCCTATTATACTATGCAAATTAAACCTTTACCACCACCACATACACACACACACACTCACACACACACACACACACACACACACACACAGGAAAGAAGAAAATTCAACGTAATGCTCACTAAGACAGTGAAGTGTTCTCAGATGGAGATGTGCTGGGGTCCCAGAGCTCTAACACCCACCTTCCATGAACTAGGGAGTCCATAGCAAAAGGAGGGTCTATAGTTTTCTTAGATAACTGCCTGGTAGAAAGTCTAATTACTGTGAAATGTTTCAGAGGTATTTTGTTTTGTTTTGTTTTGTTTTGTTTTGAGAGGTTCTTGCCATAGGGCGCATGAGCTCGCCACACAGACAGAGAAAGACAGAGAGACAGAAAGCGAGAAATCACCCCCCAGGGGGGATGGCCACAACACAATCCCTTCTCCTCCTTTCTCCTCTCGGGATCTTGGGCACGCACACACACATGCCTGGCTGGGTCCAGGACTCGAACTGCGGTTTACTATGTGGGAGTCCAGCGACATAGCCATTATGCTAGCTGCTGGTCCCAATGTTTCAGAGGTTTATTACAAAAACAAAATTATTAGTACATATAGTACAGATGCAATCTGTTTATAATCTTCAACTGTGTACCTCCTCCTCCCACACCCCCCCCCAAGCAAGTACTTTTCCTATACATTGACTACCATGGTCACCCACACAGCTTTTTTTCCCCTTCCCTATTTTCTTCCTTCTCTTCCTGATTTCAATTGTAGCATAAACTCATTCATTCATCTTTAATTGCATTTCTCACCTTTCCCCTCTACTAGTTTCCTCCTTCTCTCCTCTACCTACACTCACTGCTAATTCAGTGGCACCATCAATAGCAATCATTCTTCTTTTTCAGGAATGAAGCTCTGCCCAGGAATAAGGTTCTTTCTTTCTGTGGGCAGAGCCATGCCCTTGGAGACTTCAGGGAGCCTCTGCCTGCTTCAAATCTTTAGCCTGCATCCTTAAACTTCCTCATATAGAAAATGTTTTATGTTTGTTTATTTTCCCTCTTTCTTCAGCTCTATTGTGGCTGTTCTTAGTAATGGTCAAGACCAGTAAACAAGTCAGTGTGAAGTTGACACTAGCCTTATTTATCACGTTTGACTGAGTCTGGTATTTTTTTTTTGGAAGAGTTTTTTTTTTTTTTTTTTTTTTTTTTTTTTTTTTTTTATGCCTTAGAATGTGTGCCCTGGTGACCATGCCACAATCCCTTCTCCTTCATTTTCCTCCTGATCTTGGGCACACACACTTATGCACCCAGTGTGAGTTTCAAGCCACCGGGTCCAGAACACCAACCACAGTTGGCCATGTGGGAATCCATCAATGTAACTGCTATGCCATCTCTTGGCCCCACCTGTGACTGACTTTGATAAACACTTTGTCTATTACTTTCTTCCCCCATTCCATCATCAGTCTTTACTCTTTCTGTTCCCCACTCTGCTTGTCTCAGGCATGCCTATTTCTGTCAGTTGCTGACACTGGCTGTGTCTACAGGAGTGGTGTTTTACCTACTTTGGGCCCAGACCAGTCCTTGGTGTATTTATCCATTCGCAAGACAAAGATACAGTTTCTGTCCTTCAGAACTTCACAGACTAACTGGGGACACAAAGAGACATAAAACAGTGATTTTCTAAGGGCAAATTTTGTAAATCCCTGAAGCAGTTTTATGGACAGTAAGTTCTGTAAAGGATCAGAGGATGGGGATAAAGTCCCATGGGTAGGGCCAAGAGGGCTTCCCAGAAAAGATGTTTAAATAAACCAAGAAGGGAAGAGGATAGATTTTCAAGTGACCAGAATCAAATGATAAAATGTAGACAGTGAGAAGAGACAGGAAATGAGAATGAGACTGGTTTGTGAAGAGAAAAGAAGGGTAAGGAGAAAAGCTTTTGAGGGTAGTGCTCTATCATGGCAATTCAATCCACTATAATAACTGAAGTATTAACCTATAATCATGATCACCGCTTAGTTTGATCAACTCACTATCTGTCTTCTCCTTGGTATAATATCCCTCAATCTTCCAATTCATCTGACTTCATTTTCTCCCTAAAGAACTCAGGCACCTTTCTGATTAATCTTACAAATGACTCCTTAGCAGGTCTTTTAAGATGTCATTGGGGAGACCAGCAGATGGTGTAATGGCATTGTCACTGGATTCCCATGTAGTTGACCGTGGTTTGAGGCCCAGACCCAGTGGCTTAAATTCATACCGGACACGTGTGCATGCTTGTCCAAGATCCTGAGGGGAGAATGGAGGAGAAAGGATTGTGGTGTGGCCATGCCCCCAATGGGTGATTTCTTGCTTTCTGTCTCTGCCTTTTTTACATGCTGTTGTGTAATTTATTTGGCTGATAATTTGATTAATCTTGGTCTCTCTCAGTTGTAAACTCCAAAACAGTATTGTCCATGTCTGTCAAATCCAAAAATGATATTAGTATATTAGTGGCTTTGACAAAAATTCTTTTTCCTGATCTCTCTCACCCAACAGAAGCAATGATGTGACATTTTTTATAACTTTTCAGCTAAAAACATGTGCCATTTTATCCACTTGCATGCATATCAACATAGTGTTGTCATTTTAGGCATGAAGAGTACACTCACAAAGAAAAAAAAGTACTAAAGTTTATTCACTATCATCCTCTTTTCCTCTCACTTCACTCCTTGCTTCAAACCACATAGTTTTCTTGTCCAAAACATCTAGTTTTGTTTACTCCATTATTTGTGAGGTGGAAGGGAAAAGCTTTTCCAAGGCGTTCTCCAAATACCCAGTTTATAGCTACACACTTAATCTAAAACATCTTTTTTCAAAGGCCTTCATTGAGTTGCTGATGTCTGTGCTACTGGGAAGGGGGAATTAATATGCAACTGAAAAAGTATATTAAGAACTATCTGGGAGAAGGGCCAGCAGTTAGCGTAATGGCTATGTCGCTGGTCTCCCATGTAGTCGACTGCGGTTCAAGTCCCGGATCTGGCTTAAACTCATGCCGGGCATATGTGCATGCGTGCCCAAGATCCTGAGAGGAAAGTGGAGAAGAAAGGATTGCGGTGTGGCCATCCCCTCTGGGGGGTGATTTCTTGCTTTCTGTCTCTCTGACTCTTTCTGTCTTTCTGGCGAGCGCACGCACCCTACAGCAAAAACCTCTCCTAAAAAGAAAAAAAAAAAAAAGAACTATCTGGGGGTGCATACATTTCATTTTTATCTCTTTGAAAAGAAAGTAACTGAAATATGACTAACTTCCAACTGGGAATTTACACACATGTATAAGAACAGTCAGATGCTTGGGACCTTCACACTCTAAACCCAAATCATTTTTTCTTTCTGCCAACATCAAAGGATTGGGTGAATTTACCTCGAGTGCCAGTAGTTCCACACTCTGCTAGTTTCCCTAGAAACAGTACAAGTGTAACCTAAGGGTTTTAGCTATGCCTATGAATTACGGTCCAGCTAACAGTTTTGGTAACTTCCAAGGGCTCTAAATGAAAACAGTGTTCTATAAACCTGGGTAGTGTTCTAGGGAAGGGGAGCCAGTTAATTGCTAATTTTACATTAATTAACAGATATCTTAAACTCTTTCAGAAAACAAAGAAAGTAAGATCCTGAATCCTATAGCCTTTCTTTTTTATACAGTTTTCTTTTGCTTCAATGAAAGGAAGGAATCACAAGGTCAGGTTCCCAGTCAGTTTATTTAAGACACCATGGTCCTTAAAGGAAGGAAAAAAAAAAAAAAGATTTCTGATGCAATCCCTGGAAGATTTTTAGCTCACCCTTCACAATGGAGCACCTTCACTTCCTAGATATTTCTCAAAAAATGGGCTATCCTTCTCATTGGAGGAACTGGTTTAGATAATAACAAATTCCCATTTCCAGAGGCAAGGTTGTTAGTTAAAGAAAATGAACTTTTTTTAAAACCAAACAACTTTAGAAAGAGCCCAACAACTTAAATGCTTGGTATAGGTTAGAAAATTGTCAAGCTAATAATAATAGAAAACATTTCCTAAACTTATTATATGACAGGCAATATTTTAAGTGCTTTACTTATATTTATCTATTTAATATGCACAATTTCATAATGTAGTTACTACTATTCCTATTTTATAATACTTGAGAAAAATCAGACACAGAGAAGTTAAGTGACTTACTGAAACTCACACAACTAATGATTCCTCAACTGATTCCCATAATTTCTGGACTAATAATCATAATCACATATTCCTTTGATAGGGCACTCAGAACTCTGTCCAAAATAATCTTGCTCATGAGCAAATGCAGTATAAGGATTCTGCCTCTTGTGATGTGAACTTCTCATTAAATTTTAAGAAATCTCACTAACTGAATGTTGGCTTTTGAAGTGATAAAAGGTATGAAAATATCTGGATCTGTTAATATGATATACAAAGTCACAGTCTGATTCTCAAAGGTATGGGGGGATAGTGACTTACCTAAGACAACAAAGCTAATACATAGTGCAACCAGAGAAGGGATTGCAGTGTGGCCATCCCCACTGGAGGGGTGATTTCTTGCTTTCTGTCTCTCTGTTCTCTCTGTCTCTCTTGTGAGCATATGTACCCTATAGCAAAACTCACTCTTAAAAAAACAGATTTTGTTTTTGCCCTTTACGTATGAAAGTGGGTTTGCTGAAAACACAACAAATAAATATAATTTGTGATAAGGGATTTCCTTTTGCTATAAAGGACACTTTTAGGCAATTGCCAAAACTTGAATAAAGTCTAAATAATAGGTCTAAAAAATAAAGTGTTTTGGAATTATGTTAGTATAAATCTGAAGTGGATTTTGATAAATTAAGCTATATATTGAAAGTCAAAGAGGAACCACTAAAAAGACCCTCAAAAATGTAGTTCAAAAGTATTAAGGGTTGGTTCCATGTCTTAGCAATCGTGAAAAGTGTCACAATAAACATTGATGTGCAAGCACTTTTCCAATGAAGAATTCTTCTGTCCTTTGGGTAGATGCCAAGGATTGTGATTGCTGGATCTTTTGGTAGTTCTATTTGTAGACTTTTGAGGAATCTCCAAATTGTTCTCCATAGTGTATGTCCCCACTTAATATATACCAAGTGTCCGCACTTTATGACTGAAAATGACGGACTAAAGGATGTACAAACACAAGAGATCAGTGTGAATGCCAGATGAGGTGTGTGTGGAGGAGTGGGGCCTGGGAAAGGACATTTGGAGGAGGGATACAGAGACAGAGCATTGTCAGGACGGGGAGGTAGTGTTGTTATATTTTGATCAACTGGACCGAGGAGAAATGTTCACATGTTGAAATGTTCCCTTTGTAAGCTAAATAATGTGATTGAATGTATAAAAAATGTAAATAAATAAATAGGTAAAATTTAAAAAAGATTTTTTAAAGTATTAAGGGAATGGAAAATTCCACAAAAAAATAACTAAGGACAATAAGAGGAACACAAGATAAAACAAAAACCAGCATGGTACACAAAAATGCAACTATGTCAATACTAACATTAAAGATACCAATTACACAATTGAATCAAAGGCATAGATTGTAAGACTCAGTAAAAAAAAAAAAAACAAGATCCAAGGCTGCTTAATGGTTGAAGGAGCCAGATGCCACAGGGCTGACAGAGGTTAGATTCCCAGCTCCAGCAGCTTGGAAGACTCTGTGTGTGTGTGTGTGTGTGTGTGTGTGTGTATGTGTGTGTGTGTGTATGTGCCTGTGTGGACATGCTCAGAATCCCAACAGGATGGAGAAATGGTGGAGAGGGATTGTAGCATGACTATGCACCATTAGGGATCCTTTCTCTCTCTCTCTCTCTTCTCTGTCTCTCTCTGGTGAGTGCACAGGCTCTCAGGCAATATTTTAAAAAGATTCTTTATGTGAATATAATTGTGTCAGGGGATGTGCAGAAGTAAAAAAACAATTTTTAAAAGATCCGACAATAGTCTGTATACAAAATATACACTTTAGATACAAAGACACAAATAAGTTGAAAGTAAAAAGAAAAAATATTCTTTAAAACAAGCAAAAAATAAAAGGAGCTGAGATTGCTATATTAACACTGGGCAAAACAGTTGTTGCTTATTTTTTCAAATAATTTATTTAATTTAATATAATTATTTTTTAAAATTTGCTGTAAGGCATATCTGTTCATCAGAGAGATATGAGAGAGAGAGGTAAGGAAAGTGAGAAAGCAAGCTATCAGGTCCAGGACTTGAACCATAGGCAACCATGTGGGAGTCCAGTACCTTAACCAATATGCTACCTACTGGTCCCACAAAATAGTTTTTAAAATAAACATGTTTCTAACAAGGATAAAGAGAGACATTTTGTAGGGATATGACGGTCAATCCATCAGGATGATTTTTTGTGTGTGGTGGTGTTGTGTGTGCTGTTCATTTATTTATTTAATAATTTTTTCTCCTTAAAATACTTATATGAATATCTAGACAAAACCAACAAAAGTATCTTCCTTGAAACATTATTTCTATGGCTTCTCAAGCAGACCACAGGACTATACACTGTCTTGGAATGTCTTGAAAAGGATCTGTCAGTGATAAGGAACAGAGTGAAAACCCTAGAGTCCTTTCAAATAGATGAAGGGAAGACAAAGGGACAGAAAAACTACTTAAACTTTGTCTTCTTTCCTTGTGGCTTATGGTCTCCTTCTCCTCTGTCTCCTCAGAAGCCATCTTTCCCTCCAAAGCCTTATCTGCCTCCACCAACCCCTGAAGCCACCATTGTCCTTAGACTTCGCCCAGTCCAAGGTAGCTTTATTTCCATCAATTTTTTTTAGAGGTTTTTGCTATAGGGTGCGTGCACTTGCCAGAAAGACAGAGAGACACAGAGAGATAGAAAGCGAGAAATCAACCCCCGGGGGGACGGCCACACCGCAATCCCTTCTTCTCCATTCTCCTCTTGGGCACACATGCACACGTGCCCGGCGTGAGTTTAAGTCACCGTGTCTGGGACTTGAACTGCAGTCGACTACGTGGGAGTCCAGCGACATAGCCATTACGGTAACTGCTGGTCCCAATTTCACCATCTTCCACGGCCTCCTTGGCAGCTTTGACATCTTCCTCACTGTTGAAATCTACAAAACCAAACTCTTTGGAAGATCCTATTTCCTAGTTGTTGTTTTTAATTTGACGAGAGTGAGACACACACACACGTGCATGTGTGCATGCACACACACACACCCACACACACACACACACACACACACAGGGAGAGAGAGAGAGAGCTGCCAGGTCCAGGATTTGAGCCATGTCAACCACGTGGGAGTCCAGTGCCTTCAACTACCACTCCACCTGCCAGCCCTGGGAAAAAGTTTTAAACCAGTGAGTTGCAAAGCTTTTTCTAAATCGTCAGCAGACTCAAAGTCAACATAGCCAAACTACCTAGATGTACCAATTCTGAAATCCACAAAAGCAAGATCATTTTTATCAAAAACATCACTAATACCAGTTTTTTTTTTTTTTTGAGAGGTTTTTGCTATAGGGTGTGTGCACTCACCAGAAAGACAGAGAGAGACATAGAGATAGAAAGTGAGAAATCATCCCCCAGGGGGGATGGCCATGCCACAATCCCTTCTCCTCCATGCTCCTCTCTGGATATTGCGCAAGAATGCACATGTGCACAGCGTGAGTTTAAGACACCGAGTCTGGGACTCGAACCATGGTCGACTACATGGGAATCCAGCGACATAGCCATTACACCAACTGTTGGTTCCATTAATACCAGTTTTTAATTCAGGAATGGATTTGTTATTGTTTAGGTTTTCAACAGATGAAAAGATGTAGTTGGTTCTGTGACTTCCACCTTCTGTTTCTTGGCCTCAGGAGCTCCTTTCTGTTTATATTTCCTTCTTTCATTTTACAGGAGTTTCTTTTACAGGTTCTTCTTCCTCATATTCCTCATCATCTTCCTCATCATCATCTTCCTCTTCATCTTCATCCTTATTATCCTCACCTTCATCATCCTCTTCAAACACATTCTTGGTTTTCACAGAAAGAGCTTTTGTAGTTTTCTTTCCTCTGACTGATGTGGTCTCTATAGCTTCTTCTTCAGAGTCATCTTCCTCATCTTCATCTCTCTCCTCTTCCTAATCTTCATCCCCCCCCCCACTTCTCTGAGGCAGGGGCAGCAACTACTGCTTTCATCACTGCTGGCTCAAATTCATTCTCATCTTCATCCTTATCATCTTCCCCACTGTCAACATTTTCTTCCTCATCACTGTCTTCCTTCTTGGCATCTTGCCCCCTTGGCTGCTCCTTTCTTACCAAGAGTTGTTACAAATGATTTGCCTGATGTGACTCCCTTCTTGCCATATGTTGTGACTGCTTTGATTGGTATAACTGTCATCTTGGATGATGTGGCAGCTGCCTTTCTGCCTGGAGTGACATCAGCTTTCTTTATGGGTGTTCCAACTGCAAACATTTTTGTTAGGGAAACCATTGCCTTCTTTGCTAGAGTTGTGGCAGCCTTCTCGCCTTTTTTTTGTAAGGGATTATAACTGCTTCTCCACCACTATCATCTTATTCATCTTCAGATATTGCCTTATCTTCACTGTATTCTTCAACCTCTTTTGGAGGAGGAGCCATTTTTGGGGGGATCACCTTTACTTTTACCAGCCTTAGCAAGTTTCATCATGATGGTGTATTATGATGGCAGAGTGTATGGAGGGCTAATGGTACAGATGGGCCTTGAGGAACTCAAGCAGCTTTGAGGGGCTTGTGGGTACTGAAGATCCAAGGGAATCTATGCTTACTTGCCAGCTAGAGCTTGAGACTGAGGTGAAAACTATTTTATAATTTTTACTTACATAAAATTATTGTACATCTTTGTGCTGGACAATATGGCTTTTTAAATCATGCATGTAGTGTGTGATAATGATTATAAGTATATAACCACCCATACACAGATGAATAAAATACATGCAACAACAACTTACTTAATTGAAGGGAGACATATAAAATCAGCAACAATAATTGGAGATTTCACTATCCAAATAAGACACACAATGAGATACCACTTCACACCCAATAGGATAGTTATAATCATAAAGTCAGGTGATAAGTGTAATTGACAATATAGAGAAATGGAAGCTCTCATAAGTTCCTGATGGGAATGTAAAGTGGTACAGTCACTTTGGAAAACAGGGAATGCCTCAAAAAGTTAAACGTAGAGTTACCATATGACCTAGCAATTTTATTCCTACCTATACACCCAAGAGAGATAAAAATATGTTTAAACAAAGATCTATACATGAATGTTCATAACATGCTAGCCAAAAGTGCCAAAATACATATGTTCATCAACTGATAAATGGATAAACAAAATGTGATATATTCATGCAATGGAGTATCATTTGACATTACAAAGAAATAAAGAATTGGGCCAGCTCTGTAACCTAATGGTTAAGGAAACAGGATCCCATATGGCCAACTGTGATTCAAATCCTGGCCCTGGGGGCTTAAGAAACTCATTGTGCATGTATGGCATGCTTTCCTCAAATCCTGACAGAGTGCAGAAATGAATGAGAAGAGACTGTGGCATGACTACACTTCATTGGGACTATTTTCTCTATATATAGAGACAGAGAGACAGAAAGTGAGAAATCACCCCCCAGGGGGATAGCCATGCTACCATCCCTTCTGCTTCATTCTCCTCTCAGGATCTTGGGAATGCACACACATAGGCCTGGCATGAGTTTTAAGCAGCCAGGTCTGTAACTTGAACCATGATAACTGGCACATAGTTATGTGCCAGTCCAGTGACATAACCGTTATCCCACCTGCTGGTCTCTATCTCTCCCTTTTTTATTTCTGACTCTGTGTCTCTCTCTAGGAAGTGCATGCACACTCTGGAAATTAATAAAAAATGAAATATTGACACGTGGATGAAACTTGAAAATACTCTGCTAAGTGAAAGATGTCACAAAAGACCCTAATTGTAAGATCCCTTTTATACAAAATGTCTGGAATATATAAACCTGTAAAGACAGAGAGTTAGTTTGTGGTCGTTGAGGACTGTGTGGAGAGGGAGAGATGGAATGTGCAGTGACTAATGTGTCCAGATTATATTGGAGGATAATAACATTTTAAAATTAAATTATTGTGATGGTTGGACAACTATTTGAAATACCAAAAACTACTGAATTATACACTTTAAATGGATAAATTTTAATAAAATGTTATATCTCAATAAAACTGAAAGATGAAAGAGTTGAACCAAATGGTCTCTAAGATCTATATGTCTCTCATTTGTGAAATACTAGAGATGTTGTATCTAACCTATTTGATGCATGTTACTGCTTTCTGTTGTCTTCTTTCTTTATCAAACACTACTGAATTCTATTCATTTTTGAACTCAAAAATGAAAACACAATTTAAACATCCCATAATAGTCTAATCATAATTGTACTAAAAGCACTTGTTAGATATTTTTGAGATATCTTTAATATACAAGACATACTGCAAAGTGACAGATTGACACAGAAATGATTAAGTTCTGAACCCTGTTTTCAAGCATCTGAGAGATAAAAATGCAAAGGACTATAAATGAGCACAGAAGGATGTCCAATTAAATATACCATACAAAGCTTGACAGAGTAGGAAACATTCAAGCCATGAAGGATTGAATAAGTATTTGATAAGTAGACATGAGAGCATTCAAGACTGAGAAAAACTATGTGAACAAAAGTTTGCAGAGAGAAAAGTCTGTTCTTATTGTAATTTCACCCTAGGACTTTAACTATAAAATAACCAGTATAATTTAAATTACCATAAATATTTGAACATCATAAGTTTTACTATTAAGATATTCTACAATTCATTTTCCCCTCCAGTTAGTTTGAATTGGTTAGGCTTTATTGAATTTTTATTTGTGTTGTTCATTTAATGACTGCTACAGAGCTCAATTTTTTATAGTCTTCTTTGTGTTTATAAAGTAATAACTTTTTTCTTTGAAGTAAGAATTGGTAAAGTGTGTCAGGAAACCACCTAAAAATAAAATAAAACATTTTAATTCTTTTTATAACCTAAAAATGTGGATATATAATAAAAAAATTCCTGATGAATTTGAATTGCAAGATTTTCTTAATTATTAGACTTTATTATTTTGATTAGTTTTCAATTTACAGAAAACTTGAACAGAAAGTATAGAGAGTTTCCATATACTGTCCTCTGTCAAGTTTTCCTTATTACTAACACTTTGCATTAGTGTAGAACATTTGTTATGAGTAATGAATCAATACTGATAACATTATTATTACTTGAAACTTATAGTTTACATTAGGGTTCACTCTGTGTGTTGTATAATTCTATGGGTTTAACAAATGTGTAATGTTCTATATACATCATTATTGTATCATACAAAATAGTTTCATTGCCTCCAAAGTACTTTGTGCTCCATCTACTTATCTATTCCTCTCTCTGCCTGAACCCCTGGCAATTATTGATCTTTTTACTAACTGTATAGTTTTGCCTTTTCCAAAGTGTATAGTGTTGGAGTCATACAATATATAGTTTCAGGCTTTTTACACTTAGGAATACACAGTTAAGTTTCTTCTGTGTCTTTTTGTGATTTGATAACTTATTCCTTTCTATTGCTAAATAATATTCCATTCTACGAATGTACCATTTTTCGGTTTTTCAATTCAATTCACCTATTGAATAACATACTGGTTTCTTCAATTTTTTTAGAAAATGTATTTAATTATAGAATATTATTATTACTATTTTTATTATTATTATTTAATTTGGCCAGAGAGAGACAGAGAAAGAGACAGGAAAAATGAGAAAGCAAGCCACCAGGTCTGGGACTCAAACCATGATCAACCATGTACCTTAACCACTGCAACACCTATCAGTCCTGTTTGCTTCCAAATTTTGGCAAGTATGAATAAGGTTGCTGAAAAATTCACGTGCAAACTTTCATCTGGATATAAGTTTTCAAGTCATTTGGGTAAATATAAAGGAGTAAAATTGTTGGACGATATGGTAAAATTATGTTTTACCTTTCTAAGAAACTGACAACTCTCTTCTAAAGTGGCTGTACTATTTTGCATTCCCATCAGCAATGAATGAGAGCTCCTGTTGCTCCCATTTCAGGATTGTTCAATGAAAATTATTTTTAATATCGAGTTATGGGACCTTCTCAGTCATTAATGTATCTAGTTAATAGATAGTAAGAGAACAAACCAATGATATCTAATTGTTCATGTGACATTCTGCTGTGATTCTTAGAGACCACAGTGATTGATTTCAAAAACCTATTGAGCATTATAATTCTGATGCTATCCTAACCCACATCCACAAAAAAATGAGAGTTTCTACAAGATTGGATTTTTTTCATTTAATGAAAATGAACTTGGAAATTTGTTTCCCAATTCTGTTTTTAGTGGTGTTTACCCACTTATAAACTTCAGATTGTCAAGGAGAGAAGAACCATACATGAATGTATGTATAATTTGCAGAATTTCAGGTGTCATTTTTCCCAACTCAGTCTTCACTATGTATTGAATTTGCCCTCATTGTTCCCTCAACAGGCACTGGGTACATACTATTTGCTATTATGAATGATTTTATATCTGGATGCCTATCTTTCCAATTAGATCATCAACTTTTTACAGGCAGAGATACTATTCATTGCTTTTGTATCCTCTTCTACAGTAAGCAAGTTACTTAGACTCTCTGTGACTCCATTTCCTCATTTGTTAAATAAGGATGATAAGAATAGAATCTACCCTATATATTGTTATTAAGATGGACCGAGTTAAGATTTTGCTGTGTACGTATAGCAAGTACTACTTAAGCATTTTCTGTCATTATTATGGCAATTCTCAAAGCATCCTTTTGTTCTTATTGTTAACTGCTTCAGAATAGACTTTTTTTGGCTTAGCTCATCTTCATAGCCTGAGGATCATGGGTCATACACTGATACCAAGTCTAGCAATGGAGTTCCCTTGTTTGGGTATCTATTTATAGTCCATTCAGTGTGGCCATGTCAATGGGATCAAAAACAAAAAACATGGTTATTACTCTTGATAGTACCACAGGAGTGAACAGTTTATATTTTCTTTAGAATGTTAGCAGGTAAGTGCTATAAATACAACACTTATTAACCCTGAGTGAGCTGGATAACTAATGCAGATAAGGATTGTATTGAGTATGTATGGGTGTCCTAGTCCATTGTGTTGCTGATAACAAAAGTATCTGAGTCTGAGTAATCCACAAAAGTAGAGGTTTATTCAGCTCACAATGTGGAAATCAGAGGTTAGAGAGACACATCTAGGGACCAGCAGGTGGTGTAGTAGTTAAAGCATCTGTATTCATGTGGCCAACTTGGTGGTTTGAGTCCCAGACCCAGCAGCTTGATAAACACTCGAGATCTGTATGCATGCATACCAAAAATCCCATAAGAAGAACAGAGAAGAGGTTTTGGCATGGCCATTGCCATTGGGAGGTGATTTCTCACTTTCCCTCTCTGCCTCTCTTTCTAATAAGCACACATGTCCTATGGCAAAAAATCTTAATAAAAAAAAAAAAGACTCACATCTCATGATGGTCTTCTTTCTTTTTTTAATTATTTTATTTAACTTTATTTATTATTTATTCATTTGTTTATTTAAATTTGACCAGAGAGGGACAGAGTAAGAGAGAGAGAGAGAGAAAGTGAGAAAGCAAGCCGCCAGGTCCAGTACTCAAACCATGGTTGGCCATGTGGGAATCCAGTGCCGTTAATCACCATGCCACCTGCCGGCCCCATGATGGTCTTCTTTCTGCGTCATGAGATGGCAGAAGGCAAGAGAGCACACAAAGTAGAACGTACTTGTGTTATTATCTCTCCTTATAAACCCACCAGGACTTAATCATGGGAACCTCACCCTGATGTTCAATCACTTTCCCAAGATCCAACTTTTAACATTATCATCAGATTAAATTTTCTCTTAATATCTAAATAAAATAATAAAATTGCGACACATTAATTCTAGGAGAACACATTCAAACCATAACAATGGGATTTAAAACTCTTCCTTACCTAAAATGTTAGAAATTAAATCCTCGAACCACAGAATGTCAGAACTGGCTAGGACCTTAAAAGATCTTCTAAGTAAAATTTGCTATATTTCTTGTCTCTGGCCCATGTTTTTCCATCTTGCAATGAAATATTTTTAAGTGATTCTTTCCCATCTGATAGGCAACATCAAGGAACTAAGTGATAAATATTGGAAGAACAGGTTCCAGCAATGGGTCTTGCCCTGTGGTGAGCAGTTTGCAGCTGGAAGGCTGTGCTGCAGAGACCTGTGACTCATCTTCTCCCCCACTTTTCTTCGAAATCTCGGGTGTGTTAATTGGGACACTGAGAAGGCCTTGCCCCCCTACTCGTGCCATTAGGACATCTGCGCCAGCAACAGGCCTGGTTGCACTGAGCAGGAGGTAGATTGAGCTGCAGAGACTATGACTCATCCCCTGACAGATGTCTCTGAATTTTAAGACTTTAGTATTTTCTGAAAGAGATGAGATGTATGATCCCTTCTGTCACCTCAACCAAAGCTCAAAAGCTCAGTCTCAGGCATACCTGTTCTCTAACAACTGGGAGAACTTTGAACCATCCAAGTCCAGTGAAAACAGTGCAGGTTACTGGTGAGCATCAGGGAGGTGGAGCAGAAAAGAGATTGCCAATGACCTACTTCCTCATCCTTTGAAAGCTTGGAATTTACTCAAAGAATTTAGGAAGAAATGTATAAATCAACAGAAGACTAGAAACCATCACAGAGACACAAGAAATATGAGGAACCAAAAAAATATCTCTCACCCCAGGGGAAAACATCAATTCCTCATAATCCACAGACAACACAATGGAATTCCTGAAAATGTCAGATAAACAGTTCAGAATAATTATAGTGACAAAACTAAATGAGGTGCAAGAGAAAGGAGACAATGAGCTCCAGGAGATGAGGAAGTCAATTCACAATATGAAAGAAGAAATAGACACCATAAAAAGAATCAAATAGAATTATTAGAGATGAAGACTGTAATATAGAAAATTAAAACTTCCCTTGAAAGTGTTACAAGTAGATTAGATCATGCAGAAGATGGAATCTCAGATGTAGAAGATAAAAGCATTGACCTTTGAAAAAATTACCAAAAAGACTGAGAAAATAAAAAAGAAAAATGAGGACAATATACAAGAAATACAAGATACCATTAAGTGCCCAAACATCTGGATAATTGGTATCCCAAAAGGTGAAGAAAATAATAAGGGCATTGATCATCTATTTCAAGAAATCCTGGAAGAAAACTTTCTAAACCTAGAGAGGCATTCAAATATCCAGACCCAATAAATACAAAAGAACCAAATACAATCAAGATCTCCTCCAAGGCATATCATACCCAGATTGACTCCCAAATGATTCTTAGCTACTGAAGAAATTAAGTCTGAAATCAAAAGATTTATGGAAGCAAATAATAATGAGTACACAAGTTTTCATAATCTATGGGCCACTGCAAACACAGTCTTAAGAGGGAAATTTATAGCAATTAGTGTGCATAAGAAAAAGATGGAAAGGTGGCAAATAGACAACATTATGCCTCAGAGAATTTTATGATACAAAAGAAATAGAAAACTCCATTAGAGGATCCTAGGATCCTATGAGTGACAATATGCCAACAAACGAGAAAACATGACTGAGATAGAAAAAATTCCTGGATGCATATAATATTACAAAGATTGAATCAGGAGGACTTAGAAAGACTGAATAGATCCATAACAAGACATGAAATTGAATCAGTAATAAATAACCTCCCGACAAAAAAAGCCCAGGTCCTGATGGCTGCATCTCTGAATTCTACAAAACCTTTAAAGAACAAGTAACCCCCATTCTACTCAAATTATTTCTAAAGAAAAAGGAAGAAAACCTTCCAAATTCATTTTATGAAGCCGCCATCATCATTCCCCAAATAGATAAAGACATGACAAAAAAGAAAAACTATAGACCAATACCTCTGATGAATATAGATCCAAAAATTCTCAACAAGATTATCACAAATTGTATCCAACAACATATAAAAAAGATTATTCATTGTGACCAGGTAGGCTTTGTTCCAGGGATGCAAGGGTAGTTTAACATAAACAAAACCATAAACATAATACACTATCTTAACAAAAAGGAAGATAAAAACCATATGGTCATTTCAATTGATGCAGAAAAAGCATTTGACAAAATACAACATCCCTTCATTATTAAGATTATTAACAAAATTGGGTCTTTTCTGAACACATTACAAGTAAATATATGGGGAACCAGCAGTTAGCATAATGGCTATGTCGCTGGACTCCCACGTAGTCCACTGTGGTTCGCGTTCCAGACCCGCTGGCTTAAAACTTATGCTGGGTTCTATGTATCTCTCTGTCTGTCTGGCGAGCGCATGCGCCCTATAGCAAAAATCTCTCTCTCAAAAAAAAAAGTAAATATATGCAAAACCTATAGCTAACATTATATTGAATGGGGAAAAGCTGAAAAGTTTTCCACTAAATTTGATACAAGACAAGTTTGCCCACTTTCTTTACTCCTTTTCAATATACTCCTGGAAGTCTTAGCCAATGCAGTCAGAAAAGAGAATAATGAAGAAGACATTCAAATAGGGAAAGAAAAGTTTAAAATATCTTTATTTGCAGATGACATGATAATATACATAGAAAATCCAAAGGGATCTATGAAAAAGATTCTCACAATACTAAATGAATAAAGTAGCAGGATACAAAATCAACCTCCAAAAATCTTTAGCATTTCTATATATGAACAAAAAGCTATTGAGGTAGAACTGAAGAAAGAAATACTTTTACCATAACCACAAAAAAGTATAAGATATCTAAGGATCACCTAACAAAAGAAGTAAAAGATCTTTACGAGGAAAGCTTTGAAAATCTTTTAAAAAGATATTTAAAAAGACAAAAAGACACACAAAAAAATGGAAGGACACCTCATGTTCCTGGATTGGAAAAATTAATATGATCAAAATGACAATTCTGCCCAAAATAATCTACATATTTTCTGCACTTCCAATCAAATTAAAAGAAACATTCTTCACAGATCTATAAAAGACAATCATAGAATTTGTCTGAATCATAAAAGACCCTGTAGTGCCAAAGCAATCTTGTGCAAGAAGAATGGATTGGGCGGCATCTAATTCCCAGACACCAAAATATGGTATAAAGCTGTGATAATCAAAACAGCATGGAGACTGGCAAGTGGTACGGTGGTTAAAGATGCTGGACTCCCATACGGCCAACTGCAGTTCAAGTACTGGACCCAATGACATGCTTTCTCACTTTTTCTCTTTCTTTCTCTTTCTATCTCTCTCGCTCTCTCTTGGTCTCTCTCGCTCTCTCTCCCTTTCTCTCTTTCTCTCCCTCTCTCTCTCTCTCTCTCTCCTCAAACTGGAAAATAATACAAAACAAATAAAAATAATTATTTTTAAAAAACAGCATGATATTGGCACATAAATAGATAGGTGGACCAAAGGAAAAGAATAGAGACCCCAGAAATAAACCCCTGAACATACAGCCAGCTAATTTTTTATGAAGGGTACCAGTGAATCCAGTTAATCAGTCAATCCAAAGCAAAATCTCCTTAGCAAATGGTGCTGAAAAAACTGGGTATCCACCTGCAGAAAGATGAAACTGGATCTTCACCTTTCAATGTTAAGAAATATCAACTCGAAATGGATCAAAGATCTGAACCTAAGACTTCAAACTACAAAACTATGGGTGAAAAACACTGGGGAAACTCTGAAAGACATTGGGGTATACAAAGACTTCTTAAGTAAATCCCCAAAGCAAAGACAATAATCCCCAAAATAGACCAGTGGGATTACATCAGATTAAGACTTTTCTTAAATCTTTAAAACAGTACAGGAGACAGTAATTAGTGTGAATTGAAAACCCTCACAATGGGAGAATATTTTTTAAAGTATGCCTCAAATAAGGGATTAATAACCATAATAGACAGGAAACTCAAGTGGCTTGCCCCTTCCCCCCCCCACCAAAAAAAATAAAAACCTGCAATAAGATATCACCTAGCCCCTGTCAGAATTGTGAAGATTTAAAAATACAAACAATGATAAGTGTTGGCAAGGTTGTGGTGAAAGGTGAAGTCTCCTACACTGCTTGTGAGAATGTAAATTGGTCCAGCCATTGTGGAAAACAATATGGAGGTTCCTCAAAGACCTACAAATAGAACTTCCATATGATCCAGCAATACTACTCCTGAGTATCTACCCAAAGGACAGGAGAATGCACTGCCAGAAAACCGCTTTGCACATCAATGCTTATTATGGCATTATTCATGATTGCTAAGACATGGATCTAACCCAAATGTCCATGAACAAATGAATGGATTGAAGAAGTGTAGCACTGGAACCAGCAATTGACATAATAGTTATGTCACTGGACTCTCATGTAGTAGACTGCAGGTCAAGTCCCAGACCTGGTGGCTTAAACTCACATCAGACATGTGTGCGTCTGTGGCCAAGATCCTGAGAGTAGAATAGAGGAGAAAGGACTGTAGCATAGCCATCCTCCCAGGGGGTGATTTTTCACTTTCTGTCTCTCTGTCACTATCTGTCTTTCTGGTAAGCACATATCCCCTATAGCAGAAACCTCTCCAAAAAAAAAAAAGAAAAAGTGTAGCACATATACTCGATGGAATGCTGTTCGCCATTAAAAAAAAAAAAGACCAACAAGACCTAGGCATTTGATAGAAAGTGGTTGAATATGAAAGATTTATTGCTGTTTAAAGCAAGGCTATGAAAGAGAGACACTGTAATGTCTCTACTTAATATATACTGACTGTCCACACTCTATTGTAGAGACTGAAAAATTGGAGGACATAAAAGCATTGAAAATAGTTATGGACACTGGAGACAGTGTGGAAGGAGGGTGTGAGGGGGAAGTGTACAGCGAAGGAAATTAAGGAGAAAAAAATATAGAAACAATATATTCGTGGACACAGTTATGATTTATTATCTATTGATGATAACATGTATAGTATTCTCATCTGTACTGGTCTGAGATGTATTTTATGTTGGGTAAATCCTCTTTACAACCTAAATGATATACAGTGATTGAATGTATAAAAATTATTTTTTAAAAAATAACTGGAAAAACTAACTTATCACATGATCTAATTCATAGCTTTAATGCATAAGGTGCCTATGTATTATACATTGTTACACCTGCCAAAATAATAAAAGTATTAAGAAAAATATTAAAAAGTAAATATGTATTTAATAAAAGAAGTATGACAAGGGTCAATACTGAATGCTATAAGGATTGAAGAATTTACAGAAGGAAAGATTTCTAATGAAAAAGACGCATATGGTAACCACCTAGATTTGATGGTGACGTCATGCATGTTGTTGAAAAATTATATTGTGACTGGTCTGGGGGAGGGGTGCTCCTCTGGTGAGCACACCCATTGGCTCTGAGAGTGACTTTGGAACTTGCACCACACCATCCCATGAAATGCACTGGACTCAAAGCACAACTTGATCCTCTTCACGAAGTTATATGTCCTCAATTTGCTACTATCTCATCAAGAGCTTAAAGTTTGGTAAAGGAGCAAACACCTGAAGTTATGCATAACTCTTCTGATCTAGAAGATATAGCCCTTCAATAGGAACATGCCTGGGAACTAAAGATGACATTTCCTCTTTCAACATTACAGAATCTACTCTAATAAGTAGAAAAAAGTGAATGCTGCATCACATGACCAAAACCCAGTACATGTCTTGAAAAAATATAAAAAAAAACAAGTGGTAACTTTCCCCCAGGTGAGCTCAGTAACGTCTCACCAACAATGGACAGCACAGAGGAATATACAGAAAGTTCAGTAAAAGAATTCCAAATATTCATAGAGACAACATTCATTGAGATGCAAGAGGAAACAGACAATTAGTTCCAGGAAAGGAAAAATACATTTTAGGACATGAAAGAAGAATTTCATAAAGAAATAGACACCTTTAAAGAATCAAACAGAACTTCTGGAAATAGAGAATATAATACAAGAAATTAAAATCCCTAGAAAGCATTAACAGCAGACTGGACCATGCTGAAGAAAGAATGTCTTACCTTTAAGACAAAGTGTCCAACATAGACCAAACCACCAAAAAGAATGAAAAACACAACCAAAGAATGAGGACAATATACAGGAAGTTCTAGACACCATGAAACACCCAAATACCTAAATAATTCGTATATCAGATGGTGAAGAATCTGCTAAAGGCATGGAAAATATATTTCATGAAATACTATTTGAAAAGTTGTCAAATATAGAGAAACATGGAGAAATTCACACCCAATAAATAAAAAGGATCCTAAATAGAATCAACACAAAATGATCCTTCCCCTGGAACATCATACCCAGAATGTTAAAATTCAAAGACAAGAACAATATTCTGAGAATGGCAGGAGAGAAATATCATTACTTATGAAGGCTATCCCATTAGGCTAACATCAGACCTAACAAATGAAACAATGCAGGCAAGGAAAGAATGAAAAGATGTATTCAAAACATTAAAGAAAAATAGTTTCAACCAAGAGTACTATATCCAGCAAGATTATCCTTTAAATGGGAAGAACAAATAAAAATATTCACAAACAAAAACTGAAAGAATTCACCAATACTAGATCAGCCCTACAAAAACAAAACAAACAAACAAAACAACAACAACAAAAAAAAAAAACACTGAGGAGAATATTATATCAGGATAACTAAAGAGAGACAAATAGAAATAAGAGAACAACAACAACACTTAAACAATGGCTCACAAAATGACAGGGATAAGTCTGTAAATATCAAGAATAACATTGAATGTTAACAGACTGAATTCTCCCATTAAAAGAAACAGAGTGACTGAATGGAAACAAAAACAGAAGGCATTTACATACTGCTACCAAGAAACACACCTCATGGATAAAGACATAGACTGAAAGTGAAGGGCTGGAAACATATATTCCATTCAAATGGAAACCAAAAAAGTTGGAGATGTGATACTGATATCTGAAATAGACTTTAGGAGGAAAGACGTAAGAAAAGACAAAAAAGGACATTATATAACACTAAAATGGGATGTTCATAAGGATTTAACACTTGTAAATATCTATGCACCCAACATTGGGGCACCTAAATACATCAAAGAGAGACTGTTAGATCTCAAAGGAGAGATAGACTGCAACACAGTAATCATACTGGATCTCAAAACCCTATTGTCTCCCCTGGAGAGATCATCTAGGCAAAAAAATAACCTAAGAGATATAAGATCTAAATTATGCATGAAATGGGCTTAACAGACATCTATATAGCATTTCACCAAACTACCACAAAATGTACATATTTTTTCTCCCCCACATGGAGTATTTTTGAAGATTGACCACATGATGGGACACAAAACAAGCCTTTGCAAATTTAAATGTATATAAACTATATCCAGCATATTTTCCAAGCATGAAGGAATCAAACTTGAAATCAACTATAAAAAGAGCCTTCAAAAATCAACAAATGCATGATACTAAACAATCTACTCCTGAATTATTTTATATCTACAGAAGAAAATAAGACTGAAATCAAAAGGTTCGTAGAAACCAATGATAATGAATAAACAAGTGTTTATAATCTATGGGATATGACAAAAACTGTGAAAGTTTATAGAAATTAGTGCCTCAAGAGAAAAGCATAAAGGTGGCAAATAAACAACCTAACGATACAACTCAGGGAACTGAGAAAACAACAACAGAAAAAAAAAGATTTGATCAAAAATAAGTGAATTATAAAATTTAAAAAGCTATACAGAAAATAAATGAAACCAAAGAAAGGAACCAGATACATCAAATCAGCAAATGTTGTAGAGTGTCAGCAAATGAACAACCACCAAAGCCAGATTAAGTTTAAAGGGAGTCTTTATTAGCTGGCCATCGACTACAGCCTGAGACTTGAGGGCCGAGAGTCAGAACTGTAGCCCCGACCGAAGTTTGAGTAGTCTTTTTATAGGGGGTCAGATACCAGGAGTTTCTATGCAAGCAGTTACAGAAGCTGAATCAAGCAGGTTAATTATTTCTAAGGGGAGTGGGGTTTCCATGTAAGCAGTTACATTGCTAAACAAAAGGGTTTCAGACTAGTTAGCAAAGACATTAGCAGGTGCAGGATGTTATCCCAGATATGGTTTTCTTTTATTTTTTTCCTTTTATTAAATTTTTTTTCATTTCATTTTCTTCCATACATTCAGTCACATTATTATTTGTCTTACAAAATGGATATTTCAACAGATGAACATTTCTCCCTAGTACTGTTGATAAAAATCCAAATTATCTTCAACAAATAATACCACACCTCTTT
The DNA here is from genome assembly GCA_026018925.1 of Tupaia tana. Lineage (NCBI taxonomy): Eukaryota > Metazoa > Chordata > Mammalia > Scandentia > Tupaiidae > Tupaia > Tupaia tana. The sequence continues at coordinate 82,220,174 of JAKSZU010000009.1, read as the reverse complement.
GTGCCATTAATGCTTTGCCTCCCTGTCCTGACTGAAACTAATTGAGTAAAGGATATAGAAACACAGTATATAGATGTAAATACCAGATATAGTGTGTGTGAAAGAGGAGGGTCTGAGGAAGGATATGGTTTTCTATATGGCTAGCACAATCTATTTTCTCATGGGAAGAGCAAGCAGGTTTACAGAAGCAGACAGCCATGTTAGGGTAAGGGAACAAGATGGACAAACAGTTGTTCATGTGCAAGATTCAATATGCAGCCTTCCACATTCCCTGCTTCTGATTTGGAGAATCAAATAATTGATTTAGAGAAGGGGAAGGGCTCATTGCTGGGAGTGGAGAACCATGAACTTGACAGATTGGATCCGGTCCTGAACAAAGTTAATGGGAAAATGAAGTACGCAAGGGCCAAAGAGAAGGGCAAGGAGGAGAAGCAGGGCAGGACCCGCAACAGTAGAGATGAGGGTGGTGAGCTAGGGAGGCCAAAAGAAGAGAAACTGATACCAATTACCCTCAGAGGAGCAGTGCTCCTCACATTCTAGGAGACATTTGTGAAGCTAGCTCAGGCTGTCCCTAAAGACCCCAGAGTGGTTGGAATAGAATTGAGGCCCAGGTCCACAAGGACGGGTCTCTATGGCCTGGCAGGATTGGGGGGGGGGTGAAGGACAAGGTGTTTCTGAATGGTAAAAGCAATGCAGGGGTCCTTGCCCCAGAAATAAAGGTGAAGGGCGTAGGAACGGCCACCCTCCCAGGTGTCAACCCAGTGATCGAGGAGTTGAACCGCAAGGGTGATTGTTATGTGGGCAAGGGAGGGCAGGTGGAAAGAGAGAAGAAGTATCAGGAAAGTCAGCACAATTTTTGACCTTGAGGCAATCTGAGGAAGGCTGAAGTCCTCATCTCTGGGTTCCGGAGGCAGCGGTGTCAGGGAGCCGGGCAGCGGGCTTTAAGTGGGAACGAGGAATCCAATGACGCTTCTCAGTAACCTTGACAGCAGAAGGGGTGTTCAGGATCCATCTGAGTGGAGTCAAGGCTGTCTGGAGTGTAGTGTCTGACCCAAACTGGGGCCCCAGGTTCCAAGGCCGGCTGCGAGGATGACGTAGACTCCGCTGGGGCCGGGCAGTGGCTGTAGACAAGGCTGTGGGCCTCAGCAAGAGTCACCAGGAGAGCCTTCTGAGACTCTGTCTAGATTTGGATCTCAAGTAGGTCGACCAGCCAGGAAAGCCCGCTCAATGGCGACAGGGTCAGCAGTGGGCTGGCTGTTGGCATCCAGGACAAGTTTACAGCCTTCCCAAGGATTCTTGGTGGTAAAGAGAGTCTGGAGTCTGCTGGCAGTCGTCCCAGGTAGGCTGATGGGTGAAGAAAATAGTCTCAAGGAGAGCTATTATTTAAACCTTGTGGGTTTTGAGAAAAGGAGGGATTCTGATTTTTTAGTTTACAGGTTACTTGTAGAGAAAAGGACATAAACCATAGAGAGCTGACCATCTGGACCTAGTTCAGAGGGTCCCATTGCTTGAGGGGAAAAACTGGCAAGGAGGCCAAGGCCCCTTGGGATATGCAATCTCCCTCAGCTGGTTTCTTGCCCAGGGAGGAGTCCTTAGGTCCTGGTCCATAAGTAGATCCAGATCGAGTATGGGGAGGACTAAAAGGGTCATCTCTCTGGGCAAGGGGTGCAGTTTTTGGTTCACTTGGGGCCTCCTCCTTTTGTTGTGGAGAGGCAGCCTGAATACCTGTTCTATGATGACCCGCTCAAGAGCCTTGGGGACTATTGTCCTGTCATTTGGTAATGGTAACTATTTGTGAGCCAATTATTTTTCCTCCTGAGTGTAGGAGGACAAGGATGAGAGGCCAAAGTCTAGGTGGCTACAAGAACTTTTAGTTGTCGGTATGACTGTACTTAAAAAAAATAACCTTAACCTCTGATTTAGACAGAAATTAATCTTAATCACTTTAAGGGTTACCTGAGGCTTGTCCAGTGAGATTGTCAGATGTCCACAGGGAGCCTTAGGGGTCTTGGGCCCCATCAATCCCCGGTTTCAAAGGCCAGCATGGACTTTAGAAGTCCTGAGCTCCCTTCAGAGCTCAGTGCATTCTGTCTCTAGCGACAAACTCCACACTTGGGGAAAAGGTCCCAGTGGGGAACATGAGGATGCCAGTTATGGGCTGTCTGTTTTGAAAACAGAGTTTCTTTCAAGGCAGAGGCTCTGATCTGGGCTGTGTCCAGATCCTGTCCTCGAAGAAGTTCCCAGCCTTTAGGATTACCACGAGTGACTACTGGGTGTCATTTAAGTGAAAGTTAAATCAAAGGTTAAGGTGCCTTGTCAATTTGTTATAACATTTTTTTGAGTTGTTTGAGAACTTTAAAAAAAAATCTATTCTGAATTGTGAGAGCTCTAACACTGAGAAGTGAAACTAAATTCAGTAGATCTTACAAAGAGCAGCTGAGTACTATCAAGAGGGTGGAGCTCAGTTTACAGATTTTATAAGGCATCTGCCTTATTAACTATACAAAAACCCTAGCTGGAGAATGTAGTCTTAATCTAAATTTTTATTTTTTTAGTTAGACCTCTTGATCATTTAACTAAGGGGAGAGTCTGGTGGGGAAGAGGCCTAACTAAAGAGAAAAAGGAGTACAAGCAGGCAGGGAGGAAGGAGGCAGCCAGGAGCTCCCGCCTTAACTTGTCTCACCCCATTCTCTGAGACTTTCACCCTATTAAGTTTTCAGATAGGAGTTTTAAAATTTTGTCTCTGATATATAAGCCCAATTTTTATTAATTGTCCATGTTTATCTTTTCTATCTTACCTTGGGAAGTTTGATATTTTTTTGAGGAGTTATTAAGTTTGTAAAAATAGAAGTACATATATCTACATATACTGACTGTTAGCTTATGAATATGTACAAACAACAATAGCAACAAAACTTGTTTTAACAACTTTTTAAAGTAAAACTGAACAACCTTACTAATAGACCCTCTCAATTTTATAAAATTTAAAGACCAACAACCGGAATAACTAAAGCATGTTACCTTAATAACAAGAATTATAAGGAGGACTCAGAGAAAACCAGGCAACAATACTCCAATGAGTCCATGTTTAACATTAGACTTATATTTTTTATATCAATTTTGCCTTTATAACTTAGGTGTATTGTATTGGCTACTTAACATGTAGGTTTTTTTGTTTGTTTGTTTGTTTGTCTTGGAGAGGTTTTTGCTATAGGGCACGTGCGCTTGCCAGACAGACAGAGAGAGACATAGAGACAGAAAGCGAGAAATCACCCCCCAGGGGGGATGGTCACGCCGCAATCCCTTCTCCTCCATTCTCCTCTCGGAATCTTGGGCATGCACGCACAGGCGCCCGGCATGAGTCTTAAGCCACCAGGTCCGGGACGTGAACCGTGGTTGACTACATGGGAGTCCAGCGACATAGCCATTAAGCTAACTGCTGGTTCCCTTAACATGTAGTTTTGTCAAACATTTTTTTTTTTACTTTTTTTGGTTAATTTTGGCTTAACAGTTTAGAAAACTAATCAGTTCACATAGAAAATGAAAATTTTACCCAGTTAAATGATTAGATTTTTAGAAACCAGTACTTGTAAGAATACATTCTCTTTTTACTCTTTTTTTGTGAATGTTTTTAGGGACATGATATTAGGATTATAGCCATAGTTAATGCTCTGACAAAAATTCATAACTGACAAAGAAATTTGGCTAGAAGCCAGTTTAACATAATAACTTACCATTATTGATAAATATTCCATCATAAATTCCTGGGAATCTCAAATTATTTTGGAACACAATACGTATATAGACATACGAGTACATAACATATTTTTACATATAACTTAAATACAATGTCAAGAAAATTAGAATTACTTTAATTTGACAATGTTTTTCTTCTTTATCTAACATATAAAGAATAAACCTGATTACTTTAACATCTCCCTTTAGTATGTTTCAGGGGCCCTCTGTAAACATCCAAGAGTTATTTTGAGGTCAAAGATTCTCTGTCAGCACTAAAACTAAAAAACAGAAAATGTAACATAGAACACTAGCTGTTTTATTAAACCACCCATATTAAGATAAACATGATGTTTGATTAATAAAAACCTAGACAAAATATATGTTGAAAACTGTGAAGATTTTCACTTTAGTCTTTTTTTTTTAAATTACATTTGAAACCAGATCATTTACTAAAGGCATATGAACTTGAAAAGCATTTAAACCAATTTTTATGAGCACTCTTTTTATAAACCAAATTGAATAGAATTCTTTAAGGCCTTTTTCACACAGACATACAACATATAGTACATAACATGACATATTACATGTATGGATGCACACACACATCAGGACTATAAGAGCCAATTTCCCTGGGGTTACTTTGAAACTAATAAGGAAATTCACAAAGATTACACCATAACCCCTGGCCTGGTGTCAAAAGTCCTGAAAGTGATCTAGAAAACAGTTAAGGGGTGCACATTTTGATGAATAGACTGACTGGCCCTGTCCCATTTTGACGAAGACAAAGGTGACAAGACAAGACAAAGCAAGACAGTGTACCCAGAAATCATTGTCACCAGGGACCCGAAGTGCCATCGCACTCAGGCCCAGGGACCTGGAGGTACCGCTGGGTCGAGCCCTCCTAAAGTCTCACCAGGAAAGCTCTCAAACCGAAATAACTAGAATCTTACCAGATTCAGGCACCACTAGAGACTCTAATTTCTGATTCACGTTTTGTGAGGCCTCCTTACCCATCTTGGAACCTGGGACAGGGTGTAAGAAAAGTCCTCATTGGGGCATTATTTGACCACTGTAAGGTTCCCAGATCTCACTGGGGCCTTCAAATGTTGTAGAGTGCCACCAAATGAACGACCACCAAAGCCAGATTAAGTTTAAAGAGAGTCTTTATTAGCTGGCCAGTGACTATAGCCTGAGGCTGGGGGGCCAAGAGTCAGAACTGTAGCTCCAACCAAAGTTTGAGTAGTCTTTTTATAGGGGGTCAGATACCAGGAGTTTCTATGCAAGCAGTTACAGAAGCTGAATCAAGTATGTTAATTATTTCTGAGGGGAGTGGGGTTTCCATGTAAGCAGTTACATTGCTAAACAAAAGGGTTTCAGGCTAGTTAGCAAAGACATTAGCAGGTGCAGGATGTCATCCCAGATATGACTTTCTATCTGCCTAACACAAGCTATTTTCTCATGGGAAGAGCAAGCAGGTTTACAGAAGCAGACAGTCATGTTAGGGTAAGGGAACAAGATAGACAAACAGTTGTTCATGTGCAAGATCCAATATGCAGCCTTCCACAAAGGTATTTTTCAAAGGACATAACAAAAATATAAAACATCATCAGAGAATACTATGAGTGATTATATGCCCAAATACCAAGAAAACCTAGATGAGATGGACAAATTTCTGGACACATGTAATTTACTAAGATTGAACCTGGAAGAAATAGAATGTCTGAATAGAACAATAACAAGCAATGAGATTGAGTCAATAATAAACAGTTCTCCAATAAAGAAGAGCTAAGATCTCCATGGCTTTAATTCTGAATTCTTCAAAATTCTTAAAGAAGAACTCAGATGAATTCTCCTCAAGCTATTTCTAATGATTCATCAGGAAGGATAATATACACGATTAAGCCACTATGTAGTATATTTTGGATGGGAAATCACATTTTGTATGCTGTGATGATTCTTAGGGAATGAATGTAAATTAATTTTAAAAAATGTTTCAGAAATACATAAATAAATACGATTTAAAAAAAGATTCAAAAGGAAGGAACCCTCCCAAGTTTATTTGATGAAGCTTCCATCATCTTAATTCCAAAACCAGGTAAGGACATTAAAAAAAAGAAAACTTCGGGCCACTATTTCTAATGAATATGGATGCAAAAATTCTCAACACGATACTAGCAAATTGTACGCAACAATATATTTAAAATATTATACACCATGACCAAATAGACTTCATTTCAGGAATCCAAGGATAGATCAACATACACAAAACAATAAATGTAATACATCGCATTAGCAAAAGGAAAGATAAAAATCATATGATCATAGCAATTGATGCAGAAAAATGTTTGAAAAAAATACAACATCCCTTCATGATTAACACTATCAATAAAATAGACATAGAAGGTGCATTCTTCTCTTTCCTTTTTTTTTTTGGGGGGGGAGAGGTTTTTTCTACAGGGCGCGTGCACTTACCAGAGAGACAGAGAAAAAGAAAGCAAGAAATCACCCCCCCAGGGGGATGACCATGCCACAATCAAGAAGGGGCATTCCTCAGCACAATAAAAGTCATCTTTGAAAAACCAATAGATGTCATCAAGGTGAAGGGGGAAAAGCTGAAAGCTGAAAAGTGGAACATCTCCAAACCATGTTTTAGTATAGTACTGGAAGTTTTAGCCAATGTAATCAGAAAAGAGAGTCAAATAAAAGACATCCAAATAGGAAAAGAAGAAGGGAAATTATCTCTATTTGCAAAAGATATGATGCTATACATCTAAAATGCAAAGGAATTCACCAAAAAATTAAAAACAAAAACAAAGTCCTGGATTTGATATATGAATATAGTAAAGTGGCAGGATACAAAATAGATATACAAAAATCTATAGCATATTTATACCCCAATAATGGATGACCTGCGACAGAATTGAAGAAAATAATCCCACTTATGTTAGTCACAAAACCAATAATATATCTAGGAATAAACCTCACCAAAGACACCAAAGATCTCTACAAGTAGATTTATAAGACACTTTAAAAAGAAATTTACAACGATACAAAAAAAATGTGGGAAACATCCCTTGTTCCTAAATTGGAAGAATTAATATAATCAAGGTATCACTCCTATCCAAATTAATCTACAAATTTAGTGCAATCCCAATCAAACTACCAGAGATATTCCTCACAGAAATAGTAAAAACAATAATAAAATTTATCTGGAATCATAAAAGTCCGTGTATCACCAAAGCAATATTATGCAAGTAGAATAAGAGGAATCTCACTTACTACCTCAAAACATATTCCAAAGCTGTAATAATTAAAACACCATGGTATTGGAAATAAAAACAGACAGGTAGACCAATAGAACAAAACTGAGAGCCCCTAAATAAAACCTGAAACAAGCAGCCAACTGATCTGTGACAAATGGCACGAGACAATCCAGTGGGAGAGAGAAAATCTCTTAAGCAAATGGTTCTGGGATAATTAGATACCCAACTGCAGAAGAATGAAACTGGACCTTAATATTTTATCATTAAAAATATCAACTCAAAATGGGTTGAAGATCTAAACTTAAAACCTCAAACTATAAAACTACTAGTAGAAGACGCAGGAAAAACTCTTGGAGACCTTGGAGCACACAAAAACTTATTCAAGAATATCCCCAAGCACAGGCAGTAGTCCAAAAAATAGACAAATGGAACTATATTAGGCTTGGAAAAGAAACAATAATTTGAGTGAGAAGACAACCCTCAGAGTGGGAGAATATATTTGCAAACTAGACCTCAGATAAAGGAGTGATAAACAGAATACAAAGAGAACTCAAGCAGCTTATCCACACATTTAAAAAAAATCAAATTAAAAGATAGAAAAATGAGCTAAACAGACAACTCTTTAAAGAAGACATACACGGGGGCCGGGCCTGCGCGGCGAGCCGGGCCTGTGAGGCGGGCCGGGCCTGCGCGGCGGACTGGGCCTGCCGGGGCTCTGCCTCGCGTGCCACGTGGCCGGGCCTGCATGGCCCCCGCTGCCTCTCCAGCGCTGGGGGTGTCCTGCGCTCAGCACCGATGCGGGCCGGCGGCGCAGACTGGCCGAGCTCGCCATCCTTCCTTTCTTGGGTTGGGCGGGCGAGCAGAAGATGGCACTGGATCCTGCGCACTTTCGTGCGCTTGGGGCTGGCGTGTGGCCGCCGGGCCTGAGCGTGGCCGCCGGGCCTGCATATGGCCGTTGGGCCTGCACCTGCGTGTGGCCACCGGGCCTGCGCGTGGCCCCCGGGCCTGCGCCTGTGCATGGCCGCCGGCCACAGGTGGCAAACTGAAGCCGAAAACTAGGATTAAGAACTTGCAACTACAAGCAACAGAAAGAAACTTTAGCTGTCTTAAACCAATTGAGAAATATATTGTATAGGAGGATTTTCCCTGCCTATGGACAGTGAGAAGATGATGGTTACCAGCCCTGCATTACCTCAGGGAAAAACAAGAACTACTCTACCATTCTTAAGGAAGCCAGATACCCGAGGATGACGCACGCTGCAGATCCCCACAACAACATTCCCGGTAATCACAAGATGGATGCTGTGCCGCATCAACTGATAATCACCTCTGCTTTCCAGAACCGCTTTCCTGAAACTGTATTTCATGGAGACTCACCTACAATTGTGGAACTGCACAAGACCCACCCTTAATCCAACCCTGAATAGAATCTATGCTCCCTATTGTTAAAAACTATATGAGCTGATAACTGAAAAAAAAAAAAAGAAACTGAGAGAACTGGAAGGTATAATAGCAGGGATGGCAACTGCAGATACTAGAGACAGTATGGGAGAGGTAATGGGGATGAGTAATTGAGGGCGGAAGGGAGGGATTCAGGGAACAAACAACACACTTAATAGACACAAAAATGAAAAGTTGTCTGTTGATGATAATATATAGAGTATAATCATTGTCTTGACTAATGTGCACTGTATTCATGCTGGGAAAAACCATGTTGTACACTGTAAAGAGGTGCAATGACTAAATGTAAAAAAAAAAAAAAAAAAAAAGGAAGAGGATCAGGAGAAAAAAAATAATAGGAAAATGAAGTTATCTGTTGATAATAATGTATATGGTAATATCTTTGACTTGACTAATATGCACCATATTCATGCAGGGAAAATCCACGTTTTACATTGTAAAGATGAGAGTGATTACAAATAAATAAAAAACTTCTTTAAAAAAAAAAAAAAAAAAAGACATACACGGTACCAGCAAATGGCGTAATGGTTATGTCCCTGGATTTCTACATAGTCAATCGCGGTTCGAGGACCAGACTCAGTGGGTTAAACCCCACGCCAGGCACATGTGCATGCATTCCCAAAATCCTGAGAGGAGAATGGAGAAGAAGAGATTGCAGCATGGCCATATGCCCTGGCAGGTGGGGGAAGGGTGATTTCTTCCTTTCTGTCTCTGTCTGTCTCTCTGGAAAGTGCACATGCCCTATAGCAAAAATCTCTCTAAAAAAATAATAAAGAAGACACACACAGCCAAAAGGCATATGAAAACATGCTTGACATCTCTTATCCCAAGGGAAATGCAAATCAAAACCACAATGAAATACCACTTAACCCCAGACCAAATGGCAAAAATTTAAAAAAAAAATAGTAATAATGATAGGTGCTGGTGAGGCTGTGGTGAAAAGAAACTCTCCTACACTTTTGGTGGGAATATACATTAGTACAACCACTGTGGAAAACAATATGGAGATTCCTGAGAAACATACAAATAGAACTACCATACCTAGTAATTTCATTCTTACTTATTTAGCCAAAGGATAGAAAAACATTAATTTGGAAAATCATTTGCACATCCATGTTTAGTGCAGCATTATTTACAATTACTAGGACATGGAATCAACCCAAATGTCCAAAAATAGACAAGTAGATTGAAAAAATGTGGCATATGTATTCTATGTAATACTGCTCAGCCATAAAATAACAATGTGCTTGTCCAAAATAAAAATGAGACCCTGACATTTGATACAAATGGATGAATACAGAAGACTTTGCATTTTCCCACTCAGTATATAATAAATGTCTATTCTCCATATCAGAAACTGAAAGTTTGGAAGAATAGAAGCAAGGAGGACAATGACAGACACTAGAGGTAGTAAGGATAGGGGTAAAGAGGGGTGGGTAATAGAGGGAGGGAGGAGAATATGTAAAAAATATACATTTAATTGACACAAAAATGATGATAATGTAAATATTAATGTCTTTGTCTTGACTAATATTCATGCTGGAAAAAGCATTGTTGCACAGTGTAAATATATATAGTGATTAAATGTAAATTCAAAATATTATATAATTTAATAATATTTATTTTAATAACAATAAACATAAATACATAAGATTATACACCATGACCAAGTAGGCTTTATCCCAGGGATGCAATGATGGCTTATCACACACAAAATAATAAATATATCACATTAACAAAGAGAAAGATACAATTATATGATTGTATCAGCAGATGTAAAAAATATTTGATAAAATACAAGATCCCTTTATTATTAAAACTCTCAGCACAATAGGTATAAAAGACATATTTATCAACACAATAAAAGCAATCTGTGACAAAACCATAGCTAACATCATATTGAATGGAGAAAAGCTTAAAATTTTCTCACTAAAAACTGGAAGAAGACAAAGTTGTATACTTTCCGCATTCCTTTTCATTATAATATTGGAAGTCGTTGGGACCAGCAGTTGGTGTAATGGCTATGTCGCTGGACTCCCATGTAGTTGACCATACTTCGAGTCCCAGACCTGGCGACTTAAACTTGTGCTAGGTGCATGTGCATGTGCATGCATGCCCAAGATCCTGAGAGGAGAATGGAGGATAACGGATTGCAGCTTGACCATCCCCCCGGGGGCTTATTTCTCGCTTTCTGTCTCTCTGTCTCTGTCTTTCTGGCGAGTGCATGCACCCTATAGCAAAAAATCTCTCCAAAAAAATAAACAAATAAAAGATAGTCCTAGCCAATGCAATAAGATGATACTGTGATATAAAAGACATTCAAATAAGAAAAGGACTTGGGTATCAGTAGATGGTTTAATGGTTATGATGCTTAACTCCTACATACTTGACCGCAGTTCAAGTCACAAACCTGGTAGCTTAAATTCATGCCCGGTGCATGTGCGTGTTTGCCCAAAATTCTAAGAGGAGAAAAGAGAAGAAGGAATTACACTGCAGCCATCCCCCTTGGAGGGCGATTTTTCACTTTCTGTCTCTGTCTCTCTCTGTCTCTCCAGTAAGTGCACGTGCCATATAGAAAAAAAATCTCACTAATAAAAAGAAAAGAGAGAAGTAAAATTGTCCCTATTTGCAGGTGACATGATTATATACAGAGAAAATTCAAATAAATCTACAAAAAATTTCTACAAGTGATAAATGAATATAGTAAAATTGCATGATAAAAAATCTATATATATAAATCTACTTTTTTATACACCAACGATGAATAGACTGAAACAGAATTGAATAAAGCAATCCTATTTACAACAGCCACAAAAAGAAAAAAATAAAATACTTTGCAATAAATTTAATCAAAGAGGTGAAAGACCTCTTCAAGAACTATGAAAAACTGAAGAAAAGAATTGAATACATACAAAAAAAAAGATGTTTCTTGTTCTTGCATTGGAAGTATCAATATAATAAAAATGTGAATTCTACACAAATTAATTTCCAAATTCAATTCAATTCCTATCAAATTACCAGTGCCAATCTTCACAGAAATAGATGGGGAAAAAAAACACTTTGAAATACCTACTTTTTCTCCTTGCAGTCAGTATTCTAATAAGATCAGATATTTGACTACAATTTTTTGCCTAAATCCTTATTTTTTACTAGCTGAAGAGAATAAAGGCTAAAAGAAAAAAGAAAAACTACTAATTTTTCAGCAGAACCAAATCTTCCAATGTAATGTCTGTTACCATTTTTTTTCTTAAAAAATTATATTTGGTGTCTTCACTTAATAATTACCAATTTACTTATACAAGTAACAAGAAGACCAAGTGTTATGGTGATTTCTTAACACTCATGACATTTAGTCCTGTAGTATTTCATCTGTGGAACTTTTTTTTTCTTTTTTTTAGAGTTTTTCACTATAGGGCATGTGTGCTCGCCAGAAAGACAGAGAGAGACAGAAAGACAGAAAGCGAGAAATCACCCACCAAGGGGGATGGCCACGCTGCAATCCCGTCTCCTCCATTCTCCTCTCGAGATCCTGGGCACGCACACACACGTGCCTGGCATGAGTTTAAGCCACCGGGTCCAGGACTCGAACCACGGTCGACTACATGGAAGTCCAAAGACATAGCCATTATGCTAACTGCTGGTCCCTGGAACTTGTTTCTATTTTGTCTCTTTTTCCTGAAATTGTGTGACAGTGGATTTCTTCATCTGCCTTCCTTTCTATTTCTATCCTTGACTATTTTCCTCTTTAGTTTCTAAAAGTGGAAAAACAGCAATCATAAAATTTTTCTAGAATTATAAAAGACGTTTAGGTAAGACAATACTGTGAACAAGAAATAAAGTTGGAGACATTTCGCTATCCAACCTCAAAATATATTATAAAGTGATGATAATCAAAACAGCATGGTACTGACATAAAAACAAATAATTAGATCAATTAGACAGAATAGAGACCCACAATTAAACCCAAACAAATGCAGCCAACTGATTTTTAACAAAAGACACAGACAATTCAGCAGAGAAATTAATGTATTTTCAACAAATTGTGCTTGGAAAACTGGATGTCCACCTGCAGATAAATTAAACTAGACCTCCATCTCTCTCCAGTAACAGGAGTCAAGTCAAAATGGATCAAAGATCTAAAGTTAAAGCCTCGAACTATAAAACTACTTGTGGAAAACATAGGGAAAACACTTGTAAACATTGGAGTACACAGCTTTTTTAAATAAGACCCCTAAAACACAGGAAACAATTCCAAAAATAGACTAGTTGCTATACATACAACTAAAAAGCTTCTGCACAGCAAAGTAAACAATAAATAGAATAAACAGACAGCCAATAGAATGGGAAAAATACTTGCAAACTATACTTCAGGTAGGGAGTGATATTCAGAAAATATAGGGAATCCAAGAAGCTCACCTGTAGAAAAACTAATAAGCTAGTTAAAACATGTCCAATTAATCTGAACGCACAGCTCTCAAAGAAAAACATACAAATGGCCAAAAATCATATAAAAAGGTATTCAAAATTGTTTATTATAAGGGAAATTCTAATAAAAACAACAATTAGGTATCATCTAACGTCAGTCAGAATGGCTATGATCAAAAAAGCAAAGACCAGTAAGTGCTAATGAGGCTGTGGTGGAAAGGGAATCCTCCTGCACTGTTGGCGGGAATGTAAATTAGTATAGTCTTTGTAGAAAAAAAATAGAAAGATTCCTCCAAAATTTACAAATGGAGCCATATCACCCAGTATCCCACTCCTGGGTATTTATCCAAAGAGAGTACCCCTCAGTCAGAAAGACACTTGCACATCCATGTTTATTGCAGCATTATTTACAATAGCGAAGACATGGAATTAACCTAAGTGTCCAACTGATGACTGGATTTTTAAAAATGTGGTCTAATCTAGAAGGTGTAATGGTAAGTAAAATAAATCATACTATGAAAGATAAACACTTTATGTCCTTGTTAAATATATACTAAATATATACACTCTATGGCAGAAAATGAAAGTTTTGAAGACAGAGGTAGAGAGGACAACTGCAGATACCAGAGACTGTATGGCAGTGGCAGAGTAGAGTGATAGGAAAGAATCAGGAAGAAAAGCATTTAATGGACACAGGGATGTAGGTAGAAGTAGCAAATGGGTTGTAGAATGGCATGACAGAACTGAGTGAAAAAAGCAAACATTGCCAATCATACATATATATATATATATATATATATATATATATATATATATATGTATAAAATTAGTTGTTCTTTGTTGAAAATGATGACTATGGCATTATCCTTGATTTGATTGTCATACATCACATGCATGCTTCAAAAATCCATGTTGGGCCACATAAAGATATACAAGACATACAACAATTAAGCGTATTAAGTGTAAATAAGAAATTATAAAGTAAACTAAAATATAATAACATCTAAAATTATTTTAAGACAATATAACCATGATAATTGGGACTGGACAGTGACACAGTATAAAATGTAACACCTATGTGAGGCTGACCCACATGGGAAAGTTTCAGGTTCACAACTGGAGAGTTCCCTGAGTATACAGAGCACATCCTAGACTGGTTGAAATTGGAATTAAATTGTGACATTGGGACCCTGTTAAGGGTGCTATCTCTTTTTCTTTCTTGCCTTTTCTCTCACTCATGGAGAAAATAAATAAACTTTTGGTGAATAAAAGAAAGTATTATAATAAATAAAGCTAAGGTAAATATAATAAACTCTCTTTCAACCAAAATCTTCCAAATCCTTCAAACATCCTTATGCATTTCTTTCTCCACACCTTTGCCTGTCCTAATGCACAAATAAGAGAATTTATTTCCTTCTCTCCACTTTTTCATATCTGTAACAAATCTTCTCATTATTTAAAAGGGGAAAATTATAGTACTCATTGATGAACAGCTTTCAAATAATTTTGTCTTCAATGAAATACACAGGACATTAAAATTATAGTAAATGTAAAGAAGTATATCTCTGATGGATTCACAGAAATTGAGACTTCTTGGCTCTACATTGAAGTCCCCACACAATAATTCTAACTTATTATTTTAAACTTATCACCAATTATTGTCTTCCTTAAATGCATCACTCAAGTTAGAACGGCTTACTTATAACCCTTTTGAAATGTCTTTTAACATTCCATATTCCCTAAAGATACCCTACTTAAAATGACTTTTGTGTCCCTCACCACAGATTTTACTCACCCAATCATACTGGTCATCATAGGAGTTTGGACAAAGAAGAAAATTATGTGCATTCATTGCTACATAAAAAGGCTTCGTAGAGAAGAGAAAAAATCATTAAAGGTGCCTTGAAGTCAAAGTAAGATTTGGAGAAGTAAAGAGTAGGGGGCAAAGGCCACCAGGTGGTGTGGAGGTTAAGCTGCTAGATCCCACATGACCAACTGCATAGTTTGAGTCCCAGACCTTATGGCATGAAAATCACACCAGGTACATGTACATATATTCCTAAACTCCTGAGAGGACACTGGAGTATAAGGGATTGTGGCATGGCTATCCCTAGGGAATGTTTTCTCATCTTCTCTCTCTCTCTTTTTCTCTCTCTGGCAAACACACATGCCCTATAGCAAAAATTAATTAATTAATTATAAACAAATAAATAAATAAAGAGTTGGGAAAAGGCATCTGGTTTGGGCCTTAGGATAGAGACAAAGGTATGAGAGTCAAAATGCGCAAAGATACTTGAGGGATGGTTAAATCAGTTTTGCTAGTGACAAAACTGAGGGTGCAAATTAAATAAAAACAATAATTACATAAATCCTGAGACAGGACACAAGTTGTCTAAGGCAGGACAGAGCATTGGGTATAGAGAAGAAATTATGGATTTCAGCAATATTTGGATGGAGAAGCAACAAAAATAATTGTTCAAAGGTTTTAAATCTAGGAGTACAGTGGTCATATATTTGGATTAGAAAGATTGTTATGACAGCAGTGTGAATAGTGCAATGGTAGAAAACTGGGTGATAACTTAAAAGCTTAGTATAATAGTTTAAGCATGAGTTGATGAGCGCCTAGCTTTGCCAGGGGTGGTAAGAAGAGTAGGGAAGGACTGTAAGGCAGAAAAATCAGGAAAAGTGGGAGAATAGATATTGATGAAAAAAAGGAATTTACAGGCGAGAACTAACCTGGACAATGATAAGGAGCTTAGTTTTGGCCAGTACAGGAACAGTGTTTTGTGTGTGTGTATATACAATGTAATTTTTCATAAGATATACAGAATATTTATTAAATTACTTAAATTCTAACTTCAAAAAGGAGTAGTAGAAGGCAGTTCAGGAAAAGAGGAGGAAAGGGCTAGGATAGGTCCTTTACCATCAATCAAGACACAAAAATGGAGCACCCCATTTTTCATTTAAACAAAATTAATGACTTTTAAACATATTAAAATTTAGGTTACCATAGGACCTCAAAATGGAAATTGTCTGGAGACAGTTTGAGAAACTGAATTGAAGCTCAGGTGTGAGGTCAGGATGGAAGATATAGATTTGACAGTTATCTCTGTCATGCCACCAGGACAGCTAATTTTTTAAAGCCACAGGAAATGAAGATGGAATATAGCATTTCAAGAGGCAGAAAGATTGTCAAAGAAAAGAACTAGGAAAGATAACTCTAGGACAGGGACAGGATCAAACAAAAACATTCCCTCCTCCACTTTCAAAATGGTTTAGATCCCTTGAAGTCTTCATCAATCAACATTTATCACATTGCAAAAAATAAGTCATTCTTTTCTTTTCAAAATTATTTGTATTCTGGGAACCAGCAGTTAGCGTAATGGCTATGTCGCTGGACTCCCACATAGTCGACCACGGTTCGCGTCCTGAACCCAGTGGCTTAAAACTCACGCCGGGCACGTATGCGTACATGCCCAAGATCCCGAGAGGAGAATGGAGGAGAAGGGATTGTGGCGTGACCATCCCCCCTGGGGGGTGATTTCTCGCTTTCTGTCTCTATGTCTCTCTCTGTCTGTCTGGCAAGCACACGCACCCTATAGCGAAAACCTCTCAAAAAAATTATTTATATTCTGCAAATATCTGAGTTTATTGTAACATATCTGAAATATCTCATTGTCTAATTAAAAAAGAAATATCAATTTGCTATACTATAATAGACTAAATAAAAATATTAATTATGCTCACTTATATTTCAAGAAACTTGTAGATAATTATAGATAGATGATCCATCGGGCAGCTGTATAATAGTGTGTATCTGTGTGTGTGTGTGTGTGTGTGTGTGTGTGTATGCATGTGTATTCTCACAATATAAATTGTTTATTAAAATAATTCATCTTCTCCATAAATCCTTCACTTATAATCATAGTTGATATTCTTGCAAATGCTAAACTGATATCTGCCTTTTCCATTAGGCTTTTACATTCAGTGCCTTGTCATACTTCCTCCGATGTCTTATCAAACAACCCTCTAAATGTTGGTATTGAGCTTTCATTCATTTGTTTTGTCTCCCCATCGCCTTCATTTGTTTGTAAAGCTCTAAGGCAATAGCCCCAATTTTATTAACCTTTCTGTCTTTCTAGCATTAAACACAAATCTTAGACATTATAGGGACTAAATTATTTATTTATTTGATTTATTTAAGATAGTCTGAACATTTGCACATAATTCCACATATTTTCATATTATTTGCTCTATGTAATGCAGCTATTTAAAACAGCATACTAAGGCAAACAGAAGTCATTGTAGCCTTTATGCTCTTATAATTTTAAGCTACTTTTGGGGACCAGCAGTTGGCGTAATGGCTATGTCGCTGAACTCCCATGTAGCTGACCACAGTTTGAGTCCTGGACCTGTTGGCTTAAACTCATGCCTGGCGTGTGTGCATGTGTGTCCAAGATCCTGAGAGAAGAATGGGAGAGAAAGGATTGTGGTGTGGCCATCCCCCTGGGGGGTGATTTCTCGTTTTCTGTCTTTCTGGAGAGCGCAGGCTCCCTATAGCTAAAACCTGTCACCCCCAAAAAATATTTAAAGTTAATTTTGAATTTTAACTTATTATGTACTTAAAAGGTGGTAGACTGAGAGCCTTGCACCATAATTAATCTCTTGGACAGTCTTCTCTTTGTACTTTCTGGCTTCTTTGATCCTTCATCTGCTACAGTGATTTCACTTTTAAATATGCATAATTGATTCATCAAACATCTCTGGTTCTCTACTAAGGACTAAATCGTTTTCAGACTGCTCTACTCACTTATGAGTCATTTTTCCAGGTTAGTTAGAAAGAAATTCAGACTGAATGGAGTGCCCAACACCATTATATTTTACAAGCCAAGGTAGTCTGTGCTTTGTAAATTAGCTACAAATCCTAAGGCCTATTTAGTGCTTTTTTCCCCCTGCCCATGTGTACCGAAAACATAGCTCTATCTATACAACAAGATAAGGTGAAAGGTTTTGAGAGTTTGGTGGAGGAAAGAGGAAAAAGACAAGAAGGAGAAAGGGATAAAGCATAATTCAGTAGCAAGAGAAAAATGCAAGATTAAAAGGAAAAAAGAAAAGAAAAGCTTCTCTTTTTCATGTTGAATACTTTCCAGGAATTAACTTCACCTTATTTCCATTATTAATAAAGGAATTAAATGGGAATCAAATAAATCAAACTATTCTTGTTCCATCTAAGGAACAGTTTTCTATTAAGTGATCAGGAAAGTCATGATGTATTTTTCTTTTTTTTGGAGAGGTGTTTTTTTTTTTTTTCTTTTTTCGCTATAGGGCATGTGCGCTCGCCAGACAGACAGAGAGAAACATAGAGACAGAAAACGAGAAATCACCCCCCAGGGGGGATGGTCACGCCACAATCCCTTCTCCTCCATTCTCCTCTCGGGATCTTGGGCACGCACGCACACATGCCCGGCATGAGTTTTAAGCCACCAGGTCTGGGACGCGAACTGCGGTCGACTACATGGGAATCCAGCAACATAGCCATTACACTAACTGCTGGTTCCCATGATGTATTTTTCTATGAAAAAATGCATCATAACTTTCCCAATGACGCAATAATATAATCCTTTCAGTCAAAAATGGAGTCTCTTGCCTTCAAAAATCACCAACTTATTTTTCCTGTAATGTAATTATTTACCAGTAGTCACACACAGGAATAGCCTAGTACCAGTTCTCATAAGAGACCATGATGACTCCTACTGAGTGGTTCCTATTTACCCACCAGTCCACACTCCACTCACATTGTAGAATCTGCCTATGAAATGACTCCTTAGGTATTTTCTCCCTCGATGGTGTATTTAGTATATCCTCTGTTATTATATCTTGACTCAAGTGTGTGCTGGTCTTATTTTCTCAAATAAACAAATATCATGATTTACTGGCTATGTGGACGGACTCAGACAGATTATTTGTCCTCTCTGGGCCTCCAAGCACCCACCTATAAAATAAATTGTATAGACTAGATGAGCACTAAGGTGTGTTCAGTTTCTTTCAATTGCCTAGTCAATGGTGTTTGCTGGTATTTGTCCCACCATAACACACACAACCCAATTCCATTATTTTGTAAAGGCTGACACAATATGTTAGCAAGAAAAGAATACTGGATTTCTTCTCAGTAAAACTTCATTCCTATCCTAGGCATGACGTCAATTGACATTAGAAAGATGACATCAAATCTCTGTACTCAACCTGCCCAATTATAAAATAGAGGAAATATTTAAACTAAGTAGACTTCTAGAAGTGTTTCCTACCTGAGCTCATGTCTTAAAAGCATACTATAAACTTCCTTTTGAATTTCTTAGCTTTGATATTGGCAGGACCACTTCTTGGATACCGAGCTTTCTACAATTCCTTATACCCAATCAGTAGTGAAATCTTCCCAAATATCTTTTTAAAACACCCCCTCATTCCATCCTCACATTTACTGACCCATTTGAGTTCTCATCATATTTTTTGACTATTGGAACAGCTTCTGAACTGGCTACTCTGCCTCCAAGTTTAACCATCTCAAGTTCACCTCTTACCACTATTGCTAGAATGCTCTTTCTAATGAAAATTTTAGAACATATCATTTTTTTAGGTTTTTTCACTTGCCAGAGAAGAGAGATAAATCACCCTCCAGGGATGGATAGCCACTCCTCAGTCCCTTCTCCATTCTCTTGGGATTTGGGGCAATATGCACACACACACACACACACACACACACATGCTGATGTGATTTTCAAGACACCAGGTTGCAACTGAGATGGGTCATGTGAGAATGCAGCCGCCTTAATGACCCCACTACCTGCTGGTCCTGGAATATGTCATTCTAGTGCTAAAAATCTTTCAGCTGCTTCTCTGCTCCAGAGGTCAGTACTGAAGTTCCAGAAAGGCAGGGGAAAAAAAATTGTCCCCTGGATAGCGTCCAGCTAGCAAAATCTGAAGAAGTGGAGGTGCTGGGACCCTGAGGAAGATTTCAAGCAGTTTCTGTTGCCAGTCATCAATAATATACTGGAGGATATCACGCCTCTTAGGGAGAGGACGGGAGAGCGTGTATGCAGAATAGGAGCAACTTTGGGAGATGGACAATATGCTTATCCAAATGAAAACCCAATTGGAAGCTTCGGAGGAGAGGGCTGAATCAACTTCAGAACCCAAATGACGGAGTTGAGGTCAAGGTGACAAAAACATGCAAGAAGGCTGAGGAGAAGGCTAACAAGATCAAAAAGATAGCAGACACATTGGTCAAACTCTTAGGGCAGATAGAGAAAAGTGAGTTTTCTTGAAGCAGGATTGCCAAATTTACAGCTAATGAATTCTGATCAATTGATGGAAGTTGGCTGACACCTTGGAGAAGCTGAAACCATAGAGGCTTTTGTTTTCTTTTTTTCTCTAGCTACACTCTGTCCTCACTTAACATTATGTTTCTGTTAATGGTCTGTGGTTGATGACCTCTATATGAGCTTTGATTGTTAGGTGTTTTTGTTTGAGAAAGCAACTTTTATTTGGAAAAAAAAAATACTCTCACATACAGGAATTAGAGCCTAGACTGTAAACTATTACAGCAGTCACATTTGTTCCTGGACTTTAGTTGTTATTTCTAAATTTTGAGGTGCTTTGCTCTTTTTTGTGTAATGTGATAGCTGCCTGGAACTTTGTTTGACCCATGAAATTCAGAGTTGGAGTTCTCCATCCCTGAAAGTGTTAAGGAGATACACTAATTCTAGAAGACAACTTCATGCAGCAACTGCTGAAGAAGAGACCAGATTTCAACTGGGAATGTTAATGGGACTGATCTGGGCTGCTGAATCAGGAAACGGGGGGGAAAGATACTATTGTCTATATTTGAGGACTTCAACTTCTGTATGAGACCAAAGAAGAAGAGATGTATTTTGTTCAAAACTTTAATTTTACATGGTGCATTATCTGATGTAACCTGTCTGGTGAGTTTGTTTGAACAACCTAACAGTTTCATGTGACATGGAACCTAGAATAGGAGATCTTGGTATTCTGTACAAGTTGATGCAATACCTGTGTACATTTTGGGGGATTCTGGACATAAAATGAAAGATATTTGCAAAGGCCCTTAATGGGCTTGGGAATAAAAGCATGAAATTTTCTGAATCCTAAACTGGACAGGGAACAGGCATTTCAATGTTCATATGTTCTCCAGCTACAAGTTTTTTTGCGTAGCATACCTGACAAATATTTGAAGTCAAAACCCTACCATGCTTTTTTTTAATTACCATGTTAATAAAAGTATTCATTTACTTGAAAAGAAAAAAATCTTTCAGTGGTTTCTCATTGCCCCAACAAAATGTCCAAAGTTTTTAACTTTGTCATCCAGTGCCTTCTGTGCTACTACTCCAATAGCATATTTTTTCTTTCCTAACTGTATCTTGCACTTATTCATGCTCATACCTATGCTCAATGATGTTCTCTCTGTCAAGCAACATCCTCCCTTTTTAAAACTTTTATTTTAATTTACATTTAACCACATATATCTTTACAGTGTACATTAGAAACTGAAAGTTTGAAAAGTATAGTAGCAGAGAAGACAACTGTAGATACTAGAGATAGTAATTATAGGGGTAATATGGAGATGGGTAATAGAGAGAGGGAGGGAAACAATGGAAGAACAAAAGTACATTTAATTGATTAAAAAAATGAAAAGCCTTTACTAACAATAATGTATATAGTAATGTCTTTATCTTGGTTGATATGCATGGTATTATGCTGGAAAAAAGCAGTGTTCTATATCCTCCCTTTTTGCAACATTCTCCCGGTAACTCTTTTTGCTTTTTAGATTCCATAAATCCTTTAAGGTCCAACTCACATCCTTAATGCCTCCATGCAGAGTTTTCTGATTTCCTAATAACTATAATATTTTCCTATGCTGTGCTCCAGCAAAACTGCTTCTAAATCTCTCTAACGATGCTACTTACTACATTATTCTGTGTCAGTTCACCTGTGTATGTGATGTTTTCTCTTACTGAACTGTAGTTTAATTCAAGACAGGGTCCATATTTTACTCACTCCAGTTGCTACTCTGACACTCAGCATATCCTCATATAGGATTCTGCTGGTATGCAAATAATAGGCACACAAAGAAATTTAAAAGTGAAGCTGACTCTAAGCAAAGAACAGGAGGAATTTGAGTACAAGTTTGCCTACCAGAGTTGTCATGGAGCAGATGAATACTTTCTCCCAGTACTAAGAGGAGAAAAAAAATAGACATGCCAAATCTGTACAAAAGTCCATGATCTATATCCAGGAGTAAGTCAATGCACTGAAAACTCATAAGCAGGAAGCTTTACAAACTCACAAGATACCTGAAAAGTAAATAAACAAAAGTGGAGAGTGAATATCATTCACATTAAAAATAAATCAAAACATCTCCTGACAGTGACTTCCTGATAGGAAAAGTCCAAAAGATATGAAAAACAAACAAACAAACAAACAAAAACTTGTCAGGCCTGAAGCAAAATTAAACCATAAGCAAGCAAAACCATAGATACTAACCAAGGACATATTGTACCAGACAGGCTTCATCGCTTTACTCTAATTACAAATTAGAGTAATTAACAAATGAACTCCTTCAACAGCATCCTGAATTTACGTAAAACAGTCCATAAGCACTTTCTGGGTTGTCCATAGGGACACAACTGGCCTCAAGGCTGAATGGCTATGAGGAATATATGCATGCTTAAAGAAATGAGAATAGGTGTTCTGATAATAGTCTCAAGTACCACAGAGTTAAATAATGGCCCTAGATTGTGTCCCAATTTAGCTTATATATATATATATATATATATATATATATACACACACACACACACATATATATACACATATATACATATATATGCGTGTGTGTATAAAATATATTTATATATTTATATGTAATATATATCTGATAAATATATATTTATAATATATATTTATTATACATGTAAAATATATATAGCACAAAGCTATGAAAAGATCACTTCTGTGTAGAATCAAAAACGTGGAGTTGACCAAATGGGCAATCTTTGATCATGCAATACTATTTTCTATACTCCCTTTCATTTTGTGCTATCTGTCCCTTCTCTATAGCTCTCCATGGACCTTATGGGTTCCAGCTGTCCCATGATGACCCAGAATTTCTGACATGACCCTCCTCTCCAATAGTCAGGGCCCTGGGTGTCCTTCTTCACCCTTTCAACTAAAATTTCCCTGTCTTGTCTCCTACTCTCTGCAGTACTCCGCCTTTCACTGTTTCCATGGATCTGACAGTACACAATAGTAAGGCTAAAAACTCAAAACAGTATAAGTGAGTTACATCTTCCAAGAATATCAATATGTTAACACAAAATGATTAAAGTCAAAAGTGTGAACATTTCAGGCATATTAGCAAGCTAGGGAAATGATTTTTCTCTTAAAATAAGATAATCTAAAATAAAAATATAAATTCCAATTCTGGTTCTGTTGGTAGTTGACAATGTAGCTTTGAATAAGTCACTAGATTTCTATGACATTTGATTTTCTCTTTTTAAAAAATGGAATAGTTTATCTGCATTTCTTCCAGTTCTAATGATCTATTCTAAGTAAATCACTACTCTACTTATTGCACTTCTGCGTTAGGCCTTAGTTGTTACCCATCACATTGATAGATAAAGAAGCCTGAATTTATCATGTTCCATGTCACTGCTACCAACATTTTCACTCAATTCAATAGAACTGATTCTGCCATAGAGGATACTAAGTATAAGATTATTGGGGCCAGTAGGTGGCATGGTGCTTAAGGTGCTGTATCCCACATAGAAAACTCTGTGGTTAGAGTACAGGACCCAGTGGCTCAAAAAACATGCTAGACACATGTGCCTGTGGACCCAAAATCCTGATAGGAGAATGGAGGAGAAGGAGTTGCAGCAAGGCCACTGCCTCTGGGAGATGATTTTTCACTTTCCCTATCTCTATATCTCATCTCTCTCTCTGTTTTTCTCTGGCTAGTGCACATGCCATGTGGCAAAAAATCTATAAAAAAAAGACAAAAATGATTATTGACTAAAGAGGTATGAAAGTTACTCTGTATAATAGGTGGACAAACCTACAAATGGGTACCCGTGGAATAAGATATCTATGTTTGGGGCCAGCAGGTGGCATAATGGTTAAGGCCTTGGACTCCCACATGGTCAATCATAGTTCAAGTCCCAGACCTGGTGACTTACTTTCTCACTTTCCCTCTTTCTCTCTGTCTGTCTCTCTCTGGTCCAATTAAAAAAATAAAACCTAATAATAATAAATAAAATTAAATAAAGGATTGTTTTTAAAATGATATGGGGACCAGCAGTTGGCGTAATGGCTGTCACTGGACTCCCATGTAGTCAACCACAGTTCAAATCCTGAACCCGGTGGCTTAAACTCACACTGGGTGCATGTGCATACATGCCCAAGATCCCGAGAGGAGAATGGAGGAGAAGGGACTACAGCATGGCCATCCCCCTTGGGGAGTTATTTCTTGCTTTCTGTCTCTCTCTCTGTCTTTCTGGCAAGCACACACGACCTATAGCAAAAACCTCTCAAAAAAAAAGTTATGTATGTTCTATAAAGGGAAAGCACTGGACTTAAACTTAAGCAACTTAGATTTAAATCCTAGTTCTACTCCTTGTTTCTCTCTAATTGTTTCTATGAAAGTTTCTTAACTTCTTGGACATGCATTTACCTGGTTTCAAAAGCTACCTACTCTTAGTTTCTAAGTATGGGGGCCACTGCAAGAGTTAAATATGAAAATGTATTTGAAGTCTGTATCGTGGAGTCTGGAAAATAGTAGGGGTTCCATTCATATTACTCAAATACTAACTGAAAATAATAATTGCTCAAGCTTTTCATCTAAAAATCTTGATGTAAATTAAATGTGCATAAACAAAATTAATACACAAACCAAAGAGAATTGATCTATAAATGAAGGTCCATAAAATATTATGAAAGAGTATATTAAAAACCATTAACCATTGTGAGGTCCAAAGAAATGACACTAGGATATTTATGGTAAATGTATTTGTTTCTATTTGGATAAAAGGAAAAGAAAAAGTGGAGAAGGGAAAATTTTATTCTCTTTGTATTTAAAGTCTATTTCTCCCCTATATTTCCCAAAGGCTGTTACTATTGGGATTATTTTGTATTTATCAAAATAGAACCATTGAATGCCTTATCAGACATGTAATAAGAAACTATTTTGGACCAAATTTTCTAAAGAATAATTTCTGGTATTTTTTAAAGAACCTTAAGATAGCTTTATTAAAACACAGGAGTTTTAAATATCCAAAACAAAAATTTTACTTGCAGAGATACATAGTCAGGCACAAGTTATACAATTACTATATTTCCATTAAATTTGACTGTTTTAAAAATAAAACAAGAGAGATGCTCTTACTCGTAAGTAGATAATGTCAAGTAAGGATTTCATGAAATAATACTACAACCAAACATGAACTGAATACATTTTATGTTTCTTTGTTTATATGATGACTTTAGCCTTGCAGTATATTCAGATTTCAAAAAGCAAATTTCCATCAAATTAATATACTTTTATGTGAATACCTGGAATAATGGCTAGAGGAACCAGAAATGAATAAGGCATTATCTCTGCCTTTCATGGGACACTTGCTGGTGAAGTGGCTGAACATAACTCAGTATATTATAGCTTAGATGACACATCGATACCATTAATTAGGAATAAAAAAAACAGGAGGAAAAACCAGATTTGATGGAATGAATGAGTTTGGTTTTGAACATGTTTGACATGGATATGGAACATTTAGGTTGTGAGTTCTAGCATACAAGGTAGTAAATATATAGCATGTATACTATATACAGTGTATAGGCTGATGATTAGAAAAAAATTCAAGACTGGAGATACTGATTACTGGATCATATTCATAAAGGACACAGTTGAAGCTGAAGGAGTGAATATGATCACCTAGGGAAAGGTGAATTGAAGACAATGAGAAACAAAGCTCAGAAAAGTGCATTGAGGAATACCTTTTAAAGTGCCAAGCAGTGGGGTCAGCAAGTGGTGTGGTGATTAAGGTGCTGGATTCTCACATGGCCAACTGCAGTTCAAGTCCTAGACCTAGTGGCTTGAAAATCACACCAGGCATGTGTGCATGCATGTTCAAAATCTCAAGAGGAGAATGGAGAAGGCATCAGCCCTGGGAGGTAATCTCTCACTTTTCATATCTCTGTATCTCTCACATCTCCCTGTCTCTTTCTGGTGAGCACATGTGCCCTATGGCAAAGCCCTAAAAAAGTGTAAGGAAGAAGAATAGGATCCAAAGAAAATTAAAGGCAGTTCTACCAGAAATAAATTCATGCATTTATAGACAAAATTGATAAGATAACCAAGAACACCCATTGGGTAAAAGACAGTCTCTTCAATAATTGGTGCAGGGAAAACTGAATATCTACATGTGGAAAAATGAAACTTGATTCCTATCTTTAACTATACAAAAAATCAACTCAAACTGAATTAAAGATTTAAATATATGAGCTAGAACTATGAAACTTCTAGAAAAAAACACAGGGAAAATGCTTCAAGATATCAAACTGGGCAATGCGTTTTTTTGGATAAGCCCTCAAAACCACACAAACCAAAAGTAAAAATAGACAAATAGTATTACATCAAACTATAAAATATCTGCACAGTAAAGGAAATAGTCAACAAGTGATGAGACAACATACACAATGGGATGTATATCTCCCCAAAGAAAATGAAATCATATATCAAAGAGAAATCTTCACTCCCATGTTTAATGCAGCACTACTCACAATAGCCAAGATAAAGGGATGATATTTAGCAATTAAAAGAATGAACTCCTGTTATTATAGGCAACATGGATGAACCTGAAGGACATTATGTTCAGTAAAATAAGTGAGATATATAAAGACAAATACCATGTGATCTCATTCATATGTGGAATCTCAAGAAGCTGATCTCATAGAAGTCAACAGTAGAATAGTGGTTACCAGAGGCTGGGGAGCATTGGGAGAAGGAGGATGAAGAGAGGTTAATCAATAGGTAAAAAGTTATAGTTAAATAAGAAGAATAAGTTATGGTGTTCTAATACACAGAAGAAGGCGGGAAAGAGATTAATCAATAAGTACAAAGGTACAGTTAAATAGGAAGAATAAGCTATAGTGTTCTATTACACATAAAAATGACTATAGGTCATCATGTATAATATATTTCAAGATAACTAGAAGAATTTTGAATACTATCACCATGAAAAGAATCATAAATGTTTGAGATGATACCTATTCTGAGTATTATGTAACGTATATGTGTACTGAAATATCACACTGTGCCCCATAAATAAGTACAATTAATGTATCAATTACAAATAAAACTTTTTAAAAAGAAAGATATGATAGCTCCAAGCAAATATCACTTATTGAACTTACATAATTGTGTTCTTTTCTGAAACCTCACTAATGCAGCAATATATATTTTTTAGAGTTATAAACCCACACATGCAATGAGAAAAAGAGAAGAAACAATAACAACACAATTTTGGAAGCTAGAAGTTAGATGTTTTTGTGGCAACTAACTTAACAGCTAGAAGACTTGAAAGTGATTACATCTGGAAAGTGGGAAATGTAAAAGAGAGTTACATTAGACTACTGATTTTTGTAACTTTTTATGAAAAGACTTGTAGGATCTAGGATCCAATATCTGAATATAAATGGGTTGAGGAGTAAATTTGAGGTGAAGAATTAGAGACATCACACATAAACTATGCCTTGAAGGTATTTAGCTATATAAAGGAGACAGGTGTAACTTGAGGCATAAAGAAGGAGGAACAAAAGTTTTGATGTCTGTATAAAACAGTTGATATGGGAATATATTTCTAAACTGTGAGAAAAGATGAGGAGAGTTAAGATGAAATTTAAAGATACAGAAGGAAAGAAGGAAAAGGGTGAATGGGTACAGGGCCATTGAATGTAGAAGTAGTAGAGAATTGTCATCTAATGGCACTTTTTAGAGAAATAGAAATGTAGATCATCTACTCAAAGTGAAAAGGCCAGAAGTGGTGGCCTGAGAAGAGAAATAAAGGTTTGGAACAGCTGCTATGAGAAATCATAGCCAACTACGGATGAGAAAGGATTAAGGATAAGAGTTGAGGGTCCAGCTGAGGTTGGAAAGCATGCATTTGTAGTGGAGCCAATGAGCGTGGATATGCAATTTTCCCCAGATGGGTTCTCAGCAGTCTGGGAACAAGAACAGGCAAAGAAGACCACTGAACTGAGCCAGGACTAGGCAGGGACTGCCAAAGCTGTGAAATGGAAGGTGAAGGAGTCAAAGGAATGGAAAATGCTTGTGAAAGTGTCATTGAAATGGAATCCAGAATACAGAGAAAGAGAGAAGACAGGATGTGGCTGCTAGCCTAGAAATGAAGTAAGAGAAAAGGGAATGGAGGTCAAAATAAAGAACAATTTGATCACAAAGCCATTCTTTGGTATTTCAGAGAGAAGTTTAGGTGATTATTACATCTATAACCAAATGTCTGAACTTTTTTAACTGCATAGCTGCTAATAAGGCTTAAGTGATTGCCTTTCTATCATAAATTAATTCACTGGGACTAGCAGTTAGCGTAATGACTATGTCGCTGGACTTCCATGTAGCTGACTGTGGTTCGAGTCCCAGACCCAGTGGCTTAAACTCACACCAGGTGCGTGTGCACACGTGCCCAAGATCCTGAGAGGAGAATGGAGGAGAAGGGATTGCGGCGTGGCCATCCCCCCTGGGGGGTGATTTCTTGCTTTCTATCTCTCTGTCTGTCTCTGTATGCCTGGTGAGCACACGCGCCCTATAGCAAAAAAAAAAAAAAAAAAAAAAAGCCTCTCCAAAAAATAATTAATTAATAATTAATTAATTCACTGTGGTGATCTTTATCACAATTTGCCCTTATTTATTTTATTTTTTATTTTTTGCACTCATCAAAGAGAGAGAGAAATCACCCTCGGGTGGGAGGGGGGGCATTGGCCACAC
The DNA here is from genome assembly GCA_026018925.1 of Tupaia tana. Taxonomy (NCBI): domain Eukaryota; kingdom Metazoa; phylum Chordata; class Mammalia; order Scandentia; family Tupaiidae; genus Tupaia; species Tupaia tana. The sequence goes on along the minus strand of JAKSZU010000009.1, from coordinate 82,191,218 downwards.
TGTAATCCCTTCCATCTTCCTCTCAGGATTTGCGGCATGAACGCACACACTCCAGGTGTGTTTTTCAAGTGACTGGGTCGGGGACTCAAACCACACTATCAGCCAGGTGGGATCCAGCCACCTTAACCTCCATGTCATCTACTAGCCCAACAATTTTCCCATTATTTTTTTTATTATATATATATTTTTATTATCATCATATTCTTCTTTATATTACACTGAATTACATATAACTTTACAGTGTATTACATTGCTTTTTCAAAAGGGAATGCCATGCATGTCAGTCAGTACAGAGACATTCATTAATCTCCCCACTTTAACATTCAATATCTTTTCTATGTTTTCCCCAATCATTATTATTATTATTCTAATTATTTTTTAAAACAGTCAATTGCTATTTCTCATTTTGCTTATACAAATACTTTGCCTATCATGAAATACTTCTCAGACAAATCCAGTTGAGAATACTATACATGTCAACATCAACAGTTAATAAGCGATATCTGTTTCTCACTAATGTCCTGCCTATCTATTGTTCACTTGTTATCTTTCTCTATTCTCTTCTCTTCACTTCCCCCATTCCACACTGTCCTATTCTCGTTAAGTACCTTCACTGCTTTTATGTCCTCCAATTTTTTGCTCTCTATTATAGAGTGCTGATAGTCGGTATATATTGAGTGGATACATACAATATCTTTCTTTCATAGCCTGGCTTACTTCACTCAGCAATATATCCTCCGTATCTGACCACTTTCTATCAAATTCCAGGGTCTTGTTATTTTTTATGGCTGAGTAGTATTCCATAGAGTATATATACCACACTTTTCCAATCCATTCATCAGTTTGTGGACATTTAGGTTGGTTCCATGTCTTGGCAATTGTGAATAATGCTGCAATAAACATTGCTGTGCAAGCACTTTTCTGACTGAGCGTTCTCCTGTCTTTTGGGTAAATACCCAGAAGTGGGATTGCTGGATCAAATGGTAGTTCTATTTGTAGATCTTTGAGGAACCTCCATATTGTTCTCCACAGTGGTTGAACTAGTTTACATTCCCACCAACAGTGTAGGAGGGTTCCCTTTTCACCACATCCCCGCCAACACTTATCACTTTTTATATTCTTAATCTTTGCCATTCTGACAGGGGTTAGGTGGTATCTCATTGTAGTTTTTATCTGCATCTCCCTTATGATGAGGGATGTTGAGCATTTTCTCATATGCTTTTTGGCTGTTCGTATGTCTTCCTTAGAGAGACTTTTGTTCAGCTCATTTTCCCATCTTTTAATTGGGTTCATCATTTTTTTTTGCATAAGGCACTTGAGTTCCCTATGTATTCTGGTTATCAGTCCCTTGTCTGAGGCATATTTAACAAAAATATTTTCCCATTCTGAGGGTTGTCGGTTCACACTTGCTACTGTGTCCTTTGCTGTGCAGAAACTTCTTAGTCTAATATAGTCCCACTTGTCTATTTTAGGGATTATTGCCTGTGCTTTGGGAGTCTTATTTAAGAAGTCTTTGCCTACTCCAATGTCCCCCAGAGTTTCCCCAGCATTTTCCACCAGTAGTTTTATTGTTTGAGGTCTTAGGTTCAGATCTTTGATCCATTTTGAGTTGACTGTTGTTAATGGTGAAAGATGGGGGTTCAGTTTCATCTTTCTGCAGGTGGATACCCAGTTTTTCCAGCACCATTTACTAAAGATGTTTTCCTTTTCCCAATGGATTGACTGATATCCTTTGTCAAAGATCAGTTGGCTGTAAGCTTTGGGGGTTATTTCTGGGGTCTCTATTCTCTTCCATTGGTCCACTTGTCTGTTTTTATGCCAATACCATGCTGTTTTGATGACCACAGCTTTATAGTATATCTTGGGATCAGGGAGTGATATGCCTCCTACTCCATTCTTCTTGCGCAGGATTGCTTTTGCAATACGAGGTCTTTTATGGTTCCAGACAAATTCTATGATTGCCTTTTCTAGATCTCTGAAGAATATCTCTGGTATTTTGATTGGAATTGCATTAAACATGTAGATTAATTTAGGTAGAATTGCCATTTTGATTATGTTAATTCTTCCAATCCAGGAGCATGGGATGTCCTTCCACATTTTTATGTCACTTTCAATGTCTCTTTTAAGATTTTCGTAGTTTTCTTTATAAAGGTCTTTGACTTTCTTAGTTAGGTTTATCCCTAGGTATCTTATACACCTTGTGGCTACAGTGAAAGGGATTCCTTTCTTCAGCTCTGCTTCGTTCAACTTGTTGTTCATAAATAGAAATGCTATAGATTTTTGGATATTAATTTTGTATCCTGCCACCTTACTGTACTCACTTATTACTTCAAGCAGTTTTTTCATGGATACCTTTGGGTCTTCTAAGTATATCATCATGTCATCTGCAAATAAAGATATTTTCAATTCTTCTTTGCCTATTCGAATGCCTTTAATATTATTCTCTTCTCTGATTGCAATAGCTAAGACTTCCAGTACTATATTAAAGAGCAGTGGAGAAAGTGGGCAGCCTTGCCTAGTACCTGTTTTCAGAGGAAAAGCTTTCAGCTTTTCCCCATTCAGTATAATGTTAGCTGTAGGTTTTTCATAGATGGCTTTTATTGTGTTCAGAAATGACCCTTCTATACCAATCTTACTGAGAGTCTTAATCATAAAAGGATGTTGTATTTTATCAAATGCTTTCTCCGCATCAATTGAGATGATCATATGGTTTTTATCTTTCTTTCTGTTAATGTGGTGTATTACATTTATGGTCTTGCGTATATTAAACCATCCTTGCATCCCTGGTATAAAGCCTACCTGATCATGATGAATGATCTTTGTTATATGTTGTTGGATACGATTTGCGAGTATCTTGTTGAGAATTTTCGCATCTATATTCATCAATGATATCGGTCTGTAGTTTTCCTTTTTTGTCATATCTTTATCTGTTTTGGGGATGAGGATGATGGAGGCTTCATAAAATGAATTTGGAAGGTTTCTTTCCTTTTGAATCTTTAGAAATAATTTTAGTAGGATAGGGGTTAACGCTTCCTTAAAAGTTTTGTAGAATTCACAAGTGAAGCCATCTGGGCCTGGGCTTTTCTTTGTTGGGAGATTATTTATTACTGATTCAATCTCCTGGCTTGTTATGGGTCTATTCAGGTCCTCTATGTCTTCCTGATCCAATCTTGGTAGATTATATGCATACAGGAATTTGTCCATCTCCTCCAGGTTATCTTGTTTGTTGGCGTAAAGTTGCTCATAGTATCCTCTAATGATATTTTGTATCTCTGCTATGTCTGTGGTAATATTGCCTGTTTCATCACATATTTGATTAATCTGGTTTCTTTCTTTCTTCTTCTTAATCAGTCTAGCCAATGGTGTGTCAATCTTGTTAATCTTTTCAAAGAACCAGCTTTTGCTTTCATTTATTTTCTGTATGGTTCGTTTATTTTCTATTTCATTTATTTCTGCTCGAACCTTTATTATTTCTTTTTGCCTGGCATTTTGGGGGTTTGTTTGTTGTTGTTTTTCCAATTCTCTGAGGCATGATGATAAGTTATCTACTTGCCATCTTTCTATCCTTTTCTTATGTGCACTAATTGCTATGAATTTCCCTCTTATGACTGCTTTTGCTGTGTCCCATAGATTCTGGACACTTGTGTACTCATTATCATTAGTTTCCATAAATTGTTTTATTTCAGCCTTAATTTCTTCAGTAGTGAAGAAGTCATTCAGAAGTAGGTTGTTCAGTCTCCATGTGTTCGTGTATCTTCGGGGTTGTGTCTTGAAATTAATCTTGAGTTTAATTCCATCATGGTCAGAGAAGATGCTGGGTACAGTTTCTATGCCTTTGAATCTATAAAGGCTTGATTTGTGTCCTAATATATGATCTATCTTTGAAAAGGTCCCATGTTGGGGTGAGAAAAATGTATATGTTGTGGATGTAGGGTGGAAAGTTCTATAGATATCTGTCAAGCCCATTCCATTTACAGTATCATTTAAGTCCTGTATCTCTCTATTTATTTTCTGTCTAGAAGATCTGTCTATAGGAGATAATGGGGTGTTGAGATCTTCAACAATTATAGTATTTCTCCCTATTTCTCCTTTTAGCTCCAGCAGTCTTTCCTTCACATATTTAGGTGCACCTGAGTTGGGTGCATAGATATTTATAAGGGTTATGTCTTCTTGCTGGATTACCCCATTTACTATTATATAATGCCCTTCTTTGTCTCTTCTTTGTCTTGAAATCGATTTTGTCTGAGATCAATATCGCTACTCCAGCTTTTTTTTGATTTCCATTTGCATGGAGTATCTTTTTCCAGCCTTTGACTGTTAGTCTATGTATGTCTTTATCCATAAGGTGAGTTTCTTGTAGGCAACAGATAGAGGGTTTCTGTTTTCTTATCCATTCAGCCAGTCTATGTCTCTTAACTGGAGAATTTAATCCATTGACATTCAATGTAATTATCGATATTTCCATACCTGATCCTATCATTAAGTGAGCCATTATCTTGATTGCTTTTTGTTCTCGTATAACTGTCTCTGATTTTTAGTTTTCCTGGTATAATACTCCCTTCAGAACTTCTTGAAGAGCTGGTCTGGAGTTGGTAAATCCCTTCAAATTTTGTTTATTCGAGAATGTTTTTATCTTTTTTTCCCATATGAAAGATAATTTTGCCGGGTATAGTATTCTTGGTTGAAATTGTTTTTCACTCAACACTTTTACTATGCTTCCCCATTCTTTCCTTTCCTGCATTGTTTCGGCCGAGAGATCCGATGTTAGCCTGATGGGGTGACCTTTGTAAGTAACCTGGCGTTTCCCTCTTGCCAACTTTAGTATCTTGTCTTTATCTGTTGTTTTTGCCAGTCTGGCTATAATGTGCCTTGGAGAAGATCTTCTTGGGTTGATTCTACCCGGGGTCCTATGTATTTCCTGGGTCTGGATACTTGAATGCCTTTCTAGATTTGGAAAGTTTTCTTCCAGAATTTCGTGGAATAAATTATCTAGGCCCTTATTATTTTCTTCCTCTTCTGGAATACCAATTATCCGGATGTTGGGGCGCTTAATAGTATCCAGTATTCCTCGTATATTATCCTCATTTTTCATGGTTGTTTTCTCAATCTTCTTGATACTTTTTTCTAGGTCAGATGTTTTGTCTTCTACGTTGGAGATTCGATCTTCTGCCTGGTCTAACGTACTTTTAATACTTTCAAGGGAGGTTTTGATTTCCTGTATCACATTCTTCAATCCTAAAAGTTCCATCTGGTTCTTGTTTAAGGTATCCATTTCTTCTTTAAAGTCATTGAAGGACTTCCTCATCTCCTGGAGCTCCTTGTCTCTTTTCTCTTCCATCTCAGTTAGTTTGGTCACTACAAATAATCTGAATTCCTTATCAGACATGTCCACGACGTCCATTGTATTGACTGTGGGTGGTGTAGCTTTGATGATTTCCCTTGGGGGAGAGGCCTTTTCTTGGTTGCTCATATTTCTTGAGCCTCTGCGATTGTTCCTAGTCATCAGGTAATCTATATGTTTCTTCCTAACTGATTGTTAAAAGTTGTACAGGCTTAGAAAATTGATGATTTCCCTTATGGTTGGCCTACCTGTTGCTCACAATTACCATTAACTGTTGCCACTACCCTGGATGGCTCAAAGTCCTCACTGTCTCTAAGGAGAGGTGAGCCTTCAATTGACTGAATAAGCAACACCCCAAAAGCAAAGAAAAACAGAATGAAAAAAGGAAATCACGCGGTGCGCGTGCGCGCCGCGCGCTATTCAAATCACTACAATTCAAAGAGTCCAAAGACTAGTGGGAAAGGGTCAGAAGATGAGTGACAAGACCAGGTTGGTCGGGCCTGCAGCCTGAGTCGGCCTGGAGCCCGGAACTGCTGGCCGGCTTGATCCGGGTTGCGGGTGGGGTGGGGTGGGAGTTCGCCTTAAAGTCCCAGCCAACCAACCTGGGGTCCAAGGAGGAGAAACGGTGGGGATGCGTGGAGATTCAGAAGGGTTGGGCCTGCAGCCTCAGTCCGCCTGGAGCCCGGACAATTTTCTCATTATTTTTAAGGTATTTCTCTCAACTAATCTTAGACAGTTCAGCCTGGGTGGGGGAGGGGAAAGAAGTAGTATGTATTTAATAATCTCCTTTTGTGTATGGTCTAGCCTTGCCTCAGAGATCATTTATTGTGGGGACTATTTGAAAGACAATTGATTTTATTCCTTTTTTTCTCTCTTGTTCTTTTATAGTACTGAGCTTCTTTAATTTATTTGACTGGCAGAATCACATATCACATTACTGGTTTTGAGAGAGAGTAAATATTACATAGATAAATACACACATGTATGTGTATATGTGAAAGGGTTGCATATACATGAAGTCATTTTGCATTAGGACTCTGATAATGACAGTGATAATATACCATGAGGAAAATTTTGGAAAGTAATGTAATCATTAACCTGAAAAACATGTTTAAAACAGCATGTTCATAATGTGTATCTGTTAAATAAAGAAATTAAAGACTTGTTATTTAAGAAGTGTAGCCTATTCCAAAGTCCCTGAGAGTCCCTCCTGTGTGTTCCACCAGTAGTTTTTGACTTAACACTCATGATAATAGCTGAAGTTGGCAATGACTCATATGCATCCCATATAACTTATACTTTTTATTGTAGTGATGTTTTAACCTACACTACAACCTGTATAATTTGCACTTGTTATTATAGTGATGTTTTAATCTTTAATAGTCATTTCAATTGCAGTTTGTATTCATCAACTTAGCAAGACTCTTAGGGAATGTATTTAATCATTAAAATAAGTGGAACTCAAGCATTTGAACAGCAAGACAATAATCAAATAAGTGAGCAAATGATCTAAACAAACATTTCTCAAAAGAAGACAGGCAAATGGTCAGCAAGTATGTGTAAAAATGCTTAACATTGCTAATCATCGGAGAAATGCAAATTAAAATCATAATGAAATGCCATCTCATACCAGTTAGAATGGTAATTATCAAAAAGACAAAAAACAACAGAGGCTAGTGAGAATGTAGAGAAAAGGGGACTCATACACACTGTTAGCGAAAATGTACATTAGTACTAATACTTTGGAAACCAATATGGAGAGCTACCATTTCATCCAGTAATTCCACTACTGGATATCTTTTCAAAGGAAAGGAAAATAGTATGTCACAGAGACAGCTGCACTCTCATGTTTATTGTAGTACTATTCTCTATAGGAAGCTATCAGTTTTCTAATGGTCCCAAAGGAAGGCTTGCCTTAAAAAGAAATCCTGGCTAATCGCCCTTTTCAGTCCTCTAGAGGGCAGCTGCTTCCCTCATCAGTTTGGAAGTAGTACATACAGCTCTTTGCTCAGCTAGCTGTTCAGCATTTGCAGGCTGTGATTTTACGTCTGTAGGGGGAAGAGGAGTAGGGAGAGTTCCTTCACTAGAGAACGCACAGGACTTAATTATTTAATTTAATTCCTAAGCTATACAAGCCTCCTCCAGCACTCTGGACCATGTCAACAAGGATTCAGGAATTCAAGTTGAAATTTTTATTTCTACCTACAACACTGTGATGAATTCATATATTTGCGTCAGTAATAATTGTCTCTGGCTAAGGAAAAGAATAGAAGTAACTTCTTTGACCTCCTTGCAGTTATGGGAAAATGTCTGATACACTTTACTCTATTTCTTTAACTAAATGGTTTACTTAAAATAAATATTCAAAATAAATATTCAAAATGTTCAAAATATTTCCAATTATTTTAAGATTATCAACTGTGTATATGGAAACATAACCTTTAAAGTACACTTATATTTTCTTTTTTTTGTTTTAGAGGTTTTTGTTATAGGGTGCATGCGCTCACCAGACAGACAGAGATAGAAAGCGAGAAATCACCCCCCGGGGGGGATGGTCATCCCGCAATCCCTTCTCCTCCATTCTCCTCTCGGGATCCTGGGCACGCACGCACACGTGCCCAGCGTGAGTTTTAAGCCACCAGGTCCGGGACGCGAACCGCGGTCAACTACGTGGGAGTCCAGCGACATAGCCATTATGCTAACTGCTGGTCTCAGTATACTTATATTTTCAAGGGAAAAACATGTGTGCTTACAGAAGCTGTAATATATTTACGGTTTAACATATTAGTCTTCTACTCTTTTTTTTTTAAAGGATTATTTTATTTCACTTTATTTATTTATTTTTATTTTGACCAGAGAGAGAGAGAGAAAGAGAGGGAAAGCGAGAAAGGAAGCCACCAGGTCCAGGACTTGAACCAGGTTTGGCCATGTGGGAGTCCAATGCCCTTAACCACCATGCCACCTGCCGGCCCCAGTCTTCTACTCTTTAAGACTACTGGGAAACAAGAACTTACTGGGGTTATTCAAATAGGTTGTCTGTGCTACTGGATATTATCCATCAAATAAGAATCTCTACAGAAAGTGATGCTCTATTTCCCTCAACGAAGTCCTGCTCTGTGTTTATGCCTAGAGGCATGAAAGTTTTAAATGTCAACCTGGCAATTCCATTCCCATCGAGATCCCATTGTTCGGCCTAAATATTGCAATGTGGCCATTATTTATCCAATTAGAAAATAAAATCCAATGAGAGAGAGCCTTAAAAAGCAACATTAATTGTTCATAAACAAAGTGTTCAAACCTGGGTAAGATAGTGCTTAAGGAAACAGGCAGGCTAATGTTGCTTTGACTATAACTTTTCTCCATCATTGTATAGAATATGAAGAGCAAATTTTGATACCAATATATCAGTTTTGTGGACAGAAAAAGCTTTCAGAGAAAAATTTGTAAGAGTAATACAACTGTCATAGAATATAAAGGTCTGTTGGGCATTTCCAAGACACTCTACTTAAAGGGACAGAAATATGACTAAATCTGCATGAAAGTGCAGTATTTCCAGTTTTATAGGTTTAAATAAACCAAAATAATTTAGTCCTGTTTAACATGAAAAAGAGAACTTTTGACTTCCCCTTGGGGCTAAATTATAATTGTTGAAAAAGTCCTTGGAAGATTTAAATAAATACTTCTTGGAAAGAGAAATTGAGACTGAATATTCATATGAGTTCACTTGCTAGCTGGTTCTTTGTTAATTATAACTTGTATTTATTTTCAAACCTCACTCACACTTTGCAAAAAGTTGGTGCAAATTATGTCTGATGAAGCTTAAATGGAAGACATTTATTCTCCCTTAGGTTTTAGACAGAAGAAAAACATGTGCTTTTGCCATTCCTCTGGAAAATTATGACGCTGACATTAAGTGAACTCAGCCCAGTAAAATTATTCACAGGAACTTCCTTTCATTTTGACTTTTCTAAAACATATATATAATTTACATTTAAACACTATGTATCTTCTTTTTAGATGAGAGATCTTTGCTATAGGGTATGTGTACTCATCAGAGAGACAGAGAGAAACAGAAAGTGAGAAATCACCCCCCCCAGGGGGAATGCCCATGCCACAATCCCTTCTCCTCCATTTTCCTCTCAGAATCTTGGGCACACACACACATGTGTCCTGCATGACTTTTAAGCCACCTGGTCCAGGACTCAAATTACAGTTGAATACATAGGAGTCCAGTGACGTAACCATTACTCCATCTGCTGGTTCCAAACTCTGTATATCTTTACAATGTATAACACAATTTTAGCCAACATGAGTAGAGTGCATACTAGTCAAGTCAAAGACATTATCATCAACAGATAATTTTTTACTTTTGTCTACTAAATGCTTTCTTTGTTTTTTTTTTCCCTGATCCCCCTATTATTCACTTCTTCCACTACTGTCTCTATTATCGACAGTTATGCTTCTTGTTATATACCTTCCTACTTTTCACTTTCTGCTATAGAGTGTAGACTCTATAGTCCCACTTGTCGATGTTTGGAATTATTGCCTGTGCTTGGGATCTTATTTAAAAAGTCTTTGCCTACTCCAATTTCTCTAAGAGTCTTCCCTGTGTTTACCACCAGTAGTTCCCCACCCCCCCCAGGGAAAATTTTTTTTAATTTACATTTAACACATCTTTGCATTATACATTTCTTTTTCTAACACAATATCATGCATGTCAGTCAAAACAAAGATATTACTATATACATTATCATCACCAAGTAGCTTCTCATATTTTATTAATTAAGCTACTCATATTTTGTTAATTAAGCATATTTTACCAGTATTTCCCTTCCCCTTTTCCTTCCCTCCCTACCATACTAAATTTTTTCCCCACATTTTATTGATTCACAAAAAATCTTAAACTAAAAGTATGGACAAAGCTAGAATCTGGTGACAAGTGCACTGTAATTTTCTTTTGAAACATTTTTTTTTCCTCTCTCCATTCCCTTTTACTAAAGAGAGGTATAAATTAACTTATTTGCAAAAAAAATAAAAAAAAGGTTAATCTCAATTTGGTCTGTTATTTGCACAAATCCCCAGAAGAATTCAATTTCTGGTGCAAGGCAAAAGATACTATTTTATTATTGAACTTATACAAATAACCACTCTGCCATAAAGTAAGAATGCTAACAAATATTTTCCAACTGCAAAGGGGTCAGAAAGGGAGAAAAGTTTATGTTTTGATTTTAAAAAATTGTTTTAACAAATTGCTGAACCTATTAACAACTAAAAAGAAAAGAAAATCCTTAAATCTGGAAGACAAAGCATAAAGGAAAATCAGTAATGTTTTAGAAAACGGTCATAGAATTCTATTTCACCAGTTCAGTCTCATGTGATCTCTTTCATTGAATTTACAGTGTTACTGTGGTCTGACCTTTCCATTGACATTCAACATGACTGTTGATATTTCAGAATTTGTTCCTACCATTAAGTTGGCTTTTTTATTGGTCATTTTTATGTTCAAACTCTCTTCTGTACAATATGCAGTGTTACTGTGGTCCAATCTTGCCGTTTAAATCCTGGAAGTTAACATTCAAAGTTATTATTGATATTTCTTGTCCCTAGCATTAAATTGGTTATTTTCTTGGTTGTCTTTTGTTCTCTTATTTCTGTATGTGTCTTTAGTTTTCCTGGTAGAGCACTCCCTTCAGAACTTCTCAAAAAGATGGTCAGGTATTGGTAGATTCTTTCAGTTTTTGTTTATCTGAGAATGTTTTTATCTTTCCTCCCCTATAAAGATAATCTTGCTAGATATAGTATTTTTGGTTGAAATTGTTTTTCACTTAACATTTTGAATATATTTTCCCATTCTTTCCTTGGTTGCATTGTTTCTGATGAGAGGTCCAATGTTAGCCTAATGGGATATCCTTTGAAAGTAACTCGATGTTTTTCTCTTGCCAACTCTTCTCTTGTCTCTGGCTGTTTTTGGTCAATCTGGCTATGACGTGCCTTGAAGATATTAGATTCATTCTATGTGGTGTCCTTTGTATTTCTTGGGTCTGGATATTTGAATGCCTCTCTAAGTTTGGAAAGTTTTCTTCTAGGATTTCATGGAATAGATTACCAATGCCCTGATTAGTTTCTTTACCTTCTGAGATACCGATTACCTATATGTTTGGGCGTCTAATGGTATCTAGTATTACTCATACATTATTCTCATTTGGGGGTGGGTATTTTCTCAGTCATTTTTGTGAATTTTTCTAGGTCAGAGGTTCTGTCTTCTACATCTGAGATTCGATCTTCTGCATGATCTAATCTGCTTTTAATACTTTCAAGGGAGGTATTGATTTCCTATACTATAGCCTTCATCTCTAATAGTTCTGTTTGATTCTTTTTTATACTATGTATTTCCTCTTTCAGATTGTGGAAGAACTTCCTCACCTCCTGGAACTCATTGTCTCTTTTCTCCTGCATTTTCTGGAGTTAGTTCTCTCTCTTCTCTTGCATCTCTATTAGCTTTGTCACTATGAATATCTTAAATTCTTTATCTGACATTTCCATAAATTTCATTGTACTGTCTGTGCATGATGAAGGGCTATTCTTTAACCTTGAAGGAGAGATTTTTTTTTGAGAGGTTTTCGCTATAGGGCTCATGTGCTTACCAGACAGACAGAGAGAGACATAGAGACAGAAAATGAGAAATCACCGTCCAGTGGGGATGGTCACGCCTCAATCCCTTCTCCTCCATTCTCCTCTCGGGATCTTGGGCACGCACGCACACGTGCCCGGCATGAGTTTTAAGCCACCGGGTCCGGGACACGAACTGCAGTCGACTACGTGGGAGTCCAGTGACATAGCCATTATGCTAACTGCTGGTTCCCAGGGAGAGATATTTTTTTGATTTCCCATATTTTGTGCCTTTGAGGTGGTTTCTGGTGATCTGATGGATTATACATTACTTCCTACCTTCTTGAAGTTAATTCTGAGTGTTAGAGGTGTGCAGAAGATGACCTGGCTTTTTATTGGGTGTTGGGCCGGAAGTAGAGGTTTAGGACAGAGAGCCCCAGTGTGATTTTCAAGCTACCAGTTCCGGGACCAGAACTGCAGTGAGTCATGCAGGAATCCAGCACCTTAATCACCACGCCACCCACTGGCTTCTAAAATGGTACCTTTATACAAGTAACTAAGGTTAAATAAATTGTGGGTGAGCCCTAATGCAGTATGGGCTATTTTGATAAAAAAAGGGGGGTGGGGAGAGGCACAGGTAAGGGTGGAGAATGTGAGCAGATGAAAGGCTATGTGCAGATACAGTGAAAAAGAAGCCATCTGCAAGCCAAGTAGATAGGCCTCAGGAGAAACCAAACCTACTGACACCTTCACTTGGGGCTTCCATCCTCTAGAACTGTAAGAAAATAAATTTCTGTTGTTTAAGTCACCCAGTCTGTGGTATTTTGTTATGGCAGCTCTAACAAACTAATATATTTCCTCGCACCCTCAGTCACCCTGGCCTGCCTTGCCCAACCTTTGGATGCTGCAGTTCGCATCAACCCTACCAGCTACACCTTTGAAACAGATCTAGACTAGACCACCTGTCAGCACCTACACCATGACCACCTTGATCTGACCCACCTGACCCACTCCCCAGAATTCTGGCAGCATTTGTGTCCTGGATCTCCCTGCCTCCTTTCTCACCATGAAAGTCTTCCCCTGTAGCATCCAGAAGACACCTATGAAGAGCAAACTTACAGTACAGTCCTTTTCTGCTCAAAGACCTCCCATGGTTCCTATCTCTGACTAAAAGTCAAAGTCCTATATGGTCCATAAGCCCTTCAAGATCTGTTGCATAGGCTTCCCCATTCTGACCCTATCCCCTCCCCTCTTCCCTTAATCCACTGCAATCAGGCCTCTGCCCCTATACCCATCTCATGGTCTTGGTGTTTGCATCTAATCTACCTGGAACATGTTTTCCCCGAGTCATTCTCTCTATTCAGGCCTCACCTGAGATGTCAGTTTCTCAGAGAACTGTCTTGTTTCTTTGTTTACCATTTGCCTCCACATTCAGTATCAGTTCCATGAAAGCAGGTCATGTCTGTCCTCGTCACTGCAGTACCCAATCTGGAACAATGCTGGCCACTTGTAGTCAGTCCTCAGTATCTACCTTTGGCCCTTTCTCCTTCACACATCCCCCTCCTGTAGCACAGGCCGCCTCATGGAGCCACTGCTGACTGCTGCCCAGGGCTCGCGCCCCAAGTCACTCAGTTTGAAGTTTTTTGTTTAGATCCTTGATCCATTTTGAGTTAACTTTTGATAACAGTGAGAGACAGGGGTCCAGTCTCATTTTTCTGCAAATGGATGTCCAATTTTTCCAGCACCTTTTGCTGAAGAAATTTTCTTTTCCCCACTGAACTGTCTAGTGCCCTTTGTGAAAATCAGTTGGCTATAAGTTTTGAGGTATATTTCTGAGTTCTCTGTTCTGTTCCATTGGTCTATATGCCTGCTTTTGTGTCTAGGCCATGTTGTTTTGATTAGAATAACTTTGTAACATATTTTTGGGTCAGGGAGTGTAATGCCTCCTACTCCACTCTTTTTGTATAGTACTACTTTGGTGATATAAGGTCTTTTATAATTCCAGGCAAATCGTATGATTATTTTTTCTAAATCTGTGAAGAATGTCTAAGTTTATTTATAGAGATTGAATTAAATTTGTAGATTAATTTGAGTAGAATTGACATTTTGATTCTATTCATTCTTCCAATCCAGAAACATGAGATATCTTTCCACTTTGTATCATCGTCAATTTTGTTTTTCAGTTTTTCATTTTTTTCTTGTAGAAATCTTTCACTTTGGTTAGGTTTATTCCTAGGTATCTTATTGTTTTTGTGGCTATTATGAAAGGGATTTCTTTATTCCGTTCTACCTCAGTTTGATCACCTTTGGGATATAAAAATGCTATAGGTTTTTGTATGTTGATTTCATATCTTGCTACTTTACTGTATTCATTGATCACTTCTGTGAGTTATTTTGTGGATTCTTTTGTATTTTCTATGTATATAACTGTATTGTTGGCAAATAGAATTGATTTCACTTTTTCTTTGAAAACCTTTTATTTTACTCTCTTGTATGATTGCATTGGCTAGGACTATCAGTACTGTGTTGTAAAGCAGGAGGCATAGTGGTTAAGTCCATAGTGGACTACCACATGGCACACTGCATATCAAGTCCCAGATTAGGCAACTGGAAACTCACACTGAGTGTGCATGCATGCATGCCCAAAGTCCCAAGAGGAAAATGGAGGAGAAGGGATTGTGGCATGTCCATCCTCCCTGGGGAGATTTCTCACTTTCTGTATCTCTGTCTTTCTGGCAAGCACATGTGTCCTATAGCAACAATATCTCTCAAAAGAGAAAAAGAAGAGTGAACAAAATAGGCAGTCTTGTCTTATTCCACTTCAGTGGAAAAGGGTTCAACTTTCCCCCATTCGGTATGGTGTTAGCTATGCACTTGTCATACATGGCTTTTACTGTATAGCTAAATGTCCCCACTATTCCAATTTTTCTGAGAGTCTTAATAATGAAGGGATGCTGTATTTTGTGAAATCTTGTTCTGCATCAATTTATATGTTCATACAGTTTTTAATCTTTCCTTCTGTTAATGTGATGTATTACATTTGTTGTTTTGCATATGCTAAACCACCCTTCCTTCCCTGGAATAAAGTCTTCGTGGTTATGCTGTATAATATTTTTAATATGTTATTGGATATGATTTGGTAGTATCTTGCTGAGAATTTTTGTATCTGTTTCACCAGAGATATTGGTCTGTAGTTTTCTTTTTTGTTATGTCCTTATCTGTTTAGGGGATCAGGGTGATGGAAGATTCATAGAATGAATTTGGGAATGTTCCTTCCTTTTGGATCTTTAGAAACAATATGAAGAGAATCAGGGTTAGAACTTCCTTAAAAGTTTGTTAGAATTTGGAAGTGAAGCCATCAGACTTGGGCTTTTCTTTGTTGGGAGACTGTTTATTACTGATCCAACCTCATTGCTCGTTATTGATTTATTCAGGCTTTTTGTTTCTTTCTGGTTCAATCTTGGTAAGTTATGTATGTCTTGAAATTTGTCTATTTAATTTATGTTTTCTTGTTTTTTTATGTGTATAATCATCAGTCAGAGTATTTTTTTTTTTTTGTATTTCTGTTATGTCTGTTGTTATATCGCCTGTTTGGTCATTGATCACTGATTTGATTTATCTTGTTGTGTTCTCTGTTCTGGATTAATCAAGCTAAGGTGTGTCAGCTTTGTTTATTTTCCCAAAGAATCATCTTTTGGTTTCATTTATTTTCTGTGAACTTTGCTTATTGTCTATTTCACTTATTTCTGCTCTAACCTTTATTATTTCTTTTCTCCTGGTACTTTTGTGGTTTTTTGTTGTTGTTGTTGCCATTGTTGTTTTTCTAGTTCCCTGAGCTTTGCTATTAGTTTGTCTATTTGCAACCTTTCTATTTTTTTCTTGTGGGCACTAAATGCTATGAACTTCCCTCTTACTGCTTTTGCTGTGTCCCTTGGGTCAACTTCATTTGCTCATTATCTTTGGCTTCAAGGACTCTTGATTTAAGTCTTAATTTCTTCAGTGGTTGTGAAGTTATTCAGGAGTAGGTTGCTTAGTTTCCATGTGCTTGTGTATTTTCAAGGGTTCTTTCTGTGGTTGATTTCAAGTTTAATTTCATTGTAACCAGAAAAGATGCTGGATATAGTTTCTATACATTTGAATCTGTAAAGGATTTGTTTTGTGCCCTATCATGTGATTGGCCTTCAAAAACATTCCATGTAGGGGTAAGAAAAATGTGTATTTTTTGGTTGTTGGGTGAAATGTTCTATAGATGTCTTTCAAGTTCATTTGTTTTATGGTATCATTTAGATCTGATATCTCTTTGTTTATTTTTTTCTCTAGATGATCTTTCCAGAGAATACAGTGGGGCATGGAGATCCCTAACAATTATTGTGCTGCAGGAAATTTCTCCCTTTAGATCTACCAGTCTCTCCTTCATGTACTTGGACGCTCCAGTGTTGGGTGCTTGGATACTCATAACTGTTATAACTTCTTCATGAACTAGCCCTTTTAATACTATATAGTGTCCTTGTCTCTTCTTACAGCTTTTGTCCTTTTTTTTTTTTTTTGAGAGTTTTTTGCTATAGGGCACATGCACTTGCCAGAAAGACAGAGAGAGACAGAGAGATAGAAAGCGAGAAATCCCCCCCCCCCCCCCCAGGGAGGATGGCCATGCCGCAATCCCTTCTCCTCCATTCTCCTCTTGGGATCTTGGGCACACATGCATATGAGCCCCGCGTGAGTTGAAGCTACCGGGTCCTGGACTCGAACCATGGTCGGCTACATGGGAGTTCAGCGACATAGCTATTATGCTAACTGCTGGTCCCCAGCTTTTGTCCTAAAGTCTCACTTGTCTGATATCAGTATTGTGACTCCCTCTTTTTATTTGGTTTCAATTTGCATGTAACATCTCTTTCTAGCCTTTTGCTCTCAGTCTATGTATGTCTTAATTGGGGTGCAGCATGCACAAGGATCCTGGTTTTTGTTTGTTTGTTTGTTTTTATCCATTCAGCCAGTCTGTGTTTTTTAATTGGAGAATTTGATACATTGACATTTAACATTATTATTGATATTTGCATACTTACCAGTACGATTTTGTTAGCAATTGTCTTATGTTCTCTTATTTCTGTTTGCCCTTCTTTAAATTTCCTGATATAATACACACTTTAGTACTACTTGAAGATCTGGAATAGTGTTGGTGAATTCTTTTAGCTTTTGTTTATCTGAGTATTATTTTATTTGTTTCTCCTATTTGAATGATAATATTACCAGGTATAGTATTGTTGGTTGAAATAGCTTTTCTTTTAGCATTTTGGAAATATCTTCCCATTCTTTCCTTATTTGCATTGTCTCAGTTGAGAGTCTGATGTTAGCCTTATAGGAAAATCTTCGTAAATACTTTGATGTTTCTCTCTTGCCATTTTTAGAATATTGTCTTTACTTTTAACCAATCTGGATGTGATGTGCTGGGAGAGGATCTTTGTATGTTGATTCTATTTGGAGTTCTCTTTATTTCTTGGGTCTGAATTTCTCTCTGTTTCTCCATATTTGGAACATTTACAGATAGTGTTTGTGGAAGTTTCCCATGCCTTTAACATCTTTTTCACCTTCTGGAATAACCATTATACAGATATTTGGGTGTTTCATGGTGTCTAGAATTTCCTCTATGTTATCCTCATGGTTTTTGGCTATTTTTTCATTCTTTTTGGTGGTTTGCTCTATGTTGGTGACTTGGTCTTCAAGGTCAAAAATTGCTTTTTCTGCATGATCCATTCTGCTTTCCATATTTTTGAGGAAGATTTTAATTTGTCATATTGTAGTCTTTATTTCCAGAAGTTCAGGGGTTTTTTTTAGGGTATCTATCTCTTTATGGACTTTTTCTTTCATGTTCTAGAATAAGTTTCTCATTTCCTGGAACTGATTGTCTGTTTTCTCTTGCATCTTATTGAGTTTTGTTGCAATGAATGTTTGAAATTCATTTTCTGACAATTTTGTAAATTCTTTTATGTGATCCTTTGTTAGTGAGGGGTTATTATGTTCCCTAGGAGGAGAGTCATTTCCTTGTTGTTTTTTTTTTTTTTTTTTTTTTCTTCATGTTTCTTCTGTCTCTGTGCCGGCTTTTGGTCATCTGATGCAGTTTTTTTCTTCATATTTATTGGAGTAGATTCTGTAGTATTGGAAGACAGAATATCACCTTTAAATCCCAGGTATTCCTGTTAGAGGGCTGCGTCTTTCAGATCAGAGTAGATAAAGTTTATATAGGTATGTTCAGGTGGTTGGCTCCTCTACCAACCTTTCACCTCCTGATTAGCTAGGGATGAGCCAAGGAGATATAAATTAGTGCAGAGGCTCAAGTCACATCCTGCGCACAGCCTGTGGGCCACTAAGCGTCAAGTCTCAATGGCAAACCTTGGATGTTGAGCTCCATGCACAATGAGATGACAGCTGGGACCAGAACTCAAGTCTTCTGGCCTGCATGTGGAGCTCAGGAAGCAAGCAGTGCAGTAAGGTGGCCGGGCCACAAGTTCCAAGGGCAAACCTTGGGTGTTGAACTCAACTTGTGATGAGAGACCTGCTGGGATTCCACTTTTACTCTTATGTCCTGTTACTTATTCTAGGTAAATGTTTGTGACCTTGGCATCTTTCTATACCATAGCCTTTGGTTAATGGGCTTTCATTCCTCAAAGTGGAGTACACCAAGAAGGAAAACATATTTGAAAAGTCTGATATATACTGATATATACTGACCATAGAGCGGCTCATTCTAGGTCATGGTCATTTAAAAAAAATCAATTCTTATAATAAACCAGAATATGCCAGGAGGCCAAGAGTTAGAGGTAAATAACAGAATCTTCCCTACTCCGATTTTATAATAGTAAAGAAAGAAAGACAACAGTTTTTTTGTCAGGATTAGTTGAAAGCTAAAAAAAATAAACAATTCTAATATGTTAAGGAGATTACAAGGCTACTATATTCCAAATCATTTATAGGTTAGTTTTGCAGGAAAAAGAACAGCTTCATCTAATAGAACAATGACATTTATTGCAAAAGCAGTTTTTAAAGAATATTTGCAATAGGAAAAAGTACCCAAATGACATCCCTTTTGGTAGAAAGGCTGGAAATATTTTCTGGGTGATTTAAAATGCTCTCCAGTGAACCATGGCCAATTTATGATTAAAAGCATAAATAGAAACTGAAATAAAACTGCATTGTTCTTTTGGTAAGTTTTCTTTTTCAGAGATCTATAATAGGTCAGATTTATGTCTTATCCAGATCCAATGAGCTGGTAAGTCACTGAAACTGCCTTTAAAGGGGCAATTTATGATTAAGGACTCAGGTCCTAACTGTAGGATCATAGTAAACTAGAATACAAAATATCAGCTAATGCAGTTGGTAGCATGCCATTTTAGTATAATACCTTGAAAGTGAAAAGCGACATATCTTAACAAAAGGTAATTTGTTACTTAGGTCATATAGGTAATTATGCATAAGGGAACTTCAAAAAGTTTTCAAATAAAAGGAATTGAAACATGAGTTTATTTTTGTGCAAAAAAATGAAATATTTTTGTAGTTTTTCATAATTACACATTTTATCTGAACTTTTGAAGACCCTGCTGACTATGACATGATTTGGAGAACCCTAGAATGCCCAGCCTGGCCCAAACTACCTCACCAGAAGCCTGATTTGTGGATGAAATTTCTACTATGGCAATCTCGCAGGTTAAGGATTCTGTTACAGTGGATCTATCCCATGAGAAGTAATACACAAATAATCATGAACAAATTAATATAACTTCATTATCCATTTCCTAGCAAAGAGAATCACTCTGGAAATAATGGTAAAAGGCTAAGGATGTGCATGTACAATAAATAAAAGAGTGTATAAGAGGAAGTGCTAAGTTTCTAGTTGGGTTCTATCTGAAAGGGGAACCTGAGTTCTAAGGACACAAAGATAGGACAGATTCTATAAGTAAAAGTAATAATATTCTATAAGGAAAAATAATGCACCACAAATACCACAGTGTAGTGGGGAAAACACTGTCCTGGGAATTAAAACACAAAGCTCCTGTCCCTTTTCTAGCAATACCGTGTGATCTTTAATAACATCTTCCTATACCCTACATTCTAATTTCTTCACCTATCAATAGGAGATAGGGTAGACAGAGTAAGTAATTTTTAATAAACTATTTGGCACTCTCTTAATCAGAAGGGTTAAGAACAAGATACAGTTGAGGCCAAACTGGTTATTTCACCATTTTGCTCAGTCCAAGTATTAACTTCTGGGTCACAAATATGGAAAGAGTAAAAAAGGAAGGTAGATTTCCCTTTAAAGGAACCCATTTGGGGCCAGCAATTGGCATAATAGCTATGTCGTTGGACTCCCATGTAGCCAGCCACAGTTCAAGTCCCGGACCTGGTGGCTTAAAGTCATGCCAGGCACATGTGCATGCATGCCCAAGATTCCAAGAGGAAAATGGAGGAGAAGGGATTGCGGTGTTGCCAACCCCCATCGGGGAGTGATTTATCACTTTCTGTCACTCTGTCTCTCTCTTTCTGGCAAGTGTACATGCCCTATAGCAAAAACCTCTCAAAAAAAAAAAAAAAAAAAAAAAAAAAAAAAAGAAAAGGAACCCATTCCATTGAGTAATGGCATTCCCTATCAAAGAAATCATTCTTTTTCCTTCTCTTGCCCCTCCTACTCTGGCATTATTTTGACATCTAAAGCCAACTGGGTGCTTATTTTAAAATTCTATGCCAATTTTCTCCATCTGACAAAACAAATCCATGACACATTTTTAATCTTCATTTTACCACATTTCATTTTACTGAAGATCCAAGACTCACCAAACCAAATTTCCCTTTTATTTTCATAGCTGCCTTTTCAAATACACATTATAACAAAACAATAACAGCATGGAAGTAATTATATGGGTGAGACAACAAATAAAAAATACAGAAAACATTTAGAGGTTAGTACAGTTCTTCTTCTTGCCATTACAGGATTGTTTGCTATGATTAGCTTTAAAAAATTTTAGACAATCTATGTGACATGGTGGTTAAAGCACTGGACTCTCACATGGCTGACTGTGGTTCAAGTTCCAGACCTGGTGGCTTGAAACTCACACAAGGTGCATGTGTGTGTGCCCAAGATTCTCGAGAGAGTGGAAGAGAAAGAATTGCAGTGTAGCCATCTCTCCTGGGTAGTGATTTATCACTTTCCCTTTCTCTGACATTCTCTGTCTCTTCCCAGTGATCTCACATGTCCTATGACAATCAAACAACCCTAAGTGATGCTCTCACATTCCTTTGGAGACCAGGCCTACCTCTAAAAAGATTTTGCTATGAAGAAATTTTTAACTGCTACTAAGCCCAAACTCACTTCTAACTTTTACCTACATGCCTTCTCATCAAACATAGGCCACAATGAAAACAAGTCCCTCCCTTCCACCACCACCACCACTACCTTCTTTTCAGTAATTTGCAGTTTCAAGTCAAAACACCAGTTGAAGCCATTTTATTTGGTCTGTATTACTTTAGCTCTTTAATCTTGTTTTGATCAACTTATTCTCCTTAAATTTGCTTGGGTCTCTTTTTGCTGAACAATAAGACATTTTGGAGTTCATTCACTGTTATTAGCAGATGACTAGTTCTTTTTGGCAACAGGTTGAAATACTAATTACTGTATTGTAGTTGCCCAACTTGGATAGGAAAGCAACCCATTGTGCTCTCTTTGATCAGAATATATACCTAATGTTTTGAGTAAGGTATACCATTAAAAATTTCTAATTTTTGAAATCTTCCTCCTTATTTAACACGATAATACTCTTCTGGCCTACTTGAAATCATGATTAAAAAAAATCTCTAGAGGGCATGTGTGCTTGCCAAAGAGAGGAGAGAGAGGGAAAAATGAGAAAGCACCCCTCCCTCCACCAGGGTAGATGGCCATGCTGCAATCTCTTCTATTCCATTTCTTCTCTCAAGATTTTGAGCATGCACTCTCAAATGCCCAGGATGCTTTTCAAGCTGCCATTCCAGGATTCAAATAGCACAGTCGGTTATGTGAAATACAGTTAGTTACATTAACCACCAAGCCATGGGCTGGCTTCAAATTTTTATCTTAATTGATGATTTTGATATGGTTTTATCTGCCTAACATTCTAAAAATTTGTATTGAAAATATTATTTGTGTGAAATAGTAAATATTAAAAATGACTCTATTAGTTAATGTGAACCTCATGATAAAATTATTCACCAAGCAACCAACCTGTATTTGATCCAGTGATTCTATAGGCATAGTATAGAAATATTAATAAATTTGGGACAAGAGAAGGTGGGGAGTTCTGGAATTGCTCCGAGCTCTAAGAGCATTCAATATATATAATACCAACTATGAATTATATAAAGATAAATATATGGCCAGCAGGTGGTGTAGTGGTTAAGGCAATGGACTCCCACATGGTTGACCGTGGTTTGTCTCAGACTTGGGGGCTTGAAATTCATGCCGGGTGTGTGTGCGTGCGTGCATGTTCAAGATCCTGAGAGAAGAATGGAGGAGACGGGATTGTGGTGTAACAATCCACCCTTGGGGATGATATCTCATTTTCTGTCTCTGTCTTCTGTTTCTCCAGTGAGCACATATGCACTATACCAAAAATCTCTTTAAAAAAAGTTTCTGCCTTCTTGGTTCCAAAAGAAGATAAGTTATTTGCCATGAAAATCATAGTCTTGGGAACCAGCAGTTAGCGTAATGGCTATGTCGCTGGACTCCCACGTAGTCGACCGCGGTTCGCGTCTCGGACCCGGTGGCTTACAACTCACGCCGGGCGCGTGTGCGTGCGAGCCCAAGATCCCGAGAGGAGAATGGAGGAGAAGGGATTGCGGCGTGACCATCCCCCCTGGAGGGTGATTTCTCGCTTTCTATCTCTCTGTCTCTCTCTGTCTGTCTGGCGAGCGCACGCGCCCTATAGCGAAAAAACCTCTCCAAAAAAAAAAAAAAAATCACAGTCTCACCATGAGAACCAGCAGTTAGCATAATGGCTATGTCGCTGGACTCCCACGTAGTCGACCATGGTTCTCGTCCCGGCCCTGGTGGCTTAAACTCACGCCGGGTGCGTGTGCGTGCATTCCCAAGATCCCGAGAGGAGAATGGAGGAGAAGGGATTGCGGCGTGGCCATCCCCCGTGGGGGGTGATTTCTCACTTTCTGTCTCTCCGTCTCTCTCTGTCTGTCTGGCAAGCGCACGTGCCCTATAGCAAAAACCTCTCAAAAAATAAAAAATTAAAGAATAGTCTCACTATGGCAACTGTGTTTTTTTAAGTTTTTTCCATAGAGCACATGCACTCACCGGAACAGCTCAACCAACACACTACCTGCTGACCCCAGCCAGTGTGATTTAAAACACACACATACACACACACACACACACACACACACACACACATAAATTCCTAAAAAAGATTCAGAGAAGTGAAATTACTTTCAACTACAGGAACCTGAAAGCTGACTCAATAATAACAAAAAAAAAATTTGTTGATGGACTGAATCAATGGGTAAATGGATGATTATGAATGGAGAATAGAGCAGCCACTTGAGCTGAACCTTGAAGAATATAAAGGATTCAGAGGGACAGAGTGGGGATAGTGCTTGCCATAAAGAAAGAAAAACCATGAGAAAAGGTGGGATAGCCAGGCCATAAACAAGGTATTAAGTGGTCTAATTTATCTGGAGGAGAAACCTCCTAAAGAGAAAGTTGGACTTATGCTTTGACCAGATTAAAATGCAAGAGTAAATGAAAGAGATTGAGAGAGTGTGTCTATGTCATCATATCAGCCACCTCCTCTCCATTATATACTCCCGGTCCTGTTTATTGCCTGGAACTTTTCTTCATATATCTTTCTCAGAAACATATGGTCCTCAGCAACCAACCCAAAGCAGGGTAACCATCAAGTGGTGGCTCATGTCTTCACCCTGAATTCCAGATAACTGTCACCTCATAATATTTTGTATATATAATAACCACCAAAATTCAGTATGGTATACCCTGACCCTGATTATGGCCCTATTATAATGAAAATCTGAAAATGACCTGTCACTGCTATAGCAAGATTAATTCCCATAGTAATCTTGGAAAGTGATCACTCTAGCATTCCTACATATCTTTATATGAAATCTGTCTGTACTCCTTACTGCAAGGTCAAGCGATGAGTTTCTATCTTCAAGTTAAATATAGTCTGGGAAAATAAGGATAGTCCCTACCTTCCAAAAGTCTGGTCATATCACTGAAATTAATATTATCTATCTATCAATGAATCAAGCAAAGTGAACCATATTGAATTAGAAGCTGCATTGATTTCACTTGTGGTACACAAATGTACATTAATAGAAGTAAATCCATGTCCAGGGAATTTAAAAAATATACTTATTATTATCATAATCTCGTTTATATTACATTGAATCACATATATCTATACCGTGTCTTACATTTCTTTTTCCAGACAGAATACCATGCATATCAGTCAAGACAGAGAAATTACTATCCAAATCATCATCAAATAGGTTTTCATCATTTTTTCCCAGATTATTATTATTAATTTTATTCTCATTTTTTAAACAGTCAATCACTATATATCATTTTGCTTGTAAAAGTAATTTACCCAACATGAAATATTTCTCACACTGATCCAGTTGAGAATACTATACATGTTATCATCAACAGATAATAAACCAATTCTGTGTCCCTCTAATGTCGTGCCTCTCTATTTATTCTCTTGTTATCTTTATTCTCTTCCCTTCTCCTGCCACATTCCGCACTGTCGTCAGCATCCCTAACTATTTTCACTATTTTCATGCTCTCCAATATTTCAATCTCTACCACAAACTGCAGATGGTTGGTATTTATTAAGTGGATACATACAATATCTTTCTTTCATATCCTGGCTTGTTTCATTCAGCAATACATCCTCCCATATCTGACCACATTCTATCAAATGCCAGGGTCTTGTTTTTATATGGCTGAGTAATATTCCATAGAGTATATGTGCCACACTTTTTCCATCTATTCATCAGTTTGTGGACATTTGGGTTGGTTCCATGTCTTAGCGATCGTGAATAATGCTACAATAAACATTGATGTGCAAGTGCTTTTCTGACTGAGCATTCTCTTGTCCTTTGCGTAGATACCCAGAAGTGGTATTGCTGGATCAAGTGGTAGTTCCATTTGTAAATCTTTGAGGAACCTCCATATTGCTCTCCACAGTGGCTGAGACAGTTTAAATTCCCACCAACCATGTAGGAGAGTTCCCTTTTCACCACATTCCCATCAACACTTATCACTTTTTTTATTCTTAATATTTGCCATTCTGACAGGGGTTAGGTGGTATCTCATTGTGGTTTTAATCTGCATCTCCCTTATGATAAGAGATGATGAGCATTTTCTCATATGCTTTTTGGCTGTTTGTATATCTTCCTTAGAAAAATTTTTGTTCAGCTCATTTTCTCATCTTTTAATTGGGTTAATCTTTTTTTTTTTTTTTTTTTTTTTTTTAGGAAGTCTCTGTATATCCTGGTTATCAGTCCCTTGTTTGAGGCATATTTTACAAAAATATTCTCCCGTTCTGAGGATTATCGATTCACAATAGTTTCTGTGTCCTTTGATATGCAGAAACTTCTTAGTCTGATATAGTCCCACCTGTCTATTTTAGGGATTATTTCCTGTGCTTTAGGTGTGTTATTTAAGAACTCTTTGCCTATTTCAATGTCTCCCAGAGTTTCCCCAGTATTTTCTACTGGTAGTTTTATAGTTTGAGATGTTAGGTTCAGATCTTTGATCCACTTTGAGTTGACTTTTGCTAATGGTGAAAGATGAGTGTTCAGTTTCATCTTTCTGTAGGTGGATACCCAGCTTTTCCAGCACCATTTACTAAAGATGTTTTCTTTTTCCCAATGGCTTGACTAGTATCTTTTGTCAAAAATCAGTTGGTTATGAGCTTTGGGGTCTATTTCTGGGGTCTTTATTCTATTCCATTGGTTCACCTGTCTGTTTTTGTGCCAATATCATGCTGTTTTGATGATCAGAGCCTTACAGTATATCTCGTGGTCAGGAAGTGATATGCCACCCACTCCATTTTTCTTGCGCAGTATTGCTTTGGCAATATGAGGTTTTTACAATTCCAGACAAATTCTATGATTGTCTTTTCTAGATCTGTGAAGAATATCTCTAGTGTTTTGATTGGAATTACATTAAATATGTATACTAATTTGGGTAGAATTGCAATTTTGATTATATTACTGCTTTCAAACCAGAAACATGGGATGTCCTTCCACTTCTTAATGTCCTTTTCATTTTAAAGATTTTCATAGTTTTCTTTGTAAAGCTCTTTGACTTCCTTAGTTAGGCTTATCCCTACATATCTTATACATTTTTGTCTATGGTAAAAGGGATTTCTTTCTTCAACTCTATTTTGTTCAACTTGTACATGTTTAGAAATACTATACATTTTTGGATGTTGATTTTGCATCCCGCCACTTTATTGTATTCATTTATTATTTTGAGAAGTTTTTTTCATGGAAACCTTTGGGTCTTCTACATATACCATCATGTCATTTGCGAATAAAGATATTTTCAACTCTTCTTTGCCTATTTGAATGCGTTTTATATTGTCCCCTTTTCTTATTGCATTAGCTTAGCCTTCCAGCACTATTGTCAAACCCACTGATGGCGAACAGTTTCTGAGTTGGGGGTCGAGGATTAAAGAAAGACAAGAAGACAGGATAGAAATGAGAGGACTGCCAGTCAATACTGGTCAGCCCCGAATGTACTTCATCGCTAGTATTTATACACACTCCAGAGACTTCTGTGATGTAAGGTTTTAAGTCCTTACTGAATTTATCAGGTTGTTATAACAATACTTTGGAACATTCAGTTCAAAACAATCCCAAGACATTCTGTTCATAACAATCCAGCCACCCAAGGCCATGTCCAGATAAAGACCCTGGTCTTATTCTGGTGGTCATGTTCTGCACATTCCTCACGTCTCCTCTTTGGCTTCCCACATATCCCTCGTTTTTGTTTATTAAATGATCCGTCACTTCTGACAGGCAGTAGGCTGTGCCTGTCTTAGGTTGTCCTTGGTGACATTTTATCTTACCCTTCATTGGTTAATGCATATTTTTATGCACCCCCTGTCTTAGGTTGAGGAAACATCCCAAGGATCTTACCCGTCATTTACTACCAGCTTCTGCATCTAATGCCTTGACTTGAAGTTTTAACCAATGGATTTGTGAGCAAACTCAAAGAAAGGAGCTCCCGAGTATTTGCACAAGGCAGGGGGCACAACAATGCAACACAAGACCAATACCTGCTGCCATAATGGCAGGCATTAACCACTGTTGCCAAGAGGTCCAGTGTGGTAGGAGACCATACCGTTGTTGCAGCAATTTATTTGCCTCCTGTGTTGCATTAAAGGGAGAGTAACGTGCCTTCTCTGTCTCTAAGATCTCTCGATGGAGTGTAAGAATATCTATTGTTTCATTGGTCCTGCACCAGACACCTTGTAAATGTTTCTTGACTTTTTCCCAAACATGTTGGCTTTCATTATAGATTTTAGGGATGACACAAATCCATTGATACAACACGTGACATTGGACAGAAGAGCGCATATGCAACCCATCTACCCGGTTGCCCAGATGTACAACAATATCATAAAGGGCATCCAATTTGTGTTGGATTTTTTCATTAATAGTTTCTGGAGTGTGTAAAGCTATGAAAATATGTTTTGTTACATTATCCACAAAACCAGCTATTTGTACTGTTTGTGGTTTTAAAATTTTAAGTTTCAAGCATACCCATTTTTTAAAGATCCTGAGAGCTGACTATTATTATTACTAGAGAGACCTTTCCCAGCAAACTTAAAGAATTAAATCAATATCAGTGCTCTCAGCTGTTGCATGAATGGAGTCATAAATTTCTGGACCTGTTGTTTGTTTGGAGCTCTCATCTGTTACTGGGTTGGATTGGGATAAGAGTGAGACCTCCTTGGGTTTATTTAGACTGTGTTTTAGAACCAAATAGTGTGGCCTATTGTTTTTTGGCCACCTCAGGTACCATCTGTTATATATACATCTCTTCATGAAATCTTTCTAATTCTTTACAATTCTCCCTCAGACTTTCTCCAACATAACTCAAACCTTTTGTAATATGTTTTATTCCTTGATTATTTGTCCCCCTTTACCTTTTTCATCCTGGAAATAATCCAGTCATCTTACTTTAGGACAAAAATTTTTTCATACAAAATTCCTTCAATATTGAAATGTTCTTTTTCTTTTTAACATTTTCTACCACAAATACATCCTCATACCTATATCTTTCTTTCCATAATAAGGTCCAATTGTCCAGGCAATTTTCTTTGACACAAGGGGGAAGATATTGGGTTTGTGTGGCTTTAACAGAGTTGTTTTCTTGTGGAGGAGCCATCATAGGAACTGTCTGATTTCCTCCGGAAATATTCCTGCCCAGATTTCTGCTTCAACGACTGTCACCATCTTCAGGCAGATCCAAAGGCACAACATCCTCTTGGTCTTTCAGGGTGTCCATAAACCGCACCAAGCGTTCTGGAAGTCAGCGACCTCCATCATTATATTGTGAATAAACACAAACCTCTCCTCGACCCTATATCAACATAGGGTTGAGTCCATTTCATGATCTCCTTAAGAGATCTTTCCAAATGACTGTGGTATAATGAGATTGTGTTTTGAAATGCCAAAATTATTCGGTTGCGCTAGATCCTTGTTTGTCCACATTTAAAAAATTAAGTCCAAATAGGGCACGTTTTAAATAATTATGTGGTGTCAGGGGATGAGAATGTTCAACTTGTTGTAAGTGTGTAAACGTTATGAGATGGGTACCAACATCAGCCAGGGGATTATCTACAATTGCGATAGCTTCAGTGAAATAGGGACTGATGTCTTTTCCTGGCTGAGAGCTATTACAAGATGTCTGTTAACATCATACTGAGCTGCCTCTCACTCAATCTGTTCTAACTCATCAGGGGTTATCTCCTCATCTTCCAATTCAGGGAGCAGGGGAAAATCTATCAACTCCTCCCTCAAGGAAGAAGCAGAGGGAGAAATTCCAACAGCCAGAGGAGTCTTTATCTTTGGCAGGAAGAATTCTCTACCGCTCATGACAAAAATCCAAAACATCTCTAATTAAATCCCATAAACTGAAAGAATCCACGGGCACCTTTTTCAGATCATGGGAATCATAATAATCTTGGAGCCTTTGTCCCACCTTTTCCCAGGTATCTATGTGAACTGTACCTTCTTCAGGAAACCAGGGAGAAACCTTTTCAATAAATTCTAAAAATTTTAGGACCGGCAATTAGCATAATGGCTATGTCGCTGGACTCCCACGTAGTCGACCGCGGTTCGAGTCCTGGACCTGGTGGCTTAAAACTCACGCCGAGTGCGTGTGCGTACGTGCCCAAGATCCCGAAAGGAGAATGGAGGAGAAGGGATTGCGGCATGGCCATCCCCCCTGGGGGGTGATTTCTCGCTTTCTATCTCTCTGTCTCTCTCTGTCTGTCTAGCGAGCGCACTCACCCTATAGCAAAAACCTCTCCAAAAATAAATAAATAAATAAATTCTAAAAATTTTGAAAGTTGCTGCTCCCCTACCAACAAGCCTCTCACACATAGCATTTCTTTAAGCATATGTACAAAAAGCTGATGGCTATTGCCCTGTCCTATAGTTACTCCCGTAATGTACTCACTGCAACACTTTCACTTTTAAGATGAACGCGTTCTCCGTTTACTCTTTGCAGTGTCCTTCACCAGCATCCCCAGTACTCAGGTCCCTGTTTGGGTGCCACCTTGTCGGACCTGCCAATGGAACATAGTTCCTGAGTTGGGGGTCGAGAATTAAAGAAAGACAAGAAGACAGGATAGAAATGGGAGGACTGCCAGTCAATACTGGTCAGCCCCAAATGTACTTCATCGCTAGTATTTATACACACTCCAGAGACTTCTGTGGTGTAAGGTTTAAGTCCTTACTGAATTTATCTGGTTGTTATAACAATACTTTGGAACATTCAGTTCAAAACAATCCCAAGACATTCTGCTCTTAACAATCCAGCCACTCAATGCCATGTCTGGATAAAGACCCTGGTCTTATTCTGGTGGTCATGTCCTGCACATTACTCACATCTTCTCTTTGGCTTGCCACACACTATATATTTTTTTTCCATTTTTTTTTTGAGAGGTTTTCACTATAGGGCGCGTGTGCTCGCCAGACAGAGAGAGACATAGAGACAGAAAGCGAGAAATCACCCCCCAGGGGGGATGGTCACGCCGCAATCCCTTCTCCTCCATTCTCCTCTCGGGATCTTGGGCACGCACGCACACGCGCCCGGCGTGAGTTTTAAGCCACCAGGTCCGGGACGCGAACCGCAGTCGACTACATGGGAGTCCAGCGACATAGCCATTACACTAACTGCTGGTTCCCGCCACACACTATATTAAAAAGCAGTGGAAAAAGAGGGCAGCCTTTTCTAGTACCAGTTTTTAGTGTAAACATTTTTAGCTTTTCCCCATTCAGTATAATGTTGGCTACAGGTTTTTCATATATGGCTTTTTTTGTGTTTTGAGAAATGAAGCCTTCTATACCAGTCTTACTGAGAGTCTTAATCATGAAAGCATGTTGCATTTTATCAAATGCAGAGAAAGTCTCTGCATCAATTGAAATGATTGTATTTTTTTTTAATCTTTCTTTCTGTTAATATGGTATATTATATTTATGGTCTTGCATATGTTGAACCACCCTTGCATTCCAAGAATAAAGCCAACCTAGTCATGATGAATAATTTTTGTAACATGTTGTTGGATACAATTTGTAAGTATCTCGTTGAGAATTTTTGTGTCTATATTCATCAGTGATATTAGTCTCTAGTTTTCCTTTTTTTTGTCGTGTCCTTATCTGTTTTGGTAAATGAGGATTATGGAGGCTTCATAGAATGATTTTGGAAGGTTTCCTTCCTTTTGAATCTTTAGAAATGATTTGAGTAGATGATCTGTCCCGTGGTGTGTGTGGAGGAGTGGGGCCTGGGGAAAAACATTTGGAGGAGGGATACAGAGACGGCATTGTTGAGACAGGGAAGTAGTATTGTTATATTTTGATCAACTGAACCGGGAAGAAATGTTCACATATTGAAATGATAACCTTGTATGCTAAATAATGTGATTGAATGTATTTAAAAAAATAAATAAATAAAATACAAAAAAAAGATATAATTTCAGTAGGATAGCATTTAACTCTTCTTTAAAGGTTTTGTATGATTCAAAAGTGAAGCCATCTGGACTTGGGCATTTTTGTCAGGAAGTTATTACTGATTTAATCTAATGGCTTGTTATGGGTCTATTCAGGGTTTCTATGTCCTGATTCAATCTTCATTATATCTAGATCATATGCATCCAGGAATTTGTCCATCTCCTCCATGTAGTCTTGTTTGTTGTCATATAGTCACTCATAGTATCCTCTAATGAAATTTTTTATTTCTATTATGTCTGTTGTAATGTTGCCTGTTTCATCACTTATTTGATTTATCTTATTTCTTTCTTTCTTCTTCTTTATCAGTCTAGACAATGGTGTGTTGAACTTATTAATCTTTTCAAAGAACCAGCTTCTGTTTTCATTTTGTTTCTGTAAGTTCACTTATTTTCTATTTCATTTATTTTTCTCAAATCTTTATCATTTCTTTTTGCTAGACTTTTTTTTGTTGTTGTTATTTTTCCAATTCCCTGAGGCATGATGTTAGGTTATTTATTTGTCTTCTTTCCATCTTTTTCTTATGTGCACTAATTGCTATGAATTTCCTTCTTATGACTGCTTCTTTCTGTGTTCCATAGATTATGGAAATTTGTGTATATATTATCATTTGTTTCCATAATTTTTTGATTTCAGACTTAATTTCTTCAGTAGTTAAGAAGTTATTCAAAAGTAGGTCGTTAAGTTCCTATGTGTTTGTGTATTTTGAGGGTGTTTCTTGATATTAATATTGACTTTAATTCCATCATGGTCAGAGAAAATTCTGGATATAGTTTCTATGCCTTCGAGTCTGTAAAGGTTTGATTTGTGTCCTATCATATGGTCAATCAATGGAAAAGTTCCATGCCGGGGTGAGAAAAATGTATATTTTGTGGTCTTAGGGTGGAAAGTTCTATATATATCTACCCAGCCAAATCAATTTATAGTATCACTTAGGTCTTGTATCCCTGTATTTATTTTTTGTCTAAAGGAGATAATAGGGTGTCAAGATCCACAAAAATTATAATGTTGCTCCCTATATCTCCTTTTAGCTCCAGCAGTCTTCCTTTCACATATTTAGGTGTTCCTGTGTTGGGTGCATATATACTAAAAAGCATTATGTCTTCTTGCTTAATTAACTCATTTACTATTATATTGTGTCTTCTTCCAGTCTTTGTCTTGAAGACTATTTTTTTTTTTTGGAGAGGTTTTTCACTATAGGGCGTGTGCGCTCGCCAGACAGACAGAGAGAGACATAGAGACAGAAAGTGAGAAATCACCCCCCAGGGGGGATGGTCACGCCGCAATCCCTTCTCCTCCATTCTCCTCTCGGGATCTTGGGCACACACGCACATGCGCCCGGCGTGAGTTTTAAGTCACTGGGTCCGGAACATGAACCGCGGTCAACTACGTGAGAGTCCAGCGACATAGCCATTACGCTAACTGCTGGTTCCCTGTCTTGAAGACTATTTTGTGTGAAATCTATATCAAAACTCCAGCCCGTTTTTGATTTCCATTTGCATGGAATATCTTTTACAAGCCCTTCACTTTTAGCCTATGTATGTCTTTATCCATAAGGTGTGTTTTTTGTAGGCAACAGATAGATGGTTTCTGGGGTTTTTTTTTATTCATTTGGTCAGTCTGTGTCTCTTAATTGCATAATTTAATCCATTAATATTCAGTACTATAATCAATATTTCTGGACCTGTTCCTATAATTAAGTGAACAATTTTCTTAGTTGTTTTTTGTTCGTTTATAACTGTCCATCTGACTTTATAGTTCTCCTGGTATAGCACTCCTTTCAGAACCTCTTAAAGTGCTGATCTGGAGTTGGTAAATTCTTTTAGGTTGTTTTTATCTGAGAATATTTTTATCTTTTTTTCCCATATAAAAGATAATCTTGCCAGGTATAGTATTCTTGGTTGAAATTGTTTTTCATTCAACACTTTGACTATATTTCCCCATTCTTCCCTTGCCTGCATTGTTTCTGATGAGAGGTCCGATGTTAGCTTGACGGGGTGACCTTTGTAAGTAACTTGATGTTTCCTTCTTGCCAATTCTAGTATCGTGTCTTTGTTGTTTTTGTCAATCTGGCTATGATGTTCCTTGGAGAGGATCTTCTTGGGTTGATTCTATTTGGGGTCCTGTGTATTTCTTGGGTCTAGATATTTGAATACCTTTCTATGTTTGGAAAGTTTTTTTCCAGGATTTTGTAAAATAAATGATCAATGTCCTTAGTATTTTCTTCCTCTTCTCAGATACCAATTATCTGAAAGTTGGGGCACTTGATGGTATCCAGTATTCCTCATACATTATCCTTATTTTTCTTGGTTGTTTTCTCAGTCTTCTTGATACTTTTCTCTAGGTCAGAGTTTTTGTCTTCTACATTCAAGATTCAATCTTCTGCATGATCAAATCTACTTTTAATACTTTTGAGGAAGGTTTTAATTTCCTGTATCACATTCCTCATCCTTAACAGTTCCATCTGATTCTTTATTAAGGTGTCTATTTCTTCTTTCAAATCATGAAAAGACTTCCTCATCTCCTAGAGCTCATTGTCTCTTTTCTCTTGCATCTCAGTTAGTTCAGTCACTACAAATATTCTGGATTGATTATCTGATGTGCCCATGACATCCATTGTGTTGTCTGTGGGTGACATGGGATTGATGTTTTCCCTTGGGGAAGAGACATTTTGTTGGTTGCTCATGTTTCTTTTGCCTCTATGATTGTTCTCAGTCATTTGGTCATCTATACATTCCTTCCTAACTAATTCAAGGGTCCTTTGAGTGTTCAAAGGTATGCAGGAGTAGAAAATTGGCAATCTCTTCTGGTCTGCTTTCCTGTTGCTCAGCAGTACCCTACATTGTTGTCACAGGTCCTGAGTGACCAAAAGTCCTCCCTATTTCTAAAGAGTGGTGAACCTCCAACTGAACTAATGAACTTCACCTCAGGAGCAAATAAAAGATCGTATGGCACGCAATGCATGCCTTGCACTATTCAATAACATAGAAGTTCTGAGAGTTCAAAGGTGAGTGGAGGTGGGAGATGAGCCACGGATCCTGGCTTTTAGGGCCTGCAGCCACAGGCAGACTGGTGTCTGGAAATCCATGTCCAGGGATTTTGTAAGTGTCAGTGTTTCAAGGACATGATTATTTTATTTCTATGGTTTCCACATGTGGGTTTTAAACATTATTTGCTGCTGTGTTCCACAACTTGAAGACATTTAAGCTGACATAGTATGCCAAGGATGCTTAATTCTATCATTTTGTTACCTTAACTTTCCTAAATGTCAAAGATGATTGAATGATGTGGTAATGCAGGCTCAAATACTTGTTAATTTAGACAAAGTTTCTTATAAAGGTTAAATGGCATGGTTCTGTTTCCTATATTTCATAATGCCAAACTATAAATTTCTCACAAACAAGACTCATGTCCTACCATTGTCTGTATCTGCAGTACATAACACATCATAACTACATGAGAATAAATTACTACTAGTGAATGATGGTAAAGAAAGTAGGTAAATGCTTGCAAAAATGTACCCACAAAAATGTTTGATTATCATCTTTTCCATTCCATCTTTAGTTCTTCAATGTACATAAATTTTCCCTTCATTCAAGGACTTTGTGTAAATTTAAAAAGATGTTTATTTCCTCAAGTAAAAATAAATAAGCCAAATGCAGGAGACCGCTCCAGGCTTCTTCCTGTCTCCCAACTTGTCCCAGGTACATCTATCCATTTTTTCCCCCAGAGCCTGTGCTGCTGCAGACCAGAGAGAAGTGGTAGTTGGTGAGGGAACCTAATGCAGGAGACCGCTCCAGGCTTCTTTCTGCCTCCCAACTAACCCCGGTTCATCCATCTGCTACCATCTTCCCTGGAGCCTGTGATGCTGCAGATCAGGGAGAAGCAGAAGTTGGTAAGGGAAGCCGATGCAGGAGATGGCTCCAAGCTTCTTCCTGACTTCCAACTTGTCCCAGGAATATCCTGAGGTTTCATAGTTTTCTGAACCACACAGCACAAATGTGATTCCTTTTCCCTCTTCCATCTGAAAATCTCCAGGTTAGCCCCAGGTGCACCTGGTCTCAAGAGACTGGAAAGGAAGTAATGCCTAAAGGTGGCTGTATACACACTATGCCTGGAAGACAAGGCCCTCTACCAAGAACACATCTGTAGAGCTATTCTCCCCCCGCCCCATGACACTATAGAACCAACAACAGAAATGCAGGTAGTAGAGTATAATCCACGAAATGACCAGAAATCAGCACAGAGGCACAAAATGTATGGGAAAACAGAGAATATTCATGGTGACAGACATGAGGAAGTCTTTCGAAGATTTGAAGGAGGAGATAAACACCATAAAAAAAAAAATCAGAACTCCCAGAGATGAAGACAGTAATATAGGAAATTAAGACCTCCCTCAAAAGTATTAATAGTAGACTGGACCACACAGAAGATAGAATCTCAAGAGATAGGATGAAATGTTTGACTTACATAAAATCACCAAAAATAATGAAAAAAATAATTTTAGAAAAATGAGGACAACATACAAGAAATACTAGGTATTATGAAATGCTCAAAGATTTAAATAACAAGTATTGCAGATGATGAAGAATTAGACGCAGAAGGTCTATTTCATGAAATACTTGCAGAAAACTTCCCAAACCAAGAGAATCAATCAGATATCCAAACTCAAGAAACACCCCCCCCAAAAAAAAGAAAAAAAAAATAGGATCAACTTAAATAGATCCTCTCCACAGCATATCATAGCCAGAATGAACAAAATCACAGATAAAGACAAGATACTAAAAGTGGCAAGAAAGAAATGTCAAGTTACTTACAAAGGTTATCCCATCAGGTTAACATTGGACCTCTCAATAGAAACAATGCAAGCAAGGAAAGAATGAAAAGATACATTAAAAGTGTTACAAGAAAAACAATTTCAACCAAGATTACTATACCTGAAAAGTTTATCCTTCAAATGGGAAAAAAAAGATAGATATATTCTCAGTTAAATAAAATCTGAAAGAATTGACCAACACCCGTTCGCAAAGTTCTGGAGGAAGTGCTATGCTAGGAAGACTAAAGAGAGAAAGATAGAAATAACAGAATAAAAAACAACCAAGAAAATGGCTAACATAATGATAGGAAAAAGTCTGAAAATACTGATAATCACACTGAATGCTAGTATGTAATAGTACTGAATGTTAATGTATTAAATTCTACAATCAAGAGACAGACTGGCTGAATGGATTATAAAACAGAAACCCTCTATCCGTTGCCTACAGGAAATACACCTCATGGATAAAGACGTACATAGACTAAAAATTAAGGGCTGGAAAAAGGTATTCGATGCAAATGTAAACCCAAAAAGAACTGGAGTTGCAAAATTAATTTAAGACAAAGTAGGCTTTAAGATAAAAACTGTAAAAAGTAAAGAAAGGTATTATATAGTAGCAAAAGGGCTAATTCATCAAGAAATATAACGCTTATAAATATCTATGCAGCCAACACAAGGGTTCCCAACTACATGAAGGAAAGACTGCTAGATCTAAACGGAGAGATAGACTGAAACACATTAATTGTTGAGGGAAACTATATGGGAAACATGATCAAATATTAAATGGTATTTAGCTCTAAATGTATAGAAATATGTATCAGTGGGTGTTCAAAAAATGTATGAGATTCTTAAATATCTATTATGTAATATTATGTTATTAGTAATACTTGTAATGTTAAATAGTTCCAACATAGTTTGCCACAAAAATTATCAAACCTGTCAATTTTGGGTTATGATAAAATCAAATCTCGAGCCATAGCCATTTTAAGTCTCATTGTCCATAGTTAATTGCTCTATGCTGATGCTCTTTCTAAAACAATTTCTAATAGGCAGCAATCCAAAAGTAGCTTCTTTTTTAAAAAAATTAATGAAAAAGACTCTGATCAGCACAATTGAATATAAGTTTTTTGATAATTTTGAGATTATATTTCTGAAATTCCAGGATTTAATTGAAAAGATCAGACCATAGTAACACTGCAAATTCAACAGAAGAGAGATTAATTACAAGAGAATGAACTGGTGAAATAGAATTTTACGACTTTTGGAAAGCCAAGACTCATCCTGGCATGTTCAGGAAAGTTATACTCTACATCTTCTAGACTCCTGAAATATTCAAAGTAGAGTGAACTCTATCCTCTCTTCGTCTCTGTCTGTCTGTCTGTCTCTCTTTCTCTTTAGATCATTTTTAAAATTTTTAAACCACTTCTCCTCACCTCAGGTCTTTTTTTCTCTTGCTAATTTCAGAAGCCATTTTATAGCCGAGATGTGTCCTGCAATGTTCACATGGTGCACTAGTGCACTGCACAGTTTTTATTTTTTACCTTTAAAAAATTTTTTTTGTTCTCATTTTTGGTTGTTTTTGTCTAGTTTTTTTTTTCTCTCTTTTCCTTTTGCTTTTATTTTTTTAACCTTACTTTCCTACTCTGTTCTTCACTCTCCACATACTGAACGTCTATATAGGTTTAGGTGCACAGTGCCCAAGTATCTGAATACTTTTAACATCATTGAAACCTTCTATGCTTATTGAACCTCCTTCTTTAAAGAATAAACTTCTTTTTATAAATCTGAACTCAAAATCTCTTTCTGTGTATACCATGTTGCAAAGCACAGTAGAAGAGAGGTTTCTGTTTTGTTTTGTGTTGTGTTGTTGTTGTTGGAGAGGTTTTTGCTATAGGGCGTGTGTGCTCGCCAGAAAGACAGAGAGATATATATAGAGAGAAAGTAAGAAATCACCCCCCGGGGGGTATGGCTGCACCACAATTCCTTCTCCTCCACTCTCCTCTTGAGATCTTGGGCAAACACACGCACACGCACCCAGCATGAGTTTAAGCCACTGGGTCCGGGACTTGAATCATGGTTGATTAAATGGGAGTCCAGCGACATAGCCATTGTGCCAACTGCTGGTCTCAGAGGAGAGATTTTGTCATGGAATGACAACCATCGCAGAGGCACAAGAAATAGAAGCCAAGAAAATATCTCTCCTGTAAGGGAAAAAAAAAAAAAAAAAAAACAATTCTTCATCAGCTACAGACAGTACAGTAGAACTTGTGGAAATGTCGGGTAGAGATTTCAGAATATTCATAGTGACAAAACTAAATGAGATGTAAGAGCTGAGATACAATGAATTCCAGAAGATGCAGGAGAAAAGAGACAACAAATTCCAGGAGGTGAGGAAGTTCTTGCACAATCTGAAAGAGGAAATACACACCATAAAAGAGAATCAAGTGGAACTATTAGACGTAAAAGCTGCAATTCAGGAAAGCAAAATATCCCTCAAAATTATTAAAAGCAGATTAGTCCATGCAGAAGATAGAATCTCAGATGTTGAAGGCAAAATTTCTGATCTAGAAAAAAACAACCAAAATAACTGAGAAAATAATCCCCCAAAATAAGAATACTATAAAAGAAATACTAGACATCATTAAACACCCAAACATTTAGATAATCAGTATCCCAGAAGGTGAAGAAACTAATAAGGGCATTGATAATCTATTCCATGAAATCTTGGAAGAAAACTTTCCAAATCTAGAGATTCATTTAATATCTAGACCCAAGGAATACAAAGGACCCCTAATAGAGTCAACCCAAGAAGATCTTCTCCAAGGCACATTATAGCCAGATTGGCCAAATCCACAAAGACAAGATACTAAATTTGGCAAGAGAGAAGCATCAAGTTACTTATAACTGTTATCCTATCAGGCTCTGATGAAATCAGACCTCTCATCAGACACAATGTGAGCAAGGAAAGAATGTGAAAATATATTCAAAGTGTCAAGTGAAGAACAGTTTCAACCAAGAATACTATACCTGGCAAGATTATCTTTCATATGGAAAGAAAGGATAAAAACACTCTCAGATAAACAAGACCTGAAAGAATTTGCCAGTACCAGACTCACTTCAAGAAGTTCTAAAATGAGTGCTCTACCAGAAAAATTGAAGACACACATACAGAAATAAGAGAATAAAAAGCAACCAAGAAAATGATGAACTAGGGACAAGAAATATCAACAATAATGCTTAATGCTTAATGTTAACTTCCATGATTTAAATGGAAAGATTGGACCACAGTAACATTACAAATTCAACAGGAGAATGAACATAAAACTGAACTGGTGAAAAATAGAATTTTATGACTTTTGACTAAAACCTTACGGAGTTTCTTCTATGCTTAATTTTCCAGATTTAAGGATTTTAGTTTTCTTTTGAACTGTTGATAACTTCAGCAACCTGCTAAATTGCTGTTTTTAAAAAACTGCATTGAAACATAAACTTTTCTTCCTTTGTGACTCCACTGAAATTGGAAAGTATTTGCGAGTATTCATATTTTGTAACAGTATGATTATTGGTATAAGTTCAATAAATACCTGTTGCTTTTCATCAGAAATTGGAAATACTTGTTATTGTCAGGACTTTGACTGGAATATCGTATCTGAAGATATGACCCAAAAGCTAAGGAACTAACAAAGATCTTAAGAAAGCCAACAGAAGTTCTTGGAAAGATTGCCTGGTGCCATAA
Source organism: Tupaia tana (assembly GCA_026018925.1). Taxonomy (NCBI): domain Eukaryota; kingdom Metazoa; phylum Chordata; class Mammalia; order Scandentia; family Tupaiidae; genus Tupaia; species Tupaia tana. The sequence continues at coordinate 82,151,420 of JAKSZU010000009.1, read as the reverse complement.
AAAGTTCTGCCTTGCAGGTAAGCAAAGAATGTCACTTCCTGACAGGCCCAAAAGCTTCCAAGTACAGGTACTTAAAGATACAGTCAGATGGTAAATTCCTGGCTTGGTTTAGTAGCCTTGGGAGGCTTTGGAAAGAGTCTCACCCGAACTTCTTTATAAAAGGTTCCAGCAAAGCCAACTAAATCAATGAACATTCTTATGTGGCTTTGTTCAAATAACAGATCACATTGTGAATAAACTTATTTTTTCACAAATAAGTTAGTTTATGCACCTCTTTGGTAAAAGGGGAAATGGAGAGAGAGAAAAATGTTTTAGAAGATAATTACAGTGCACTTGTTGCTAGATTTTAGCTCTGTCTATATTTGTTTTCTGAGTTTTTATTATCCACCTACTGTTTGAACAGCATCCTAACCTTTTTCCCGGCTTGAAGTCTTAAGCAAATTTTTCTTAACATTTTTTATTTTGATTAATTAATGCTAAAACTGATTTTCTTGAAATTAAATAAATATGTGTGTGTCTGTGTGTGTGTGTGTGTCTGTGTGTGTGTGTCTGTGTGTGTGTGTGTGTGTGTGTGTATAATAGCAAACTGAAGACAGTACAGGAGAAGGGTGGACACTGAGGGTGGGGAGGAAATCAAGGGGAAAAAAGACAGAATATTTGACGGACACAAAGTGGAAGATTGTCTGCTGATGATAATGTGTATGATGATATCTTTGACTGGACCAGTGTACAGTTTATTCAGGGTGGCAAAATTCATTTTTTATGCTGTAAATATGACAGTGAGTAAATGTAAATAAAATAAAATTAAATAAATAAGCCAGTATACTATTCTGCAACCTAAAAAACCATACATGGCTTTCCTATGTTGAAGAGAAAGACTTGGCTAAGTGTACAAAGTACCCATACTCTTGCTAGCTCACACACACCCTCGATAGATGTTAGGACACACATTCTCTAGGAAGTGTTCACATTTTGCATATATTGCCTTGAGCCCTGCTTCACTAGAACAACTACACCTGATGTTGCCATCCTCATACCATTTAGTGGTTTACACATTCCAGGCCAACTTCACTGTGTATTACAAAATGGCTTCTCACCAAAGATGAGAATCCATCTCACTATTCCCAGATAACTATGATTATCTTGGAATTTTAGCTCCAGGGTAACACATTTTCCTGAACAGCTTCCTATAACAACTTCTTTTCTTCCATATAAATATTTTATATCCTTGGAAGTCCATCATAAACAGAACCACTTGTTTATTTCATAAAGACATTACTACTCTTAGGACCACCAGATGGCATAATGGTTACATCGCTGCACTCCCACGTAGTTAACCACAGTTTGAGACCCAGACCTGCTGGTTTAAAACTCATACCTAGCACTTTTGTGTAAGTGCCCAAGATCCCTAGAGAAGAATGGAGGAGAGGAATTATGGTGTGGCCATTTTTCCTGGGGAATAATTTCCTTTTTTTTTTTGGAGAGGTTTTTGCTATAGGGCGTGTGCGCTCGCCAGACAGACAGAGAGACAGAAAGCAGGAAATCACCCCCCAGGGGGGATGGCCATGCCACAGTCCCTTCTCCTCCATTCTCCTCTCGGGATCTTGGGCACGCACACACACGCACCCGGCGTGAGTTTAAGCCACCGGGTCTGGGACTCGAACCGCGGTCGACTACATGGGAGTCCAGCGACATAGCCATTACACTAACTGCTGGTCCCACTGGGGAATAATTTTTCATTTCCTGTTGTCGGTGTCACTTCTGCAGAGACGACACAACACCCAGTTCTTCCTCACACAGTCTTTATTCACAGGTTTCCTTTTTCTTCTTCTTCTTTTAACTTCCCTTTTCCCCTGTATATATAGGATCCTCCCGGCGGCCCCACCCACAAGTTCCTTCGCCTGTACGAGGCAAGTCTTGATTGGCTGTCTCTAAAACATGTCTATAGAAGGAGTTGTTTGTAATACTGGAGACACATCTCCCTATGCAGCCAGCGGCGCCATCTTGGCTCGGCGGCCAACGGCAGCGGCCAATAGTTCCCCCTTTTTGTTTTTGTCAGGAGAAGGTAGAGGTCACGGGCCCCAGATGTGGTGGACTTGCTTACTGACCTGTGGAAGGGCCTAGGGGCATCCCCCAGGTCAGCCTGTCCGATGCCTTTTTATGGGGATGGGTGTGTTGTCGGCATCAACCCATATGCACCCGGACTTGCCTTCCTCCAGGTCCTATCAAGGGCCCCCGGAGTGCAGTGCTTTGCTTCGCACCCTGAGCTGATGGGGGTTTACTGCATCTGGGCCAGCCAAGCCGCGGGGGAGTATCCTTCTTCGATAGCGGCAAATGCTTGTACGAGGAGGGCACGGTCACGATTGCGTTGGGCCCTCAATCTGTAAGATACTGGGAAAGTCCATCATTGTTCAGACTGAGTCCCCTGGGGGAGCGTCAGTGTCCCCAGGAGGAGAAGGCATCCCCAGGCCATCATCAGGGCTCGGTGTATCAGCAGGCAGGTTCTCCTGGGATGGAAGGCGTCGTACCAACCTCTCTGGGACCCACACCGGGTCTGGTTCGTCCTGTGGGAAAACACAAACAGATCCTCTCAACCAAACCAACACAGGGTCTGGTCCCCTCCAGTGCCCCGTGAGGACGTCCTTCCATTTTACTTTTCCCTGCTTGCTCGGCCCCGGTGCATGGTGCCTGTCGGCAGCCGAGCACCCTTGGGAATCGAGCTGAAAAAAATTGAGTGTTAAGAGTGCTATTGCGATGCGTTCTTTCAGGGAGTGACCTTTGCTGACTCCCCCTTTTTGTTTTTGTAGGAGCTCCTTGAGGGTGCGATGAGCCCTCTCTACTACACCTTGACCTTGAGGGTTATATGGTAGGCCATGTGCAACTGAGCTCTCGGGCACTGATACTTGGGAATTGCTCATATCCAAGGCCCCTAAGGTCTTGGGTGGCCTGTCGTATCGGCCAGGCCATCGGCCAATCTTAACTGTAGCATGGGCTGGGACGTTAGGTCCATGACTGCAAAGGCTCCTGGAGTTCCTGTGGACCCCAACCCGCCTTTTCCCCTAATGTTGTCTTTGGCGAGGAATCGGGCATGTTTGCTAGGCAATATTAAAATCTGGGCAATTTTGTCTCCCGGAGATATGGCTGTGATCCCTCTTAGTGAGGAGACCAGGATCTTAACTTTTCCCGTAAAATCGGAGTCAATCATTCCAGGGTGTACCACCAGACCTCTAAGGGTTGCCAATGATCGACCAAGCAATAGCCCCACGGTGTTATCGGGCAAAGGGCCACAGAAATCAGAGTCAATCGGCTGTACCCGCATTTGAGGGGTTAATACCAATCTGGCGGCGGAACAGATGTCCAGTCCGGCTGAGCTGGGAGTGGCTCTCCTGACCTCTGAGGTGGGAGGAGACTCGGCCACTGCATGGTGGTGCTCTCGGCCATTGCCCCATACATTTGCGGGCCCTGGGAGCGGGGGCCCCGCTGCCTGTTTTTTGACTGGGCTCCTCTAGGGTGGCCTTGGAGAGGCGGAAAAGGTTGACCGTCAAGATCCTTGACGGATTGGCACTCATTGGGCAGGTGGTTGCCCTTGCGGCATCGCATACACAAGGTAGGTTGATTCGCATATGCCTGGCCCCGACGGAATGGACAATCCCGTTTCATATGCCCTGGCCGTCCGCAGTGATAGCAAGCCCCTGCGATATTGTTATGAGCTTTGCGTGACAGCTGCACTACTGCTGCCGTGAGGCCAGTATTGCTCAGAGGCCCTCCCAAGTCCCTACAGAGTCTCATCCACACCTCTAGGCCCTTGTTTTTATGGGGGAGGATTGCATTGTGACATTCTTTTGTACACTGTTCAAATATAAGCTGTTTGACCAAAGGCATGGCTGCATCCGCATCACCAAGCATCCTGCCCGCCGTGTCCATTATTCTAGCCATGAAATCAGAGAAGGGTTCTGTGGGGCCCTGAGTGATTTTTGTAAGGTTGGCCTGTGGTTCCCCTTTGTTGGGAAGCATTTTCCAGGCCTTGATGGCTATAGTATTGATGTGATCGTAAACTGCCTGAGGGTAGACTGTTTGTTGATTGGCGAACCTGCCCTGTCCCATATACATATCCACATCCCACGCCGCCTGTCCGGCAGCCCTGTTCCGGGCGGCTTGGGCTTGTGCCCCCTCAAGGTAAATGACCTTCCACTCAAGATACTGACCCGAGGACAGGCAAGTCCTCGCAAGCGTTTCCCAATCACTAGGTGTCATACAGTACCGCTGTAGAGTCTCAACAAGGCCAACAGTAAAAGCTGCACCATTCCCATATGTCTTTACGGCCTCTGCTAAAGCCTTGATGGTCTGATAATCTAGGGGCTCATGATAACTATTCCCAGCATTATCTGCAAAAATGGGAAATGCCCGAACAGGCCCAAGCTGTCTGGCCTCCCGCCAAGCCCCGGGGCAGAAAGAAGCTCCGCCCTCTGGGTTCTCCTTTTGTGGGGTGGAGGGATTACAAGGGGGAGGAGCCGTGGATAGAGGCCGGTCTTCCTCTTCCTCCTCGGCAACCTCCCAACCTTTAACTTCCTCAACTAATTGTCTTACTTCATAATCGTCATCTTCCCCACAGGCTTCTGCCATCTTGGCGGCCCCGTTCTCTTCCTGAGAGCGCTGCTCCCGGAGGGACTCCAACGCCTCCTGGCCCTCCCTCACCATCTGTACACATCTTTGATCCTCAAGGCACGCTCGGACAAGCCTCCAGAGCGGCCTAATTGACTTTAGGAGCTCTCTGAGTGCCTTGACGATCAGCTGAGATGGCCCAGCCCCCATCGTCGTTGTTCTCTTTTATTCCTTACTTTCAGCCAATGGCTTCAGTCTGCCTCTTATCCGAGGTCTTTTATCCACCTCTCTACCGAGGTCTTCTATCTGCCTCTTTGCCGAGGTCTTCTATCCACCTCTTTACCGAGGTCTTCTATCCACCTCTTTACTGAGGTCTTCCTTCCGGGACTCCCGTCCGGTACTTACCAGCTAGCTGCCCTGTAGACTCGGAGGTTCTGAACCTTCTGTGCTCAATGGTGTGCTTCCCCGTACGGGCCACCACTTGTCAGTGCCATCTCTGCAGAGACGACACGACACCCGGTTCTTCCTCACACAGTCTTTATTCACAGGTTTCCTTTTTCTTCTTCTTCTTTTTACTTCCCTTTTCCCCCGTATATATAGGATCCTCCCGGCGGCCCCACCCACAAGTTCCTTCACCTGTACGAGGCAAGTCCTGATTGACTGTCTCTAAAACATGTCCATAGAAGGAGTTGTTTGTAGTACTGGAGACACGCCTCCCTATGCAGCCAGCAGCGCCATCTTGGCTCGGCGGCCAGCGGCGGCAGCCAACATCCTGTTTCTGTGTCTCTGGTGAGTGCACATACCCTATAGCAAAAATTTCTTTAAAAAAAAAAAGAGAGAGCACTATTCTTTTATCATATTTAATTTATATCTTTTCAGAAGCTAATACATTAGCTTATATTTTGCAGTTTGGGTGAGTTAATCCATGATGCAACTTCTTTTTTCCATGAATCCTATTGCCTTATGATACTTTCTAGAAAATGAAGCCTTCTATTTTGTGGATTCACTGTTTAAACTTATTCGATACTACAAATAGTTTATATGTTCACTGGGTACCTACAAATATAAACTACTAGTCCTAAGTTAATGCTTAAAAGCAAAAAGATAATTAAATATGTAAATGAATAAATAAAGACACAGTTTTTGGCCTTATAATGGTGGCAGAGCACATGTACTTTGAAATGAAACATACCTGAGTTTTAATTTTTGTAATGTATATTATAAAACCTGCTATGTTTTCCCCCCTCATTTTAAAAACATTAAATTATATATTTTTAAAAAGTCTATTTTTTCCATGAAAGAGAGAGACAGGCACCCCCAAGAGGGCTCCCATACCATGATCAACACTCAGTCTCAGTTACCCAAGATCATAGGCACACTCAGGCCCAAATCACCTGTCTAGGGAGGTTCTGGGATGCAAACTGAGAACTTTTTCTATGTGGGTCTAACTGTGTCACCCTGAGGCCTATAAATTGCTAATAGATTTTATTTCTAAACTGAAATATGCCAGGATTCTGATATTCACCCACTTCTTTCCTCAGCTAAAATAAAATAAAATAAACAAGGATAAAAAACCTGGGAGTAGTTTTGTAAGTCAGCAAACCTTTAATAACCAGGAAAATGTAGTCAGATAGCAAGTAATGGTATTCTAGAAAAGAAAATGGCATAAACAGGGTTGGAAAAGAAGAAAGAACTTGGTCAATGGTGGGACATTTAGAAGGGCATTTTTGGCTGCAGGCAGTGTCATCAAAAGTAAGGTTGTCGGGACCGGCAGTTAGCGTAATGGCTATGTCGCTGGACTCCCACGTAGTCGACCGCGATTCGAGTAAACTCACGCCGGGCGCGTGTGCGTGCGTGCCCAGGATCCCGAGAGGAGAATGGAGGAGAAGGGATTGCGGCGTGGCCATCCCCCCCTGGGGGGTGATTTCCTGCTTTCTATCTCTCTGTCTCTCTCTGTCTGTCTGGCGAGCGCACGCGCCCTATAGCAAAAACCTCTCCAAAAAAAAAAAAAAAAGAAAAAAAAAAAAAAAAAAAAAAAAAAAAAGTAAGGTTGTCAGGATCAGTAAATGGCGTAATGGTTGCATTGGTAGACTCCCACATGGCTGACCATAGTTGAATCCCAGACCCAGTAGCTTGAAACTTACACTGGGTGTGTGTGTGCATGCATGCCCAAAGTCCCAAAAGGAGAATGGATTAGAGGGGAATGCAGTATGACTATCCCTCCAGGGAGTGATTTCTTGCTTTCTGTCTCTTTGTTTCTCTGGACAGTGCACATGCCCTATACTAAAAATCTCTCTTGGGGCCAAGCAGATGACATAGTGGTTACATCGCTGGACTCCCACATAGTCGACTATGGTTCAAGTCCCAGACCTGGCAACTTAAAACTCATGAAGGGTGCATGTGCATATGTGCCCAAAATTCTGAGAGGAGAATGGAGGAGAAGGGATTGTGGCACGACAATCCTCACCAGGGGGTGATTTCTCACTTTCTGTCTCTCTGGTGAGCACATGCCTCTATAGAAAAAAACTCTCAAAAAATCTCTCTCTCTCTCAACAAAAAGTGAGGTTGCCTTAAAAGGGTAAAACTAGACTGAAGAAACTTTGAACAGGGAAATTATTAAGCTTCCTGTCACCAAATCTTACATCCTTCCCCATTCTCATTCACCTGGGGGAAATTAATTTACTTCTGTAAGTTTCTGCAGTCAGTTTTCCACCTCTCTTATAATTCTATGATTTTAGTCAATAATGATTTCAATCTCCTCAATCAAGCTATTCTTTCAAGATTTTTGCTTTTTATCTGCCCTTCCACCTCAAATGCAAGGACATATTTTACTTCAGAATATATATCTGACACCCAGAACTTGACAGGGGTGGCAGGATCCTTGATGTGATTAGGAGATATAGGAGCTGGAGGTCCAAGAGGAATGTGGCATATTTGGTGCCTTGACTTGGGATAGTAACCTATAGAGTTAAATGTGCCACATATAATCACCCTTAGATACCTAGGATTACAACACTGAGGTCAAGAAAGTACTGAAATTGTGCTCAGTGATGGGACTCTGGCTCAACACTCAGTTCTACACCAGGAATAGGTCTTGTAAATCACATCTTTATAGAAGACAGTTTAAAGAAATTAAATATTTAAAATCTTGAAATTTGACAGAGTAGATACACCATTGCAAGAAACTGAATTAGACAATTGTCAAACACTTCATGGGAAAAGAGCTGTGGCACATACTAGTGAATTGGTAAATGTTGTCCTATTCAGAAAAAACTTCTGAGTCATGAGGTTGGTTTGTTGACAAGCTTGATAGTGATATGATTCCCCAGTTAATGACATAATGCTTCCTCAGGAATGAGATAAAACCTGACTGACTAACATGGATTAGAAATGTAATAAAGGAGGCATCTATGGCATAGTCCCAGTTTTCATTCACAAAGATGTTGTTTATACTGTCCAATAGCCTCATAGATACTGTCTTCTGTACATTGGTCATCATAATCCTGTGACTGATATAAATGCAGTTGGGGAAAGGACCTCAGAAACAAAAGGATATGGGCAGTTTTTTTATATGTTGGTACAGTGAGCAACCATGAAATTTTGCCTGGACAAATTATAAATACATTCAAAAATAATGTCCAAACTCTTAATATTTTATTAAAGTCCAAAGGAAACCCAATGGCTATTTTTTTATCTCTGAATATGTTTATTTTGAAAAATCAGGTAGCATATTTGAAAACCAAATGCTAAGATACTGCTGTGACCAGCAACTATCAATTAAAGCACCTTAGATGAGACTGGTGCTAACTATTCTGGAACTTTCAATGTCTGCTATTCATGATTATAGAGGAAGCTGTGGACTTCCATATGTGAAGATGCTGGGGAAAAGCTGAAAACTAGGAAGAACTTTCATCCAATTGATAAAAAGTGAAGACAAGTACGTGTTTCAAAATTAAATTGAAGTATTGCCAGTCAACTCAAGGTGGAAGGATGTTTCTATAGATGAATCACACTTGGAGGAAATATCATCTCACCCATAATATAATTTTTTCAAATAATTTCATGCAAAACAAATAAATAGTCTAGTTGCTCCATTGCCAATAAAACTTGCATGTTTCAACACTGGGGAAGCTCTGGGAGACATTGGTGTAGGGAAAGACTTCTTAAAGAAGACCCTCAAAGCGGAGTCGATCGTCCCCAAAATAGACAAATGGGATTACATCAGACTAAGAAGTTTCTGCATGGCCAAAGACACAGCAATTAGTGTGAATCGACAGCCCTCAGAATGGGAAAATATTTTTGTAAATTTTGCATCAGATAAGGGACTGATAACCAGAATACACAAGGAACTAAAGAAGCTGTTTGGAAAAAAAGATGATCAACCCTATTAAAAGATGGGAGAAGGAGATGAAAAAAACACTCTCTAAAGATGACATACGAATGGCCAAAAGGCATAAGAAAAAATGTTCAACCTCCTTCATGGTAAGGTAAATGCAGATAAAAACAACAATGAGGTACCACCTAACCCCAGTCAGAATGTCTAATATTAAAAAAAAAAAAATGATAAGTGTTAGCGGGGGTGTGGTGAAAGGGGAACTCTTTTACACTGCTGGTGGGAATGTAGATTGGTCCAACCACTGTGGAGAATAATTTGGAGATTCCTCAAAAATCTACAGATAGATCTGCCATATGATCCAGAGATCCCACTCCTCGGTATCTACCCAAAGGACAGAAGAATTCTTCATTGGAAAAGTGCTTGCATATAGATGTTTATTGCAGCACTATTCACAATTGCTAAGTCATGGAACCAACCCAAATGCCCCCGTATGGAGGAATGGATTGAAAAACTGTGGCACATACACTCTATGGAATACTACTCAGCCATAAAAACCAACAGAACCCTGGCTTTTGACAGAAAGTGGAAGAATATGGAAGATGTACTGCTGAGTGAGGCAAGCCAGACTATGAAGGAGAGACATTGTATGTCTCCACTTAACATATACCGTTTGTCTGTATTCTATGACTGAAACTGATTGACTAACGGTTGAACAAACACAAGAGATAGGTGTGAATGTCAGATGAGGTGTATGTGGAGGAGTGGGTCTAACGAAGGACATTTGGAGAAGGGATACAGAGATAGAGCATTGATGGGATGGGGAGGTGTGGTGTTATCTGTTGAAGATATTTCGATCAACGGGTCTGGGGAGAAATGTTCACATATCAAAATGGTCTCATTGTAAGCCAAACAATATGATTGAAAATATATACAAAAATAATAATAATAATAATAAATAATGTGAAAAAAAACTTGCATGTTTCATTAGATAAATGTTCCCAGAAAAAATTAGCTTATTACCAATAAACCAGTTTTTGATCACCTTGCCAAATACCTTGGAAAAAACAGATTGTGTATTTGTCAGTAGAAGGCCTGAAAAAAAAATGAAATGAAAGCATCAATCTTACTGAAACCATAAAAATTAAAAGAAAAGATAGGGCCAGCCAGTGGTATGGTGGTTAATGTGGCTGGATCCCACATGGCTGACTACAGGACTCGTGTCTCAGACCTGGAAGCTTGGAAAAAATAAAAACATGCTGAGTGCATGTGAGCTCAAAATCCTAAAAGGAGATATGGAGGAAAAGGAAGTATGGCATGACCACCCATGATAGAGGATGATTTCCCCACTTCCCTTCTTTCTCTCTCTCTCCAGTGAGCACAAGCTCTTTCTAGTAAATTTTTAAAAATTATTTTAAAAATAAAACAAAAAATAGAAAACCAAAATGTCTTGATTCAGGAAGATGGAAATGATCTGAATTTTTAATACACATTTATTTTCAGATCATCAATAGTAATGCCAAGAATAGGTGGATTTCTGTTTTAGAGGTGAATTCCAGAATTCTTATAAGATTTTTTGAAGTATATTTTGAGAGTTGCTGAAGTTTAGTTATGAAATAATTTTGTAAGTGAAACTTGCTAATTGCATTTTGAAAATAATGGTAATTTTACAGCTTGCTTCCCTGGAGAATAGCCTATAGAATTAAATTACTAGCTTGTATGATGTTGTAATTCAAGATATAAAGTCGGTTAAAAAGTTACAGCTTTGAGCTGTCCCAAAATGTAGTGGTTTTAGCACTGTGCCCAGAGAACCAGATGTCTCATGGCCAACTACAGTTTGAGTTCCTCCTCAGCAGCTTGAAAGACACACCAAGTGTGTGCATGTGTGTGGGAGTGTGTGTGTGTATGTGTATGCATGTGCACAAAGGGATGTGCGCGTGCACACATGTAAGTGCCTAGAATTCTATTTTTTTTTTTTATTTTTTGAGAGGTTTTTGCTATAGGGTGCGTGCACTCGCCAGACAGACAGATAGAGACAGAGAGACAGAAAGCGAGAAATCACCCCCCAGGAGGGATGGCCACACCACAACCCCTTCTCCTCCATTCTCCTCCCAGGATCTTGGGCACTCACACACACACGCCTGGCATGAGTTTAAGCCACCGGGTCTGGGACTTGAACCACAGTCAACTACGTGGGAGTCCAGTGACATAGCCATTATGCTAACTGCTGGTCCCCGTGCCTAGAATTCTAAATAAATGGAGAAATGAAGGGGAAAGTATGGTGACATGACTACATCCCACTGAGAGTCTCTCTCTCTCTCTCTCTGGTGATTACATGTGCCCTCTGGCAATAAAAATCAGCTATAGCCTTATTAAAGTGTGGCTGTTATTTAGTTGGTACAATGTAGAAGTTACCCCACATGCTTGTTATTTTTATTTACTTTTTAAAAAAATAACTAATTTAATTTATTATTATTATTATTTTCTATAGGGCACATTTGCTCACCAGAGACAGACAGAGAGAGAGAAAGGGAAATTGAGAAAGCAAGCTGCCAGATCCAGGACTTGAACCTCAGTCTACCATGTGAAAGTCCAGTGCCTTAACCACCACACTACCTGCTAGTTCCCACATGCTTATGTTCTACCTTTGCAAATTTGGGAATTTTATCTGGAATGGGCACCTAATTTATTTGCCTAATTTAATAACCCTAGAAATATATTTTGGTTATCTAGATACTTAGATGATCCTTTCAGTAAAACTTCAAGACTACCAATTACAAGATAATATATATTTATTTTCAGATCATTAATATTAATGCAAAGAATAGGTAGATTTCTGTTTTAAGGTTGCTCTTCATTACCATGAATTCTTATAAGAATTTGTGAAGTATTTTTTGAGAGTTGTTGAAGTTTAATTATTTACAAGTGAACTTTGCTAATTGCATGTAGTACAAAAATATGTGGATTTTTTCAATGCAAATACTGACTAGTCTTGCACACCTAGTCAGAGAATACAGGTGGTAAATGGCTTTTTAGGAGGTCTATATTTTAAAGTATTTTCAAGAGGTTACACCAATTCAGGAGATGGGGAGAAAGCAGGAAAAGACAGTTCAATGTAACATTTCCTGCAAAGATTAAATCAATTACACTCTATGTTTCTAGCCTCTATAGAGTTCTGATTATTAACCTGGCGTCCCTATCTAACCTTAGAAAAATCTTAAAATAAAAGACATTTTGTGCCTGATTTTTCCCAAATGTGCAATGAGTTGCTTATCTAGTCAAACGAAATAATTAATAGGCATGTGAATAAGTGATCTTTGGTGGTTAGAGCCATCATTTCAAACTTTAAGATTATACATGACTATAAGCTTCTGAAATTTTGTTACTCTGTCTTTTCATCTTTTCAACAAGAGTCTCATAAAGAAAAACCTTTTTTAATGTGGTGATGCTCTATTCATAATTTTTTTCTTTCATTGATCATACCTTTTTTCAAAACAGCACTGAAAAGTAATCGTATATGGGATCAGGGAAGATATGCTCTAAACTCCATCTTCTAGACTCCTGAAATACTCAGATAAAAAGCCGTTTTAAAGCTGAGGTGTGTCCTTCTGGGTTCAGGGAAGGTATGCTTTAAACTCCATCTCCTACACTCCCAAAATACTCAAACAAGGCCAGGTGCACAGGAGCCAAGCATCTGAATACTGTTAGAGTCATTGAAATCCTCATAATTTATTGAACCTCTAGCTTTAATGAAGAAATTTCTTTTTATAAATCTGAACTCCTAACCTTTCTGTGGATATCACATTGTGAAGCACAGTGGAGGATAGATTTTGTCACACAATGACCAGAAACAACCGTAGAGGCACAAGAAACATGAGAAATCAAGAAAATATTCCTCCCCTAAGGCAAAAGAACAGTCTCTCATCATCCAAAGACAGTACAGTAGAACTCATGTAAATGTCTGATAGAGAATTCAGAATAGTCATAGGGACAAAACTAAATGAGATGCAAGAGCTGAGAGATAATGAACTCAGAAGATGCAGGAGAAAAGAGACAATGAGTTCCAGGAGGTGTTGAAATTCTTCCATGATCTGAAAGAGGACATACACACCATAAAAAAGAACCAAATGGAGCTATTAGAGATAAAGTATGCCATTCAGGAAATCAAAGCCTCCCTTGAAAGTATTAAAAGCAGATTAGTTCGTGCAGAAAATCAAATCTCAGATGTTAAAGGCAAAACCTCTGATTTAGAAAAAAAAATTGTGAATATAACCCCCCAAAAATGAGAATACTATACAAAAAATACTAAACAGCACTAAGTGCTCAAACATCTGGATAATCAGTATTCCAGAAGGTGAGGAAACTAAGGGCATTGATAATCTATTCCATGAAATCTTGGAAGAAAACTTTCCAAATCTAGAAAGGCTTTCAAATATCCAGACCCAAGAAATACAAAGGACCCCTCATAGAATCAATCCAAGAAGGTTTTCTAAAAGGCACATCATAGCCAGACTGGCCAAATCTACAGACAAAGACAAGATACTTAAATTGGCAAGAGAGAAACGTCAGGTTACTTATAAAGGTTATCCAATCTATTGTGGTCAGAGAATATCCTTTCTGTAATGTCAATTTTTCTAAATTTGTTGTGGCCCAGGTTATGGTCTACCATGTTATGTATTCTGTAGGCACTTGAAAATGTATTTGACTGTTGTTGGATGGAGCACTTCTGAAAATATTGATTAGTGTTGATTGATGACATTGTTTAAATTATTCTATTTCCATAATGATTTTCTGTTGATTTGTACAAATTGTCGAGAGACAGTTGTCCCCAATATAATAAGCTTTTGCTTTGCATGTTTTATAGTACTGTTGTTTGGTATATACACAAACAAGATTGTTATAACTTCTTGGTAGATTGACAATTTTGCCATTATATAATGTTCTTCTATGTCACTGGCAATTTTTTTTTCTGAAGTTTACTTTATCTGACGTTAATATACCCATTTCTGCTAACTGTTGATTAATATTTGCATGGTATATCTTTTTATATCTTGTTACTATCAATCTGCCTGTCTTATTACATTTGAAATGAGTTTCTTGTAAACATATAGCTGAGTCACTTTTTACACTACTTTGCAAACTGTCTTTGAATTGGTTTATCTAGACCATCTATTTATTTATTTATTTATTTATTTGTTTGTTTATTTATTTATATCTATTTATTAGGTTTTTGCCATAAGGTGCATGTACTTGCCAGAGAGACAGAGAGAAAGTGAGAAATCACCCCCCAGGGGTGTGGCCACACCACAATTCCTTTTCTTCCATTCTCCTTTTGAGATTTGGGGCATGCACACACATGTGCCCAGTATGACTTTCAAGATGCCAGATCCAGGACTCAAGCCATGAAGCCAGCCTTGTGGGAATCCAGTACCTTAACCACCATACCACCTGATGGCCCTGACCATTTATGTTTAATGCAATATTGACACGTTATGGCTTTAGTCCTTCATTTTTTTTTATCTTGCTTTCATTTGTTTTCTTTTTTGATAAACTCAGATAATTTGAACGAGTTTTAGAAATTCATTTTGATTCAATTTTTTCTTTTTTTTTTCTTTTAGAGAGGTTTTTGCTATAGAGCTCATGCACTCGCCAGAAAGACAGAGAGAGAGACAGAGAGACAGAAAGTGAGAAATCACCCCCAGGGGGGTGGCCACACCACAACCCCTTCTCCTGCATGCTCCTCTAGAGATTTGGGACACACATGTACACATGCCCAGTGTGAGTTTAAGCTACTGGGTCCAAGACTCGAGCCACGGTTGATTGATTCATTTTGAGTGTATCACTTTTATTTCAGGTGTTGTTCTAGATATTACATTGTATGTGCGTAACAACACAGTCTAGTTGAGTCATTATTTCATCAGCTCAAGAGAAGTATGTAAACATTTCTCCCTTATGTTCCTTTTTTCACCCCTTTTGATAATATAATTATCTCAAAAATTCCCACTAATATATTTTGCATCATCTCAGACAATGTTAAAAACCATAGCCATCAATGGCCATCTTTAATAATCAAACCTAACTTCAAAACTCAAGAGAAGAAAATCGTACTGTATTAGATATATTTTTGTTTACTCTATTCTTTCTTCCTGATATTCCAAAGTTCCTCCTTTTATCATTTTCCTTTTTTTTTTGTTTTTTGTTTTTGTTTTGGGGGGAGAGGTTTTTGCTATAGGGTGCATGTGCTCATCAGAAAGACAGAGAGAGACAGAGAGATAGAAAGTGAGAAATCACTCCACAGGGGGATAGCCACGCCACAATTTCTTCTCCTCCATTCTCCTCTCAGGATCTTGGGCATGCACGCACACACACCTGGCATGAGTTTAAGCCAACGGGTCCGGGACTCGAACCGCAGTCGACTACATGGGAGTTCAGTGACATAGACATCGCTCTAACTGCTGGTCCCATCATTTTCTTTCTGTTTACAGAACTTCCTCCAACTATTGTTTCAGGACAGGTGACAAATTCTCTTTGTTTTCCTTTATCTGAGTATGTCTTGATTTCCCCTTCATTCCTGAAAGATATTTTGGCTGACTATAGGATTCTCAGTTGACTATCTTTGCTTGCTTGATTATTTTTTTAATTGGCATATAATAATTGTACATATTTATGATTATAATGCTACTTTTTAGTAACATATATGCAATGATTAAATAAAGATAATTAGAACACATCATCTCAATTATTTATTATTATTTTGTGTTGGGAACATTTGGAATCCTCTTTTTTTTAAATTACTTAGTTGTAGACTGAATTACTTTTAAATATAATTACCCTACTGCAGTTTATAACACTGTAACTTATTTCTCCTATCTGCAATTTGTTTCCACTATCCAACATTCTCTCTCCTCTCCCCTTATCCCTACCTAGACTCTGACAGTCATTCAATCTTTTCTCTACTTCTATGAGGTCATCATTTTTAGTTTCAACCTGTGCATGATAACATGCATTTCTCTCTCTGAAATAAGCCTGGTTTATTTAATTCAATATAAGGTCCTCCAGACTCACCCATTTTACCTCGAATGACAAGATTTCATTATTTCTAGTGACTAAATACTATTCTATCATATATAAATATATATACACATATATGTGTGCTTATATATGCTTTATAAAATATATTTATATATTTGTATATATGTGTATATATTTTCAAATTATGTATATGTATGTATACATATAAGTATATATATTTTATATATATATATATATATATATGCCATATTTCCTTTATTTATTCATCTGTTGGTAGATATTTGGTTTGATTTCATATCTTGGCTATTGTGAACAGTGCTACTGTTGGAGTGCAGATATTTTTAGGACATAATGATATCCTTTATTTTGGATATATGCTTAATAGAGGGATTGCCATATTGCACAACAATTCTTTTTGTTTTCTTGAGAGTTTTGTTTTTGTTTTTGTTTTTGTTTTCCTATAAGGCATGCAGGCTCGCCAGAGAGACAGAAAGTGAGAAATCCCTCCTTGGGGAGATGGCCATGCTGCAATCCCTTCTCCTCCATTCTCCTCTCAGGATCTTGGGCACACACACACATACACACACACACACACACACACACACACACACACACACACCCGGCATGAGTTTTAGCCACCAGGTCTGAGACTCAAACCACAGTCAACTACACGGGAGTCCAGCAACATTGCCATTACGCCAACTGCTGTTCCCCCAAGCAGTTCTATTGTGGTTTTCTGAGGAAATTCCATACTGTTTTCTTTAGTGCCTATACTAATTAACATCCCCATGAGCAGTGTAAAAGTTCTCCTTTCTCTAAATCTTTACCAGAATTTTTTTTTTGATAATAGCTCTTCTATCATGATGAGATATCTCATAGAGGTTTTGATTTACATTTTCCTGATAGTTAATGATGTTAAGCATTTTTCCATATGCTTGCTGGTCATTGATTTATCTTCTTTTTAGAACGGTTTATTCAGTTGGTTTCCCTGTATTTAAAGTTTATTTCTTTTATGAGAGGAGGAACGCAAGAGAGAGATAGAAACAAGTACCCATGACAGGGTATCATCACGCTACAATCCTCCACCAGTCTCCCAGTCAGTCAAGATCATCAGCACATACAGATGTGCCTGCCTATAGTGTTCAGATAAATCTGGAATCCAAAGCTGTACCTCTCATGAAGCTCCAGTATCAAACATTGGCATGCTACCACATGCACCATCACATCTGGGTTAATTAATTCATTTTTATAATTGGGTTATTTGGGATTGTGCTGCTTGGTTGGTTGAACCCCTTAAATAATTTAGTTATTAATCCCCTGTTGTGTGCATAGTTTGCAAATATTTTCTCCCATTCTGTGGGTTGTCCTTTCACTGGTGATTGTCTCCTTTAACATGCAAAAGCTTTTTAGTTTGATATAATCCCATTTGTATATTTTTTTTTCTTTTGTTGCCTGTTATTTTCAGGTTTTATTAAAATTTCTTTGCCTAGACCTATGCCATAATGTGTTTCACTTATGTTGGGGTTCTACATTTAAGTCTTTAATGCATTTTGAGTTGATCGAGAGTATCTATTTTCTGCATGTGGTTATACAGCGTTCCCAGCTTCATTTATTTCAGAGGCTATCTTTTCCTCATTGGATGTTCTTGGTGCCTTTGTCAAAAGTTAGCTAGCTGTAGGGGCCACATGTTGGCACAGTAGTAATGCAACTGGACCAACCTAAGAAAGTTCATGGGTTCACATCCCAGGATCTCCCTGATTGTGCTGAGAATGTGGATATATTCATATACATAATTCAGGATAACTGAGACTAGGTATGGATCATGATGTAAAGATCCTGTTGAGGGTACCTGTCTCACTCTTTCTCTCTATGCATTCTCTCTCATGAAATAAATAAGTAAATAAGCTTTTTCTTTAAAAAAAAAAACATCTTGGCTGAATTATATTCTGGGCTTTTTATTCTCTATATCAAATTTTGTTCCATTGGTCTATGTGTTTGAAGTTTTATTTTATTTTTTGTTATTTCCAGTCCCAATCTGTTTTGGTTACTAGAGTTATATAGTCTGTTTTAAAATCAGGTAGTGTGATTCCTCCAGATTCATTTTTTTTGGTTCAGGATTGCTTTGACTATAAATGGTCTTTTGTAATTCTGTATAAATTTTTTTTTATTTATAAGAAAAATGGAATTGGCCTTTTGATAGATATTGCATTGAATCTGTAGGCCATTTTCAGTAGTATGGACATTTTAACAATATTGATTCTTTCAGTCCATTATCATGGGATGTCTTTCCATTTTTTGTGTCTTCTTCAATTTCTTTTTTTTTTTTTTTTTTTTTTTTTTTTTTTTTTTTTTTTTTTTTTTGCTATAGGGCGCGTGCGCTCACTAAACAGACAGAGAGACATAGAGACAGAAAGCGAGAAATCACCCCCCAGGGGGATGGTCACGCTGCAATCCCTTTTCCTCCATTCTCCTCTTGGGGTCTTGGGCACGCACGCACATGCACCTGGCGTGAGTTTTAAGCCACCGGGTCCGGGACACGAACCGTGGTCAACTACGTGGGAGTCCAGCAACATAGCCATCACGCTAACTGCTGGTTCCCTTCTTTGATTTCTTTAGCAGTATGTTATGGTTTTCATTACAGAGACCTTTGCTTCTTTGGTTAAATTTATTCCTAAGCATTTTGTTATTTTTTGTATCTACAGTAAATGAGATTATTTTCTTGATTTACTTTTCAGCTAGCTTTTTATTGGTTTATAAAAGTACTACTGAATTTTGTATGCTGAGTTTGTATCCTGCAATTTTACTAAACTCACTTCTCAGTTCTAAGAGTTTTTTCAGTGGGGTTTTAGGTTCTTCTATACATGAGATAATGTTTTCTGCAAACAGGGACATTTTGGCTTACTCTTTTTTGATTTGGATGCCTTTTTATTATTTTTTTCTCTTGCTTAATTGCTCTGGCCAGGACTTCTAGTAGTATGTTGAATGACAGTGGTAGAAGTGGACAAAGTGGACAACCTTGTCTTGTTCTAGTTTTTAGAGGAAAAGTTTTCAGCTTTTTGGGTGTTGTCTTTCATTTTGCTGATTTTGTTTATCACATTTATCAATTCACATATGTTGAACCATGCTTCCATCCCCGGGATAAATTCTACTTGCTCTTGTTGCAAAATCTTTTTGATGTGTTGTTGAAGTTGATTTGCTAGTATTTTGTTGAGAAGTTTTGTACCTATTTCCATTAAGGATATTGGTCTGTAGTTTTCTTTTCTTGTCATGTCTTTGATTTTAGCATTTGACCAATGCTGGCTGTATAGAATGAATGGGAGAGCCCAGAACAGCCCTTCTTCAAGAGACAGACAGACAGCTCTATGGCTGCTGTGATCTAGCCATTTTGGGAGAAAGGAAGATGTTTCACTGATCACTGGGCCTCCAGCATACAAAACCCACATGCTTAAACTTCCAAGTTTGGGAAGAAACCGACCATCCACCAGATGACTAGAAATCGCTGCAGGACCACAAGAAATATGGGGAAGCAGGAAAATACCTCTCCCACAATGGAAAAGGATAGCTCCTCTTCTTCCACACACACTTCAATGGAAATCATGGAAATGTCTGATAAAGAATTCAGAACATTCATAATGGCAAAGCTAACAGAGATGGAAGAGAAGAGAGACAAGGAACTGCTGAATAGGAAGGAGAAAGGAGTTGAAGAGTTCCAGAAGGTGAGGAAATTCATGCAAGATCTAAAAGAGGAATTTCACACTTTACAAAAGAAACAGATGGAACTGTTAGAGATGAAGGCTATAACACAGGAAGTCAAAATCTCCCTTGAAAGTATTAAAAGCAGACTAGATCATACAGAAAATAGAATTTCAAATGTAGAAGAGAAAATGGCTGGCCTAGAAAAATCCACCATGAAGACTGAGAAAATGGCCCCAAAATTTGAGAATAATATGCAAGAAGTACTAGATACAATTAAACAACCAAACATCCGGATAATAGGCATCCCAGAGGGTGAAGAGACTCATAAGGGCATTGATAATCTATTCCATGAAATCCTGCAAGAAAACTTTCCAAACCTGGAGAGGCACTAAAAGATTTAGTCCCAAGAAATACAGAGGACCCCAAATAGAATCAACCCAAGAAGATCTTCTCCAAGACACATTATAGTCAGACTGACCAAAACCACAGACAAAGACAAGATACTAAGACTGGCAAGAGAAAAAAGGCAAGTTACCTACAAAGGGTATCCCATCAGACTAATGGCAGACCTCTCATTGGAAACAATGCGAGCGAGGAGAGAATGGGAAAATGTATTCAAAGTATTAAGGGAAAAGCAATTTCAACCGAGAATTCTGTACCCAGCAAGGTTATCGTTCATTTGGGAAGAAAAGACACGAACTTCCCCACAAAAACAAAACCTGAAAGAATTTACCAGCACCAGACCAGATCTCCAAGAAGTTCTTAAGGGAGTGCTATGTCAGTAAAATTAAATGCAGACACACAGAAATAAGAGTTCAAAACTAAGAAAATGGGCAACTTAATTGTAGGAACAATGTTTGGAGATGAATATTATATCCGAGAATTCAATCTGGAAGATCGAACCTTAACAGAAGAAAGATTAAGTACATGAGACTGAACCGATGAAACAATATTCTGTGACTTTACTGAATTATTGCTGCTTTTCTCCTAAGCTTTGTTTTCCGGTTTTAAAGGATTTTTTTCCTGTCTTGAGCTGTTGATAGGTGCATGTACCTACTACTTGAACAGAATACTAACCTGTTTCTAGGCTTTAAGTTTCAAGGAAATATCATTACCAGTTCAAAACTACTCTTCTTGAAATTACCTGCTGAAAGTAGTTAGGTTACTTATATTGTGTGGTCAACAAAATGTTGGGGAAAAAGGAATGGAAGACAACTGTATATAGCAGAGAGAGTGTAATAAGAGAGTGGGAAAGGGCAGAGGGTCAAACATGGGGTAAAAAACATATATATACGTCGGGACCAGCAGGTGGCGTGGTGGTTAAGGCACTGGACACTCCCACATGGCTGACCAGGGTTCAAATCCTGAATCTGGTGGCTTGCTTTCTCGCTTCCTCTCTCTCTCATTCTCAACGTCTGTCTCTCTCTGGTCAAATTTAAAAAATGAATGAATGAATAAATAAAATAAAATAATTATAAAAAAAACAAACAAACAAAAAAAACCATATATATACATATACATATGTATGAAAGTAGAAATGGAATATTATTGATAATAACATGCAGTATTAAACCACTGTGCAGTTTATTCTAGGTGGGAAACCACATTTAGTACGTTGTGATGATGCTCAGGGAATGAATGTTAAGTAATTTTAAAAAAAGTTGCAGGAGAAAAAAAAAACGGTAAAACTGTTCGTATCAATTTTTTTTTAAAAATGCATATTTGATGACTGCAGTAAGCTATATAGCCACAGCTGGGCACTACTTTATAATATGTTCATTCTACTCACTGAGGTTTATGCCTAAAGTCAGACTTGGGTTCATGTATAGGTATATATCAGCTGTGCTAGCTATTGGATATATTTAGACTAATTAAGTTCATTAGCAAATCAATTATATGGGGGAGGAGGCATAGAAAGCAACCATGGATACCAGAGACAATGTGGGAGGAGGGTGGGACTTGGCAGAGGGTGAGGGATAATGAATCAAGGATGGCAAAACATAAAGTATACAAGACGTAAAAATTGGAAAATTATTTGCTGAAAACATGTATGTTGATGTGCTGGATTGAAAATTCATTTGTATGCTGTAATGATATATAGTGAATTAATGTAAAAAATAAATTTAAAGAGAAAAAAAAAGAAGGATACTTAATCAGAAAAAAAAATGAATGGGAGAGTTACTTCCATTTGATTTTTTTTTTAATAGTTTGAAAAGGGTTTATGTTAGTTCTTTTAAAAATTCTTTGTAATATTCTTTTTTAAAAATAAGTATTTATTTAATTTATTTATCATTATTATTTCTTTTTCAAATTTGAAACAGGGCATGTATGCTCACTAGAGAGAGAGAGAGAGACAGAGAGAGACAGAGAGAAAAAGGAGAGAGAGAAAATTGCCAAACCACAGTTAGCCATGTGGGAGTCCAGTGCCTCAAACACCATACCACCTGCTGGCCCCAGTTCTATAATATTCTGAAGTGAATCCATCTGGTCCTGAGCCTTCCTTGATTGGGAGACTTTTTATTACTATTCAATCTTATTTATCATTATTAATCTATTCAGATTTTCTATTTCTTTCTCATTCAATCTTGGTAGGCTGTACTTGTTCAAGAATTTAATCATTTAGTATAGATTTTTCAGTGTATTGTCATATGGTTGTTTATAATAGTCTAATTTTTTGGGGATTTCTATGGTATCAATTGTAATGTCCCATTTCATTTCTGATTTTCTTATTTGGGTCTTCTCTCTTGCTTTCTTAGTCTAGATAGTTGTTTTACAATTAAAACTTTTTTCTTTCTTTATCCATGATAGAGTGCACGCATGCACAAGAGGGAGAAAGAGAGAGATGAGCACTCTCTACAGGGTCTGGTCATGCCCTAAACCTTTTCCTTAGCCCATAAAACCTTGGACATTCACTTATAAACCTGGTTGTTTCAGGCTGACCAGGCAAGGGATGTGAACTACAGTCAACCTGTGGGTTCCAGATTCTCCTGAGCAGAGCATTACCACTGCACCACATAGCTAACCAATGGTTTGTCAATTATTCTTTTCAGAAAACCAATTTTTGTTTCATTGATCTTCTGTATGTATACACAGTTTTTTGGTCTCAAGTTGTTTTCTTCTCTGATCTTTATTATTTCTTGTATTCTCCTAGTTTTAGAGCTACTTTGTTCTTGTTTTTTAGTTCTTTGGGGGTGGACCATTGGGTTGTTTATTTTAAATCTTTCTTATTTATTTATATTTTATGTAGGCACTGATAGTTATAATTTCTCATAATACTATTTTTGTTGTATCTCATAGGTTTTGTTTTCAAAATTTTTTTAATTTCTATTTTGATCTCTTTTTTAACTCAGTGGTCATCGTGAAGCACTTTATTTAGTTTCCATGTATTTGTATGGTTTCCGGTGTTTCTCTCGTTAATAACTTCTAGTTTTGAGTTGAAAGGTTTTTGTTTGTTTGTTTGTTTGCTTTCCATTACCACTTGAAAAATATTGTGCCAGTTCTGATTTCAGTGTTTTTTAATGACCATTCAAATATCGCTTGACATTAATGGGATGAAGAAATGGGGTATTAATCAGTTGAAGATAACTTTATAGTATTAACAACTGAGTTGGTGAGAAATGTGCACATGTTGGAATATTCATGTTTCAAGCTAAATAACATGATTGAATATGTAAAAGAACTTTAAAAAATATCACTTTAACAGTTTTCTCCCTATATTGTAAGTTGCTTTTTCTCTGGTTGCTTTAAAGATTTCTTCTTTGTCTTTAGTTTTCACAAGCTTAATTGTTGATTTTTTTAGATTTATTTTTTTCAGTTTTTCTTAACTTCATGAACATGGGGGCTCATCTCTTTCTCAAATTTGGGTACTTTTCAGTCACTGTATTTTAAAATAATTCTCAGTCTATTTCTCTTCTCACCTTCATTTGTGACTCCAGTGTTTCAATGGTGGATATATTGTTATCCTTCTATTTGTTATTAGTTTCTCTTTTCTTAGCATTCTATTTGTTTTCTATTGGGTAATTTCTACTGTTTGGTCCTCCAGTTCATAACTCTTTATTCTGATTCCTCCATTCTGCTCTAAAGCACAGGCACTGAGGTTATTATTTCAGTTACTGCATTTTTTTCATCCTAAAATTTCCATTTGATTATTCTTTATGTCTTCTATTTCCTTGTCGGGACTTTTTCTTTTACTTGTTCCAAGTGTGTTCATAATTGTAACTTTTTTTTTTTATCATAACTGCTTTAAAATTTATGTCAGATAATTTGAACATTCCTTTCATCTCGATCTTTACATTTATTAATTTAAGTTTTTTCATTTGTTTTGAGACTTTACTGTTTCATAGTATGGCAAGTGATATTCTACTGAGACCTCTATATTCTGTATTTTGTTATGAGACTTTGGATCTTATTTTAGTTTTTTTTTGGGGGGAAAGGTTTTTTTTTTTTTTTTTTTTCCACAATAGGGCGCATGTGCTCGCCAGACAGACAGAGACAGAGAGATAGTAAGCAAGAAATCACCCCCCAGGGGGGATGGTCACGCCACAATCCCTTCTCCTCCATTCTCCTCTCGGGATCTTGGACACGCACGCACACGCGCCCGGCGTGAGTTTTAAGCCACCGGGTCCGAGATGCGAACCGCGGTCGACTACGTGGGAGTCCAGCGACATAGCTATTATGCTAACTTCTGGTTCCCGACTTTGGATCTTATTTTAGTCTTCTATTTTAGCTGGCTTATTCTGACCCCATTCTGGCTAGAAAAAAAAGGGCCTCCTTAATACTTCCAGATGGGGAGAAGTCTCATTCCCCACTTGGTTTCCATTGATAGCTAATGTATGTGTGGAGGGAAAAGTCCTCTTAACTGCTATGGGAGTGTAAGAGTACTTGCTCTGCAGGTAGTCTCTATTGATGTTAAAGTGGAGGTAGCCTTATTATTATTAAGCAGGTGAAAGTCCTGACTCTCCACTAGGCCTCAGTTGACATCACATAGTGAATACTGCCAGGTAAGAGTGGAATTCAGGCTCCTCAGGTGGTCTCTTCTGACATTGGAGAAGAAGAAATTTTTACTGGCCAGTGGGAATAGAAGTCCTACCTCCCAGCATGGCCATCTCTGACATCAAAGGTGTTGTGGTATCTCATTACAGGCTCACAAGCATGTAAGTCTAAATGCCCCACTTGGCCTTACATGCTATGCATAAAACCATCATTTTTTCTGTACTGTCAAGATTATTGCCTCTCAAGGTTTTCTGTCTTACTGAACTATCCTTTTCTGGTTCTTTGGCTAGAGAGAACAGGATTTTTTTGAAGATTTAGTTTTGTCTGTGCCTATTGGCATTACCAGTTGACTTGTTCCCCTAAGTCTGAGGTATATGAGGCCAAAAGAAAATACAGAAAACTCACAACTATGCAATGCCTGAAGTACTGAGATTCCTGGAAGATCTGCCATCTTCCTTCCATTTTTCAGACTCTTGTTATGTTTGTTTTATATATAAAGTTCAGTACTTTAATTGCAGAAGCGATAGAAAAGAGTGTATTTTCTCCATATTCCTGGAAGAACATCTCATTTTTTAAAAAGCAGAGACTCAGGTTAAGTATTTAACCAAATCTCTACACTGATATTTGTTTTTTTATGTTTATTTTGTTCAATGTTGAGATGCATTTATAAATGGAATGTAGTATTTTGAAGGTTTGATCATTTTAAAGAATTCTTTTTGCCATAGGGTACATGAAGTCATCACAGAGAGAGAGACACAGAGAGAGAAAGTGAGAAATCACCCCCCACGGCCACACTGCAATCTCTTCTCCTCCATTCTCCTTCTGGGATCTTGGGCATGTACACACATGTGCCCAGCATGATTTTCAAGCTACTGGGTCCAGAATTCAAACTACTGTCAGCCATGTGGGAGTCCAGCCACCTTAACAACCATGCCACCTGCTGGCCTCATTTCATCTCAACTATTATTTGCTTTGGAAATCATGTAAATAGAGTATTGTAAACTGTAGAGAATATTAAAAATTTATTTTCGCACAATAGATTTTGTAGTGAACTACAGTAAACCTACTTTTTCATTATCTCTTTTTGGTGCCTTGGTAACAAATGTATCTCATAACTATGTTAAAAAATGCAAAGGATCTGAGTGTCTTCACTTTTTTCTATTAATATTTTTCATGTATATCACATATCTTTTCATTCAACTGTTATTAAGGAAATATTTGACATTTATTCTTAATTACAAGCAACAGTCCTAACTTTCAAAATGTTTAACTTTCCTTGTCTTTCATAATGAACATACGGCTTTGCTTAGGAGAAACTGAAGTTTCACATTAAGTATGTCCTGAATTTGTATGGGACACATCTGGTATCTGCCAAGGTAACTAATTTATACTGCCTGCATTAATTAGTTTTTCCATGTACAAGTTTTCCAGCTGTTGGTTTCCAGCTTTTAGTGATGGTTCTGCTTTTGTGAATGAAGAAATTATTCCTTGTTTAAGTAGGCATTCTGTTCATTGACATGGAAATTGAGTGAGAACATCACTCTGTCATGTCATAGATTAAATAGTACTTCAAAGTTAAGGAGTTTGGCTAGCATTTCTCAACACTTGTGTTATAACGTACCAGCATTCTGTGGGGCATGAATCTTCAAACACTATATGTGTAACTACAAATCTGAGCATGTTAACTCTGTCATATAACCTGTTTGATATATTCTTTCTTTCTTTTTTTTTTTTTTTTGGAGAGGTTTTTGCTATAGGGCACGTGCGCTCGCCAGACTGACAGAGAAAAACAGAGAGATAGAAAGCGAGAAATCACCCCCTGGGGGAATGGCCACGCCGCAATCCCTTCTCCTCCACTCTCCTCTTGGGATCTTGGGCATGCACGCACACATGCCCGGCGTGAGTTTAAGCCACCAGGTCTGGGACTCGAACAGTGGTCAACTATGTGGGAGTCCAGCGACATAGCCATTACGCTAACTGCTAGTCCCACCTGTTTGATATAGTCTTGGAATCTCAGTGTAAAGGAAACTATACACACACACATACACACAAAATAATTTATTTTGCTAGGGACTTTTATCTTTAGTAATATACCAGTTTCACCCTTCTCTCACCCTAATGAGTCCATTATTTAATGAAATAAGAGTCATATAAAGATTCATTAAAACATTTTATATGTTCTAATTATATACAGTTATTGAATGTTTAAAAAATAATAATAAAAGATATCTTTTTGGCAAGACCACAAGATAGCGTAATAGTTATGTCACTGGACTCCCAGGTAGTTGACCACAGTTCAAGTTCTGAACCCAGAAGCTTAAAATTCACACTGGGAACATGTGCATGCATGCCCAAAATTCTGAGAGGGGAATGAGGAAGAAATTATGATGTGACCATTACCCCCGGGGGGAGGTGATTTCTCACTTTTTGTCTCTCTGTCTTTCTTCGTCTCTTCAGCTGGCACACAGGATTTATAGCAAAAATCTCTATAAAAAAGAAAAAGATATCTTTTGGGAAATTAAAAAAAAAACTTTCAAACTTAAAAGTGCTCTGCTAGAATAGTGAGTTCATCTAATGAGTCTAAAGACCATTCTATTGAGGTAAAATATTCCACTAGCCATCTACACTACTCCCTTTTTAAAAGAAAAATAAATAAATAACTCCCCAAAATTAATTGGAATACAGCTATTTCTGATAAAACTGATATAATGCATAAATCTAATTTAATTTTCAAATACAATTAATAATCTACAACGGAAAGAGGACAACTACTCTCATGTTTCAAGCACAAATACTATAAGAGGCTGACTCAAGGACTCCAAATGGAAAATAATGATAAGATATAGAATACACCAGTGGTGAATATTAAGAATGCTAGATAAGCTAAGTGAGCAAAGTTCCTATGAAGACAGAGGAATTTGGAGATGTATAATTGTTGGAATTCAGGACAAAGAAAGTCATGAAAGCACATAAGAGGCTTGACATTTTTCAAGAGCAAAAAAGATAGAAGAAATGGAAACCTGACTAAGGTTGGGTTATGGCAGAAGAGAATGTTTAGTTTTCCTTGAGGTGCTTCTAAGATATAATCTTATTGTCCTTTATTCTTATTTTTTTAAATTTTTCTATAGGGCACATGCACTCAGAGAGAGAGAGAGAGAGAGAGAGAGAGAGAGAGAGAGAGAGAGAGAGAGAAATAGAGAAGGAAAGTGAGAAAGCACCCCTCAGGGAAGATGGCCATGCCACAATCCCTTCCCCTCCAGTGTCCTCATAGAATTCTGGGCATGTATGCATTCACTTGGTGTGCTTTTTAAGCCTCTGGTCCAGGACTCAAACTGCACAGTCAGCCATGTGGGATCCAGCTGCTTTAACCACTATGCCATCTGCTGACCTTATTCTTATTTCTTTCAGTGCCTACATAAAAACTGAACACAGCAAGTTGGAACATAATAAAAATAAGTGCTGACACTAGTATAAAACAAGTGCCAAGCACTTTCCTAAGCATTTCTTAAAATATATTTTATCACTTAATCCTAACAGTTTTACAAAGTAGGAATTATTATTATCTCTATTTTACACACGAGAAAACTTAGATATAGAGAGACTGAGTAATTTGTCCAAAGTCACACAGTAACTAAATGGTGGAACTGAGATTTCAATTGAGGCAGTCCTACTGCAGTTTTTCCTCCATACCGACCTAACTCTTCTGCATTTCCTGAAAGGGGCACATTGAGGAAGGCCAAATGAAAACAAAGTCTAACATGTTGAGACTGAAAAACAGAAACAAGGTTAAAGACAGATGAAAAGAGTAGGGCACACTGGTTAAAAACAATCTTTTTTGTACACAGATTAGGCAAATTCCCAGTGCCCACAGGAGGGAAACATCTCTGAATAGACATTGTATAATTAGCAAGTCATTCCATTGGCTTAGAACCTGGATCTCTGAGAAAATGTAAATCCAGCCTACAAGCGATAACCTAGCAGGATTTTTCTCTTAGTTACATCTCAATGCACATCCACTTATTAGATGGACAAAAAGTCCATCTTGAT
The DNA here is from genome assembly GCA_026018925.1 of Tupaia tana. Taxonomy (NCBI): domain Eukaryota; kingdom Metazoa; phylum Chordata; class Mammalia; order Scandentia; family Tupaiidae; genus Tupaia; species Tupaia tana. The sequence goes on along the minus strand of JAKSZU010000009.1, from coordinate 82,122,718 downwards.
AGTGGAACAAGAGAATGTAGAGAATATGAAATCACTGTGGACCTGAAAGGGAAGACTGAACTGAGCTCCAACTGTGCTGCTTTTACATGTTGGCCAAGGGCCCACCTTGGAAAAAGTAAAGAGAGAGAACCCAGTGCATTATATTTCAGCTGTGAGAATTAATCTTTGTTAAAGCAGAAAGTTTTGGCAAATAATATAATAATATGAAGCTAATGAGGTATGTTAAGAGAGATTCAGACATATGTTGGGGCAATTGTCTTTATAGCAAGAGGTACAAAATCTCACCTGCAACTGCCCTAAACCCAGAAGGAAGGGAAATAAATCCATAGCTATAAAAAAGAGGGAGGTGATGGCAAGATCTGTAACCAGATTACAAGTGTTATAGGGGAAAGTTTTTTTACATTATTCTATCCTTTTCTTTCTCCTAGCAAAATAAAATATAGCCCTATATATGGGAAAAAAGAAAAAGTCCAGGTTAATTTCCCAGTTATTTGCTTGTCTCCCAAATACAGGCCAGCAGTTTTGCAGAAAGCATACCTTAGCCTCATTTGTATCACCATCTTTAATTTACCACATGAATAGTTACTACAGCTGGAAGACATTAACATTATCCAGGTTAATAATTTTCCATAAACCAGAAAGAAAAAGAATTTTCAATGTTTGTTGTGACACATGAAAAGTGGAGTCTTAAATCCTGCTTAGAATTAAAGCTACTTATGTAGAGAGGAAATGAGGAAGAAAAAAATGTTGAAGTGTTATAACAAGGGCAATCACTGCTGGACCATGTTGGAAACAGAGTCACGCAGAAAATCACTTCATATTCATAGACAACATGCTGTAAAGGCTAATGAGTTTTAAAAGACTTAGAGGTTTTTCCTGCTTGAGAGAATATGTGTTATTACGTCTTTCAATTCATTGCTGCCTGCTTTTCTGATGGTCATGGCAATAACAGTGCAATTACTCTATTTGGGACAAGGCCTCTGCTAGATTGTAGAATTCAGTCAAGTATTATGTCCACTCTCTCACTTTTCTTCCATGAGATCTTTTTCTTTCTTTTCACTCTCCCCCATTTTCACTTTCTTCCACCATACCATACCTAAGACACATTCCTTTGAAGCATCTCACGTTAAGTGCATTTGTTCAATCAAGTGTTAGTTATCAACACCTTCAAGGAGAAAGATCCAGTGCCAGGTATTGAGAAAGAATGAAAAAAAAACTGGATTTTACTGTTAATGAGTTTACGGTAATTGCATTTCCTTACATCTGTTTCTGAAATTAAAACAAGTATGCATCTATTTCTAAAGGAAAACAAGAAATCATAAATAAGAAGTTCTGCATCTTTTTCAAATTTTCAGTCTACAAAGAATTGCCTTTGAGGGTACAGTATTAAAACTTGAGATTAATTGCATTTTAACTGACCAAGTTTCTTTATTACACCTATTTAAGAAAAAGAAGTATGGCTTGTACATTTTCTGAAAAACCTTCCAAGCATAGAGACACTGAAACAGAACCTTTGGGACCAGCAGTTAGCGGAATGGCTATGTCACTGGGCTCCCATGTAGTCGACCACGGTTCGCATCCCAGACCCAGTGGCTTAAAACTCACGCCGGGCGAGTGTGTGTGCGTGCCCAAGATCCTGAGAGGAGAATGGAGGAGAAGGGATTGCGGCGTGGCCATCCCCCCTGGTGGGTGATTTCTCGCTTTCTGTCTCTCTGTCTGGCGAGTGCACGCACCCTATGTCAAAAACCTCTCCAAAAATAAATAAATAAATAAATAACTTTATTATTATTATTACTACTATTATTTAGAAAGAGGTTTTTGCTATAGGGTGCATGTGCTTACTGGAGAGACAGAAAGTGAGAAATCACTCCCTCCCTAGGGCAGATGGCCATGCCGCAGTACCTTCTCCTCTTGGGATTTTGAGCACACACATATGCACCCGCAGTGAGTTTTAAGCCACTGGGATCAGAACTCAAAACTGTGGTAGACTACATGTGAGTACAGCAACGTAACCATTATACCATCTGCTGGTCCCAAATAAAAACCTTTACATGGATATACTGAGCTGAGTCTTGGTATAATCATATACACTAATGAACAACTAAATAGCTGACAGAAATCTGTTACTCAGGTATAATTTCAAAGTTTCATCTGAATCACTATAAAAAGGAGAAATAATAACGTGTCGAGTTTAGACAGTCTGGTCTTTGCATATCTCATTACAAATGGAAAGGCAGAAAGGTAAAATTAAACACTTTTATTTCATGCTTTTTCAGACCCTACTCAAACAGTTACTGAGGTATGATTACTGAGTGGATGTTGAATGATAATTAATTATATTCTGCAGACTAAATGAGTCACTTCAGAGAAGCACAGCTCTGATCAGAGCAAGTTTGAAAATTTTAAACATCTTACTCTTTCAATAAGAAATGATACAATAGGGACCAGCAGTTAGTGTAATGGCTATGTTGCTGGACTCCTGTAGTCGACCACGGTTCAGGTCCTGGACCCAGTGGCTTAAACTCACGCCGGGCATGTGTGTGTGCGTGCCCAAGATCCCAAGAGGAGAATGGAGGAGAAGGGATTGTGGTGTGGCCATACCCCCTGGGGGGTGATTTCTCACTTTCTGTCTCTCTGGGGAGCGTATGCGCCCTATAGCAAAAACCTCTCAAAACAACAACAAAAAAAAGATACAATAAAACTTAAAATATATTTGTTTATGAAATCATTCAGCAAAAATTTACTTACGGTGTACTGTTTGCCAAGTATGGAGTGTAACTGAGTATCAAACAAGGACACAAAATAGACTTCACATGCAGGCTTTTTGCCAATGTTACACTGTGCCTTTGTTAAGTGAACAGCAAAGCACCTGTCCTCTCCCAACACTCAGTTTATACCCCTCCTGTTACATTTTCCTCATTGTTCCCAATATTTTCATTGTAAGGAGGCTAAAAGCTTAATCATGTCAACTGCAGCAGTACTGAGGACCCACTAAGAAAAAAAAAAAAAAAAACACCTAGATTAATTGAGCATTTGATTCATGCCAACTACTATGATAAATGCCTTGATGTGCATCTATCTCATCTAATCTGACAAAACTGCTATGAGAAAAAAAGAAAAAACACTGTAATTATACCATTTGGCAAATGAAGACACCAAGTCACAGAATGGGAAAGTAATAATAGCATTGGCTGAGTCGGTATTTGAACCTAGACAATCTTTTTACTTTTTTTGTTTTTGTTTTTGTTTTTGTTTTTTTGGAGAGGCTTTTTGCTATTGGGTGCGTGCGCTCGCCAGAAAGACAGAGAGAGACAGAGAGGCAGGAAGCGAGAAATCATCCCCCGGGGGGATGGCCACACCGCAATCCCTTCTCCTTCATTCTCCTCTCGGGATCTTGGGCATGCACGCACACACGCCCGGCGTGAGTTTAAGCTGCTGGGTCTGGGATGCGAACCGCGGTCGACTACATGGGAGTCCAGTGACATAGCCATTATGCTAACTGCTGGTCCCTGAACCTAGACAATCTGACTCCAAAGACTGTACTTGTAATTACTAACTTATTATGTACTTCAAAATATAAAAATAAATTATATGAGGACTAAAAAATAGTAATACAATTTATTTATTCTCTTCCCTCTCTCATCTCCATATCAGAAATATTCAACTTAAATGCCATAATTGCATGCAGTCTTAGCAAAAAGTCATTTTATTTCTGATTTCCCATAGCCTTATTATAAAGACCTTTCTTAAGGCACTTTTTACATTCAACCTGGAGTACAGGGCTCCATGGATACTGGACTAAAATCTCATACAGATGATTTATTTACTTTTTTCTTCAACCACAGTTTATATCTCAAGCTGCCTCATTAAGCTTGTATCTCAGTGCCTTATTTAATATGTTAGTTTTTCACTAAATGTCTATTGAGTGACTGGATAGGATAAAATAGGATAACATATAAATTGCCCAATGATTATTACCTTTCTCTATACTACATATCTCCTTTTATTCCTCCCAATGCCATGCATATAGTAGGAATTTAATATTTTTGAAGCTGTTGAAAAGCCCATAAATTCTTTTACACAAATTAACACTTTCTTGGAGTAGACAAGTGTATTGGCTTGTCTGTAAAATTTCTTTGGAGGCTACCTCCATGCAGAGTCAATGTTAGCCAGGGGTAAAGAACAAAAAAATAATAAAATGTGGAAATATATCCTTCATCCCGATATTCTTCTGGTCTTCAAAAATTTTAATAGTAACAATAATATCAATAAATACAATTTTAACAATTACCACACATTTAACATCTTCTTTTCTCCAAGAACTTAAAAATTCATGATCTTGTGTAATACTTATTACAATCTTGTGAGGGAAGCATTTTAATTTACAATATACAGATAAGGAAAAATCACAATCAGAGAGATTAAATGATTCACTTAAGTTTGCACAGACAGTAACTGGCAGAGCTGTTTCAAATCAAGGTATCTTTGATTCTAAAGTCTAGACCTTTCTGCTTTATCTAACATGTCCCTCAACAGATTCATGGGTCTTTTTCTTTTCTGATCCAACCTACTACCCAAATATACATTTTTGTAGACAAGCATGAAATTTTGCCTATTTTTCAGAGTTGGAGACAGCAGATTTGTATTTAAGAGCTCAGGTACTAGGATCAGATAGACATGAGTTTGAATACCAGCTCCATCACTAATAAATTATACTATATTTGGTCAGGTCCTTTCTGGATCCTCTCTGGGTCCCACTTTCTTTATCTGTTAAAGAAGAGTAACATTAGGACTCCAAAGGGCTGTTGAGAGGAAAAATGAAACGATCCATATAAAAGAACTTGGAAATAACAATTACTCAGCAAAGAGTATTTATCTTTGTTATCCCAGAATAGCTCTGCCTATCTGTCAAAATTATACCATGTGATAATAACCTGTCAACATTTTTATGATGGGAAAGTGATTAAAGAGTACTGGTTACTATCTTCTAAGTCAGTGACAAAAGGAAAAATAGTCAGCTCTGGTAAATGGGAAAGTGGAGACACTGTTGAGATCTATCTCAACAGGAGGCAGAGAAAACAAAGGCCACTTCTAACTAGTCCCTATGCCATGACTGGTAAAACAAGACATGGATTACCAGTCCTTAATTCTAGACTGTAAATATACCCAGCCTCAGAAGGGAGTTTCCTTAGGGAGTTCTTAAGAGTTTCTCTAGCTCTGGGACCAGTACTTAGCGTAATGTCGCTGGACTCCCATGTAGTCAACCACAGTTCGAGTCCCGGACTGGTGGCTTAAAACTAACAGCAGGCACGTCTGCGTGCGTGCCCAGGATCCCGAGAGGAGAAAGGAGGAGAAGGGATTGTGGCGTGGCCATCCCCCTGGGGGGTAATTTCTCACTTTCTGTCTCTCTGTCTCTCTCTGTCTTTCTGGTGAGTGCCTACGCCCTGTAGCAAAAACCTCTCAAAAAAAAAAAAAAAAAAAAAAAAGAGTTTCTCTAGCTCTAATTTAGTTTAGATTGAGACAGAGTCTCTGACTTCTCAAAAACAAATTCAGGTTTTTTTTTTTTCCCACCGAAGGGAAAAAATAATTTCCTGTTACTGAAAAACCTACCATCTTGGGATTCAATGATGCATAATAGTCCTAGTTGGTTTACAAAGCCACAATAAATTAAAAATGACAAACTGAAGTGTGGTGTCAAAAGATCTCCTGCTCACTGATTTTTAACCCATTTGTAGCACAGATACATAGAAATTTTGGATCACTCTTTACACTCACTCTCTGCTATCATAAGTTTTAAGCCAAGAGATGTTTTTAAGATGATTTGTGTATTATCTTGAGAGAGAGATAAAGAAGCACCACTGATAGGATCTCACCATGCTTTGATCACTAACACCTACCCAGCCTTCCAGCCAGACAGGATTATGGGTACTCCCATGGGTCACCTGGCATGTTTGGGTCAACCAGAGACCTGAATCCTGGGCTTTTCCATGTGACTCCAAAATCACACATTACTGTGCTACCAGAGATAGACAAAAATGTATTTTAAAGAATGGCATCAGTTTGGCCTGCAGATGGTGTGGTGGTTGAGGCATTAAACTCCCACATAACTGACTGTGGTTTGAGTCTCGGGCCTGGTGACTTGTTTTCTGACTTTTTCTCGCTCTTTCTCTCTCTCTCTCTCTCTCTCTCTCTCTCTCTCTCTCTCTCCCCACCTCCCCTCTCTCTCTGGTGAGCACATGGGCCCTATAATAAATTTTTTAAATAATAAATAAAATAAAATAAATGATTCTTTTTAAAAAATGAATGACATTTGTCAATGGAGGATCATCTGGCCAAAGTAATTTCTAGGCAGAAATTGTAAAATAAATGTAGATTATATAAATCTAAAACTGACTAAATAGGACCATTTAGGTTCAGAAGATTGCTTGACTTGGTCTGACAAACTATAACTACAACCAAGTAGTTTTCCCATTTGGAGTCATAGACAGTGCCCTAAACACTGAGAGAATTGTATTATACACTCACCAGAGGCCCTTTGAGATTTAAAAGTTCCCATTCTAAGGTGATTGAGAGTTTCTTTCTATGTAGTGTCTACATAAGCTGTAAGTCATCTGGTGGAGTTTAAGGCAGTAACATCTGACTTGTAAACTTTATAATACCCCTTTCTGCTTTGTGTTTCTAAAATATTTTTTCATGGTTAACTCTACTGACAGAAAGAAAGACCCCAAGATCCCAAATATCATTTTTATAACAGCCCTAATTAATATAATTGCTTTAAAAATCATAGATACATGCAAACAATACAAGTAATCATCATTTGTTCTCTATCAAGTATATTAGTTGAAAAGGAAGCAATGACATAGCCAATGAGATTCAGTTTTAACAGGGTGCACAGTCTGTCTTGAGAGTGATGATTAGAGGTCTATTGTAAAATATAGCCATTGTTTCTATTTCTAATGATGATGCAAGATTTTAGAAATAACCACTATTTTCTCTGCATGCCACACACATATACACACACACAAACAGAGGAGGAAATTTGAAAGCTCACTCTGACCTAGTTATACATACTTGTCCAATGTTATCCTTGTTTTTGTTTTTGCTTTCTTGAGAGATTTTTGCTATAGATATGTGTTCTCACCAGAAAGATAGAGAGAGACAGAAAGCAAGAAATCACACACACACACATCCCGCAATGGAGATGGCCATGCCACAATTCCTTCTCCGTTTTTTCCTTGGGATTTTGAGCATGCACACAAATGCATCTGGCATGAGTTTCAAGCTTCCAGGTCTGGGATCAAACCTTAATCGGCCATGTGGGAGTCCAGTGACATAGCCGTTACACCATATGCTGGTTCCAAAGTTATCCTTATTATATATTCACTAAGTCCTTTCACTTCAACAATACTGACCAAATAAGAATTGCTCTAAGTGTTTCTTGTTTTCACTTTCAGGGCTGATTTTGCCTTAGATGAAGCACATCACCTTTTATAAATGTTTTCTAACATTCTCTACCACACATAAGGTCTTGACTCGTTGTCATCAGCAGCCTATACTTACCTCCATTTTCAGTATTAGCTTTTTTGTTTCCCAACCTAGAGCTCTTTGAAGACAAGGACTGTTTTATTTATCTTAATATCTCCAGCATCCAACACAGTGCCTTATGTGTAGAAAGTGTTGAGCAAACTCCCTTTTTAAAAAAATAAAAATTAGGACCAGCAGATAGTATAATGGTTACATCACTAGACTCCCACAAAATTGACCATGGTTCAAGTCCCAGAACTGGCGGCTTAAAACTCATAACAGGCGCGCATGTGTGTATGCCCAAAATCCTGAGAGAATGGAGGAGAAGGGATTGCAGCATGGCCATCTCCCATGGGGGGGGGGGGTGATTTCTCACTCGGTCTCCCTGCCTTTCTCTGTCTCTCTGGAGAGCAAGTATGTCCTATAGCAAAAATCTCTCTCAAAAAAATTAAAAATCATAAATGAACAGTTAGAAGAAATTGAGCTGCTTTGTCTAAGGAACAGGAGAATTATGGGGTTTAGGACACAGTAGCTACCTTCAAATATTTAAAGATCTGGCCTAGGAAAAGAAACTGAACTTATTTCTTTCAGCTGCATAAAGAAAAACAAGAACTAGTATGTAGAAGTTAAAGAGAAGTTTTCACCTCCAGAAATATTTTCCAAAAGAAATAGAATGTTTTCTTAGATTATAATAAATTTTTCATCCATAGAAATGATGAGAAAAAGGACTTGTCAAAGGCATGGGAGAATGTATTGAAGCATTATACAGAGAATTAAGAATGTCTTGAGGTCAGCAGGTGGTGAGGAGGTTTAGGCACTGCATTCCCACGTGGTTGACTGTGGGGTTCTAGTTCTATACCCAGCTGCTTGAAAATCACGCTGGACACATGTGCATGCCTGCCCAAAATCCTGAAAGGAGAATGAAAGAGAAGAGAATGCAGCATGGCTATCCACCCTGGGAGATAATTTCTTGCTTTCCCTCTTGGTTGCTCTCTCTCTCTCTCTCTCTCTCTCTCTCTCTCTCTCTGGAGAGTGCATTTGCCTTATAACAACAACAACAAACAATTCCTTTAGCTTTTGTAACTCTGGGTTCTTACAGCTCTATAATAAGGATCAATCAGCTGAATTGAGTTGTAGAAGTCTTGGCTCCACAATTGACTAGCTGGCTCATATTGTTAAAATAATTAATCTCTCTGTGTCAAGATTCCTTATCTGTGAAATGACTGGTTGAATGAGAATGTTATTTCAATTAAAAAGTTTATGGGGTAGTGACCAGCAGATGGTGTAATGGTTACGTTATTGAACTCCCATGTAGTCGACCTGGTCAAGTCCCAGACCCCATGGCTTAAAACTCACAACAGGCATGTGTGCATGTGTGCCCTAAATCCTGAGAGGAGAATGGACGAGGAGGGATTGACTTGTTGCCATCTCCCCCGGAGGGTGATTTCTCACTTTCTGTCTTTCTGTCTCTGTCTCTCTGGTGAGTGCAAGCACCCTGAAACAAAATTCTCTCTCTCAAAAAAAAGTTTATGGGTTAAATAGTATTTGCAGTTATACTTACATTTTATAAAAAGTATTTACATCTTTTCTCAATTAATCCTTGTAACAACCCTGGGGATTGATGGGAAGGTGTTATTTCTCTATCTGACAAATTAGAAAACTATGACCAAAAAAGTTAGGTGATTTGCCCAAAATTGAATGTTCTTCCATCACACATAATGAATTTAAAACTGAAACTTTATGGTTGGTTTAATCATCCTTTTGAAATCCAGACATCTATGCTAACATCCATGGAAGAAAACCAAATTCACCATGGGATGTATTTACCTATCATTAGCAAAAATAATTATAAAATTATTGGGCAATTTTGGTCATGCTTTTATGAGTACAAAATTGCAAAATGAGTTGAAACATCCCACACAAACCATAGTCTCAGCTTGTTATCTCACTGAACAAATATTTTTTTCTTTCTTTCTTAAAATTTTTTTATTTATCCATTTATTTTTTAATTTAAATTTATTTTTTTACATTCATTCACTATACATCATTACAGCATACAAAATGAGATTTCCCATTCAGAATACACTGTATATTGGCTCAATCAAGCACATCAACATAGGTGTTATCATCAACAAATAGTATTCCATTTGTTTCCTGTATATTTTGCTTTCTTCTGCCATCCTTGATTCCCTACCTCTCACCCTCTGCAGTGTCTCACCCTCCTCCCACACTATCTCTGGTATCCATGGTTGCTTTCTATGCCTTCCCCCACATTTTATTCATTTTCTAATGAACTTAATTAATCTAAATACTTCCAATAGCAAGCGTAGCTGATACATACATATATATATATATATATATATATATATATATATATATATATATATCTCCATGGACACAAGTCTGACTTTAGGCATAAATCTCAGTGAGTAGAACGAACATATGATAAAGTAGCACTTAGCTGGGGCTATATAGCTTACTGTACTCATCATATATGCATTTTTTCCTGAAACTTTTTAAAAATTAATTAATGTATATTCATTCCCTAATCATCATCACAGCATACAAAAAGTGGTTTCCCATCCAGCATATACACATAGTGGCTTAATCATGTATGTTATCATCAATAATTTTCCATTTCTAGTTTCACATATACCTATATATATGTATATATTTATATTTACATCTATGTCTGACCCTCTGCCCTTTCCCACCCTCTTCTCACACTATCTCTGGTGTCTACAGTTGTATTCCGTTCCTTCCCCCCCTACTTTTTATTGATCACACAATTTCTTAAATAATCTAACTACTTTCAATAGCAAGTTCAGCTGGTAATTTCAAGAAAAGTAGTTTTGAATTGATAAGGAAATTTGCTTAAAACTTAAACCCTGGAAACAGGTTAGTATTCTGTTCAAATAGTAGGTACATGAACCTATTGAGAGCTCAAGACAGGACAAAAACTCTTAAAACTGGACAACAAAGCCTAGAAGAAAAGCAGTAATGTTTTAGTCAAAAGTCATAAAATTCTATTTCACCAATTCAGTCTCAAGTACTTTATCTTCTGTTGTGGTTCGATTTTTCTGATTAAATTCTGGGATATAATATTCAACTCCAGCTTTGTCCCTATGATTAAGTTGGCCATTTTCTTCATTTTTGAACTCTTATTTCTGTGTGACTATATTTAATTTTCCTGTTATAGCACTCCCTTGAGAACTTCTTGGAGATCTGGTCTGGTAAATTCTTTCAGGTTTTGTTTATTTGAGTATGTTCCTGTTTTTTTCTTCCCATATGAAGGATAATCTTTCCAGGTACAGTATTCTTGGTTGCAATTGCTTTTCTCTTAACACTTTGAATATATTTTCCCATTATTTCCTCGCTTGCATTGTTTCCAATGAGAGGTCTGTTGTTAGTCTGATGGGATACCCTTTGTAGGTAACTTACTGTTTCTCTCTTAACAATCTTAGTATCTTGTCTTTGTCTGTGGTTTTGGTCAATCTGGCTACAATGCGTCTTGGAGAAGATCTTCTTGGGTTGAATCTATTTGGGGTCCTTTGTATTTCTTGGGACTGAATCTTTGAGTGCCTCTCTAGGTTTGGAAAGTTTTCTTGTAGGATTTCAAGGAACAGATTATCAATGCCCTTATGAGTCTCTTCACCTTCTGGGATACCAATTAACCAGATGTTTGGACGTTTGATGGTATCTAGTATTTCTCATATAATATTCTCAAATTTTGGAGCAATTTTCTCAGTCTTCGTGGTGGATTTTTCTAGGCCATCAATTTTCTCTTCTATGTCTGAAATTCTATTTTCTCTATGATCTAGTCTGCTTTTAATACTTTCAAAAGAGATTTTGACTTCCTGTATGATAGTCTTCATCACTAACAGTTCCATTTAATTCTTTTGTAAAGTGTGTAATTCCTCTTTTAGATCTTGCAAGAATTTCTTCACCTCCTGGAACTCTTCAACTCCTTTCTCCTTCTTCTTCAGCAGTTCCTTGTCTCTCTTCTATTCCATCTCTGTTAGCTTTGCCATTATGAATGTTCTGAATTCTTTATCAGACATTTCCATGATTTCCATTGAACTGTGTGTGGACGAAGAGGAGTTATTCTTTTCCCTTGGAGGAGAGGTATTTTCTTGCTTTCCCATATTCCTTGTGGTCCTGCAGTGATTTCTAGTCATCTGATGGAAAGTGTATTTCTCCCCAAACTTGAAGTTCAATCTGAGTATCCAGGAGCATGCAGAAAAGGAAACAGAGAGAGACAGAAACAACAACAACAAAAACAACCAAGAAACAGAGAAAAAGAGAAGAACAAAACTATAAAAATTTTTTTTTTAAAAAAAGCAAATATTAGAAAACTGTGCGGCGTGCTTGTGTGTTGCACATAATCACTAGTTCTCAGTAGCCATAAAAGTATATTCTGAGGCCTGCTACCTTGCCTCTCCTGGGTTGAAAGAGGGAGAGGGGATTATTAGCAAGATAAAGGGGAAGGAGGGGCTGAAAGCCAAGAAATTGTTTTACCTTAAAAAATTTTTTAAAGAAAAAATTAGAAAAAAATGAGAAGACAGAGACAGAGACAGAGGTACAGAGAGACAAAGACAGAGACAGAAACAGGAAGCTTGAAAGTCTGCTTACCATGCATGTTTGTGGGTTAGAGGCTGAATTATCAGCGGAAACTCATTTCTCCTATTCCTGTGAAATCACTAGTTCTCAGTAGCCTTGACGGTGTCTTCTCACAAATAACAATTTGATTCAAAGGAGGTTAAAAATCTGCAAGAAAGGTAAAAAAATATACTAAGCCTGTTACTCAAGATCTGCCCAGAAATTAATATTAAAACTAGCATTTAGGAGTTTCATTCTAAATCCTATATATATTTAACAAAATCCATTAGTTTATTTTCAACTTATGTCAAAGCACTTGGCTACAGAGTTCTTTCAGTTTTATATTTGTAGAGTCTTTTAACTATGATAACAAGTTTAAAGAGGTTTATTATTCTACCTAAAAAAAATCCCACTTTTTTCACTGTATTGAGAACTCAGTTATAGCAATAATTGTGAGTGCAAGACAAAGAAAAGCATTACCAAAGTCATCTGTTATTCACTGAACAGCTAATCAATTCATTTTCTTAGAAAATCAGCAGAGCATTTTTGTTCTAACTATTAGAAATCAGAGTTGCTATCAAAATTAAACCAATATTTATTGGTTTAATATTTCTCCAACTGGTTCATTTTACGAGGATTATTCCGCATGCTACCAAATCTTCCCTTTGAGGGTCAGTGCAAATTTGTTCTCTTTTTGCTTCCTCTGAATATTGAAAAGAGAGCTCAGTGCTGAAGCATTTTCCTGAATCTGTGTTGTTGTGGCAGGACTCTGGGAATTTTTTCAGGTGAAGGAATATATTCTTTAAGGAAAATAAAAATGTTTAAAAAATGAAAATATATTTCTCCTAAAAGAAGAAACAGACACTGTTGGGGGCATGTTGTCAATTTTTGAAAATAATCCATCTCTAGAGGTACCTTATTAACATTCTGTTAAAACCACAGACAACTACCAAGAGACTAAGCTGTTCCTGAATCTTCAGACAGTGTCTGTTTCTTGTGACAATTCTCCCGTCAAAATCAAAAGACAACTGAAATAATTTCCAAACAAGTTCTTTTTATTTGCCCCTAGTGAATACATTTCTCTGTAACATCTCAGGTTTAGATTTTTTTCTTCTTTGACAGTATCAACAATGGGAAAGAATTATTAGAAAAGAGGACACATAAATCACAAAGTTATTTGAGATACTTTGGTTCTGATACATGTCAGATATAACAGAAAAAAAAATGACTTCAAATAAATCTCTCTTAATTGACGGGCATTGCAGTTTTCATAAATATTTTTGCATTCAAGAACCGAGGAAAGTCCAAAGGCCTAAATTCAGAACTAATTTAGACTGGTAAATCTTTGAAGTTTCACAGCAAAAGCTGTAGATATTAATTTTGTTTCCAAACCTAATCCAAAACAGCAAGGTCTGTGTAAGGAATGAGGTCATTTCACAATGTAACTCAATCCCAGACAAATCTGGCATTCAGTTGCAAAGCTTGACTATCATTGGCTTTTTACAATCTTCACTCAAGTTCCATTTATGCTGCTTTTTCCTGTGTTGTACTTCTTAGTTTTGCATGCAATACCCTTAAGGGTTTTCTTAAAGTGCACAGAACAATTAGAAATAAGATATTTGAGCAAAGGAGATAGTTACAAATCAAATTAAATAATTCTCTTCATAAAGAAAGAAGTGAATATTATTCAATTTATTTTGAGAAGTTGAAAATTCACACTTTTCTACATACTAAATAACAGAAGTTCTCCATTTGGTTTTTAACCATTTACATATAAACCTGTGGTAATTAAGTACTTTTAAAGCTGTTGGAATTTAGTAAACTATATATTTGTAAAATTTATATTGTCAAAAATATATAAAAATAACTTTGCTGCAATCAGCATAATCTTTGACTATGACTCAATTTTAATTAATGAGATATTTTACAGCACTAACAGAAAGATATATTTTCCATACATGTGTAAGACTTCTCCATAAGCACACAGGGATATCCCTCTAAAATATTTTTTATGAGAGATAACTTACTTTATATGTCTGAAAAAAAAAACCTGTAACTTTTAATTGCTGAAAAAAGCAGAGTTTTGAAATCATGTGACTTTGAAGAATGAAAGAGATCTTAAAATGGTCTATTCCAACCTTCTCATTACACTTATGAAGAAAGTGAGGCCCAAAGAAGGAACATAATGGGGGGGAGCTAAAACACTACAAATGCTCAAGAAAGTTTGATGAATGAGCAAATGGATAAATGGATTGATGATTCCATTTATCCATTCATTGATAGGTGCATACATTGATGGACCAATTGATGAAATTAGCATCAGTCTGGGTCGAAATCTGAGTCAGAATTTCTGATAGTCTGGTGAATTTCTGATTGTCTGGCCCAGGATCCTCTGATTCAATAAATCCTTCAGGTGCTTCTGATACATACTAAGGTATGAGAACCACTAATTATATAGTTAGTACCCCAGACTCACTTTTCAGTGATCTAGAACTAATTAAAGGTAAGAAGACCTTTGATAGTGTTTTTTTTTTTTTTAACATTTTCTCTGAGGTAAAACATTATATCTACTACATGTCATATTATGTCAAATTGTCATCGATGAGGTGACATTAAGTGACCCTGGAGATCCAATGACAGCATCCTAATAAAACGTGATAAATTCAACCTAGTCAGTGTTGTTATGAAAATTATCTTGGTTGAGAAGTTCTGGACACCAGGCGGCCTGAGGCTGCTGGCCCAACCGCCCCGGACTTTCGCGTATCCCCACCCCTACTCCTCCTTGGACCCCAGGTTGGTTGCATGGGTCTTTAAGACAAACTCGCACCCCACCCCACCCACAAACTGGATGAAGGCTGCCAGAAGTTCGAGACACCAGGCGGCCTGAGGCTACAGGCCCTACCGCCGCGGACCTTCACGTATCCCCAGCCCTACTCCTTCTTGGACCCCAGGTTGGTTGCATGGGACTTTAAGATGACTTTGCACCCCACCCTACCCGCAAACTGGTTCGAGCTGGCCAGAAGTTCTGAACACAAGGCGGCCTGAGGCTACAGGCCCGACAGCCCCGGACATTCACGCAACCCCACCCCTACTCCTCCTTGGACCCCAGGTTGGCTGCATGGGAATATAAGAGGAACTCGCACCCCACCCCATCCGCAAACTGGATTGAGCCAGCCAGAAGTTCCAGACACCAGGTGGCATAAGGCTGCAGGTCCGACCCTTCCGGACCTGTCACTCATCCTCTGGTCCTTGCCCACATGCCTTTGGACTCTCTGAATTTTAGTAATTTGAATAGCGCATGGCACATTGCACAATCTCTTTTATTGTTTTGTTTTTCTTTGCTCTTGAGGTGTTGCTTATTAGGTCAGTTGAAGGCTCACCACTCCTGAGAAACAGGGAGGACTTTGGGCCATCCAGGACTAGTGGCAACAGTTAATGGTAATTGTGAGCAATAGGTAGGCCAACCATAAGTGAAATCATCAATTTTCTAATCGTGTAAAACTTTTAAAACTCAGAGATACCTTTAATAAGTTAGGAAGCAACATATCGATTACCTGATAACTAGGAACAATCGCAGAGGCTCAAGAAATATGAACAGCCAACAAAAGGCCTCTCCCTCAAGGGAAATCCTCAAGTCTACATCACCCACAGTCAATACAAAGGACGCCGTGGACATGTCTGATAAGGAATTCAGAATATATGTAATGACCAAACTAACTGAGATGGAAGAGAAAAGAGACAAGGAGCTCCAGAAGATGAGGAAGTCCTTTTCATGACTTGAAAGAAGAAATGGATACCTTAAACAAGAACCAGATGGAACTTCTAGGGTTGAAGAATGTGACATAGGAAATCAAAACCTCCCTTGAAAGTATTAAAAGTAGGTTAGACCAGGCAGAAGATCGAATCTCTAACGTAGAAGACAAAACATCTGACCTATAAAAAGGCATAAAGAAGATAGAGAAAACAACCACGAAAAATGAGAATAATATACGAGGAATACTGGATACCATCAAGTGCCCCAACATCCGGATAACTGGTATCCCAGAAAAGGAAGAAAATAATAAAGGCCTAGATAATTTATTCCATGAAATCCTGGAAGAAAAATTTTCAAACATACAAAGGCATTCAAATGTCCAAATCCAAGAAATACATAGGAACCCAAGTAGAATCAACGGAAGAAGATCCTCTCCAAGGCACATCATAGCCAGACTGGCAAAAAAAAAAAAAAAAAAAAAAAAACAAAGACAAGATAATAAAGTTGACAAGAAGAAAACATCAAGTTACTTAAAAAGGTCACCCCATCAGGCTAACATCAGATCTCTCAGCAGAAACAATGCAGGCAAGGAAAGAATGGGGAAACATAGTCAAAGTGTTGAGTGAAAGACAATTTCAACCAAGAACACTATACCCGGCAAAATTATCTTTCATATGGGAAAAAGACAATAAATATATTCTTGAATAAAAAAGATTTGAAGGAATTTACCAACTTCAAACCAGCTCTTCAAGAGGTTGTGAAGGGAATTCTATACCAGGAAAGCTAAAAAGTCAGACAGACAGTTATACGCGAACAAAAACCAACCAAGAAAATGGCTCACTTAACAATAGGATCAGGTACAGAAATATCGATAATTACATTGAATGTCAATTAAATTCTCCAATAAAGAGACATAGACTGGCTGAATGGAAAAAAAAAAAAAAAAAAAAAAAAAAAACAGAAACCCTCTATCTGTTGCCTACAAAAAACTCACCTTATGGATAAAGACATACATAGATTGGAAAAAGATACTCCATGCAAATGGAAGTCAAAAAAGGGCTAGAGTAGCGATAGTGATCTCAGACAAAATAGATTTCAAGACAAAGACTGTAAGAAGACACAAAGAAGGGCATTATATAATAGTAAAAAGGGTAATCAAGCAAGAAGACATAACACTTATAAATATCTATGCACTCAACTCAGGTGCACCTAAATATGTGAAGGAAAAACTGCTGGAGCTAAAAGGAGAGATAGGGAGAAACACTATAATTGTTGGAGATCTCAACACCTCATTATATACTTTAGACAGATCTTCTAGACAGAAAACAAATAGAGAGATACAGGATCTAAATGATACTATAAATCGAATGGGCCTGACAGATATCTATAGAACTTTCCACCCTACATCCACAACATACATTTTACACACCGCGGCATGGAACCTTTTCAAAGATTGATCAAATGTTAGGACACAAATCAAGGCTTTACAGATTCAAAGGCATAGAAACTGTATCCAGGATTTTCTCTGACCATGATGGAATTAAACTCAAGATTAATTTCAAGAAACAACCCCGAAAATACACGAACACATGGAAACTGAACAACCTACTTCTGAATGACTTCTTCACTACCGAAGAAATTAAGGCTGAAATCAAAAAAATTAATGAAAACAAATGATAATGAGTACACAAGTGTCCATAACCTATGGGACACAGCAAAAGCTGTCAGAGGAGGGAAATTCATAGCAATTAGTAACATAAGAAAAGGATGGAAAGATGACAAATAGATAACCTATCATTATGCCTCAGGGAATTGGAAAAACAACAACAAAAAAACCCAAAAAATGCCAGGCGAAAAGAAATAATAAAGGTTCGAACTAAAATAAATGAATAGAAAATAAACAAACCATACAGAAAATAAATGAAAGCAAAAGCTGCTTCTTTGAAAAGATTCACAATATCGCACACCATTGGCTAGACTGATCAAGAAGAAGAAAGAAAGAAACCAGATCAATCAAATATGCGATGAAACAGGCAATATTACAACAGACATAGCAGAAATACAAAATATCATTAGAGGATAGTATGAGCGACAATATGCCAACAAACAAGATAACTTGGAGGAGATGGACAAATTCCTGGATGCATATAATCTACCAAGATTGAATCAGGAGGACATAGAGAACCTGAATAGACCTATAACAAGCCAGGAGATTGAATCAGTAATAAATAACCTCCCAACAAAGAAAAGCCCAGGTCCAGATGGCTTCACTTCTGAATTCTACAAAACTTTAAAGGAAGAGTTAACCTCTATCCTACTCAAATTATTTCTAAAGATTCAAAAGGAAGGAAAGCTTCCAAATTCATTTTATGAAGCCTCCATCATCCTCATCCCCAAAGCAGATAAGGACATAACAAAAATAGAAAACTCCAGACCAATATCACTGATGAATATAGATGCAAAAATTCTCTACAAGATATTCTCAAATCATATCGAACAACATATAACAAAGATTATTCATCACGACCAGGTAGGCTTTATACCAGGGATGCAAGGGTGGTTCAACATACGCAAGACCATAAACGTAATATACCACAATAACATAATGAAAGATTAAAAAATCACATAATCATTTCAATTGATGCAGAGAAAGCATTTGATAAAATACAACATCCTTTTATGATTAAAACCCTCAGTAAGATTGGTATAGAGGGTCATTTCTTAACACAATAAAAGCCATCTATGAAAAACCTACAGCCAACATTATACTGAATGGGGAGAAACTGAAAGCTTTTCCTCTAAAAATGGGTACCAGGCAAGGCTGCCCACTTTCTCCACTGCTCTTTAAGATAGTACTAGAAGTCTTAGCTCATGCAATCAGACAAGAAAACAATATAAAAGGCATTAAAATAGGCAAAGAAGAGTTCAAAATATCTTTACTCACAAATGACATGATGGTATACTTAGAAGACCCAAAGGTCTCCATGAAAAAACTTCTTGAAGTAATACGTGAATACAGTAAAGTGGCAGGATACAAAATCAATATCCAAAAATCTATCGCATTTCTATACATGAACAAGTTGAACAAAGTAGAGCTGAAGAAAGGAATCCTTTTCACCATAGCCACAAGATGTATAAGATACCTAGGGATAAACCTAAGAAATTCAAAGACTTTTATAAGGAAAACTATGAAAATCTTAAAAAAGATACTGAAAGTGACATAAAAAAGTGGAAGGAAACCCCATGTTCTTGTATTGGAAGAATTAACATAATCAAAATGACAATTCTACCCAAATTAATCTACATGTTTAACGCAATTCCAATCAAAATAACAGAAATATTCTTCACAGACCTAGAAAAGACAATTATAGAATTTGTTTGGAATCATAAAAGACCTCGTATTTCCAAAGCAATCTGGGGCAAGAAAAATGGAGTAGGAGGCATATCACTCCCTGATCCCAAGATATACTATAAAGCTGTGGTCATCAAAACAGCTTGGTATTGGCATAAAAACAGACATGTGGACCAGTGGAATAGAATAGAGACCCCAGAAATAACCCCCAAAGCTTACAGCCACCTGATTTTTCACAAAGGATATCAGTCAATCCATTGGGAAAATGAACACCTGTTTAGTAAATGATGCTGGAAAAACTGGGTATCCACTTGCAGAAAGATGAAACTGAACACCCATTTTTTACCATTAAAAACAATCAACTGAAAATGGATCAAAGATCTGAACCTAAGACCTCAAACAATAAAACTACTGGTGGAAAATGCTGGGGAAACTCTGGGAGACATTGGAGTAGGCAAAGACTTCTTAAATAAGACTCCCAAAGCACAGGCAATAGTCCCTAAAGTAGACAAGTGAGACTATATCAGACTAAGAAGTTTCTGCACAGAAAAGGACTCAGTAACAAGTGTGAACTGACAACCCTCAGAATGGGAAAATATTTTTGTTAAATATGTCTCAGACAAGGGACTGATAACAAGAATACACAGGGAACTCAAGCACCTTAAGCAAAAAAAAAATGATCAACCCAATTAAAATATGGAAAAAGGAGCTGAACATAAATCTCCCTAAGGAAGACATACGAACAGCCAAAAAGCATATGAGGAAATGCTCAACATCCCTCATCATAAGGGGGATGCAGATGAAAACCACAATGAGATACCACCTAACCCCTGTCAGAATGGCAAATATTAAGAATATAAAAAGTGATAAGTGTTGGGTGGATGTGGTGAAAAGGGAACCCTCCTACACTGTTGGTGGGAATGTAAACTGGTTCAACCACTGTGGACAACAATATGGAAGTTCCTCAAAGATCTACAAATAGAACTACCATTTGATCCAGCAATCCCACTTCTGGATATCTACCCAAAGAACACAAGAACACTCAGTCAGAAAAGTGCTTGCACATCAATGTTTATTGCAGCATTATTCACAATTGCCAAGACATGGAAGCAACCTAAATGTCCACAAACTGATGAATGGATTGGAAAAGTGTGGCATATATACTCTATGGAATACTACTCAGCCATAAAAAATAACAGGACCCAGGCATTTGATAGAAAGTGGTGAGAAATGGAGGATCTATTGCTGAGTAAAGTAAGCCAGGCTATGAAAGAAAGATATTGTATGTATCCACTTAATATATACCGACTATCCACACTCTATGGTAGAGAGCGAAATATTGGAGGACATAAAAGCAGTGAAAGTACTTAAGGAGAATAAGACAGTGTAGAATGGGGTGGTGAAGAGAAGAGGATAGATAAAGATATCAAGAGAACAAATAGAGAGGCAGGACGTTAGTGGGAAACAGATATGGCTTATTACTTGATGATGGCATGTATAGTATTCTCAACTGGATTGGACTGAGAAGTATTTCATGATGGGTAAAGTACTTTTACAAGCAAAATGAGAAATAATGATTGACTGTTTAAAAAATAATTAGAATAATAATAATAATGATTGGAAAAAACATTGAAAAGATATTGAATGATGAAGTGGGGATATAAATGTTTCTGTATTGACTGACATGCATGGCATTTCCTTTTGAAAAAGCAATGTAATACACTGTAAAGTTATATGCAATCCAATGTAATATAAACAAGATTATGATGATAATAAAAAAAATTTAAAAATTATCTTGGTTTTTAATAATCCCTCTAGTCTGAAGAGTTCTGTGAGAAATCTATAAATATTTATCAAAAAACAAAACTTTTCTATTTCTTTAAATCTTATTTTAAATTATGAGTTACTCTCTATAATGGTAATTCAGAACTAGTCAATTCTCATCTCATTTCCAGTTCTTTCACCCATCTTTGCCATAAACATATGTGACATTGGATTTTACTGATTCAATACTGGATACCTATATTATAATGAACTTTGAGGTTTCTGAATAAATATAAATTAAAGCTATAGTGGATTGGGTCAAAATTATATAGAATTCATGTCAAAAAGTAGACATTTCATGGGAACCAGCAGTTAGCGTAATGGCTATGTCGCTGGACTCCCACGTAGTCGACCGCGGTTCGCGTCTCGGACCCGGTGGCTTACAACTCATGCCGGGCGCGTGTGCGTGCGTGCCCAAGATCCTGAGAGGAGAATGGAGGAGAAGGGATTGCGGCGTGACCATCCCTCCTGGGTGTGATTTCTCGCTTTCTGTCTCTCTGTCTCTCTCTGTCTGTCTGGCGAGCGCACGCGCCCTATAGCGAAAAACTTCTCCAAAAAAAAAAAAAAAAAAAAGTAGACATTTCAGTGGGGACCAGCAGTTAGCATAATGGCTATGTCGCTGGACTCCCACGTAGTCGACTGCAGTTCGCGTCCTGGACCCAGTGGCTTAAAACTCACGCCAGGCGCGTGTGCATGCGTGCCCAAGATCCCGAGAGGAGAAGGGATTGTGGCGTGGCCATCTCCCTTGGGGGGTGATTTCTCGCTTTCTGTCTCTCTGTCTCTCTCTGTCTGTCTGGCGAGCGCACGCGCCCTATAGCAAAGAAAAACCTCTCAAAAAAAAAAAAAGTAGACATTTCAGTTAGATATGTATACTGTTGGTGATTTTCAGATAATTTTAGATGGAACATGAACAAACTTTCTTTATCATTATCTAGCACTTCAATCCCATAATGCCAGCAAAATAATCTTTAGGTTAGGATAAAATAGGAATTTAAGCTAAAAAGAGAGTCAATTAAAATAAAATTATAAACAACTAATAATAAAAGCGATGAAGATATGACCAATATTATGAAAGTGACCAAAATTTAAGTTTAAGGAAATCTGACTTTCAATAAAATTCAAGCCTTAAGAGAACAGTATATATATTTATAACCTCAACTCACTGAATTTTTATAGTCAGTAGTAAAATTCTGCTTATGTTTACACTGTACTTAATGAATGACTTAGAGTCATTGAGTTAGCAAGGAGCCTACTAATCAAATTTGCAAGAGACTCAGAAGGGAAAAATTTTAATTTGGAACTAACACTGCCACTTTATTTGTGAGAGAGAATGCACTAGAATTTTTTTTATCAGTTTCTAAAAGCCTTTGATTTTAGTTAGTTAA
This sequence comes from Tupaia tana, assembly GCA_026018925.1. Lineage (NCBI taxonomy): Eukaryota > Metazoa > Chordata > Mammalia > Scandentia > Tupaiidae > Tupaia > Tupaia tana. Next base: position 82,100,280 of record JAKSZU010000009.1, on the reverse strand, counting down.
ATGTTTAATTTGATGAGAGTCTCTTTTTAGCATTCTGGGTTTAGGTTAGGACTAGATATCTAATTAATCTATGCTTCATACTGAAAATATTTCATTTCTGTATGTCTCAGAAAGACAGAAATATCTTAAGTGAACTTATGCAATGGTTTTATTCACTCACACAAACAAAAGAATGTAGTGTTACCTGGAACAATAAAAGTCTGGGGGGAAAGGACCCTGAGCATACAAGGTCTTCCTCCAGATTTCCTGCAGACTACATTCTATTGGATATGTGTTGAACTGTAGGAAAAACAAAAAAGAAAGAAGAAATAAAAAAAAATTTTTATCAGTTTTTAAATAAAGGTTCCAAATAGGGTCAGATATACTGTTATGTATTTGAGTTTGTGTCTTGACACAATTAAAAATTAGACCAAGGGGAGTTTACATTTCATCTATTCATCTTTCTAAAGCACTGATTTAGAAATCTAATTATAAAAATTTACTGTGAGCACTGACATATTTTCCCCCTCTGATTCTCCAGCCAGAAATATAGAAAACACAGATATACCACATACATACACTCAGAGAAAGGGAGAGGGAGAGAGAAAGGCACGTAAATATAGATAGACAGAGTGATATAAATATATATATGAAAAGTTCATGATAATTATTAAGTAGTTTATTTTTTTTTAATTTTTTAAACTTTTGCGCATCAATACTCTCAAACAGTTTGTGATTATTGTGAAAGGGGCTAAGAAGAGCTAGTATTACTACACTAAGCAGATTAACCTCATTTAATTTTAATTTTTGGGTAAGGTTGTTGTACTAAATATATATATATATCTTATACCATTCCACTATAGATTAGTATAGTAACCTTATCCAAAAATTATATCCTATACAATTTCACTACATACACACACACACACACACACACACACACACACACACATTTAAGGTTTTTTGCCATAGGGCGTGTGCGCTTGTGAGAGAAAGAGAGATAGTAATAGGGAAAATGAGAAATCACCCCAAATGGGAGATGACCACTCTGGAATCCCCCTCTTCTCCATTCTCCTCCTGGGATTTTGGGTACACACGCATATGAGTCTGGAATGATTGTCAAGCCTCAAGTTCTGGGACTAGAATTGTGGCTGGCCACAGGGTAGTCCAGCACATAAACCACTACACCACCTGCTGGCCCCTACATACATATTTTAATGAGTTATTTTACAAAGTCTCTCATGGTGTCTTATGGATAAAATGATAAAATATGAGATGACTTGTAGGACAGATGTGGAACATGTTGAAAAACTATATCCATGCACTATTGAATAATGGATTTCCATCAACAGAGAAGCTGATTATAACACATTGTGTTCATGCCAGACTAAAGTTTTATGACCAAAATAAGTGATCACAGAGGCATTCTAGGATGATAATGGATAGTTAAAAGCATATTATAGAGAAACAATGGGTGTTTTACCTGAAGATGTAAGGAAAATATCAGTGAAGTCTTCACGAAGTTAAAGGGCTATTATATTGAAAAATTAGAACTTATTCAGTGTGGGGACGAGCGAATGGCATAATGGTTATGTCGCTGGACTCCCATGTAGTTGACAATGGTTTGAGTCCTGACCCGGTGGCTTAAAACCCGGTGGCTGTGCACATGTGTGTGCATGCCCAAAATCTCAAGAGAAGAATGGAGGAGAAGGGATTGCAGCATGGCCAAAGACCCTGGGGGATGATTTCTCCTTTTCTGTCTGTCTGTCTGTCTGTGTATGTGTAAGTGTGTGTGTGTGTGTGTGTGTGTGCATACGCGTGTCTGGTGAGCACATGCACCCTATAGCAAAAATCTCTCTAAAAACCAAACAAACAAGCAAATAAAAAAAATCCAACTTATTCAGTGTGACTGCAAAGATCAGGATAAAGATTAAGAGGTGAAAATTTTAGTAAGACAGATTTAAACTCAACATGAGGAAGAACTGTCAGGCAATAATAAAAATAAGCAGTCTAGGGACCAGCAATTAGCATAATGGCTATGTTGCTGGACTCCCATGTGGTCGACCGCAGTTCGTGTCCCGGACCCGGTGGCTTAAAACTCACGCCGGGCACGTGTGCGTGCGTGCCCAAGATCCCGAGAGGAGAATGGAAGAAAAGGGATTGCGGCATGACCATCCCCCCTGGGGGGTGATTTCTCTCTTTGTGTCTCTCTGTCTCTCTCTGTCTGGCAAGCACACGCACCCTATAGCAAAAACCTCTCCAAAAAATAAATAAATAAATAAATAAATAAATAAATAAATAAATAAATAAGCAAGCAAGCAGTCTGGGTAGATGGTGAATCCCCTATTCCTGGAGAGACTTGGGTCTGTACTGAACAAGTGTTGGTCTGGGATATTAGAGAGGATATTATGGAGTATTAGACTAGGTTAGAGGATTTTAAAACTTAAAGGAATCATTCACGTATTCCAGAAACACTTTTTAAGTTCCTATTAAGTTTCAGTCATCATTCTAGACACTAGAGAAACAAAGAATAAGATCAATTTCTTGTCCTCATGAGGTTTCATTCTATTGTAAGAAGCAAGCAATGAATTAAAAAAAATACTTATCACAATGTCAGATAGTAAAAATGTTAGAAGGAAAATGACATCATCGAATCATGTACTCCTCACAATTACTGAAACATAATTTTATTTATTTATTTCAAGACCTATACTGTGCCTGTTAAACTTATTTTTTCTCTGTTTTATATTATTTATCATCATAATCTTGTTTATATTACATTGAATCACATATAACTTTACAGTGTATTATATTTTTCCCATTTCCCAATCATCATTATCATTATTATTATTCCATTTATTTTTTAAACAATCAATCACTACTTCTCATTCTGCTTTTAAAAAGACTTTACCTAACATGAAATATTTCTCAGACCAATCCAGTTGAGAATACTATATACGTCGACGTCAACAGGAAATAAACCATATCTGTGTCCTACTAATGTCATGCCTATTTATTCTCTTCTATCTTTCTCTATACTTTTCTCCTCTCCCGCCCATTCCACAGTATCTTATCCTTGTTAACTATTTTCACTGCGTTTATGTCCTCCAATATTTCGATCTCTACCATAAAGTGTGGATACTTGGTATAAATTAAGTGGATACATACAATATCTTTCTTTCATATTTTGGCTTCAATCAACAATAGATCCTGCATATCCGGCCACTTTCTATCAAATGCCAGGGTCTTGTTGTTTTTTATGGCTGAATAGGATTCCTTAGAGTATATATGCCGCACTTTTTCAATCCATTCATCTCTTTGTGGACATTTGGGTTGGTTCCATGTCTTGGCGATCGTAAATAGTGCTGCAATAAACATTGATGAGCAAGCATTTTTCCCACTAAGCATTCTCCTGTCCTTTAGGGTAAATAACCAGAAGTGGGATTGCTGGATCAAATGGTAGTTCTATTTGCAGATCTTTGAGGAACCTCCATATTGTTCTCCACAATAGCTAAACTAGTTTACATTCCCACCAACAGTGTAGGAGAGTTCCCTTTCACCACATACTCGCCAACACTTGTCACATTTTATATTTTTAATCTTTGCCATTCTGACAGGGGTTCCGTGGTATCTCATTGTGGTTTTTATCTGCATCCCCCTTATGATGAGGGATGTTGAGCATTTCCTCATATGCTTTTTGGCTGTTCATATGTCTTCCTTACAGAGATTTATGTTCAGCTCATTTTCCCATCTTTTAATTGGGTTGATCATTATTTTTTTGCTTAAGGTGCTTGAGTTCCCTGTGTATTCTTGTTGTAAGTCCCTTGTCTGAGGCATATTTAACAAAAATATTCTCCCATTCTGAGGGTTGTCAATTCACAGTTGTTACTGAGTCTTTTACTGTACAGAAACTTCTTAGTTTGATATAGTCCCATTTGTCTATTTTAGGAATTACTACCTGTGCTTTGGGAGTCTTATTTAAGAAGTCTTTGCCTACTCCAATGTCTCCCAGAGTTTCCCCAGCATTTTCCACCAGTAGTTTTATTGTTTGAGGTCTTAGGTTCAGATCTTTGATCCATTTTGAGTTGATTTTTGTTAATGGTGAAAGACGGTGTTCAGTTTCATCTTTCTGCAGGTGGATATCCAGTTTTTCCAGTAACATTTACTAAACAGGTATTCCTTTTCCCAATGGATTGACTGATATCCTTTGTAAAAAATCAGTTAGCTTATGATGATAATAAAAAATTTTAAATAAATAAATAAATAAATAAATAAAAATCAGTTACCTGTAAACTTTGGGGGGTTATTTCTGGGGTCTCTATTCTATTCCATTGGTCCATATGTCTGTTTTTGTGTCAATACCATGCTGTTTTTGTTTTATATCTTGGGATTAGGGAGTGATATGCCTCCCACTCCACTCTTCTTGTGCAGGATTGCTTTTGCAATATGAAGTCTTTTATGATTCCAAACAAATTCTATGATTGCCTTTTCTAGGTCTGTGAAGAATATTTCTGGTATTTTGATTGGAATTGCATTAAACATGTATATTAATTTGGGTAGAATTGCCATTTTGATTATGTTAATTCTTCAAATCCAGGAACATGGGATGTCCTTCCACTTTTTTATGTCCTTTTCAATATCATTTTTAAGATTTTCATAATTTCCTTTGTAAAGGCCTTTGGCTTCCTTAGTTAGGTTTATCCCTAAATATCTTATGCATCTTGTGTCTACGGTGAAATGTATTCCTTTTTCAGCTCTACTTTGCTCAACTTGTTGTTATTATGTAGAAATGCTATAGATTTTTAAATGTTGATTTTGTATCCTGCCACTTTACTGTATTCACATATTACTTCAAGTAGTTTTTTCATGGAGACCTTTGGGCCTTTGAACTATACCATCATGTCATCTGTGAATAAAGATATTTTGAACTCTTCTTTGTCTATTTGAATGCCTTTTATTTTGTTCTCTTTTATTATTACATTAGCTAAGACTTCCAGCACTATATTAAAGATCAGTGGGGAAAGTGGGCAGCCTTGCCTAGTACTAGTTTTAGTGAAAAAGATTTCAGCTTTTTCCCATTCAGTATAATGTGAGCTGTAGGGTTTTCATAGATGACTTTTATTGTTTTGAGAAATGACCCTTTCATGCCAATCTTACTGAGGGTCTTAATCATAAAAGGAATTTGTCTTTTATCAAATGCTTTCTCTGAATCAATTGAAATGATCATATGATTTTTATATTTCTTTCTGTTAATATGGTGTATTACGTTCATGGTCTTGTGTATGTTGAAACAATCTTGCATCTCTTGGATAAAGCCTACCTGGTCGTGATAAATAATCTATGTTATATGTTGCTGGATACAATTTGAGAGTATCTCTTTGAGAATTTTTTGCTTCTATATTCATCAGTTATATTGGTCTGTAGTTTTCCTTTTTTGTCATGTCCTTATCTGTTTTGGTAATGAGGATGATGGAGGCTTCAGAAAATGAATTTGGAAGCTTTCCCTCCTTTTGAAACTTTAGAAATAATTTTAGTAGGATAGGGCTTAACTCTTCCTTAAAAGTTTTGCAGAATTCAGAAGTGAAGGCATCTGGACCTGTGTTTTCCTTTGTTGGGAGTTTATTTTTTACTGATTCAATCTCCTGGCTTGTTATGGCCTATTCATGTTTTCTGTGTCCTCCTGCTTCAATCTTTGCAGTTATATGCATCCAGGAATTTATCCATATCCTGCAAGTTATCTTGTTTGTTGGCATATATTCGCTCATAGTATCCTCTAATGATATTTTGTATTTCTACTATGTCTGTTGTAATATTCCCTGTTTCATCATGTATTTGATCAATCTGCTTTCTTTCTTTCTTCTTTGTGATCAGTCTAGCCACTGGTGTGTCGATCTTCTTCATCGTTTCAAAGAACCAGCTTTTGCTTTCATTTATTTTCTGTAAGGTTTATTTATTTTCTATTTCACTTTTATTTCTGCCCGAACCTTTATTATTTCTTTTACCCTGGAATTTTTTTGGCTTGTATGTTGTTGTTTTTCCAATTTCCTGAGGAATGATGTTAGGTTATCTATTTGCCATCTTTCCATCCTTTTCTTATGCATACTAATTGCAATGAACTCCCCTTATGATTGCTTTTGCCGTGTCCCATAGATTATGGACACTTGTGTACTCATTATCATTTGTTTCCATAAATTTTTTTGATTTCAGCATTAATTTCTTCAGTAGTGAAGAAGTCATTCAGAAGTAGGTTGTTCAGTTTCCACGTGTTTGTGTATTTTCGAAGGTGTTTCTTGAAATTAATCTTGAGTTTAATTCCATCATGGTCAGAGAAAATGTTGGATATAGTTTCTATGACTTTGAATCTGTAAAGGCTTGATTTGTGTCCTAACATATGGTCAATCTTTGAAAAGGTTCCATGCCAGAGTGAGAAAAATGTATATGTTGTGGACTTAGGGTGGAAAGTTCTATAGATATCTATCAAATCCATTCCATTTATAGTATCATTTAGGTTCTGTATCTCTCTATTTTCTGCCTAGAAGATCTGTCTAAAGGAGATAGTGGAGTGTTGATATGTCTGAAAATTATAGTGTTTCTCCCTATCTCTCCTTTAGCTCCAGCAGTTTTTCCTTCACATATGTAGGTGCATCTGAGTTGGGTGCATAGATATTTATAAGTGTTATGTATTCTTGCTGAATTATCCCATTTACTATTATATAATGCCCTTCTTTTTCTCTTCTTACAGTCTTTTATTTGAAATCTATTTTGTCTCAAAACCAATATCGCTACTCCAGTCATTTTTTATTTTCATTTGCATGGAATATCTTTTTCAAGCCCTTCACTTTTAGTCTATGTATGTCTTTATCCATAAGATGAGTTTCTTGTAGGCAACAGATAGAAGGTTTCTGTTTTTTATACATTCAGCCAGTCTATGTCTCTTAATTGGAGAATTTAATCCATTGATATTCAATGTGATTATTGATATTTCCGAACTTGTTCTTATCATTAAGTGAGCCATTTTCTCGGCTGCTTTTTGTTCTTGCATAACTGTCTGTCTGACTTTTTCGTTTGCCTGGTATAGCATTCCCTTCAGAACCTCTTGAAGAGCTTGTCTGGAGTTGGTAAATGCCTTCAGATTTTGTTTATCCGAGAAGGTTTTTATCTTTTTTTCCCATATGAAAGGTAATATTGCAGGTATAGTGCTCTTGGTTGAAGTTGTTTTTCATTCAATACTTTGACTATATTTCCCCATTCTTTCCTTACCTACATTGTTTCCAACCAAGAGATCCGATGTTAGCCTGATGGGGATACCTTTGTAAGTAACTTGATGTTTCTCTATTGCCAACTTTAGAGTCTTGTCTTTGTCTGTTGTTTTTGCCAGTCTGGCTATGGTATGCCTTGAAGAGGATCTCTTGCGTTGATTCTACTCGGGGTCCTATGTATTTCTTGGGTCTGGATATTTGAATGCCTTTCTAGATTTGGAAAGTTTTCTTCCAGGATTTTATGGAATAAATTATTTATGCCTTTATTATTTTCTTCCTCTTCTGGGATACCAATTATCTGGATGTTGGGGAGCTTGATGGTATCCAGAATTCCTCGTATACTGTCCTCGTTTTTCATGGTTGTTTTCTCAATCTTCTTGATGCTTTTTTATAGGTCAGATAGTTTGACTTCTACGTTAGAGATTCGATCTTCTGCCTGGTCTAACCTACTTTTAATACTTTCAAGGGAGGTTTTGATTTCCTGTATCACATTCTTCAATCCTAGAAGTTCCATTTGGTCCTTGTTTAAGGTATCTATTTCTTCTTTCAAATCATGAAAGGACTTCCTCATATACTGGAGCTCATTGTCTCTTTTCTCTTCCATCTCAATTAGTTTGGTGACTACAAATATTCTGAATTCCTTATCCAACATGTCTACTACATCCAGTGTATTGACTGTGGGTGATGTAGGCTTGATGATTTCCCTTGAGGGAGAGGCCTTTTGTTGGTTTCTCATACTTTCTGAGCCTCTGCGATTGTTCTTAGTCATCAGGTGATCTACATGGCCCTTCCTAACTTATTCAAGGTATCTCTGAGTGTTAAAAGGTGTGCAGGATTAGAAAATTGTTGATTTCTCTTACGGTCTGCCTGCCTACTCACTAGTACCATGCACTATTGTCTCTGGTCCTAGATGACCTAAAATCTGCCCTGTTTCTAAGGAGTGGTAAGCCTCCAACTGACCTAATAAGCTACACCTCAGGAGGAAAGAAAAAAAATTGTGTTGTGTGCAATGCATAGGCAGCCTGGTGTCCAGAACTGCCTGCTGGCTTGAACCAGTCTCCAGATGGGGTGGGGAGGGGTGCGAGTTCCTCTTAAAGTCCCAAGAAAACAACTTGAAGTCCAGATATGAGCAGGTGTGGGAATGAATGGCGGGTCCCAGCTGTTAGGACCTGCACTGGCAGGCAGCCTGGTATCCAGACTTTTAAATGGATTTCTCAAAAGATTTATTCCCTGGGCTTTGTCAGAACATGTTAGGAGAGAGAAACTAACATTGGTGATTGTCTCCAAAGTATATTACAAAATTCTTATAAAAAGCTTGGGGACTTTATATAAAAAGGTGGTGTGGTTGTTGGGGCGGTAGACTCCCACATGGTAAACTGAATTTAAAGTCATGAACCAGGTGGCTTACTTTCTCACTTTCTTCTCTCTCTTTCTTTCTCTCTCTCTCACATGTGACCTATACCAAACTTAAAAATAATAATAAATGGGTCAGCAGGTGGCATGGTGGTCAAGGACATTGGACTCCCACATGGCTGACCATAGTTCGAGTCCTGGATCTGGCAACTTACTTTTTCACTTTCCCTCTCTTTCTCTCGCTTGCTTGTTCTGTCCTTCTCTGGTCAAATTAAAATAAATGAATAAATAAATAAAGTGAACTACAATTTAAAAATAATAATAATAAATAAAATTATATAAATACTTTAAAAAAATTCTTATAAAAAGCTAAACTGGTCCAGCCCTGTAGTCTCTGATTAAGGGAACCAAATTTCATATGGCTAACCATGGCTTGAATCCTGGCCCTGGTTGCTTGAAAAGCATACATATCACAAGTGTATGTACACCCTAAGTCCCAGCAGGATGGAGAAATGGAGAAGAAATTGCAGCATGATCATGTCCCACTGGGGAGGAGCTTTTTCCTCTTCTCTTCTCTCTCTCTCTCTCTCTCTCTCTCTCTCTCTCTCTCTGGGGCCAGCCCATGTGCTTTGCAGCAATTCACAAAAAATTATTTTAAAAAGCTTGATTAATAGTGGAAGATTCATAGTCAGTATAAAATCATGTTTCTTGATTCCTAATGCAACAAATTCCTTACTCTTCTCTCTAGAAGAATATACCTTTAGAAACCATAATGGAAATAAACAAAGCAATGTATGTTAGTAATGCTCTTCAATCACCATTATAAGTGATTATTTAATAGACATTATGTGGAAGAAAGAACAAAACTAGTGCGGACTACCTGAACATATGACTGAGTACTATTATGAGGTCAGTCATAGAAAAATAGTTAAGAGACAAACTTGAGCAAGAGATGTTGAGGCAGGGGCACCACTGCCCCCTGCCTCACTTCCAGGCTACCTAGCCCAAGATCCAGCCCTCTAGACAGACTGGCCTTTGCTCTGTAGCAGGCTCCAGTACCATCTCCAGGCCCCTAGCCAACATGGAACTTTGAGGCAAGGACACCATTGCCACCCACCTCACTTCCAGGCTCCCTAGCCCAAGACCCAGTCCCCTAGACAGACTGGCCTTTGCTCTGCAGCAGGCTCCAGTTCCATCTCCAGGCCCCTGGCCAGCAAGGGGCATTGAAGCAGGGGCACCACTGACTCCCACCTCACTTGCAGGCTCCCTCGTCTAAGACCCAGCCTCCTAAACAGGTAGGCAGTTTTTTTCTTTGCTCTTCTCCATTATTTTCTTAATACCTTCTTCCTTGCCCCACACTGGGGGTGAGGGGTTTGCTCTGGTCTTTGCTCTGCAACAGGCTCCAGTTCCATCTCCAGGTCCCTGGAGAAATCAGGCAGTATGCTAACATGCACCGGGCAACATTTTCTTTATTCCCCTCTGTACTCTTTTCTTTCCTCTGATATTATCCTCTCTTCCTCATTCTCCAACATGCCAGAGGGACTATACAGGTCTAGAATCAGAGTTCTAAAATTCTCTAGTAATGTAAATTTCTCTGGGATACTGCCTTGTACTGAACCACCTGTGAAAAAGGAGATACTGCTCTTTTTTAATTTTTTTTTCATTTGGAGAGGTTTTTGCTATAGGGCGCATGCGCTTGCCAGAAAGACAGAAAGAGACAGAGAGATAGAAAGTGAGAAATCACCCCCCCCCCCCAGGGGGATGGCCACATTGCAATCCCTTCTCCTCCATTCTCCTCTCGGGATCTTGGGCATGCACGCACACGCACCCAACGTGAGTTTAAGCCACCAGGTCCATGACTCGAACCACAGTCAACTACATGGGAGTCCAGCAATATAGCCATTACGCTAACTGCTGGTCCCAGGAGATACTGCTCTTCAGACACCAGAATAGAGTACCACTCTTGAGACTACATTGCTAAAAACAACAGAAGAGAGATTTCAGCACACATCAATTCACAGCAAAAGGGAAACACACATGCTCCTAGACAAAGAAATGTTCTCCTAAGACATATTCAAAAGTGAATTCATCTACCAAGTAGATGTAGATGTAGATGTAGCTAGAAGTAGAAGAAGAGCCTCAGGTCTGAATAAACCAGGAAATATGTCTTTATAAAATGAACAGAGTAACTCCCCTTCATGTTTTGTAAAAATGGAGGACATTACCAAAATGTCAGAGAAAGAATTTAGAACATTCATGATGACAAAATTTTATGAGTTGGAACAGAAAAGAGACAATGAACTACAGGAGATTACAAGTCCTCTCCACGATGTGAAAGAAGAAATGGACACTCTGAGAAAGAATCAGATGGAACTATTAGAGATATAGTCTGTAATACAAGAAATCAAAAAATCTCTCTTGAAAGTATTAAAAGTCGACTAGACCATGCTGAAGATCGAACCTCCGATGTAGAAGATAAAACCTCTGACCTAGGAAAAAACAAAACGATAGAGAAAATAACAAAAAAAGACACAAGGATAAAATACAAGAAATACTAGATTCCATTAGACGCCCAAACATCTGAATAATTAATATCCCAAAAGGTGAAAAAACTAACAACAGCATGGAAAATCTATTCCATGAAATCCTGGAAGGAAATTTCCCAAGTCTAGAGAGGCACTCAGACATCCATACCTAAGAAATACAAAGGACCCCAAATAGAATCAAATCCAGAAATCTTCGCCAAGGCACATCTTAGCCAGACTGTCCAAAACCACAGATAAAGACATTATACTAAAATTGGCAAGAGAAAAATGAGAAGTGACTTACAAAGGTCATTCCATCAGGCTAACACCGGACCTTTCAACGGAAACAATGAAAGCAAGGAAAGAATGGGGAGATGTTTTGAAAGTTCTAAGAAAGAAACAATTTCAATGAAGATTACTATATCCTGCAAGATTATCCTTCATATGGGGAAAAAAGATTAAAATCTTTTCAGACAAACAAAACCTGAAAGAATTTGCCAGTACCAGACCAGTTCTTCAAGAAACCCTGAAGAGAGTACTGTTCCAGGAAAACTAAAGAATGAACAGCCAGAGGGACCAGCAGCTGGTGTAATGGCTATGTCACTGAACTCGGATGTAGTTGACTGTGGTTCGAGTCCCAGACCCAATGGCTTAAACTCATGCTAGGTACATGTGCGTGCATGCCCAAGATCCCAAGAGGAGAAGGGATTGCAGCGTAGCCATCCTCCTGGGGGGTGATTTATCTCTTTCTATCTCTCTGTCTTTCTGGTGATTGCATGTGCCCTATAGCAAAAACGTGTCCAACAAAAAAGAATGAACAGCCAGAAACAAAGAAATAAAAGGAAACCAAGAAAGACAATGGCCAACTTAAACATTGGGACAAGGCCAGAAATATCAATAATAACACTGAATGTGAACAGATTAAATTCTCCTGTCAAGAGAAACAGATTGGCTGAATGAGTAAAAACAACAGAAATACTCTAACTATTGCCTACAGGAAATCCACCTCATGGGTAAAGATATACATAGACTAAAAGTGAAGGGGTGGAAAAAGGTTTTCCATGTAAGTGGGAACCAAAAAAGAGCTGGAGTCATGACTAATTTCTGACAAAATAGGCTTTAAAACAAAAACTGTTCGAAGAGACAAACAAGGACACTATATTGTAGTGAAAGGGTCAATCAATCAAGAAGATATAACATGTATAAATATCTATGCACCAAACACAGGAGCACCCAAATACATGAAGGAAAGACTGTTAGCTCTAAAAGGAGAGACTACAACACACAAATTGTTGGAGACCTCAACACTACACTATCCCCTCTGGATATATCATCTAGACAAAAAATAGGTAAAGAGATAAAGGATCTATATTATACCGTTAATCAAATGGACTTAAAATACATCTATAGAACTTTCAATCCAAAATCCACAAGATATACTTTTTTCTCACCCCCACATGGAAATTTTTCCAAGATTGACCACATGATAGGACACAAGGCAAGCCTCAACAAATTCAAAGGCATAGAAACTATATCAAACATATTCTCCGACCATGATGGAATTAGACTTTATTTTGATTTCAAGAGAAACCCTCAAAAATACACAAATACATGGAAACGAAATAATTTACTCCTGAATGACTTCACAACTACTGAAGAAATAAAGACTGAAATCAATAGATTCATGGAAGCCAATGACAATGAGGACACGAGTTTCCATAATCTTTGGGACACTGCTAAAGCAGTCATAAGAGGGAAGTTCATAGCAATTAGTGCGCATAAAAGGAAGATGGAAAGAAGGCAATGGATCACCTAATATCGTGCCTCAGAGAATTGGAAAAGCAGCAGCAAAAAAACGCAAAAGAACTTCAGAATAAAGGAAATAATAAAGATCCAAGCAAAAATAAATGAAATAGAAAATAAACTAACTACACAGAAAATAAATAAAAGTAAAAGCCAGTTTTTGGAAAAGAAAAACAAAATCGATACACCCCTAGAGAGACTTATTAAGAAGAAGAGAGGAAGAACCATGTAAATCAAATTTGCAATGAGGAAGGCACTATAACAACAGAAATAGTAGAAATAGAAAACGTCATTAGAGGATATTATGAACAAGTACATGCCAAAAAGCAGGAAAACCTAGATGAGATGGACACATTCCTCAATACATATAATCTACCAAGATTGAGCCAGGAAGATGTAGAAAGCCGGAATAGGCCCATAACAAGCCAGGACATTGAATCAGTAACGAACAGCCTCCCAAAGAAGAAAAACCCTGGTCCTGATGGCTTCACCTCTGAATTCTACAAAACTTTTAAAGAAGAGTTAACCCCCATATTGCTCAAGCTATTTCTAAAGATCCAAAATGGTGAAACTCCCTAATTTATTACATGAAGCCTCCATCACCCTTATTCTTAATACAGATAGACCAATAACTCTATATAACTCTATATGAATATATATATATATATATATATATATATATATATAACTCTAACGAATATAGATGCAATGATTCTTAACAAGATACTAGCAAATCATATCCAACCAATTATAAGAAAGATTATACATCACAATCAGGTAAGGTTTTATTCCAGGAATGCAAGGTTGGTTCAACATATGCAAAACCATAAATGCAATAAACCATATTAACAGAAAGAATGATAAAAACCATATGATCATATCAATTGATGTAGAAAAAGCATTTGATAACATACAATATCCCTTCATGATGAAGACTCAGCAATATAGGTATAGAAGGGTCATTTCCCAACACAATAAAAGCTATCTATGAAAACCCACAGCAAACATCATCCTGAATGGAGAAAATCTGAAAACTTTTCACTAAAAACAGGTACAAGACAAAGATGCCCACTTTCTCCACTCCTTTTCAATATAGTACTGGAAGTCTTCACCAATGCAATCAGAAAAGAGAATAAAATAAAAGGCATTCAAGTAGGAAAAGAAGAGGCGAAACTCTCTATATTTGCAAATGACATGATTGCATACATAGAAGACCCAATGGTTTCCATGAAAAAAATTTCTGGAATACACAAATACAGTAACGTTGCAGGGTACAAAATCAATATACGGAAATCTATAGTATTTCTATATATGAACAACAGGCAGACTGAGCTAGAACTGAAAAAAGTAATTCTATTTATAATAGCCATAAAAAGTATAAGATACTTAGGAATAAATCTAACCAAAGAAGTTAAAGACCTCCACAAAGAAAACTATGAGAAGCTAAAAAAAGAAATTGAAAATGACACAAAAGAAGTGGAGGGATATCCCATGTTCTTGGATTGGAAGAGTTAATATAATCAAAATGGCAATTCTACCCAGATTAACCTATATATTTAATGCAGTCTCAAAAAAGTAGCAGACACATTCATCACAGATCTAGAAAAGACAATAATAAAATTTGTCTGGAATCATAAAAGACTTCGTATTGTCAAAGCAATCCTGCACAAGAAGAGTGGAGTGGGCAGCATCTCACTCCCTGATCCAAAAATATACTAAAAAGCTGTGGTAATCAAAACAGCTTGGTATTGGCACAGAAACAGACACATGGACCAGTGGAACAGAATAGAGTCCCCAGAAATAAATTCCCAAACATACAGTAAACTAATTTTTGACAAGGGGTACCAGTCAATACAGTGGGAAAAGGGAAACGTCTTCAGCAAATGCTGCTGGAAAAACTAAAGTGCCACCTGCAGAAAGAAGAATCTGAATGCCTACCTCTCACTTTTGACAAAAATCAACTCAAGGTTGATCAAAGTTCTAAACCTAAGACCTCAAGCTATAAAATTGCTCCTGGAAAACACTGGAGAAACTCTAGGAGACATTGGATTAGGCAAAGACTTCTTAAATAAAAACCCCAAAGCACAGTCAATATTCCCCAAAATATACAAGTGGTATTACATCAGACTAAGAAGTTTCTACATGGCAAAAGACACTGAAATTACTGTGAATTGACAGCCTTCAGAATGGGAAAATATTTTTGTAAACTATGCGTCAGATAAGGGGTTGATAACCAGAACACAAAAGGAACTCAAGCAGCTGTTTGGAAAAAAAGATTATCAACCCTATTAAAAGATGGGAAAATGAGTTGAAAAAAAAAAAACTCTCTAAGAATGACATAGGAATAGCCAAAAGGCATATGAAAAAATGTTCAACATCCCTCATTGTAAGGGAAATGCAGATCAAAATAACAGTGAGATACCACCTAACTCCAGTCAGAATGACTAAGATTAAAAAAAAAAATGACAATTGCTGGCAGGGGTGTGGTGAAAAGGGACCTCTCTTACACTGCTGGTCAGGATATAAATTGGTCCAGTCACTGTGGAGAACAATTTGGAGATTCTTCAAAAATCTACAAATAGAACTACCATATGATCCTGCAATCCCACTCCTTGGTATCTACCCAAAGGACAGAAGAATTCTTAATCGGAAAAGTGCTTGCACATGGATGTATACTGTGGCACTATTCACAATTGCTAAGACATGGAATCAAACCAAATACACACAAACAGATGAATGGATTGAAACACTGTGGCACACATACTCCATGGACTACTACTCAGCCATGAAAATCAAGAAGACTCTGGCTTTTGACAGAAAGTGGAAGAATATGGAAGATTTACTGCTGAGTGAAGCAAGCCAGGCTATGAAGGAGAGACATTTTATGTCCCCACTTAATATATACTGAGTGTCCGCACTCTATGACAGAAACTAACTAAAGCATATAGAAGCTCAGTAAATGGATGTGGATACCAGATATAGTGTGTGTGAATAAGTAGAAGGAAGGACATTTAGAAGAAAAATAGAGAGGCAAAGCATTAATGGGACAATAATGTGGTATTATCTGTTGAAGATATTTTATAGTTTTATCAACTGGACTAGGGAGAAATTCTCACATGTTGGAATATTCACTTTGTAAACTAAATAATGTGATTGAATGTATAAAAGAAAATTAAATAAAAAATATTTAAAATAAAAAAAAGTCAAAGAAGAAGATGTCACCAGATCCAACCTGATAAGGTCTAACTCCTCTAATAACCTGGGAAAAAAGGTTTCTCTCTGTGCTTACTCCTACCGATCCAGTTTGGATCCTCTCTCAGTGCATAAGACCTGTACACCATGAACAGACATCAGAAGATTCAGAATCAACAAAACAAGAAGAACAAGAGATGGAAGAAGCTGGCTGAAGCTAACCTCAACTCTTGGGGAGACATCAAGGCCTTGTCCAATGATGCCCCAAACATGCTGACCGAGATGAAGAAGGAACCTACCCCTGAAAATCTGTTTCTTGGCATATGTGCAAAACTTACTGCAAACTCTATGGTACTTTGTTGCATCATGATACACCTGTTCCTATCCCTTCCACCATCTACTGCCTTAAACAATTATTCTTTGGAGCTATTTTTCTTTTAATCACTTGTTGTTATGTTCATATGTTACCCTTATGTGTCTCATGGAGTTGGTCCCCTACTAAATGGGAGAGAGTCATGTTTTCTTTGAAATAACAACAGGGGATATGTGAGTGTATGGAGGCTGGAAGTAAGCAGTTATCTGCATGCCTCAATTAGTCACTCGAGCTGGCTGACACATACCTTAGATATTTGGGGTTCTGTGGAAACATCTACAGGACACGGGAAACATCCTGACCCTGGCTAAGTCATGCAATGCCTGTTCTATATAATATTTATGGCTTACACATTATCTTCTTTGATGCATACTCAGTCTTCCTCAGAGTTGCAGAGAAACAGCATAAGTAATCTGGCTTGACCTATGATGCATAACAAGATCACACATGATAGTAACAAGATCGGAAAACATATATACTAAAGCACTTATCTCTATTTGTAGAACTTCAACCGCATCCTTGAAAGCTTGCAAACAGTTCACTTTGCCTGGTAAAAATGTATAAATAAAGAAGCTCAGCATGACTGAGCAGCACAGCTTGTCTGTGTTCACATGCAGGTTTTCTTCTATGTCTCTTTCTTTCTCTAACTTTTGCCTTGACAGGACTAAGTCCCAGGGAGAATGGCAACAATTATTACCATCCAGAGAGATGTTACTCTTAAGCTTGCTGGTAGATGCCGACAATGATTCTTAAAAATAAAATAGTTGGTAGGCTGGACTTTTTCAATTTAGCCATTTTAGTATGTACCTAGTGGTATCTCATGTGATTTCTTTCATCACATTTCCTTAATGACTAATGAGGTTGAGTCATTTTATGTGCTTATTTGCCATCTATGCAACTTCCTTTAAAGTCTCTGTTCAAACCTTTTGCCCATTCATATATTGGTTGTCTTCTTTTAACTAAGTTTTTAGATCTTTGCACATTATAGGTGCAAGTCCTTTATCAAAAGCATTTCAGACATTTTCTCTGGATGTGTGGTTTGTCTTTACATTTTCTTTCAAATACAGGAGTTCAAATTTTTCCTTAACTTCTTGAGATTTTGATATTTCAGCTACAAAAATCTCACCTAATCCCAAGATCACAAAGATTTTTTGTAATTTTTTTCTGGAAGTTTTATAGGCTTCAGTTATATATTTATGTTTATGGTCTACTTGAGTAAAGTTCATAATATTGTGTAGGGTATTGATCAAAATTCTTTTGGGGGAGAGAGTATTGCTATTCAATTAATTTAACACCATTTGTTGCAAAGACTAACCAACACAAGAAATAAAAATGTACTGGTAAATTTTTACAAATGTCTAATAATATAGTTGCCTAAAAGTTGTGTTCTCAAATTTGCAATGATTTATATATATATAGCAAAACATTTTCAGGTTATGATGGCAACAAAAGAAGGAGCTATATATTTTCTAACTCAGTCTTTTAACAAAAGTCAGAGTCAACAAACGTTATTTAACAATTTAAGGAGGAATCTAGAAAAATTCAGAAGAGTGTTGACATTGTGCTTTGACAACAACAAGAGCAGAGTTGACAAGTGTATATACCAGAGACTGCAGGAGGGAGTGCAGAGTGGGGGGTAAGAGGGAGGGCTCAGGAAAAAATATATTAACAGAATGGAAAGTTATCTGTTGAGGATGATGTACATGGTAATATCTTTGACTTGATTGATATGCAATGCATGTATGCCTTGAAAATCTATATTGTATGCTGTAAATATAACAATGATTAAATATAAAATAAAATAAATTATATGTGCTTGATTATTTTTATAATATATATGACCATTGTGAACATTACTCTACTCTCTGTTGGTTCCATTTACTCTGTTCCTTAACTTAATTGTATGTGTATAGATGTCATCACTAGGTAATCTACTTGGAAGACATTAAGACATTTTGTCTTGCTTTCTATGTCTTCTTTGCAACACACTTATTAAACATGTGCTAATCATAAAGACATTTGCATATCTATGTTTACTGTAGCATTATTCACAAATGCTAACACGTGGAATCAGCCTATGTACCCAACAACTGATGACTGGATTTTAAAAATAGAGCACATAGGGGCCAGCAGTTGGCATGGTGCTTAAGGCACTGGACTCACACTTGTCTGACAGCAGTTTGAGTCCCAGTCCTGGAAGCTTGGAAATCATTCTGTGTACATGTGTGCATGTGCCCAAAATCCCAAGAAGATAATAAAAGGAGAAGAGATTGTGGTGCAGCCATCCCCCTAGAAGGTGATTTCTCACTTTCTCTTTTTCTGTTTCTCTCTTTCTTGGGTGAGCGCATGTGCCCTATAACAAAAGAAATAAAAATAAATAATGTGGCACA